>CAJQUW010001190.1:0-682305 GCA_907163375.1 Prostheceraeus crozeri
AGATGAAAAGCAATGTTTTTGTGAGACAATATATAGGAGTTTTACTGCACACAACTAAAAATCCCAGTCATTATCAGAACGTTGCAAAAAATACAATTTATACGTAACATGGTGTAATTGCGTAACATGTTCACATTAATTGACTGATAAATCCTCCATTTTCCTGTTGAATCAATCCCAGCCGAGGAATAATGTTCGTCATAGCATTTTCCGGTTCGATATCTTCGATTTCACTTATGCTCTTCGCTAATGCAATCTTGAAAACTATGCCCATTGTTAGTCTGTCATCTGTGGCGATGACTCACTCCGTTAACTTATGTTTTCTGTGACGACAATACACTCGGATTCACATCTGATTGACAGGCAGTAGCAGCGAAATGGATTTTGAAGCACGTCTTCCGATACTTCAACTGTTCTACCAACATGGCAGATCGCCAACTTTGACACTTCGAGTATTCAAGACTGAGCAGAATTTAAAGCATGATCCCTTCAGTTGCAAGACCATTGTCAACCTGGTGAGAATATTTGAAGAAACCTACAGTCTACATGACAAGCATTGAAGTGGACGTCCATCCTTGGAGGATGACAGACGAGAACTCGTGCTCGATTCTCTGACGACATTGCAATCAAAGTCTCATTATGGTGCATCTTCATCTTCCATGGTCAATCACGACACACCAGAAGCCTCTGTACATCGCATCTTGAGGAAATCCAACGGACTATACCCTTACAAATTTACAATGACCCAGTCTATAACAGAAGATGATATGATAAAACGACTAGCGCTTGCCGAACACCTTTTGGAAAAAACGGGGACATCATCCAGAACATCTTGTGGACTGACGAGGCCTATTTCTCTTTATACAACACTGTCAATGCGCACATCTGCGTAGTCTGGGCTTTTGAGAAGCCAACACAAACTGTACAGCGGAATCTTCATTCGCCAAATATCTGTGTGTGGATGGATCGTAGTGGCAAGTTCAAGCTTGAACCATATTTCTTTCAAAAAAACTGTCACTGCCGACAACTATCTTGCTCTTCTCCGTGATCATGCAGTTCCACAATTAATGCAGAAACAAAAAATGCGCAGTGCAGTGCTGCAGCAGAACTGGGCTCCGCCTCACTTTGCTGTCATTGTCCGGGATTTCCTGAAAGAGAACTTTTCCGAAGACCGCATTATTGCCAGAGGAGTTTGAACCGTTTGGTCACCTAGATCCCCAGACCTAACGCCACTGGATTGCTGGTTCTGGGGAATGGTTAAGGCACGAGTGTACCACTCATACAGACTTTCCAGTCTTGAAGATTTGCACCAGCGGATATCGATGTTTACAAGTGAAATCGAAGATATCAAACTGGAAAATGTTGTGATGAACATTATTCTTCGGCTGGGATTGATTCAACATGAAAATGGAGGACTTATCGGTCACCTAATGTGAAAAAGAATTCTTTTCTTATGCTATTACGCAATGTTACATATCTTTATTATGAGGTCATAAAAATTGTATTTTTTTCAACGTTCTGATAGTGACTGGAATTTTTAGTTATGTGCAGTAAAACTCCTATATATTGGGCCGTATGCATAAAAATGAGAATTTCTTATCAAGAAAAACTTATGAGATAAGTCAAAATTGACTCAGGTGCAAGATAATCTTGAAAATGCATGCATAAAGATTTTCTTAACTTGTGAGATTTTCTTTTTCCAACGATCTTCATACTGTGCATTTCGATTGATTGTTGCTTCACGCAGCTGCGTGAAATGCTGAGAAGCTTATCGGTTAAATGCACAATGAATGAGAATTTCTTTTTCTCGCGACGTAGGAGCGCACTTCATAGATATTTTTTGGGAAGTGAAGAGTGAATCAGCATTGCTTGACTACAAATGACAATTAGCTTTCTCGTCGGAATCATTCTTCATCCTGTCTGCCTATTGACTGACGAGTGACGATTGCAGCTGTGTCCCGTGAAAATGGAAGAGCTTCTAGAAAATGAAACCGAGATTCTCGTATCTCTCCTCGAGAATCACTCTGTTGTGCTGGAGAAGAGCAGCACTCCCATTCAAAAGTCCCGCAAGGCTGCTGCCATGGCAGAACTATGTGCCTCCTTGTCGCAATCGTTGGGTCGAGCCTTTGATGCGGAGAAAGTGAAGAAGAAGATTGCCAATTTGAAAACCCGAGTCAAGCAGAAAACAGACAGGAACCAAACTGGCAACAGACCAATCTTCTCTGTAAATGGGAACGTAAGTTGCTGGAAATATTGAACGCCGAGGAAAATCCCACGTTCTCCAGAATACAGGGATCGACTTCTGCGGGATTTGGCAGCCGCGACAATGATGACTTCGAGAATCGTGTGCCAGAAATTCGCAGTGCAGCTGCGAACCTCGATGCGGCCAGAAAAGAAGAGAAAGAGGAGATTGCATGGCGAAACGGAGGAAACTGAAGATCTGAGTAACTCCGAATTACAACGGCTGGTTCTGCTGGGTCAACTGTCTTACGTAAGGCTGAAGCAGGACTATTAATTCGAAAAGCGTCGCCTGCTTGACGCTAGCAACACCAAAGACCATCTCAGTGCTCTTCTTGCAACCCACCTTACACAAACTTGTAACGGCAAATAGATGCATTTGAATCTGGCTTGCTTTGCTTTGTTTTCAGTATAATCTGGATGAGGGAGTCTAAATCAGAAAAGCTGCATGAAATGTAAATATGAAGTCTTGAACAAGAGAAGAAAAAGACCAATGTAGACAATTTCACTTCCTCGGATTCTAGGATCATCAGATGTCATCTTTTCTAAATTTTAAAATTCATCAAATTACAATTCCTAAGTTGTGAATCCTTTGGTGCGGCCTGCGAATAGGTAAAAATTCAGGATTATACAGAAGTCCTCTAGATAGCAAGACCTTTTCTGTAAATTTGATGCATTTTCGTCTGTCATATCTATATACACTACAGTAGCCTATTGTATTCAGTGGAATTCTCAAATTAGATGCTGGCACGCCACACAAAAATGAAAAGCCTGTTCATTAGACTAGAGATTGACTATAAAAGCAGGTGCTTTAGGTGACTATCAATTCATCATGCAGGTAGTAAAAACTGTCGAATTCTTGAAAATGTTTAGTATCTCACATGTAGGCCTACGAATACGAAAACGACATAAGTTGATGAGCTGAAAGAAAATCAAGATGACAAAGCCACAAGATGATTTTTACATATTTTATCAAACTGTCGACAGCTGCACTAGACTGTTGGCCAATTCATCACGTCGAACTTGTCCGGTGCGTCTCAAGTCGTTCATTAAAATCACCATTGTTATTGAAAAGCAAGACCATATCCTCATCGATATTTTCAAACTCCTCAAAGTTGTCATCATCTCCGAGATATTTCGCAATATTATGAAGCACGGCGCATGCCACAACACATGACGGAGTACGCTCTAATTTCAGGCGAATACCGTATCTGAGAATCGGAAAACGTCGCTTCCATTGTCCAAAAGTCTGTTCAATGACAATGCGATTTTCTTTGTGGGCTTTATTGAAAATCACATGTGCATTTGTTGTCAGATTCGAGTACGGAACCATGAGGAAAGGTGCTATACCATATCCTTCATCTCCCAGAATCATTGAACTTCCAGAAGATTCTTCATGCAAGTGTCTGTAAAAAAGAAATTATTCTAATCAACCCTGCTATCTCTTCGATTTCATGTGGGCTGAGCAGCAGAATGGGTCTACTTAAAGTTGCCCAATCCGGAAGCACGACTAGAAATTTTAATGACAGCGAAAATGTTCGATCTTCTTTAGAATTAATGACGCAATAACGCCGATTACAGTCGACTGTGAGAGATTTGGGAGAATGGATCAAAACATCAGAAAAGGCGATTGCATAGTCCTTGAACAATGCCCTTTTATCTCTGTGATTGGCATAAGGCCTCAATTAATTATATAATTACTATATATAATTAATATATAAATTATATAATTGATTGCAGCCGGATGACTGAGTAAGCGTGGATTGACATCGAGTACTTACCTAAAAAGTTGAGAATTTTTGAAGATCCTGTTGTCATGAACCGATCCTGGCCAGCTGACATCAATGCTTGTGAACACCCATTTTTCATTGCATGTAGCTTGAACATTTAAAGATGGATATCCTTTTCTGTTGATATACTCGTCTCCGAATGATCCACTGGGCTTGTCGATTTTCACATGGCTACAATCAATGGCCCCCTATGCAAGAGGGAAACCCATTTTTGCAAACCAATTTTCTTTCGCTGTTTGCTTTTCATTAGCAGTTGTTGGAAAACGTATCCAACTATCTGCCATTGCGGCAATCAGTGGAACTGTTTCATTTATCGTTCTGGATACAGTGCACTGATGAAAACCAGTCTGTTCAGCGATGTGACTCTGGAATCCAGGATTTGCAAGATATCTTAGAGTGATTTCTACCTTCTGTGTGGATGAAACCGCTCCACCTCTTGTTTCAGACGAAGGAAATAGATGTGACGCCAACCACTGAACGTTTTCTCGATCAAAGCGATGCAATGCTTTATACTGAGCATCTGAGGCCACACACCTGCGCTCATTGTAAATGGGCCTCCTGCGGAAAACGTTCAAACTCAACATGACGAAAGGAGAATGCTAGCGGTTGTGAACTATGCTGCAAAGCGATGTGCCGTCAAGTTTCCATAACAACATCGATTTATGTACATCGTCGGTAGCGTAAGCAATAAAATAGCAGCTCACAAAGTTATAAGATTTTCTCATAAGAAAATCTCAAAATCTGTTTTTGTGCATATCATCATCTAAATCTCAGAGTCACTTGAGAAATTCTTCTGATAAGAATTTCTCATCCTGAGCGCAAAGTTTTAAGCATACTTTTGCGAGAAAATCTCAGAATAATTCAAGAAAAAGAATTTCTCATTTTTATGCATACGGCCCATTGTCTCACAAAAACAGTGGTTTTCATCTTAAGAAATTATGACGCATCATCACGCGTCCATGCTATGATGAATCATTTCCACTTTGATTGTACTAAAATTTGAGATTAACTTTTTTCATTTCCAATCTCTTTTATCTTGCTCTCTCGATCACTTTGTCTCTCTCCTCGCTTCTCTTGATACTTTTTCTCAGTCATCAATTCTCTTCTTTTTTACTCCTCTTCTCTTTCTCCTCACTTTTCTTCTTTCTGAGCATTTCTCTTCTTTTCACTCTCTCTCTCTCTCTTGATTTCTCCTCATTTTCTTCCTTCGCTTCTCTGTCTCCTCATTTCTCACCTTTATCTTCCTCTTATTCTTCTCTTTCCTCATCACTTCTTTTTATACTTCTATATCTTATTCCTTGATTAATTCTCTTCAATTATCATCTTTATCTTCCTCCTTCATTTCTTTTCTCGCCTCATGTATCAGAATCTAGCTTTGCTTCATCTCTTTCTCTCTCTCTCTCTCATGTTTTGTTTTTGAATTGATGTTTATCTTCGAAAATAAGATAAAGTAGAAATTCATCATTAATTTCTACCCATGCATGAAAAAAAAAAAAAAAAATTAAAATAAATTTAAATTAAATTTAAACCCATATTAATAGGATTCATGGTTGGGATCTGAAGAATCCCAGTTTTGCGACTGCTTTTGAAATAGATTATAATTGCAACATTTTAATATTATCATGCAGTACCGTCAACTGGGGTAACTTGTGCCACTTTTTAGCGTTTTTTTGAGATAGCGTCCAGGGAAAATTTTTTAAAGCTTCGCTTTTACGTCAAATCTAAGTTATGTCTTGATACACATGCCACACGTTGTTTGAAATTTTTTCGAACTACACTTTAGACAGCAGAGCCCTCCAAAAATGGCACAAGTTACCCCTTCAAATGGGTAACTTGTGCCACGCATGCTGCATTTATGTAATTTTGACACGTAACATTAAATTATGCCTCAATAACACAAAACCAAATGTTTCTATATATATATATATATATATATATATATATATATATATATATATATATATATATATATATATATATATATATATATATATATATATATATATATATATATATATATATATATATATATATATTTATCAAATCTCAACACATGTAACCACCACGAGACATGTTTCGGCCTGTTGGGCCTCATCAGTCGTGGGTAGGTTTGAACCAGCGACGTTGGAGCTAGAGGACGTGCAAGCATACCCTCTAACCACAAGGCCACCGGACCATCTGTTGAGAGCGTGAATTAGCCAGGAAGGCACTGCTTTAACGCAGGCACGTGGAGGGCGGACTGCTTTCTGCAATCACTTAATACCGCATCCGAGATTGAAGCGCTTCACGCAGGCGCTACTCATTACATGTTTAGACAAGTAACCTGGCAATTGATAAATTTATCAAATCTCAACACATGTAACCACCAAGAGACATGTTTCGGCCTGTTGGGCCTCATCAGTCGTGGGTAGGTTTGAACCAGCGACGTTGGAGCTAGAGGACGTGCAAGCATACCCTCTAACCACAAGCCTACCTCTACCTCTAGCCACGTGAGGCCCAACTAATAATTTTATTAGAGAGAGAGAGAGAGAGAGAGAGAGATGCGTTTATATTTAAAATAATGAAAATCATCAATACAATTCAATGCAATAATCATGTAAGACAATCACTAAGACAAAAGTAATCAATAAGAGAACAACAATTGTGGCTAAATTTTGTACAAAAGGTCATTTGCTTCCACACAAATCCAAGGGAAAAAAGAGTTTGCCCGTCTAGCAGTACGCGAAAAAGGAATCAAAAAGTGATTACTGATTCTCAAGCGACTTGGCACAAAATGATGTAACGGATGGCAGGAGTTTGTTTCACAGTTAGACAAAAAATTCAACCCATTTCGAACCAACATGTCCGAAAACAGGTCAAACTTGCCACATTCACACTCACGTCCACAAATCAAACGGTGTTATCTTCTGAAAAAACGATCAACCTTCTCAGTCAAGGTTTTAGAAAGATGACCGAATACCAGGGAAGCATACATGAATAGAGCAGTGATTATTGCATGGAAAACTACAATCAGCTCATGCTTCCCTAAAGTCTCGCGCAGACAACGGATGATGTAAAGACGGCGGGACGCCTTCTTCAAAATTTCACTGATATGCAACTTCCAAGTAAGTCTACTTGTAAACGTGACACCAAGAATTCGAATAAAATCAACACTGACAAAGTTAGATGAAAACTGAACAGGATATGTCAACGATGCACGTGGAACGATCATCTCCTTACACTTAGAAATATTCAAAGAAAGTCCCTCTTTTTGAAACTTCAATACAATATCTGATAAGGACAACAAACTCTGATCCTGAGATTCAATAGTCTCTATTATTGTCACGTCATCGGCATATTTCACACACTTAATACGGTTTGCACTAAAATCAACCGAACCCATAAACGCACTAAAAAGATAGGGTCCCAGCACTGAGCCTTGCGGAACTCCTGAAGGTATGTCAACCACGGAGCCACACTTGCCATTAATTTTTACCTGGAACGATCGCGAGGTAAGGTACGATAGCAACCAATTCAGAAAGCCAGAATCAAGTCCCATCGACCATAGAAAGTTCAGCAAACGATTATGTTGAAACCGATCAAATGCCTTTGAAATATCCAGACATATCATACGTACAGCCAATTGTGTTTCTTGAGTCAAGGGATGTGGAGATATGGTCTTGAATGACAACTGCGGCACTGGTCGTCGAGCCGTGTGGACGATATGAATGTTGATTTTCAACAAAGCAATCGACTAACTTGTCCTTTACATTTCGTAGCACAAGCCTCTCAAAAACCTTGCTGAAGGCACTCGATATCGAAATAGGACGGAAATCGTAAAGAGTCGGTTTACTTGTCTTCGGAATTGGGTGAATAAATGAATGCTTGAAGCAGGCTGGAACACTGCGAGTTCGTAAAGATTCGTTAAAGATGACACTTAAAGGATCAGCCAGCAAATGCGCCCCAGCAACAATAAGACGCATAGGGATCCCATCAGGTCCACTAGCCTTTCGTGTTTTCAAACGAATTAACTCTTGGAAGACATAATCAGGCTGGATTTGAAATCGCCAGTCGTCATTCTGTGATGGAAGCAATTCAACGTCATCTGCGTCACTGAAGTAGGAATGAAATTCATCGCTAAAAGCCGCCAACAGATCGCTGACCTCAGGGAAACTGCTATTCAATGATCGAAAGATATCCAATTTTGCCCTGTTCCCTCTGACCTCATTTACAACTTTCCATAAGCCATTAGCACTAGTCTTGTGACGATTTGCCCAAATCCGCTTTGCAGACGCAATTTCAACCTGAACTTTACTTTTAAAGTGATAGTAACGCGGCCAATCTCGCTTCCTGAAAGCATCCCATCTCTTATCAATCAGCAATTTGAGCAATATAGTATTGTACTATATTGTAGGAAGAGAATATAATACTAAAAGCTATCTAAAACTTATAATGGCATATAGAGCATATAAAAATATAACAAAAAAACAAAAAATGGTATTTTCATCACGAAAATGTTCAACCATGTATGATAAAATTACATAAAGACCTGATCACTTGTAACTCATAAAAATACAACATTTTCAACAGCTGTGCATGAAGACTCTGCATGCTACAGTTATGGCCAAAAGTTTGCGGACACATTCTAAGTTGTATTTTCTTCTTCCAAGATAGCCTACTTTCTAACTGCACTAGGGGAGCCTACGATTGAAGATCCAATGTTAATCAAATTGCATGCATGTTGCATTTATCCGTAAAAGCTTTCCCATTTATTCTGAATTTTTGACATTTATGATGTCAGCTTGTAAACTTTTGGCCATATCTGTATTTTTCCTGCCTATGGCATGGTCCCGTGTACACCACTCCTTACAATTAACGTTGAAATGAAGCACGCCTCTCCTAAGAACAGTCGGTGAGGCTACTTTCCCCACAATTTGTTCAAAATCGATATCAGAAATGTCATCTTTTTCAGGAAATATAAATTGATCATGTTCATTTCGATATTGCCTGACAAACTTGACGATGAAATCAGCATTTCCGTATATTGCTAATATTCGTCCCAGAAAATGTTTGACATTATTTGAGCAAAGCAAAGAGAGTTTCACGAGTATCCAGTCACCTTCAATCAAAGTTCCGATGGAAATCTTCTCCACTCCCCTCAGGGTGTCATCAGACGTGTCATGGTTCCTGACGTGGTCGCGACGAGCACTAGACGCCTGCGGGACACTGCAGTAGCCGAGGGTTCGACTTCCCCACGGGAGCACTTTTTTGCATGATATTAGGTTAGTGTTTCTGATTGTACACAATAAACGGCAAACTTAAGTTGTTTTGAAGCAAGCTCTAAATTATTATTTGTATATTCCATGAAAAGTAGACGTTAATTAATCGACGGACACTAATTTGCACTTAGGATACAGTCACGTGCCGCTTAAATCTGAAACTAATGCTTAGAGTACGTTTTGCGATAAATTGTGTGTTGCTATATAGGAATTACGTTTCTCTCTCTCTCTCTCTTCTTTCTTTCTTTCTTTCTTTCTCTCTCTGCTTTTTTTTATTCCTTGATTACGACGTACAAGGTGCCAATAATGTGATAGTACAATTTTTTAGCCAATAGCCAGGAATACCTACCACTTTCACATGCGTCAAAACAGAAACTGAAGTATTTTAAAGTATCGTGGGTCGGTGAAGATATAGTCATGCCATTTAAACGAAATATGATCAGCAATGCGATCTATCATAGATGTGATGATAAATGGATTATAAAATATTATTTATCACTTGTGATAGTCATTGAGCTTCAGAACATCAATCTAGGATCAAAGACATCCTTCCATGTGGTGCTAAAATTCGCTTGTACTTACTCGGGGTAATTTGTGCCACTAATTCACGGGGCAACTTGTGCCATGGAAATCGACTAATTTTACTAAAAACGTTCTCAAGAAAAAAATTGTTGACCGATTTAGTTCATTCTTTTTTGCATCTCATGTCAATACAGCATGCAATACAATAACTAAGTTGTGGATGAGACGAAATTGTGCTCTTTGCTCACCATATGAAAGTTTGAAGCATTGGAAAAAATGGCAAAAAAGTGACTTTTCTTTAAAAAAATCCGCAGGATTTCGAATTTCAAGTTAGCTCACCGGACTAGTGTAACTTTCCGTTAAATTCATTCAATATTATAGGAAAAATAGTTGCAAGCCACTTACTTTTATAACAAATCGTACAGGTGGCTGTCAAGCGCCAAAAAGGACCATTGCACAAGTTACCCCACGTGGCACAAGTTACCCCAGTTGACGGTAAGCCTTTTTTTACGGCTATGCTAATTCGGTGCATGGACTGAGTATGTCTTTCGATGATTTACGCAGCGTTAAGATAAAGCGGTCATTGTATACCCATCGCATTTCATTTCCGAATAGAGGAGAACTGCGCACAGATTATTTCCCCACTCCCGCTTGAGCGACTGACCTTCAATCGACGCGTCACCATCGATATAATCACATGACAGCGAGAAAGGAAACGTTAACCTTTGTTAAACTGATATCATAATACCGTAGAATATTAGTATGTTCGATCTAAACAGCCTGTCATCATTCATTATGCTGCAATTAGTTGAAATCTAAGATTATTCTGTCGGGATTCCAAAGACGGCTATTAACTTAAAGAAACTGTCCACATATGGTGCTGCGAACAATAAAATGATCCAAAAACCGAGAGAACAGTTTTACATATTATTTTACTTCCTCTAATCAGTGGGATTCTGTAACAAGTGATTTTGCGCTAATGTGCGAACTGTAAATGCATTTAGAATAGGACCTACGTAAGATTTAATTCATTCTGTGCCCTTTGAGGCCCGAAGCCAAATTTGCTACTGCTTAACCTACCCATAGTGATGCAAATGGAAAATTTTCCAGAAAATTTTCCGGAAAATTTTCCATTGGAAAATTTTGAAATTTATTTTTTGGTGATTGACGTTTTTGCCTTTGTTTTGGAGACTTATTATAGTCGTCTGAAAAGATTATGTAATGTTCAAAGACCGAAAACTTCTCTATCATCCCTGTAAGTCAACTTTTGTAACCAACTGCACCTTTTCCATGTCTATTTCAGATCTTTCCAAATGAATTTCAGACATTAGATGGATTTCAGATTTCTCTAGCTGAATTTCAGATATCTGTCAGAAGCTCAACTTTGGAAAGATCTTCAACTGGAGATCTGCAATTCATGTGGATCATATCTGAAATTCATTTGGACAGATCTGAAATCGAACTGGAACTATGAACAGAAATGGAGGATGTGTATCCTCAGCGAAGATGTCGGAAAATAGACCAGACGTTAGAGGCTATCATAGATATTCTTTTGCTCATCACAGATATCTTTAGTCACCAAATATCTCACGAGTTTGCAGTCTTTGTGTCCTCCAATATGGTCGCTCATGAATGCTGCGTGGACTGTGTGCTTATACTTAACTTGTTCATCAACACATGAAGAATTTGTATCACTGATCAACGCTGCATAATAAAGCTTAACTTTCAAGCTAATAACTAAGCAAACTCCAAAATGAAGTACACTATTTTTGCTGCAGATCTTTCACATTGCATGAAATTGTGCCCGATTGTAAAGCAAGATTCACGTTATCCCAAACGGTGTCTATCTGTGTGATAACTAAAAATGCTAACAAAATGGCACAAGCCACTGGTGGCAAAGGAATGTTCAAAAATCCGCGGACGGAACTCGTGTTGCTGCGATCGCTTTAATCGAAAAAATGATGAAATTGGGAGTTTTAGACCCAATACGTATAGCTGCCTCGGCAGTGGAAGCGCTCAAATTATAGGGCCTATCAAAAAAATCAAAGCTTTCAAAATTTTCCAATTTTTTCCAAAATTTTCCAATTTTTTCCATAATTTTCCATGGAAAATTTTGATTCAAAATTTTCCGGAAAATTTTCATCACTACCTACCCATGACGTGCGGTGCAACATCAACTTCCCAGATGGGAAGTTGAACAATGGGACATTAATTCAGCGAGCACATCATAGTTGCGGCATTGTTACCCGCTGCTAGTCGAATATACTTGCCCACATGATGTGCACCGCGCACGTTATCGAGTCTCAAAGATGTTGGAATGTACAGCGTGGAAATTGCCTTCCCAACATGTCCATTTTCACTTTTTTAAATATTGCCGATCAATGCATCATTTGAAATTGAGTGTAGCCTGCATAAAATGCAAAACCAATTATGATTCTCACTCTGCTAGCTTATTTTAGCCTATCTCAACAACTGAAGTAGGCTATATAGCTGCATGGGGTGGCTACACAAGCCTATATTGAAACCGTTAATTAAATGCACGTCCTCTTTGATGCGCTTCATGATGGTATGGAAATAATTAGATCAACTTAAATTATTCTTCACCGATGGATTCACTCGATCACCAGTTTCGCGCTAGGCCCATGCCTTCACCCGTCAATTTTAAAATGCCGTCTTATAGTCATGCAGCCTTAAAATTTACAAAGTCAAATGCTAGTATTGGTCATTTAAGGAACTATTGGTTCTGGGGTCTAAAATATTTTCTACCTTAATCCAAAATTCTTCAAGTCGTTCCCTGCTTGCAAAGGGCTTTCGATATAGGCAGGCAACAGGATAGGCACAAGTGGATATCAAATATATTGAAGCTTATAGATATTAAAAAATTAACCTAAGAGGAAACTATAAAGTTGGCAATCCATTAATGTCATAAACAGAATTATCATGCATCGATTCTAAGATTTTCGGCGCTGCTTATGGCGTTGAAAGGGTTATTTATGAGTGCATCTGCTACTCGTGAGTGAAGTAGGATCGGATTTTGCGGGCTAAATCTGCAAAAATGCACGAGAAGACCTACGAGGTCCAAATAGAGCTGGTTCAATAAAGTAGGCTTATTAATGTGGGTCCCGCAGTAACTGTCGATCGTGTTGTTAAGATTTTCTGGTGATTGGCGGAAAAGATAGCGGACGCATGATTTAGATTATATTCAAAATGAATCCTTTGGGGCCTAAAAATTTTCATCGTCTAGTGTCAACCAAGAAAAATACTAGCATGTACTGGGCCTACATGATACAGATATCTTGCATGTAGCTATTGCAATAGAAGCACGCAACAAGACGTGTTTTTCGAAGCTCTAAATTCATCACAGAATAATTGCACGCAATTTTCGGCACCGGCACTTTTCTAATTGATTTGTAGACTTCAAGCCTCAACTAATTATGACACCTCTTGCACAAGCCAATATGCTTGTATTTTCGATACAGTGAATTCATTGATGCATGTACCTATATCTGCATGTTCGCGCAGACATCACACTAGTTGAGCCTACCCACTGGGAAAGTCTTTATCGAATCGCTATCGACTAATCGCCAGCGAAAAACGTCACAAGGTTTTCGCTATCGATCTTTCTGCGGAGAATAGCTGACGAAAACTTTCTGCAATAGGCGAAAATTCTCTATGATTTCTCTACCTATTCCATGTCGATTAGCTATCGAAAATTCACTTCGAAATCGCTATTTACTATACCCACATTCGCTTACGAATAAAAAACTATATTAATATCCAAGATGTGTAATAGAACGTAAAATGGGACTGTGTACTAGAGTAAACACACACACACGCGTAAAATGTATCGAACCTGATTTTTTCTAACAAGATGATTACTTTGTATAAACTCGAGTGGAGAACAGCCAACATATCTAAGACTTTTCTACTTTAGACAGGGAATGGTAGAAATAAGTACATTCATGTAGTTTGTATGTAAAATTGTACAAGCACAGATTCTTCGACAATGAGCGTTCTCTAAAAGAGTTTATACGATGACATTAAATGATCGTTCAATGAAGGTGTAACTTAGCCATGAATAAAGAAGTTACAAACATGAATAGAAAACTGTCACACAGTAGCAGTAGCCAAAATTAACGTCACTTAGATAATTTGACATTTCATTAATTACGTGCGTGTATATAATACGTGTATTTTTTGGCCATTTGCATGTATGGGTTATACATGTAGAACAATAAAAAGGATACCGTAGAAGAAAATCTGCATATTACATAAAACAAGATCAACTAACAAGACCGAGCAATATCACAGCCGGCAAAGAAACATGTGTACAAGATTTGTAAAATACTTGTGTAAAAATTAATATTATAAATCAGATCAGATAAAATGTCAGTTTGAAAACAAATCAAATGTGATTGGCATGCTTCGCCAACATAATGATTACTCCGGATAAAGACCTGCAGAGAAAAGCCAACACTACTAGGACGCTATTTTTGAACAGGGAATAGTTAAAATGAAACACTAATGCATATATATATATATGCACTATCTCTACGGCTTTTCTCTACACGAATTTAAACTATGACATAAATGCTCATGAAAACTTAATCAATTATTTTTGAAACCCCTTAACATCATTTACCGCGGAGAAATGGTAGGGCTACAATCTCTTATCGGCAACTTATTTAGTGAAGCTGGTCAGTCGAGTACATGTACCTGTGTAATCACTTAGCCGTATATCGAGCATCGAATATCGGTGTCATCAATGACTAGGGTATCCGCCTTTTTGGGCGTCTGTCGCTTATACTTGTTTGGTGTAGACGATTGGTCGAGTATTACGGTGTCATCACTGTCTGTTTCATCGTCGTGAGTATCTGTCTCTTTGGGCTTCTGTCGCCTCCGCTTCTTTGGTGTAGATGATCGGTCAAGCACCTCGGTGTCATCACTGTCTGTTTCATCGTCGGAGGTATCTGTCTCCTTGGGCTTCCGTCGCCTCCGCTTCGTTGGTGTAGATGATCGGTTGAGCATCTTTGAATCATCACTGTTATCGAAGGCAGCTGTTTCTCTGGACCTCTGTCGCATACGTGTTATTGATGTCACTCGCTTCAACCACCAATCAGAAGCCTTCTTCAAAACATGCGCTATTTCAGTTTCGATTTTCTCCATGGTTGCACTAGGATGTGCTTTCAAAACAATCTCTTTGACGAGATTTTCCAGCGTTCCAGAGAACTTATTCTTGTCCATCCCACTTCTATTGTAGGAAGCCTGAACTTTACGAACTATTAGGCCGTCCATAACTCGCCGCGTGGTCTTCTCCATTGTATCGCTTCGCTCCAGGAGTAGTGGAGTGATCTAAAAAAGGATATACAGTTACTTCACCAGGACTATTACTGTGCTCAAAATTTTACAATGCAGACCATCATGTACACTAGAAATGTGCAAACCCGATCAGAATTCGGGTCGGGTTTACGAATATATTTCGGGTTCGGATTGATTCTAAAATCTTCGGGTTATGGATTTTTGAAACTTTATAAATTGATTTGATTTGTAAATATGTATTGGAATGTTTTGTGAAATTCCTTTGTAGATATATTCTACATGTAGCGTCTACTTATTTTAGAATGTTGAATAAAACGCATCAACGGTATATACACTCAGCAAAAGCTAGCCCCCTGCATTTCTCTGCTGCAGAGAACATCTCGTCCGCGAAGTTTCATGAGCAGATATCAACCATCTCGCGATCACTGGCTGTCAGAGACGCACGTCGCATGTCAGATGCACTAATTAGATCATTTGTTGGTCTTATTCGTATAGGTCAATAATCAAATGTATAATGATTAAGTAATTCAATAAAACATTTGAAGACAACACATGTCTATAATATGAGTGCTTATCGGCTTAGATAATGTTATATCCATATTATGCATGTAATATAGGCTTACGTTATCTGATTCATGCAAGGAATTCTAACAAGGAAAGTATCGTCTCTATGCAGTTCCAGAATCGCCAGCATCAATCCTATCTTTATTCAATCAGCGAATAATAGAAATAACGAGAAGTTACAGCATTCTAGCATGAAAGTCATAATATTGCAATATATAATTCAATGATGGAATTCGTTAGTTGATTCTCATCAGACTGTTGTATAGACACGAAATTACAATACATGTATAAGTTTAAGGATTGAATGAAAGCCATATAATTGTCATAGTTAAAGTACGCAAACTATTTACTTACAATATTTGATAATCGTCGACCTTGAACCTAAGTTCCTCATCCAATAGGGAAAAGCACTAATTGATCAACTTCACGACTACTTATGTAGTTAGTTATCAGAGAACTCTCGGACATGCAGACCGGTTTCGGGCTATTTGGCCCTCTGCAGGGCACCGTTTCTAGCACACAGCAGAGAGGCAGCAGCCGAATCGACCACGTCCCATCCGCTATGTAATAGAAAATGAGTTCTCTAATCTACATAATGGGCTTCAAATTCAAAAGATTGGTGATATCACCAAGCATTTAGAAATAAAATAATTATTTATTTAACATTATCCTACAGCTACTGACCTTATTGAACAATGATAAAGCTTTCAGACAATATTGACGGTTAGGAGTACTGGCAGATATCTTGCCATACCGATTACACATCTGCAATATATTTTCCAAGGCGAAGAAATCTGCTACACGCAGATATTAACTTCTCTAAAGAAGATGGTAGAGCCAGGTCCGCGTATATTCTTCTCCTTGTATATTACCTTCTTCTTATATATATACGATATCTTCCTTCGTCTTCTTTATTCAATCTGTGCTCAAGTATCTTCGTCTGTTCGACAGAAGCACAAACAGGAATAACAATTCGATCAGGATTACTCGGAAATCCGCCTCCAGTTTGCTTTCTTATGCATTGCAATACCTCCGTTGTTTTGCGGTACGTCAGAGTAACAACCGCCAATATAGCCTCCGGGCTACTGGGATTCAATCCAGCCGAAGACAAAGCTGTCATCACTTGTGATACAACACCAGAACTCAAGGCTCTACCTATTGAAGTCGACGATGTCGTTTGAACTTGACCAATCTAGCGATTATCTGAAACGTCGGAGACGGGCGCCAATCCGACAGGTGCCGAAGTTTCAACAGGAATTTGACTATTCGAGCAATCCCCTGACGCACCTGCACGATCTGAAGTTGGTGACATGTGAGGTTGACTGTTAGCGTCATCAGTGACAGTGGTCAATTGTTGCTCCGACCTCACATTTGAATTTCCAGACTTCCATTGGGGTAGTGTGATAGGGTACGGTATCGGAATGGGCTCGTTTACTATCTGAAATGTATATTAAACATGCACTGAAGAAAGCTTGACGTATTTGTGTTGTCAACAGAACAGGTGTAAATATTGTTTAGATTACGAGTAGAATTTAGATGTTATTTTTACAGGAATATCTGTAATCAACCATTTTCTAGTCTAAATATACAGGGCTGATCAAAATTCGCTTCCCTATTTCGATTAGTCGTCAAATTAGTTATATGACCGTGATTAATTCATCGCAGTTGTGGCTCGTTGATCATGTTTATGGTCACACTTGGATTCCGCAGTAACGTCATACATGGGCGGTCATTCTGACGTCTTTGATGGGAGGTCACTGACATCCCGCTTGTCATAGACGTCTCAGACACATGGTGACATCAATATAGGACGACACAATTCACCAAAAATTGTTTTTTGACAACGTGTCAGCCACGTGGCCATCACGTTACAAATTCACCAAAAAATTGAGTCTTTTGACAGCGTGTCATACACGTGGTCAACACGTGATGAATCCCCGGCTACGTTCGGACACATTCGGAACGTGGCAGCCACGTTCCCTACACGTTTTGTGTTGCTTGGGTGTGCAGTGCTGGTGTGTAAGCAATGCACATAGATCAATGGATTTCGCCAAATTATGTGTTGTGATGGCGATGTGCACACAGCGTGCATTTTGGTTAACTTGGTGAAATCACCAAAATAAATGAAAACAATAAGTATCAAATATCCATATAATCTTTAATTTTAATATCTTTAATTTGAATACAATGAGCATGATGCACAAAGTGACGTCTCCTATGACTTTTTTATGTAACCAACGTATATATTTTTCAAGTTTTCTACGCATTTTATTTATCTTACTTATATAACCTTGTGAAACTGGAAAACAGTGCAGGCAACGTGTAGGCAACGGAAGCACTTCACTTAGATGTGGTGTGTTAGCAACGTTCAGGCAACTGGTCAAAAATAACGGTGCTTCAGCAACTTCGAGGCAACATCAAGGCAACTATGTAAAAAATGATCGTGTTTCACCAACGTTTTGGCAACGTGTAGGCAACCATTTTTGACAACCGGCAACCAAAGGCAACCGTGGCGTCGTTCAGGCAACGTTGCCGACACCAAATATGGCTCATTGGGCACATGAAGCAAATCGTGTAAAAATAGCATTGAACTACACGCGAAAAATGTGATTAAACATGAGTTATTTATAACAAGTTTTGATGAACTGTTTCTCAAGGTTTTGTACCGACCATCTCATTTTTAAATCATATTTACATATACGACATATAATGCTTTCAAGAGATCGTGTTCCAAGTAGCAATAATATTTGAGTAAATTTACTGTGTATAGGGCAGTGGTGGGCAACGCGTGACCCGCCAACCCATGTTGGATGCATACCATGAGCAAGTTAAAAAGAGGTTCTGACTCGAAGTTTCAAGTTTATTGGTCAAAAGTAAAAGAAAAATTGACTTTGGCACAGGGTACGGGCCTTCGGCGTCCAGCGCGTTCTTAAGGTCGATAGTCAAATGGCCTATTTACACTTAGGAGAGGGGCATGAAGTTTAGCCTGTTTTTATTTATTTTACGTTGTGCGGCATGCAGGTGGATAGAAGAAGGCTACAATAAACCGTTATCTAAGATATTGACCCTCATCATCATTTTTCGATGAAATAAGGTAATATTATCCTATTGCCAATAAGTTTATGTTAATATCATTTAATTTCACAAAATGTCTCACATTTCATTATTCATATAGATTTTAGAATGTAAAATACATATCCTTAAAAGACAACAGCTTAGTTGATACATGCTTCTGCATACATTTGCAAATGCAATTATGTTGTATCATGTTCTACCACTAGTACAACAGGCATTAGAATTACGCTCAAAAGTGCTCAATATAGGAATTTTCAACAAACCTATCTCTGCCTTTTAAAATAGGTGTCCCGCGAGTCCACTACTTGTGGTACTCTGTTCCAACTTGGTTGCCCACCACTGGTGTAGGGTATCAATCATAAGATAAGTTGTGTAATCATATAACTTCTTGAATTTGAAAAAAATATGACCTGGACTGTTATTTCCATCTGATGTTTAGAAAAATAGTCTGACGTCACACATCATCAAGTAATGGCAATTACAGTGATTGAACTCATAATCCTTCGTTTGGGAAGTTTTACTAATCCATCTGCTTGCCGTACATCTCAGATAAAGACCACATAATAAGTTGTATTAAATTATCATTACATTTGCATTTCTATTGAAAAGACAGCTTACAGAGAAAATTCTCTTTCTGAACTTCCTGAAAACAAAAGCGTAGAAATACTAGGATTTCATTTTATAATCCACTCCTAACAAAGCCTGTCAGTTTGTCTGACAGAGTTCCAAAGCTACAGTATAAGAACTGGTCGTCATCTGATACGGAGTACATGCGGACTTTTAGAGAGTAAGTGGAAAATTTCATTGTTATGTATACAAAAACTACAAAATAGTAGGTAAATGGAAGTATACCAGAGCACGGATCATCTTGCAATGTCGTTAATGAGCATGCTCTAATGTTTCTTCAGTGATTACCTACCTAATCTTCTTTGGATAGAGTTTATTCTGTGGGCTAAGGATTTCAAGTAGTTGAATTTTCCTTATACATAGCTTGAACCAATCATTTATTTTGTTTTAGGCATAATTATATATTTTCACGCAATATTGAATGCAGCCAACTGAAAGATTAACCGCATAGTCATTCCTTCGGAATTTGGATGAGCCTTAGAGCACGGTGTTAATAGGATTAACACAAAAGTTCCTAAAAGAATATTTGCACGACTTAATTGTTACTACTGTCAACCATCATTGGACTTGAGTGGTATTTTCTAAATTACTAACATTCCAAGTCCTGAATGTCGAAATTTAATCTTGGCTTTGCTACTTGATTTGCAAATAATATATAAATATATTTCAATTAAAGGACCGATCATAGAGTGAGGGTTAGCGACGATAATCGCAAAACATTCGCCGGAAAATCAAATCTTGCTGACGCTTCAGAATATCGTTTTAATTGTGATAGGCCAACATGAATAAATTTTGAAAATAGTGTTGAATGCATCAACAAAAACATTTTCTAAAATTTAAGAGAGAGCACAACTACAGAGAGATGGAAACCCAAATCCATCCTTTGTTGGGCTTGAAATTATATTTTACTTTTTACAAGTGCTATTTGTTTGAGCCAGAAAGTATTCATAGATATTCCCAGTATAAATTGATTTCGTCATTCCATGACTTTTCAAAAGTTCGTGACAGAAATCCCTGCATGTTTGCCATACACGTCTCTGGCTAAAGCTCTCAGCTTCGTTAGGTTGCCAGGATTACCTGTGAATCTACATTTAGTAGGCTAAAGTGGATCTGTATCGTGTGCATTTATTATAAAATATCTATGTCTAATTATACATATAGGCTAAGTATATCATGCAGTAGGACAGCTCATCCGGTATGGTCTGCAGATGGTACAGAAGTGTAGATGGTCCAGGATTCCTCTCGTCTGTCCGTCTCAGGAGATCCCACTGTTCTCAATAGAGGTTGCTATAGCCCTACCTTGTTGAGTGAGGGCTTCCCTACCACAGCTTCCTAGAAAGGCATCGGGTGAAACAAAGTTATAAAAATCTGTTTCACTTTGTCTTGTAATATCCTGCTGCAAAATTATTCGAATAATTGGTTGTAGAATGTAATTCGCATCTTTTTGATAATTTGTATCCGTGCTTGTACGCTAGACGCTTCCCATACTTGTTGATTGATTGCAAAACACATGCTTCATTGTACTTTTAATTTGCTGACTTGTAGGATATTTATTCTTTCCTTATTTTGATTACTTGATTTTTTTACTTTTATCTTCTTCATTTACTTATTTATTTACTTGAATTGATATTTCTGCATATATTTGCTTTACACTTACTCACTAAAACACATAGGCCCTTAGCTGACTTAACTTGAATTGTCGTTAAAGCATGTTTTGTGCATCTTCGGTGTGATCACTAGATTTCTTTGGATTAAGCCATTTAAGATCATAAGCTCTAAGTTTAAGGTTCTTGATTTTTCATCATGCAACAAAGTTCGTAAATATGCATATAGTTATTCACACATTGATGTATGATAACCGATCATTTATTTTGTTTTATGTATTTTCATCTATTTTTACGCGATATTGAATGCTACCTGCATTATTGATAGTTGAACAGCTTTGGATTGATTTCTTTGTAACAGCGTTATTTAATTCACGATCATCATCCGCATTGCTAATTGTTAGTTATTGATTGAAAGATCTCGCGCACTTAAATGGACATTTTGCAATCAATCAATAACTGCAAAATGAACTTAAAATAAGCGATGAGAACTTAAAATAAGCAAGTAATTTCTAGAAATCTAGAAATCAGATTTTGATATATTGCTTTCACTAACTATATGATCGAGATGACCTAAATCAGGATTAAAAAAGACATGTTTTTAGAATTTTTTAGAAAGGCAGTAACCGTATTTCCTCTAACAAACACCGCTGCGCTTATCATCCATCTTCTACGTCCGGCGCTTATTACTTTACAGGGCGATGTTCATTAAAATGTGCGATTTTCCACAAGATTTTCCCAATTGAATAACAACAACAATTACATATGACCTTTTCGGATAGGTGTCAATAGCAGCTGACAGATCGTCAAGAGAGTTTTCTTCTTTGCATTAACGAGTTTTCCTTGCCGTCAAGTCGTGATGCCTTCCATTCTGATTGAGCACCGAATGGGACTGTCTTCTTTGGATTACCGGTATAGGCCTAGTGTTTATATTTGCTATCAATTTCCCATGGTCACTTGAAAGTGAGGCTCAGACAATAAAACTTGAGCTGGATGGGTCATGACATGGCTCAGTGCTCGGCGGCAGCTCTAATAAGTTAGCGAATCTGATGAATGCACTGAAGCTAGCAGTAGATCTGGCAGTGGATCTTTAGAAATAATTTGTTCAGTCCTGATTTTCCACAGGACTAATGAAAAATGAACCAGGAATTTGTTCATCACATCAGTTTGCAAAAATTCCTATCGCATTAGGGAAAAATTCTATATTTTAATAAAAAAATTCATTGAGAGATTATCTGATGCCTTTCTGATCATATTCACGATTTTGTTCACACAAAACAAACACGCATTCCTATTCTAAGAACAATTCCAGATTTTGTTCACCAAATTTGGACCCCCTCACAGTCCTACAAGACTCACTACCAGCATAAATATAAAAGAAATCAACGACATTGATATATTTTCACTTCCTGATACTTCCTGACGTTAATGCTGATAGTGAGTCTTGCAAGGGCTGTGAGGGGTTCCAAATTTGGTGAACAAAATCTGGAATTGTTCTTAAAATAGGAATGCGTGTTTGTTTTGTATGAACAAAATCGTGAATATGATCAGGAAAGCATCAGATAATCTCTCAATGAATTTTTTATTAAAATTTAGAATTTTTCCCTGATGCGATAGGAATTTTTGCAAACTGATGTGGTGAACAAATTCCTGGTTCATTTTTCATTAGTCTTGTGGTAAATCAGGACTGAACAAATTATTTTTAAAGATCCACTGCCAGATCTACTGCTACATTCAGTGCCTTATCTGATGTCGATATGAAACTAGACATAAGCTTGTTGAAAATAATTAATTATCGAAGTGGTTTGATGTAATGTTGAGTGCGAACCTTTGTTATGTGACTTCTTCTATCGCAAGAGAGGCTAAAATCACAGCAATATCATTAAGCATTCCACTGACGTTTGTAATCTATATCCTTGTTTTTTTAGCTCAATGAAGAGATATATATAGCACTTAGTTTTTCTCTTCTAATTTTCTTAACGTGCATCGTTGATTAGAGGAAATACGGTCGGCTTTCGTTTCAATTGATTCTAGCACTTTTCATCGCTTCTTTTTCGTTGAACAATCTATTGAATGTGTCAGCAACCACATAACACTGGCTCGGTGGGTGAAATAAAACAGCTGCATTGACAGGATGCACTTCGTGAGTTTGATGAGTTTCATGTTTGCTTCATACTACTTATATTTGCTGATAGCTACATATTTTCTTGAAATCATCTTTGCCACTCGCCTCGGAAGTCATGGATAGACAATAGGATTACTTGCTCTAATCTGCTCATGCTTTGAATAGAAATCAAGGTGGCTAACGATATATCATAATTCATCAATCATTAAGATCTCAATTAAAAAAACAGCGTGTTGAAGGGGATGATCCAAACAACATTGAAACATTCTTAAAACAGCAATCGGAAAATCGTGTTGAAAGCATTGCCTGAAAGCACTTCTTGAAAGGTTTTACACAAGGGATTTCTAGCAGAGTATAAAACTCATTTTTCAAACGCTTGGCTTCAAGGTCACATTTGAAAGCAATTTTTAAAACAGTGTACTAAGCGTGATTTTCAAACATGATTGACATCCCGTTTTGTATACCAGTTAATACTGCGATGCATTAAAATTGCTCATTTATTCTCTCTGACAAAACAATTATTCAATTGACATTAGAAACCTTACATAATTCAGCAAAAAACAACCTGCGATAATCTTGCCGTGCACTAATGTGCATGCTCGTTTATCAGGCAGTAAACATTATTGCACAACAATGTACTACAAAAATGCACAATTTCATATGAGTCATTTATTGACATCCATCTAAACAACGAAAGGACACTTATAGAAGATGAGAATAAAGACATTGTCTATTAATTTGCACAAGTAGGCAGATCTCATATCAAACTTGCATGCTTACTGCTGCAAAAAACGCTTAGACCCTTTCTGGTCGGCTACTGTAAAATTTTCAAACATCCAGCGACGGCTAATTTCAGAAAAATTCATAACTTTGAACTGATTCTAATAAACATCTAATTTGTTCATCATCTGACAAAACTGCAAATCAGAAATATAATTTGTAATCCAAAACAAATGCCACAAACGGAAGCAGTCGATGTGCAAAGAAGGGCAACCATCACACGAAGCACAAAAATATGAAGTTTCTTCGGTTCTAGAACCTGAAACTTTGGTTTTGTGGCATTGTTTACATTGTCGAGACGGATGTGGTGTTCTTTCAGCTGTTCCTTGAATTCTTTGTGGAGAATGTACTTGATTTGGAGTCATAGTTTTCTTCACTAAACTCACTGGGTACATGAGTCTTTCAATAACACGCATAACATAGTCTGAGAACTTCTTCCGTTGCATTTGTTGAGGGAAATATTGCCTGGCTAGATTGAAAGCATTGAGCAAGCAAATGCGCTGCATTACGTAAAATGCCATTTTCTTGTGCCATGATTCACAATTTTTGAGAGCACGTATAGCACTGTTATCGTCAGTATCATCGTCCGAGTCTTTTGCATTTGCCTCGCATGCTGAACAAGAATATTCCCCAAGCATGCTAAATTTGCCAATGCAAGTCTTCGAAGTTCTCGGTTTATGTATCCTGCCAGCCGAACCGACAACAATAAAAAATGCCTTTTGAATGATAAGCACCGGATTCAACACGTGTTCCTGGCAGTTTCAGCCAATCAGCTTACTGTTAAGGACATGAATCAAGTTCGACATACTTAATACCTTTCGCCGGCTGATGATATAAAAATTACTCAGGCGCACTGCAATGATGACGTCACAGGCTCAACACAGATAGGTGGCTGACGTCAGTGATGTGCGACGGCTTATCTGTGATTCAATAGTGGTAGGGAAGTTACGGGTCCATTCCGTAGGCCGCCGGAAGGAGTTATTGACAAGTAGGCTGGGTACTTCTATTCTTTCCCCCCCACATTTTTCAAGTTTTCCAAAATCATCAAATTTCGCCAAAGTTTGTCACATTGGGCTTAGAATAGACTTGATCTTTTTTTCCGAAACGATAGCAGCAAAAACTCCCCGAGTAGTTTTAGGTCGAAGTAATATTCAAAAGTAAAAATTCCAAAAGTAAACTGACTGATCTTCGGCGTCCAGCGCCTTCGTTGGTCGATCTTACAATAGCGTTACGGGCCAAGCAAGCCGTGTGAAGATATATGAAGAGTGAGTGATATTAAGAATTGTGATGTCTGTATGAATGCATGTCTAATTGTGAAGTCAAGTTGTAGTGTGGCAGTTCATATTTCCTGTTTATTGTAGGTTTCAAGTATGTGATTGCTTTGGCTTCTGTTATTGTTGTGTCTCGTGTGTTGAACAGTTTGCTAATGAGACCGACCTGAAAATTTCCGATGCTGCCCTCTCCATTGTGTTTATCTTGCAGACTTGATCTGTCACTGAGTGACACTACAACACGACTGAGAAGTCTTACTTGAACCCTGGGATGAATGATTGGTCCCTTGGATACTCAGTTAGAATCCAAGGTACAGCTTGTGATCATGAACATCGTGTGATTGTTGTCTACAGACAAATGACGAGCAGTTGTCTAATTGTGAGGTTGTAAATGTTCTACAAGTCAGACAAGAGGAGTTTTACACACTCAACGCTGTGCCACGTTAGTGAGAACAAGTAGGAGTAGGGAGTCAAGCGGTTAACCGGTTAACCGGTTAATTAAATTTAACCGGTTAAAAAATAATTAATTGGTTAACCGACGCTTTCCCAACTTTTCTGCTACATTGCAACTACATTGCTTTAGTTTTCATTTTCCAATTTCGATAATATTCATTGCTGATGTAAGCTATTGCCAAATAATAATTTCCTGGAAAGGGAGTGAGACTCGAAACAGCAGAAGCCATCGTTTTTCTGCATCACAATAACTCTACCTGATTTCTTCGTTTTCCCAGACAATTTGTTTTGATAAAATACTCTTATACGTATATTTTGTGGTTACAATAGTTGATATCTGATCATCCAAGATCCATTCCATTATGATAACAAGGAAGTTTTTAATTCCAGATAAGATTGATGTTTTGATTAGCAATAGAGATATAATGATATAATAGGCTATAATGATATAGCCTACCGAGTTTGTTACTTGTGATGAGTTACCTAACCACATCAATTGTGATAAGTCTTGGCTCATTATAAGTAATTTAAAAGTAGAGGAATATCAAGTGATCTTGTATTAGGAAAAAGTAATTCTAATTGATATCAGTCTTCTACACATGACCATCTACAAGGAATTCAACATATTAATACGTACTGATGTATCAATAATAACATAAATATATTAGTAACCTAAAGATAGCTTTGTGTAGCCGTTGTTTTTATATTATCTGGCCACATCCTATATAAGTTGTGAATTACCATACTGGTACCTCACATTGAATGTTTTGTACAGATTTTATGGTAAAATATACATTATTATTATCATTAGTGGATTTAGATTTTATTATTTGTTATTTTGAATAATTAACATGGAATTATGCACATTCCGTGAAATTGATTTTAGGTTCAAGTTAGCCAGACGGAATAAACTCAAATATTCACGAGGGTATACTAAAACATGACAGTATTCTTGAAAATAAAATATTAAGGAAGTAGACTTACAAGCAATCAGTAGAAAATGTTTATGTCCATAAAGTAAGCGAGCTTGCTCAACTGGTATAACAGGTAAACATGCATATACTCATACACTATACTCAGTGCGACTATATAAGCCTTGTATAGTCACATGGAATTGAAAAACATCTATTACTAGTATTACATCGGTTAACCGGTTAATTTCTCGTCGGTTAACCGGTTAATTTATAATTAACCGCTTGACTCCCTAAGTAGGAGCAAGAGAAGTTCGTTGACAATGCAACACTTCCGGGTGCCAACAACAGAAATGTGGCGGGGGAAAGAATAGAAGTACCGTAGGCTGTGCCCGTATGCCGCGCAGTTGCGAATATGTTGCATACAAGCAGTCAAAACTTATTTCATCACCGAATGTGGCACATACAAATCTACTCAACAGTTGTTCTGGGAAGACATTTAGACTTAGGAAAACAACGAAAGGCGCGTAAACAAGATTGCTGATCGATTGAGAATATGGAGTAACAGCTAAGAAATACATACTTAGAATTATTAACATAAGAATAGTAACTCAATAACAATATAAGAAGCAATTTCAGTTTATCAAGAGACAAGTTCTCCACTCCCATTTGTCATTTTCTTCGGCATAAGTGCATAAAACGAAGTCAATTCTTGACATATTGAATTTATGGATAGTCTACTTTTACTGGCAATAAAAAACAAAACATGGAAATGAAGAACTTGTCTTTTGATAAACGGAGATTGAAAGCTGCTTCCTGTATGCAGCAAGCTGCATACAATGAATGCAAAGAGACATGGAATGCCACGAGCTAATTAATGATGCAGGTATAGCTACAATTTAAGATGGCTTAGTTTTCTAGGAGCTTGAAGAAGAGAAGCTGAAGTGTAAACACAGTTTTGTGACTAACTTAATTAACATTGATGTGAAGTAAACTGATCAAAGAAGTAACGGACAGAGCAAAAATTATTCTTCTGATAATAATAATAATAGCGTTTATAGTATAAACTTTATACACCTCAGTGAGGCTGACGACAATTAGCACAATGAAGTGAATCGATGAATACAAAGCAGACCTTACAAGGAGGAAAAGAAGTAACATCAGAAACAGATACCTAAGTATAATGCTGATTCGTTGAGTAGCACACACAGTCGCCACTTATAATAGTCCAAAGGCATATTTCGAATAACTCCTTCACCATTTGAACTTAGACGAAGTTGAAATTTTACTCACACGCCTATAATTTATTAATAGATCAACATTCTAGCTACTTAAGAGAGCTTATTGAATAGTAAAAAGCTTCCCGAATTTCATTAAAAAAGTTGTAATTGTTGAAGTTAGTATCGGTAGATACCAGGGCGCCAACTGAATTCTAGAATTTAGTGTCCAAATTGTGGAAATTTTATATTTATTTGAGACTATGACGATCCGGTTCCAGAACAGTCTGTCCGCTAATTAGCAATCACTTTTTAATTAACTATTTCCACGTTTTCTTTTCATTATCACATGCTAGAACTAAACGTTATTTTCGTCATATTGTAAATTTAACTCAAATTCATTCACACATGTATTCGCATGATGTTTCATCCTATTATTTTAGTAAACAAAAGTCATATCTGGATGGAGAAATTCCTGTCTTTTCTTGTCTCACTTATTCCGATTATTTTTTATCCATGCATTAGTTTCGCTGTATGCTACCTCATTCGTTTCTGTTTTCCCATTTCTCTTGGACCGCAGAAGATGCTTTCCCCTGTCCATCATTCTACACAGTGAGAGAATTCATTCTTTCAACACATTCCTTGCAAGCATGACGAGAAGCGTCAGAGATCTCTCATATAGCACAACATCTTGTAACTAAACTGTTTTCATACATCTCAATTCCTTAAAGCTCTTTGTCCTTCGCTGTCCATTAGCAAGCACATCAGTTGAATCGACTTTTATTGATAACAAAGTTGATGAAAGTTTGAATTCAGAACTTCTTCTTGTGGGTACTCCTTTCTTGAGAATGAAAGACATTGATTTATAGTAGTCAATATTTCTATGAATGAATAAATCATATTCTTTTGATAATTAGTAGGAAATGTTTTTAAAGATGCTCTCAATATGAAGCAATGTTTCAATTCAATTAACCCTATTGAGCCTCAGGGTGCACTCTGCACTAAATAGTACACTCTGCGCCACTGCTTTTTTCAAATACATCAGAAAGCACATTATAGTCTGAGATGAGAGAGAGAGATTAATAAACGGAAGTTAACGGATTGTGCCCAACTATGCAGTAAGCCTATACCGGAACATGCCTTCAATCAAGCACCTATCTGCTTCGTGTCGTCCATTTCGGATAAGATTTTTGAAATGTGAGCTGCTTTGCATTGCATGAATGTATCATTGAACTAAAAACCTATATATAATTTCAATTGCTCCGGAGTTCTAATAATATGGTTTTACTGACTTTAGGTGTGAATCGAATTTTCGATATTCAAAATTTTTACCCGGAAAACTCCTGTCTGAAATAATATGTTTTCAATTTCATCTATTTTCGATATTACAAATAATCTAAGTAATTTTCCTGACGACTGCATCCTTTTTGTGTCATTTCCCATTAAGCATGCCTTTTGTCAAGATTGCGCAAACTCTTAGGCAGGCGCGCAGCCAGGATGGGGGTTCGAGGGTGGATTGATTTGAAAATTATGTACATGCTAGTAAGGAGTCCTACATAATTACTAATGCTTCTCTGAATTGGGGAAAGAGACTCAGCAGAAACACAACGATTCTCTTCAAGAAATCATTTTTATAAATACAGGGTGGGCCGTAAGTCACGCACCAAGAAATTACGTGGAGTGTGATGCGAAACAATTTAAAGTTAATGGGGTAGAATATCTTTTCCTTTCTTTTGATGTATAATAAATGTTCTTTCATAGAGTAATTTACCATTGTTTGAGTGTAGCAGTCATTATATCTGTCAAATTCAATTATAATCAAACTTTTTTAGTTATGATTTGCATTCAAATTTTTTTCCTTTAATTTTCACATATGCCTTTAACAATAAACGAGCGAGTTGAGTTAGTGTTTATGTCTGGTGCTGATGGCGCTATATAAAATATCTGTTGCTGAGACATTTAATCGAATTTATCCTGATCGTGAGCCCATCTCTCATACAACAGTAGGCTGTTTGATATTGAAATTTCGTCAAACTGGAAGTGTCCCCGACAAACCACGAAGTGATCCTCCAAGAGTGTCTAATGAAATCAGATTACGCGTCATCGAAAAGGTTGAAAACAGTCAAAAGAAATCATTGAAACAATCTTCAATTGAGCTTGGTGTCCCATCATCTAAGCCGAAAGTTGAACAAGCTATACGAAAATGACCCGGACCGACGACTTCAGTTGGTTAATTGGTTTAAAGATCAGCTGATTCAGAATCCAAATTTTGTTAACCATGATGTCTTGCTTAGCGAAGGAGCTAACTGTTTTGTTAACGGTAAAGTTAATATTTTCCCCCTCAGTGGCGGACCCAAGGGGGGATGCCGGGATGCATCCCCCCTACCAACTCAAACTTGATTGTGGATTGTAAATGTAAGCAATGCATTTTGGCAATTAGTTCATTAAAAGTACAAGTAATGATCGTAGTCTGGAATATATTTGGCCCAGTTTCTCTTGTGATTGTATAATAAACATCTGGATTTCTTATCAGCATGGAGACATGAATTAAGGAAAGGCGAGGACCTCTAACCAAGGAATGAAGAGGTCTCTGCAGAAGTTTGCCTACATTAAACTGTAGCATCTCTGACGCACAAGGCGCAGGTGACCTGCTGTTTAATGCCGATTTTAGAAGTTCCACTTGAATTATGTAATTTGCAGATGTTATTCCTATCAACTCCGGCAAAATTTCGTTAAGGTTGAATAAGTGATTCTGGACCTGACGACCAACCGAATTACGCGAGCGGCGAGTGGCGAGCGAGCTATCCACTTGTTCCTGAATTTCCAATGAGAACACATGATTTGCACATTTTCGCATTATTCGTTCTTGATAGCTTTATAAACGATGTCAACTGAGAGGAGAGCCAAGTTGAATTACTGCTGCTACTTTTCGTGCAAACTTTCATCCCTATCTGTCCTTCATCATTGGTTATTTTGATTTAAAGAAGTAAGCATTCAAATTTTGAAGATGAAAATGATGAAATGATGCATTCACATTCAAGGTCGGTGGTACAATACAGTATGGGATAACCCCCTCAGCGGCACCAGAAGCCCTGTCGCTGCGTCATTTCTGACAGCAGATTCGACTAACTCCGGCGAGAGGGACCTCGGCCCCGGGTAACTGCTTGGGTGTTCCTCTTTGGTGGCAAAGCGGAAGAGCTCCGCTATCGAAGCTTCGCCGGAGGAAGAATAACTCAAGGGCTTAGTGTACCACCGACTTGGCCATGAGAAGTAGGATGACCCCAGTGACGGCTGGCCACCACTTACTGTATGTTTTAATAGCAAGTTTAGAACTCCTCCCCTACTTCGTCCGGATGACCTGTCTGGGTGTAGTGTCGAGAGCAACAACTTTGACAGTCTGACAAGCTAGCAGGTACCCTGATCGGATGCCATCTGAGAAGGACCGACCTGAGAGTGGAGACGGAAGTTTAAAGTTGCGATCGATTCGCCAGCAGCTCCGGTCATGAGTCAGTAGCGCGTCTCATCTCGGAAGTAGTTAAGTTAGGGGTAAAATTTGTACTTGTATTTCCAGTTACTTTTGAGAAGTCGCTGAGGTTACACGTACAGCAGCAAGTCTCACAGCCAATTTTTTCAACTATTTTGTTCAGCGTTGATTTTCCACAAGAATACACAAAAAATGACGAGTAATTTGCTCTTCACATCAGATTTATAAAATTCCTAAGAAAAATCAGTTAAAATTAAATTACATAGTGTGTATATACATGTAAGCTATAGCTGCTTTAATAAGCCACAAGTAATCGTCATATGAAAACATTATTGCGTTATCACTAACTTATATTACATTTTAAAGGAATGGATTTATAAAGACTACACAATTACAAATTTAGCTTTAGGCCCCATGAATATTACAGTCAAATTTCTTGCCTTAATGAGATTTCTCAATGATTCTAGGAAAATAGGCTGAAATCATTGCTGATAACAAAAGACTATCGATGCTATAACAAATTGTTGTCAACTAATAAGCTTATTTGAAAAGAAGATGTAACTTATGACTGTTGAATTGTAGAACATAATGCCGTGCCTGAATTTGAATCTACGGATTTATTCAACTAGAGCATTGAGGCACCTGTTTGACTGCTTGAGTACAAAACCAATCATCCCCCCCCCTACCAGAAATTTCTGCATCCGCCACTGTTCCCCCTTTTTTTTATTTTTTCGCTATTATTCGCGCGACAACCCGCATTGGATGGAAAAGTGGTAGTGTGGTGCGGCTTTGGAGAAGTCATGCTTTAGGTCCATTTTTTTCAACGAGACGGTCACCGGCGAGGTGTATTTGAAAATGCTATAAAATGATTTCATGTCACAGTTGGAATGCATCGGTGAAGGAAAACCACTTTGCTTTATGCACGATGGCGCCTCGCCTCATTATGCGACAATTGTGCGAAATTGGCTAAATGGAAATTTTGAAAATTGGATTGGGCGAAGAGGCACCATAGAATGGGCACCAAGGTCCCCTGACTTCACTCCTATGGATTTTTATTTTTGGGACCACCTCAAACAAATAGTTTACTCTACAAGAATTTCAGATGTCGACCATCTTCGCCAGCAGATAATTCGTGGGTGCATAACATAGATAGAAAAACCAACTTACTTGATAAAGTTTATGGGAATTTTGAAAATCGACTGGAGTTGTGCATCAACGCAAATGGCGATCATTTTGAGCATTTGTGATTGTATCAGCGTGTATAACGTGTCATCAGTTCCTTAGATAATCCTGTTTTAAATAAAATAACGTTTATATAATCAAAATTGTCTTGAATGTTTTGGTGAGCGACTTACGGCCCACCCTGATGCATCATTCAATGAAATTGAAAGCATTTGATGACATTTTTGTCGAATTTTGAAAATTTATTGATGCGACATCAAAATTTAGATGCATCAGTAATTAAAAGTTTAGAATATACCATAGAGTAGGGATATATAGGTAGAGTGTCGACTCAAAAAAGCATCTGTATACAGTGAAAACTTCTATATGAAGAGAATAATTTTTTGTGGATTTTTCCCGTGGTCCAACAGATTATTTGAGCACTTTTGAAAAAGTCAAAATTTGCCAATTTAAATACCACCGAGATGACTCTCCTATGTAAGTAGTATGAAACAGGTTGGATATCAAAAGGAATGAATATTTGCTAATCAAGCATCATAAATAAGCGGAAATTAAGCTGATTATCAAGGGAATTTCATGACCCGTATTATAATGGAAGTCTTCATGAAAAAGTCGCGATATTATTCGTGCTTTCTTGGTTGAAATTTCAAGTTTTTAATTCAATTTTCAGCGGCATGATTTTATGATTCACTAAATTAATGTTTCATTTTTAAAATCTGAATACTGATGTGGAACCATTTATATCTTCCAAAGTTAAATGAAATCATTGTCTTTGATTATGTGATTTTGCTGTGCTAGTGGCAGGTTGCCTGTGATATGATCACGCTAAAGAAAATACTCCTGAGGTTTAGCATGAAAGTAATAGGAACCCATAGAATTTCTAATTCAACAAACATTAAATCTCCAAGGCTGTCATGAGAATCTGCGAAATACCATCACTTGTTCTGCATTACAATCATGATCACTCAATTCCGTGGCAATTTCTGCAAAACTGCAAAAATTTGCTTATCTCACATTTGGTGACAATACCACCTGTGTCTCCATTGAATTCATTTAATAAAATCGAAAGTGTATACACATTGGGGATTTAATAAATGCAGAGCTACCACTCTACCTAATATACCTACTCTATGGAATATACTGTGTCACATTTAAATTTGAAGGATAATTGAGATGGCAGTGCGGCACATGCTGAAAATATCTGCTGTTCTATACTCTACGACAGTGCTGGGCAACGCGCGTGGCCCGTTCTTGGTTGCCCATCACTACTCTAGGATTTCTGAAGTGATGCATCATTCATCATCACCCCTATCCACGTCAATGACTGTTATCCCATCCATGTTAACGACTTTGCTTTCCTAACCGGTCCACAAATGCGTTCCCATTCGATGTCCAAGAAAAGGAATAAATAATAGCAGTTTATAATTGAGAGAAAAAGGCACGAGTGCGACGAAATGAGGAAACTGAGTGGGTGGAGATTATTAGAGCGTGAGAGACGGAATGGGTGGAACATGAATGGGAGCGGCGCTCGAAAGGTCACCTTTCCAGACATTTCATTCTACACGCAGATGATTACACATTATTACCACAGCCATTTCATGACAACGTAAATGAAGTGTTAAAATACATGTACACAAGGATATACGTAATATGTATTACGATTCATCTAGATGAAAAAATGTTAAAATCTAAATTTCTAATTCAAAAATGCATTTTAAAAATATACTCAGGAAATCAGGAAGCATTTCTGTTAATGTAATGCACACAGCTGTACAAAATGCATCACTATCATCTATCAGATAAGATTTATAATGATATTAGAAACAGCAGCTGTAAAGGTCCTTTCACGCGTCCTCACGCGTCCAGAATTTTCGTTCAGAACCTTAATAACCTAAGCGGCTATTCACACAGACATCCGTGTGACCGCGCAGCGTCCGAACAACCCTACAGGTTTATTAAGGATTTGAACGAAAATTGTGGACGCGTGAGGAGGCGCGACGTCCGATGTGAATGGAACTTAAGAAGCGTAGTCATGCAAACCCACAAACAGGAATACTGACATGTTGAAACATCACTTCGCTGAAGCCAACTAATCGGAGAACTTATTTGCCGGAATGCCCACAGAGCTGAAAGTTCATTTATATTAAAATCTCAGCAGCTGTCTCGTCTCCTTAACTGTCGTCTTCCAAATTCTTCTGTGACCAAGTATTTACGTTCATGCTCTTCATTAAGTTACAAATCAGTCTATTCATTCTCGTTTTACTGCATTTAATTTTTGTATTTTGAGAAAGTTCATGTACAATTATGATCTACCTATCTTAGAAAGTGTGTGTGTTGAATGTTTGAATCCCTCACTCTGTATACAAAAGGAAAGCTTATTCAATTTCCGTCCCATTGTGCGAGAGTGCGAGTAAATTTTGAGTCAGCTTTTGATTTTTTCAAATGGAAGTCAATCAATAATGTTTTTGATCAAACGGTTGTCTGCTCCTCAGTTTGGCTGGAAGATTGGTGAACATTTATTGGTGAATGTTGAAAGATGGAAGAATGGAAGATTGGTAAGACTTTATTTCAGGAATAAGAGCACAGTGAAAAATATGAAGGAATTGTGTGAGGTGATCAGAAGCTGTGAACTGGTCGGTGGCAGTGATTGTCCCTGGATATCAAGGCCATGTATCCGTCAATACCGGTTTACGAGACAGCGGTAGTTTAATGAGGAGACAGATAGATATATTAAGAAATGACGCATAACAGATCGATGCAAGTGAAGCGTGATTGTTTTGATTTTTGACTGCTACTTGACTTTGCGTTCACCTTGAGAGAAAATTTAATAAAGTTCTTCATTGCGCATTATTAAGCAATGTCTCACGGTGACTGCACAACACTAATTTGTCAATTGTAAAGAAATGAAAAATTGACATGGTGTGGAACAGGGGTTCCCAGCCTTTTCATGTTGCGTACCCCAAAGTAGAAAATCATAGGATTTTTCATTATTCCGCGTACCCTCATTTAACATATAAAAAATAGCAAGAATTCAATCATATAAATTCGATTACGCGTAGAAATATGCGAAATTCGTAATTGAATAACACAAAAATTTAACTAGGCGTAACTGATGCGCGCTTGTGTAACAACACAAGCACAGCAAAAGCCATACTCCAACATCAAACAAGCTCTTTGTTTTCTTTTAATCATTACTATGGTGGAGAATTCGGATTCATATAATTATGTGGTTGGGGTCGAGTTGGTGGTCACTAATTTGCAATTAAAATTGAATTATGATACATCTCCCATATTCTGCGTACCCCTCAAAATTCCTTCGGGTATCCCCAAAGGGGTAGCCTACGCGTACCGCAGGTTGGGAACCCCTGGTCTAGAATTAAATATCCGCCTTATACATCTGCAATTTTGTTGCAATTAATGACTGTATTACTACTTTCAAGTAACTATCGATGAACCTCCTGTGTGTAGAAGCAAGTGACAAATATACCAACTCCACTAAAGGCGAAGAGAAAATAAACTTCGATTGAAACGTTGAATGCAACCAATCGATACCAATCAAAAGAAATCACATGAACCCTCGCAATATTGGGGCGCCTATTGCTTAATCTGGACAGAGATAGTACCTCGAACTGACCAACTATGCCACGAAGATGAGCTGTTAATCTGACTTCGATGCAGAAATCTCATCAATATTGAGGCAACGCTCATATTCGTGATCTGTACCTTGTCGACTACTACGACAAGGTTAGCTCATATTAGATGATTTCGAACTCAACTTAATTCGATGTGTCGACTCTTTTCTACTCCTGCTTTGAAATCTGCTAATCTTAAGCTCATCTGTGAAATCGTCCTTGTGCTGCATCGGTTTTGATTTTTGCATTCTTGTCGCCACATATGTACTTTGTGTCAAGGAGTAACTTGTGAGTGACTCATAGAAGACAGCTGTCAATTCACTGTTCTAATGTAAGAAAATTTTATGATTTAACCATAGTTGCAGACTTCATGTAATCAAGTCGGCAAATATTTTTAAAACAAAGAGCTGACTTTCAGTTGCATGTAACATTTGCACTGAGTACTTTCTTGTATTCTGTGATCAAATGCCAACGTTGGACTACACAAGCTATACTGAATGTCTGCATCAAGTCTGAAATTCATTGAAAAATAATACGTAAACAAAATGACATGTGGACAAACAGAAAAATCAGCCTTCTTCAGAGAGAATTGATGCCATTACTTTAGTTGAAAAATAAGATATCCTTTAGATGAATTGAGTATTTAATTCGTCTCGATGATGCCTGCTGACACAGTTTGCATTCAACATGCTAAACTGGTTGGTAAGCTCATTGGTAAGTTTTCCTGAGTAGGCATTTCCTATAAGCGATTTCATATTTTCCTCTAAACGTATCATAAATTCAAGTTCGTTGTTACTCTTGTTTCATCACTGCCTGTTTCAGTATTGCCTGGAAAGTGATGGCAATGGTAGCAAGAGCTTAACATCGACTTGGACCCGCTTGTTTGACCGCAAGATCGGTCAACGGCGTCTTTGGGAAGTCAAAAATTAATAGCAAATAGCTAGGCCTCATTTCAGTGCAGTGCCGCTATTGGCCCTTAGACATGCCTTCATATCGCCGGTACTGTTGCGACGCTCTGCCGGTGCATTTCACAGAACAAGGAGGAGGTTCTCCTTGTTCTGTGGTGCATTTACGTGTTAGAACTTGCGCTCTAGCGCTGGGCATATTGAGGCCAATTTAGGCCATTTTCGCTGGACCAACGTCGTTTACACGCCGGTGCATATGGGCTTACGTGGGTTTAAATAGTCTAAAACGGCCATCTCCTGATGTTGGCCAACATCTGCCCCCATTCGGCTGACCCATGGGGCTATTGGGCCAAACGGTACCTTCCCATGTTGGGGCCGACTGGGCTGTGTGTGCTACTTGAGTTAGTGCATCTCACTGGTGTTTCATCAAACATACACTTTGTATCACACTATTTACATTATCAGTATCACAAATATACATTATTAATATTCACAAAGCAGTCAAACGCATAGTGAGATCTCTCTCTCTCTCTCTCTCTCTCTCTCTCAAAAGTGCAATCACTTTAGAACGATGAACATTAAAAAGATTTATGCACAACTACTTATCCAGATGAATGATCAAGTAATATCCTTCATAATTCGCTCAATTTCTAACAAACTAATCTTCAAATACTGTACTCTTTATTTTCGATAACTCCCTTTTTATCAATCATCATGTTTGTGAATATAAATCGCACAAGTCTGTTCACATTTTCCAAAGTTATTGGTGTTATCCGCGTATGCCTCTCCGTCTCTTCGACTTGGGAGGACAAATTTTATTAAATCAGGTTAAAGGATTAAATGATCAGCTAACATTGCTATCAACGGGTTTCATTATTATTAATCGGATGCTAATTTTGATCGGAGGAGGAATAAGTCTTCGACTGAGAAAGTAGATATGAATTAATCAACGTTTTACGATCAGCTTCAACTGGATGAAAGTGTGCAGTTGAATAGTACTTTTATCAAGTTGAAACTGATCACGAACCGTGATCATATACGTGTATTTTCTCAGTCGAGGACCTATAGATCCGATCAAAATTAAGATTTCTATAAAGTTATGCACAGTTTCTCGAGCAAAAGATATATACATATTTTATCCGAGAAACTGTGCACAACTTTGAACCATTAACTTAAAGAGGAGACTTCGCTTGAAATGCCCGCTGCTTAGAGCACTAAAAATCTCCGAAATAAGTTGCACAGTAGATTCATGGAACAATACTTGAAAGTACAGATGTAGGCCTCACAGAAAGTAAGCAAACAAAAATAGAAAAATAAGTTTAGCAGCTAAAAATTATAATAAAACAGACATATTGGAATGATTAAAATATCAGTTTAATCTTGAACATCAGCTTTCAAAAATGTATCATAAAATTCTTCATTAGTTGTGGGATTCTGTAGGCATAAATTGTCAACAAATTTCGAATTCTTTAACTGAAGAAGAAACATTTCAACAGCATTACTAGTGAAAGGACAATTGGTCTTTAAACTAACTTTACATGAACTATTGTTGGAAGCATCTGTGAATGTCAATGTTTATCATTAGCCGATCTGTTGAAATATAGAAACATAAAGCTTTCTATCTTCTATCTCATTAAGACATAAATACCATGATAAATGACATCGTATAGATTCAAATAGATTTTATTCATTTATAGTTATGCTGAAATGTATTTATTCGTTATCAATTTCTCGCTGCATCATAACAATTATGTAAGGCCTACGCCAAAATAGGAAGCTGAATTACATCTAGAAGTTGTTGAAGCACAAGCTATAATCATGTTTACTTTCATCGATGAAATTATTCATGTCTTGAATGATAGCAGAGCATGAACTATTGGAGAATAAGTTCTACATGTAGAGATTGATAAATATCACACGCACACTATCATTGTCTTCGTTGCTGACGTATATTAGTGTAAGTGGTTTAATAAAATTAATTCAAAAATGTGATAGGGCAATAGATCCATTTTTATTACAGGAGACAATCAATAAATTGCAATTATTCTGATCTATATCAGCAATTAATTAATTATTGACATTGAAATGTCGACTTTTGCACTTCAATTTCATGTAATAGATTATGAATTGCATGCAAAATTGCCCAATTCACTAATAGTAGGGGCTTATGCAAATTAAAATTGAATTATATCTACAATAGCAAAACCATTTGACAGAATGAATCTTCACGCATACGCAGCTTCATGCGCATGAGCGGTTGAATATGTGCTGACAACAAATGATTTCGATTAAATCCAGATGACTCTTGATTTTGATTTTTGAATTTTGAAACAGAATTTTCATTCTGATATTGATCATAAATAGACCCACCCCTCCACTTCTAATATGAAGGAGTCGACCCCTCTCTCCTAAATCCTTGACTCTGCTTCCAATTAATAGAAGCCGCACATCAAAAAACTTTTATGCAATTTATTTGATCGACAATTTCGAAACAAATGTTTCCTTCAAATCATTCCTGAATCCCTGAGTCTTTTCTATACCGCAGAGTGTGTAACTGCAATCTAAATATCACCGTGCAATTATTTCCCTCGATAAGCATGTGAGGCATTACGCAATCCCAAAGAGGAGATTCCGCATTAAATTTGACATTTCAGTCTAAAATATAGGAATAAATGGAATGTCTGTCGAAGATTCCTATCTGATCTCTGCGTGAAATGAGGGGTGTAAAATGAGGTATTGATTATACATTCATCACATTAAGATGCTGTAATACCTTCCGTTTCTCGTTGAAGATGCTATGGATGTTAATTAAAAGGAATGGGAATTATTCTGCATTCCAAACATTGCAGATCCAATGAATACAATTTTGGAGTCAAATGTCAAATAATTTAGTCCTATACACTCAAATGAATTATCAATAATTGATTGTAATTATACTTCGTTTTCGATCAATAATTTTAACTTCTTTTTAATTTTAATGCAATCAATCACTAAGCTACAATTATTGAGCAATTGGGTAAGTTAATGGAAAATGAGAGCAATTACAAGGGTTTGACTGTCTGATTCTTCAACTAAGTTTAAATCCAGAGGTAGGCCAATAATCTGATTCATCGCATTTGCACAATCTGATTGACTAAATGAATAAAAGTTAACAAACATCATTATTCAAATAATGATATGGAGGTGTACGTGTTTATCATATCCAGGGAATATCAAAAATTGATTGCAATTTACTTGCTCCTTTCAATCAATTAGTTGAAACTCAAATTCTATGCAATCAATTAGTTGAAAGTGAAACTTCATACAATCAGTTAGTTGAAATTAAAACTCTTTGCAATCAATTAGTTGAGATTGAAACTCTATGCAATCAAGTAGTTGAAATTGGAATTCCATACAATCAATTAATTGAAATTGAAACTCTATGCAATCAATTATTTGAAATTGGAATTGCTGATAATCCGTCCTCTCCCTCATTCAGTCTCAAATGACTTTTGAGTTACCTCAGAGAAGTGAATTTCGAGGGAGTGGTGATATTGGAGCATCTGACTGACTAATCTCTGACAAAAAATCGATTAATTGACATCAATCACTTCATAAGTTGAAGAATCCTATAAGCTGAGATTGGACACTTTGTCGCAGATAGCCTTGATATTTGCTATAATAAGTACTGAGTAATGAATGAACTCCTAAGATATTAGAAGCGGGGGGTCGCCTCCTGCTGCCAAGGACAGGCTTCCGTGCGAATAGTGTATTGTTGAGAAGCTAAAAAATTGTTCATATATTAGAATTCTCTGTGGAAGCAAGCTTCTTCACGATGAGGTGCATGAAAATTATCCACTAAGTATCTGAATGATGTAGACCTAATTTTAGCACAATTGCGGACAAATGTATAGAACAGACATTTTTTTATCAGCAGATAATTGATTATTATAGGAATTTGAGTCAAGCAGTTGATTGACTTACGATATTGATGCAATCCATTAATTGATAATTAAAATATCATGCCATCAATTGAAATTGAAAATTAATTGATATTGGAATCACTGTGCAATCAAGGGATTGACATGAATTTCAATTAATTTTTATAGTCTCTGATCCTATCTATTTAGGTAGCATTCTATCTATCCATTACAACTGAAAGCCTAACAAAGCCTGTCGTGGTAGGCAGCTTGCAAAGGAATCTAATACTAAGAGTAAGAGATCTCTGAATATCTTTTCTCACATAGAGATGGGTTAATCCATGCTATTCTTATTATTAATTATATAATAATCCCCTTATTGAATCCCAAATAACTTCTGAGTTGCTTCAGCGAACTGCACCTCGAGGGAGTGGCGATATTGGAGTACCTGGCTGACAAACCCCTGACGAAGTTCCAAGTATTTCATGATTTTCAACAGTATCTTCATGCAGTGAATACGCATCCATGTCAATCAATGCATCAAGTTGAAGGAGAAGGAATTGATTAAGTTGCTATACTAAAAGCATTTACCGTTATTCGTGCTATTTATTCATGAATGAAGTCCTATGCATTATGTCCTCCTCTGGGTTGGGGGTAGCGTCTGAATACCCCTAAAGCACGTGATTGGCCCTGAAGGGACAAAAATCATGGCGTGCTTTAAAGAATTTTCAAAACATAATCCTACTACATTGGAAAGAGATGTCCTTCGACGGTCATAGAATTCATATTATGGGCGAAGAAATTCATGTCATTTTATTAATACAGGCATGCATTGCCTAAAATAAAGGAAATATAAACGTCGAAGAACATTTTTCAGATTTATCATCTGACGTCTTATGATGTTCTCAACGATGTCATAATACAGATTGTTTCATAAAAAATGGATCACCCTTAAACATCGCCTTAACTTCAACTTTGTCTAACTCCGCCAAACTTGAACGAATTTCTCTGAAATTTGGAAGATATGTCAGTTGTGCTTACTAATATCATTGTTGGAAATTTCAAGGATGAATATTGAGTTGTTTTCCTGCTATAGATAAAAAAGTAGTAGATAATTTGATCTTCATTTAGCAATGCTACACGAAATCATACCTCACTCTTATAAAATTACATTTGTTTCCTTTGTTATGTAATATGTTGTTCTACAAGCCAAAAGCTATCAAGCAAAACAAAAATAAAGAAAATCGGTCAATCAGAGCCAGTATAGCACCATTATTCATCAACAATAATGTAACTGCTACATGTCATTAACTGGACTTCATGTTCCATAGCTTCCTGACTTCGTTGCGGTGGTGTTGGCAGCACTCCTGATTGCTTTCAGCTAGAAATCTATCTCTTACCGGTTGAAAACAATACAAAGCACAAATGAACAATAACGAGATCGCATTCACAAAAGGCAACCCGTAGAGACCGCCTAATTTTGAGATTTGTTAAAGTTGATCCAAGTCTCTCGTTACCTGAGATGGCTGCACTAGTCTCGTCTATTTCTAAGTCCACTATTCGTAGAAGACTTATTGAGTCGAATCTCAAGAGCTGTAAGAGGCCCTCTCAGATCGAATTATCAGATCAGCATACAAAAAGACGTCTCAGATGGGCAATGAGTCATTGTCACTGGCGAAATCAATGGGATCGGGTTGTCTGGTCTGATGAGTCATCAGTCCGTTTGAAGGATAGTGATGGTCGATTGAGATTATGGATAAAATCTGATCAGGAAATTCCGAGACATTTACATCGTCCCCGGATACAAGGTGGTGCGACTCTACTGATTTGGGCTGGCATTTGGACCAATGGCCGCTCTGAACTTCACATACAGCAAGGAACCATGAATTCTGAACGCTATGTGAATGTTTTACGAATGAACATTGGCCAAATGACAGATCAACTTGGTGATCCATCGACTTGATTATTTATGGATGATAATGCTACGTGTCACAGGAGTAGTAGAGTCAACTTATGCAAGTCTCAATTAGGGCTTAGGACATTATCTTGGCCAGCTCGTTCTCCTGATCTGAATCCCATAGAAAATGTATGGAGTATTCTAAAACGTAACGTTCGTCATTCACTGCTACCTACAGATGGCGTATCACAACTTACGTCACTGTTAAAAAGAGAGTGGAGAAAGTTAGATCAGTTAAAAATCAACGATATCATCGAATCAATGCCTAGACGAATTGGTAATGTCATTGACAATAAGGGTGGGGCCAAAAAATATTAGCTTCTTAAGAACCGTTACTGTATCATAGCTTATCAGATTATATAAGGACATTTAAATATATTAGGGACATGAAATAACATGAAAAATGCTTTCTGTATCATACTTATGTTTTATTTAGTCAAATTTTAGGATGATCCACTTTTTATGAAACGGACTGTATTTGCTAATGGAAACTAATGAACATCGGCATCAATAACACATTCAGAGCTTCTAGAAGTACTTGTCGGTGCTTAGATCGAATTGATGGTCACTAACTGTACATTTATGCAATACCGTACTATAAATAGTGCTAAATAATATCAATATTATAGCAAGGTATGATTATAGATTGTATTTTACTAAATAAAGGTAGACTTCTAATGTCAATTGAACAGATGCATTGAGAGGGACAAAAATGCCAGTTTTGACGCAATGTCCTATTTAATACAGAACTTTAATACACTATTTGACCTTGATGCGTTACATCAATTTTCCTTTATAGAAAAATACTAAAACTACATAATGAAGATTTCAGATTTAAAACACGGACTTAAAGCGTACGTTGTACACTTTTAAACCTGTTTTCTAAGATGTCCTTGCAATCACGCTTTTGACCATCAGCTTTAGACTGTTATAAACTTGGCTGTAAAACTTTGTTTCCATCCATGGTTTGAGCATGATTCTAGTCATTTTTTAAACTACAATTCAGATCCCTATGATACAAAAAATGCGAAAATCGGTTCTAAGCTAAGCATTTTACAGACAGATGACACGCCTTTTGACAAATACTGTTATATAAAATGGCCACTTTCATTGAATTAAAATTCGTCCAAGTGTTTCACTCCTTTTTACAATATTGTAGATACAACTGTTTTCACAATTGTACTCGACTGCATTTCAATTTCATTAATGACCGTACGGATATAAAAATCCGTAACTTGATTGATAAGTACCATTTTCCTGTCAAACTAGTTAGCAAATCAAATAAAACGGTATACAATAGTCTAAGAAATAAATAGAAAAAAAGGATATGCGAACTATGACTTACGTAATTGCTTGCCTGAAAACTTAAACTGTATGAACCGTTCTTCATCCAAAGTACACATTGAGTCATGTAAGACTGAACAACAGTCATCTGAAATCAGCAACAATCCAAAACAGTGACATAATACATGCAAATTTCCTTAGAGAGCTCTTCATGATGAGAAATTTCATTCAAGAACTGACATGGAATGTGTCACCATTCTGTCGTGAAGTAGATATCCACATTTCTCGTCGAAAATTGATCCTACTCAACAACCTCAGTCCTAATTACTTTAGGACATTAAGTGCCATCATACATGACATATTTAAGTGGCTTTTTTCATTGATACTTCCCCTCAAATTGATGATTTCAATAAAAACGATTCTGCCTGACTGACTAAAAATATTAAAGTAATTTTATTAACATCCACTTTCGAAATTGATTTCTTATGATCTTACTCACTCAGGATGATAGGGAAGCCATCAAAGAAAGCCAATGTCCTTTGCTCACTGACGTACTCTAATGTGGGACAAGCCTGGGTCTCTAAAGTGAATTGCTGTTTCTGGGAAATTAACTATCAACCATCGATTAGATGCTACATGTCACGATTAAGAGTTTAAAGCGATTGATCGCTGAATTTAGTTGCCACCAACTGAGTGTTTGCAGTTCGGATTAATTACTTAATTTAAATTACTAGCTCTGTAATTACATACAGCATGCACTAACAAATTTTGGAGTTAAAGCTGAAGTCTCATGCAATTGAAAAAATGACTACTAACCCTGAAATTTGCTAGCCCTGAAATGCATGAAATGGATCATTTGTAGTGTTTTGAGGTCAGCCAGTTTCAGTTCGACTTTCTCGAAAAATAACGGTTGATAGCGACTCAAATATAAATTGAAACTTGTGACTTTTTGGTATCTGACCTCTTGTTTTCAATTAGCCTAAACATGGAAGAGAGTAATTTCGATATAAGCTTCGATTTCGCATGCTTACGTAAAGGTCTGTTTGGTAGAATGAGTAAAAATTATTATCACACTCATCTCCATGTTATTAACACGCATCGCATGCACATGTACATGTACAAATTTACATAATGTGCATTATTTTAGGTAAAATTAAATTCATTCAATTGCATTGACAAGGCAGTGAATTATATGCTAGGCATAACTCGATCATCTTTATTTTTAATAAGCCACTTGATATTTTTAATTCTCATTTTTTGCAAATTATCTGACTTTTACCTAAAAATCCGCTAATTATGCTGGCGAAATGGCTAGGTTTACATTCTGTGAGAAGTCACTTTTGGATGAAAAAGCATGATTGAATTGTTTGGGAATGCAAATTTAAATAACGCTTATGAAATATGTAAGATTTTATGTCAAAGGGTAAATCCAATTTAATCCACAACATTTGACGAAAATGTGTTTTTAGATTTTAAATCGAACAGTCAGGATCTCATCAATTATGGCATGGTTTTTAAAAAGTCATAAAGCCAAGACCTTCACAAGCTGCCGTTTTTCGCTGAAAAAAGACCAAAAAAGCATGTCCAAAGTTACAGTTTTCTCACTTCAACACGGATTTTCTATTAGTTACATTCAAATACACCCACTAATATTCATATTATCTGAAAGAAGAAGATCAGCTCTTTAAGACAGTCTAATTTCAAATATTGCATCAAATATTAATCATTGAATTTTCACTGGGTTTCCATTGTCCAATGAAAAAAATGTCCTCTGACCGAGACATTTTCTGTCCTCTGACCGAAGTACATTTTCTCGAAGAATATTGATTTTTCCATCAAACGTTTTGCACCAAGCAAATCCTCTAGTGTGCTAGTTTATAAATCCGTGAAGAAAATTCAGCTTGGTGACGTTACAAGTGAGCAATATTGATTTAAAAATATCTTTATCCGTTTTTTCGACCAGAGTATTTGAATATTCCCAAAAATTTCATGTGGATGCTGAAACCAGAAATTTTGTCAGGAATCGATGAAATTTCGCGGCATAGGAGGGATCCATGGTCTTAGCATCTATGCAAAAGAAATTTTCATTTATATTAATTAACCCTCAAAAAATCTCCAAAAACCACGACAATGTCCTCTGACCGAGACCCTAAAAAATCTCGGTCAGAGGACAACGTTAAAATTGAAGATCTCCGTCAGAATACAAGGGTCTCGGTCAAAGGACATTATAATGTATGAAATTACATTTAGATCACTTCTTACGCATTCAAGTATTCGCCCTAAGTTCCCAGTCTCATGAACCCAAATGCTGAAACCGAAGAGTTTCCTCTTCGACATCAATTTGTCCTCTGACCGAGACCTTAAAAATCTCGGTCAGAGGCCAAGGCGGGTCACGTTCAAAGGACATTATATGCAATACATTACATTTTGGTCTTCGCTTTCATGCAAGCATTCATCCTAAGTTCCTATGGCAGTCTCATCAGCAACCCAAATGCAGAACCCGAAGAGTTTCCTGTTCGACATCTATCTGACCGAGGTCATTGTCCTCTGACCGAGATGTAGAAGAAAATGGAATTTTAAAAGTGCTAGATTTCTATGGAAAGTTTTTATTTGGTGTGGTCGCCGCTACGATTTTCGTGTTCAGCGTAAAAAAGTAATTATATATACAAATTTTCACGGAAATCTGAGACCCAAAGTTGAAAAGACAGAAATGTTGTGGAATAAATTGGATTTACCCCAAAAGTGATCACAATTTGTTTTTGAAATGGCTTTCAACAAATCTAAGTGCCACCAATTGAGACCATGAAAAAAAGAAAGCTTGAAGATATCATGAAGTTTCAAAAGAGTAGGAAGTCACACAAAACATTTATTAATTTTCGTTTGTCAAAAGGCAAGTTTTCTGCTCCCATTTTATTCGAGAGACGAGACTGTCTTTTGACAAGCGGAAATTGAAACTGCCTCCTGTATGCAATCATCCACACAAACACACATAATACTGTCTTGGTAAGCAATTACCAATGATTCTGAAAAGCAATATTTATGGCATTAGAATTTTCAAAGCTGTATTCAATATTTCAAATTGCCTCCGGCTTTCGGAGGAACAAAAAAAGGGATGTTTCACTCAACACCTCGAGATTCTTTAATGATATCGACAAAATATTAATTATGCATTGCTGTCAAACAAATGTTTCAAAATTATTGCAGCTGATGCAGCAAGAGAATAGATACATAGAAAAGCATATAAAACTACCCGTCGTTATGGAATCGAGATCTAGCTGTACCATACAGAGCAACTATATGCGCATGACTATACGCTGCACAAGATAATGAAATCTGACATGTACGGGTATGAAGAATAAATACATTCTATTTTCAGATAATGGGTGGAGCGAAGACGATTTGCAGTTTCATTATTTTGTGGCAGTGTCTGCGTTTATTGGAATTCACAGATGCTTCGAATCTCATCCATTCATACCTGGGTTGCAATTATTCAATGCTCAACGTCAATGCAACGTATGCAGATGCAGAAAAATTGTGTAAAGGGGATCAATCAAATATTCTTCAAATCAATTCTTTAGAAGAATTTACTTGGTTTCTCTCACATTTTCCGAGCGGCAATTATTGGCTGAAGTCCAGCACATGGCTGAAATCGCAAAATTTGACAACAATAAAAACTGAAGGAAAACTTTGCCCTATAATAAGAGGAAATGACACAAAACTAGTATTGCTTGATTGCAAAAATGAAGAGAATGCTGTTTGTAAAGCGAATACTACAGATCCCACAACAAATGAAGCGGAAATATCTAAGGCATTGAGTTCAACAGTGAAAAGCTACAAAAGTGCAGTAAAAGCTTCAAAAGCTTTAGTGCAATCAAATCAGTGCAATGCACATTGTTGCACTTCATTTCGTTTGAAAGCAAGAGATATGATTCAAGAATTTGGAGCGTTTTCTAAACTCTTTCTAAAGTTCGATGCTTTTTGTGCTATGGAGTGTCATAAAGTGTCTAAATGTCATGGGTTTTCTTTTATCGTCAAAGAATCTAAATGTCTACTTTTGTCTACGATGGCGTCAGAAGCGTGGAGAAAGCATCGAGGATCTTACATATTCGAGAAGACTTCAAATAAATAATAAAATGCAGACAATTGTGACGAAACAAGACGAAGTACGCTTTTATGAATACCAGAATTTGAAATGGTCAGCAAATGCGTGCATCAAGGTTCCTACTTTTTATCCACTAAGCTATCAAACTTTCTACTAACTAACTACTCACAAAGATAAATTGGGTCCTTATTTTGAATGTTATAAATATTACTTTATAGTTGCGTGAGTCCAGTTGGACAGCTTTGCTTAAGTGGAATCACTGAACTCAGAAAGTAACACTACCAAATGTTTGAAATTTGCAATCAAAATGAAGACATGTTACCAAACTACCGGTTTTCCCGGGCGAATTCATTTCTGCGTAATTCCACTTCAAAATAAGTCATGCAATTAAACAAGTCAGGCTATTTAACCATTGCGCAACTGGGTGGGGGCAAAATTTCTCCCCCTGTTGATCTCCCAAACTATTGTGCCAATTTTGTCAAGCCACCCATCAATCGAAAGGGCACTGCAAAGGGATTCAGAAAAACAGCATTTCTTTTATTTTTGAGGTCATCCCTCGCTGAGATCAAGGTCAAGGGTCAAAACCACCAATTTCTAAAAAAATTCCATTATATCAATGATTGAAATGGAAAATGACAACAAAATTAATCAAACCATGCACTTATCCAAAGATCTGGTTCTGGTGGCTAATATTATCATTAATCGTTATGAGTTCACATTATAGTATTAGATGAGGACAGATGTCAAATAATTCAAACTTTTGGTTCAACTCAAATATCACTAAAATCGCACATTTTAGTATTTAGCTTCTGCAGGTGAAGAAGCAACCCAATTCGATGAACTTTTATCGAGACACTGAGCCTAAAAGCAAGATGATTATGAGAATTTTTAATAATTGCTGATTTTTCAATAATTTCAAAACTGAAAAGTACAAAAATAAAAAAAAATCACATTTGAAATTTGAATTTGAAATATCAAACATGCATACATAATAAGCAGATAATTTCAAATTCAAAAAACTTTGCATGCATTTGAGAATATCTTTATATTGAGGAAAGGATCCCTTTATGTGATCTCAACTTATTTCATCAAGAATTGATGCCGTAATATGCATTAGAAATGAATTACACCGAAATCAGCAAAAGTATTCCAAACTTTCAAATTTTAAAATAGTTCTCACGCAAAAGTATTGCACCAAATTTATTTTCCTTCTGTCAAAAGTTGCATAATGCGTAGAAAGTAAGCTATTAGAAATCTGGTGGCCACAGCTTGCTTCGTTTAAAAGATAATCGACAGGGGATGGAAAACGTCACTCCCAATGCACCGGGGCAAGGGTTAAAAGAAACGTCATAGATTTCTACGTTATATCACACACATTTAAGATGCTTCATACAATTTCTTGGTAACGCACGTTAATTAATGACGGATAGCAAGTTCAAATATCAATAATTAATTTCATGTACACATTACTACATGGGTTGCCGTGCTTATACTATTTTTGAACGAATGGATGTCTTTGAATGCACGAGACGCGAAGCGTCGAGTGCTTTAAGATATCCATGAGTTCAAAAATTATGTATAAGCAAGGCAACTCACGTAGTAATATTATTTGCAGCAGGCTATGTCATGGCTATCTCATGGACGTCCATGGCTATCTTGATAGTAGAAATCTACGATTAAAAAATCCATGTATACGCCAAAAAGTATCAGTTGCTAGATAGCTACTTGAATTTTAACAGCAATGGTAAAACGTAGATAACATAACATTTATCCATGATATAATCCACGGTTTGATTATTTTTAAAATTCGAATTGCCTTTATGTTGTTGCTACTGAAATATTCATTCCATTATTGAGCATCCCTGAGTAAGCATGTCAGTAGAAGATTTGTGTCCTCAAACTAGCACTGCAAGTCGTTTTTTAACCATTTTCACCGAGGAGGAGATCGAAGAGCTAAAAACATTAAATATACCAAAGTCAACAATGGAGAAAGAAGCCTGGGCAATGAACCTGTTGAGATCTTGGTTAAAGCATAGGAACAGTCAAGGAATTGTTAAAGGTTTGCATGTATTTAAAACACCAGAAGAAATGACAAAGGATGAATTGAATTTGATGTTGAGTTACTTCATTCTTGAAGTTAGAACGGTAAATGGAGGCAAATACAAAAGCGGAACATTGAAGCTGCTCATTTCAATGATTCAGTATTATTATAACAGAGTGCATGCTAAAGGATGGTCCATATACAAAGACTCGGAATTTCAAAAGACGCGCAACAATTTGGATCTGGCTATGAAAGTTAGTCGCGCTGAAGGCATCGATCGCAAGACACGTAGAGCAGCATCTATAAGTGAGGAGATGGAGGACGAACTTTGGAAACAAAATCTATTAGGCGATGATTCTCCTACAAAACTGGTTGAAACATTGTTATTTTTAAATGGCAAGAACTTTGCCTTGCGTAGTAGAGATGAGCATAGAAGAATGACGATAAGCAGCATCGAAAAGCATTTTGATCGAGAAGGGCAACGTTATTATCTTGAGTACTGCGAAGACATTTCCAAAACAAGCAAAGGTGGTTTGCATGATCGTCGCGCTGAACCAAGGGAACCAAGAGCGTATGACAATATGATCAATAGAGAACGCTGTATTGTTGCGTTATACGACAAATACATGAGTCATCGCCCAGAAGATGTTGATGCATTTTACTCGACACTGATTCAAGAACCCAAAACAAAGATATGGTACAAACGATCTCCAATGGGTGTGAACAGTTTGTCAAAGGTGTTCAAAAATCTCTTTGATAGAGTGGGAATTGAAGGTTTTTTCACTAACCATAGTTTAAAACGAACAACGCGAACAGTTTTGTGCGACGAAGGATTTGGGCAAGATGTAGTGACTAAGAAGACAGGACATTTGTCAAAAAGCGAGCTTGACTATTTGGACTTAAATGCCAAAAAACAGCAAAAAATGAGCGATGCGATAAACTTCTGCCAATTGAGTTCAGCTTCTTCCACCTCTCAGAAGATCTGTGTGACAAATGAAGGAGTTGATGCTACTGTGAAATTAGCAAACAGCACTCAATCAGCGACAGCCATTGGTGAAAAACCAACTTGCATCATTCAAAAGAACGGAGCAACGGTTTCTATCTTTGTTTGACTTTATCTGCAGTGTATAATCTTGATATGTACTTTTGTTGTTGATAGTTGTTATATAAATTGATTGCACTAGTGCAATCAATTTGATTCTATGCATAATTCAATAGAAATTGGAATACATCAATTAGTTTTACTGCACGGCAATAATACATGGGGTAGATAGACATAGCATGCTGCAAATAAATTTGCTGAAATTGATTCCATTGCTTGCCTTATTCTTGAGCTTGAGTATGTGCATTGAATACGAACTTGCTTTCCCTTTGTAATGAAGTTCATTTGGTGAATGGTTGAAATTGGTTCTATGGTCTCTGAAATTGTATGACTTATCTTGAATATGATTTGCACTAGAATTAAACTAATTCAGGAAAACTTGTAAACTCACACAACCTTTATTTGCTTTCAATGTTTCTGAAGGAGAAATCACAACTCGATGAACAATCTTAGAAATTACTGTCTTGTATGGTCGAATGACCATAATCTGCAATGCCAAACGTAAACGAATGTCGCTTTCATGCTACGAGGTATTTTGTGTCACAGCAAACATGCATTTGCGGAATGGCTTAGTTCATCTGCAAGTCCTATTTTGGTGATGATATGGTGTAGGTACGGTACTTAATTCGCATTGCAATTTTGACAATGATTGATAACATAAAATCATATCTGAATCATATCGAATATAATTTTATCAACATTATATTGAAATTTAGTAAATTAAGACTTAGAAGTTGTCACTGGCATTTACGTAAATCAATTGAGATATGAAGAATTTGAATGTGAGATGCAATGATTCACGGGTAGAAAATCTGTATCATTTTGTGATTGAATGTTCAAAATATCAGACTTTATGACAGGAACTAGCGCCGAACAGGAACCCAACCGAGCACGAATTACGACAGGAAATAGCACCGAGCAGGAACAGGAGCCGAGCTCATAACTTAATGAACACGAAAACTTCAAAAGATCAAAGTGTATTTCCAAATTTCTTCAAAGAGCTAGCGACTTGTGACAACTGCACGTCTTGTAGTTTAATATCTTTTCCACCATGCGCGCGTCGCCAATAGCTACATGCAGTTCTAAATTGAAATGACAATTCAAACCCACTCTACTAGCAATTCAGAATTCAACATTCTCCTGAGGATATTCCCTTAGCTTCTTGTACATTTATGTCAGTAAATGATGGCATTACAATACTAATAACTGACCAAAATGCACGGATATTTGAAGGTTGTGGATTTGATAACTCTTCATGAATTGACTTATTGTGTCTTATTGTTGTTCTGAATGTCCGATTTTCCTTACTAAGATGTTAACATGTCGTTGTTGTTGTTGTTATTGTGAGTCTCATGCATAATATGATTGTGTTTGATTCAACAAAATTTTTCAATCTGTCAAATTGGAAAGAACATTTTTAAAAGATGTTTTGTGATTTACGTGCACATTGCTGATAAAAATTCAATAAGGTTCAATTCATCTCATTGACATAGGTCCTACATATTTCTCAAGTGAAACTCCATCAGTAGAAAAATGTCGAGCTATGTAATGATACATGCAAATATGTTTCTCCCGTCGCATGTACTGACTATTATGAATAACAAGATTTCTATGAAATATTTCCATAATTTATACGATTTTATGTATAAAAGCTTAAGCTGTTGTCAAAAAAATGACTAAAAGTCTTCACTTTAATTCAAGTGTTTCACCAGTTCATTTTTCCATTGATAGACCCTAAAGGTGGCATACAGGACAAAGTCCCACAAACAGAATCCCTCTTAGACAAAGCACCGTGCAATATTAACTGCACATTTCAAGCAGTGATCACTGAGGTATCTCCTTTTTAATCTGTGTCAATTGCCAAGTCTGCATCTCATCAATACTTGGATAGTCCGCAGACCAAGAAGCAGTCAAAAATAATAACTTCCTGAATTATTGTCAAAATCGAGTATTTGATGCGTTCTAAAGTTTGTTGTCAAGTTCTTTGGGAAAGTGTTATCCACTTGTGTCACTATCCGAGTTGGACATGAGTCTACATTACCGCACCCGTCCCAACCCACATAACTTCAGATTCGATCGAACCAGTTGGTCTGATATTACTAATGAATGATCGCTTATATCAGTTTCCTAATGGATGTATTATGAGCAAATTTATTATCCCTAAGACGCATTGGCAAGGAATAGATTGTTTTCATTTTTAATTCGAAACCACAAGCTGCACTTTCGCCCTTATAAGCTTATATTGTATCCTTCATCTTGTCCTTCACTGAATAATAATACGCCATATCTGATGGCTGTGATTATGTGTTTCAGTGATCACGGCCTGTAAGCATTGAAATCGAATGTGAAATTTTCTTGAAATAGAATAATGGCTATCGAGAATGGAAAAGGAAGCAAAAAACAGGATCATGATGCCAGCGGTCTGCAATGAATGCATACTAGATCATTAAGGGACCAGATCTAGACATGTGCATTTCGCATTACATGTACCGGTGGTAGTAAAGCTCCAAGCTGTCCTTCCCTCTTTGATTATTGTGTCGAAAGTTTCTGTTCACTCCGAAATTCGGGAGGCCATCCTTTGGGATATCACTTTGTAGATAACTTAGTAGGAGATAAAAGGAATCAAATTGAAAATCAATATCCAAATCGGAAGTTTCGGTCTACAAGCGCAACAATAGATGACAGCATTGTCAAAAAATTGGGTCAAAAAATGTACGGTCTTTACTTTTGGATGATGGTTATGATAGACATTACTCACATTATAAATTATGCCGCAATTAGATATGTAAGAACCGCGTGTTTACAAGTTCTGGCCTGATTCGTTCTAGACACACGGATCTGTCCGTAGGTCCTGCACCCGTGTCCAAGTCTGGCGCACTTCCATGTATGTACATTTCGAACTCTCATTATCACTATTATGATTAGCCGCTTATTGAGAATTGCATTATGCTCACCAACTCAATATTGATGCAGGTTCTATTTCTACATTGATTCCTATTCGAACATACTCGTATATGTAGCCTAATTCTCTTATAACGAATACGGTGACACTCCGCTATACATATGCATGTACATTACATCGCTATACGCAACCTCGCTTATGCGTAAGCATGTTTCCCCCTTTACCTCGTTCTCTGTATTCTAGATGTCATGAGCTAGTTTGAGCCATTCCGAGCCACATTGATGAGTTCTAGTTGGACGAAACGCGGGTATACGATTCATTAAGCCCATTAAAGCCTGTACGCAGCAAAAGCTACGTCGGTGAAAATGTCGCTTTTTATGACTGACATGGGAAACTGGACATGTCCATCATCGACCACCAGGATGAGGAACTGTAGCTTAGATAATACAAAGCATCAAATTTTGTTCAAATGTTCTGAGTTTCTGTCAATCTGAATTTGAGGTTGTAAATTCGACGATTATAATTTTTGAGCATAAAGGAAATGAAGCGCTGTAATTTGATGTTTCATGACAGGCAGATGGTTTCATTGGGTTCACTCATTATAATATAAATGCGAAAGATGATGCAACATCTGAAAATGATTCTAAAATTGCATCTATCGGTTGGTGATGAAAATACCCCTTATGTCTGACGTAGGTTTTGCCACGTACACGCAATGGGTGTGACAATATGTAGCCTACTGCTTGTGCATGTACAGGCACAGCAGCTGTCAGGATACTCTGCAGTTCATATCCACAAAGAAAGACGATTTTATGATTGAATAGCGTTTGGCATACCAGCGGAGGATTATCCAACATATGGTGCGTCGTTGGAGCGATAGCGCAATAATAGGCCTACTTCTACTATTGTGTTGCACGCATCTCAGCTGATTTTTGTTTCTATTACATAAGCACGCAATGGGGCCACTCTTAATCTCAGGCCTACAATTAGGACTGTCTATACAGGTCTATCTATGTTAAGAATACGCAACAAAGACTGCTGATAACATTTAGTGAACGGCTGGCCACCGTCTAAATTTAACAGGCCACAACTGTTCTGTGATAACCCAATTTATTACGCACGTATGTGTGTGTAGAGCCAAAATATCTGCATTATACAATGTAAGATGTTCTCTAAACTCTTGGATTGTATATTTTCATCTACAATAGTGTATGTAAATTGCAAATTTTCCAAACTGGATATTACAGATACATTTTGACTTAAAATTTAGGGCCTTCTCAGATGTAAGCGTATGTCAAATTTTGAGATTTACACCTGTTGCTCCTTTATTTGTAAAGCATGTTGCCAACAAATTGCACATACGTATCTTATAGCGTCTTATTATAGAATTTTCATGTCGAAAATAATACATGCTTGCGCGCATAGGTTCGAGATGTAGTATGAGACTAATTGTTCTGCCGCTACTAACGTGTGTAGTATGTGATTCTGCTTGTCATCATATGTGAGTTATTTACATTCCTATTACGTTAGACCACAGTGCCACTTGATCACAGACTTAGAGTTATTTTATAGCATGCTAGAGAGATAGAGAGGACCGGAATGCGATATGATGTGTTTATTGGCCTATGATCTACGAAGAGGGCTTACTGTTCCATTATGGTTGGCCACCACTGTTTCATGCCTTTAACACATGCAAGCATTACAAAGAATATATAGATTGGCACTGTTTACACAAACATACGCACAATTTCTGTAGATTGTGAAAGAGGCCAACAAGATCGCAAATTCTTCCAGCCTGATAACATTGTGCTAATAGGCTGTAGGCTTGAAGCAAAATTAGGCCTATAGTCTTTATAGGTACAGTTGCACTATTTGTGTATCGTAGGCCTTCTTCAAAATGTATCAGTACTTTTTTGCTATCGTTTAATTATATTGAGTATTCCTGATTGCACACGTATTTCTGGTGGGTCAAATCAACACTGAATCCATCTACAGAGGGTAAGATAATTTCCCGATTTATTTTGTAAAGCCATCTGGTGTGTGGTGTACGTTTACCCATCCGGAGTAAAGAATAAGAGTCTATTTTGGTAGAAAAGTCAGAGCAAAGTGCGACGTGATGAATTCAGCGCTTCATTAAATCTGAATGGCTTCAATTCCATCCGCATTTCGAAGAAAGACAGAAAGATTGTCTCAATACAATTGCACCACTATGCTTGTGCCCTTTGTTACATGACCTTCGAAGAGCAATTTTTGTATTTAAAAGTAAAATATTTTGTCCAACACATTGAATACATTTTAATGATCAATGCAGGCAAGTACCTTGTAGCCTAGTCATAAAATAGCGAAAAATGAATACCGAACTTAATGGGTTAAGTGTCTAAATTATTCAAGTCTAGTCATATCTTTATTGTCAATGCCCAGCCGAATAGGAACCCTGTACCAGTATATGCAATTATAATGCATCGGCTATACGTGCTCATGTTGTATGTTTACACAAAATTATTTAGTAAAATTTTTTAAAATGTATCTGTATAATACATTCTGATGTCATTAGTTCAGGAAGGAATTTCCTAATTTCACATTGGTTCCTTTAACCGATATGCATAGATTCTCTTAACGTAGAATATTTCAGGAACACATCGTTTGCATAAATTGTGTTATTAGTGCAGTATGTCTCAAGATTGTTTCAAAAGCTTGTATTGTATTGATTTTATTGAATACTCATTGCTGACACAGTGAGAACGTAAATCACACAAGCATCACATCTTTAGCACTTTCAAATATTACAAAGATTCTTTTTGATAAGAGTGGATTTTGTCCAATCTCCCACAGGTCCAGTTACTTCTCTTTCATTTTCAAATAACGCACGATATAATATCTGTTCTAAAATTCCATGTGTTCAAAATTTGCCCTTTAATCATGCATCCTTAGTCAAATCTTTGGGAGACACCAAACAATCAAGTTATTTTATTGTCCAAAGAGTTTTTGCAGGTTCTACTGGCATGTAGATATTATGTATATTTGTCGAACTGTCATAGGACAAATTCAAGAGAAACGTGGCAAACAACTAAAAGGCAAAGTAAATTTCAGTTTGTTTGCAAATCAATAGAAGGAAAAAACTTGTCAATGAAATGAAACATCTACAAACATTTGTTAATGAAAATATCTATAAATAACTGAATCTGTCACGTATTTCCATTGATTCTCATTACAAAGTCTCCAACCACTTAGTTTTATGAAACTTTCTACTGATCGTTGCGCAATTCATAACCGAATTGATATGACGTTTTAAGATTATAGGCAGAGCTAAGTATATTGAAGCGAGAGTATTAATTCGGTTACACTATGACCTAATTTCCACTAATGCAATCATTTTCGTCAAGCTAATATCTTGGTTAGAAAACTCTGACTGAATGAGGAGTGAACGTTGAACGGAAAGTGATCATATACATAACTATGACTTCTGTTTATGAGTCAGTGGAGGCCGATATTTTTCTCTATTTCAGGAAGGAAGGATTGATTTATGACCTAAAGTAATAGCAGAAATGCAATCAGGCCGGACTAGGCCAGAAAATTCATCTTCATTTAAGTAGGGGAAACTGGGGCAAAACGAAAAATGCCAACACCAAAATAAGTTGTAGATAAGTGATCATGAGGAATAGAGCTGATCATAAAAAACGGACCACCAAAATTACGCTGCAATTCAATCAATTGTCATGCCTTAACAGTCAACGTTACATGCTGTTTGTGCACTTTTGCGTGAATGAGAAAAAATATTGAAGAATTTTGAAAAATATCTTTTGTGCATGTTTGAACAAAATTTACATAGTTGCATTCTTTACATCGGAATAGTACAGTATATGGACAGTATGCACTGAATTGCTCTTGCATCAAAAATCACATATTTTATAGCTCGAAAAAGCAATTTTGTCTGTTATGATAAAAATCATTTTTTTCTACCACCATAACCCAGTGGGTCACATGTGGTTCATCAATATATAGGAACCTCTCCTGAAGTAGGCATTCGTTGCAGAAAGTTTTCTTTTGGTACATACAGTGTACATACTTTAGAACATTGTTCGTCTACAATCCAAGTCTAGTTCTACGAAATGGTTTGTGACATAAAAATAATTATCTTTCCTCAAAGGCACATTTGTAAAGCAAACCAAAATTTGATGCACACATTTTGCAAAAGATTTGAATGAATCGAAAGTTGATTCAATATTTTCTGATGCTACATTGACTGCTAGAACGCTATTACGGCTTAGGTGCAAAAAACTCCAAAAATTCATCGCCTGTGATGGAGATTTTTGCCCTTGAATATTATTTTTATGGGTCATCAGTGACCCATTGGGCTTTCCGGGGTTGAATATCATCCACAGTTTGTATACGCTCATGATGAAAGCATTGAGGATCGATCAAATTGAAAGAATATGCATTAATTTTGTCTTTCATATCTTTTTTATTCATTTAAGTCTAATGCTAAGACAGTGGTCACTATCTTAAATCACTATCCAAAAGCTACTTTGCGACTGTAAATTAAGCAGGCTGATGCAGCCGTTGAACTAGCAGAGTGGAAATTTCAAAATCAAGAATTATTCCATGCAATCGGTGATGACAAGGAATTGCAATTAATTTTTGATAAGACCTGCTCTAATTCTATTTGCCTCAGACTTTTTCTTGTCGGTGAAGTATTAATGCCCCCAAGATCTTCTAAATCATTAACTTATATGGCATAGCATAATAGCGTGTCACTATTTTGGGTATGCTCTATCCGCTGGTGGCATCAGTTTTTTCATTCCAAGTTGATCTTGTTACTATAAATAGCATTTTAAAATTCAAACAATAATTTTAATAAATTTCGTAATTGTATCTGAAATAGTCGACAGAATTTCATTATAATAACAGAAAAATCTATTTAACACATGCTCTGTCTGGTGATATTGTCGATCTTGAATTTCGTGCGGTTGTTGCTATTGATAGCATTTTGAAATTCAAATAATCATGTTTTTAAATTTCTTACTTATAAGTTGTATGTATAGAACATGCATAATATTGGTCATCATAACGAGGTAAAAAGTATCTGAGTATCAATTAACATAGCTACTCGACCATACTTCTCGAACCGCCAAACTACAGAAGTTGCAAATCAACTTCAGACTCAAGATTCTTGTCAATAGAAGTGAAAATCCAAGATGTCGAAAAAGTGTGGTCGAAATTTTTTTTCATGCGGCTCCTGTGGCTAACATATTGGGTCTACTAGGAAAAGTCATTGAATGAGATTGAATCAAACAATCATTCGGTCCGGTGTGAGATAAAAAACCGAGAGGGTCATTATGGCCCTCTGTAGAGTGCCGGCTAGGATTATTGGGCTCGATCGACATTTACTGCATATGCCACATGGTTTGCTTTGATCATTTACATCATAATTTGTAACATAGAATTCATGAATTCGGACTCGAAGTATTTCGGTGACAGGGTATTTAGCCTTTTGAAAACATAGAACACACACTTTTTGACGATTATCTTCGTAATTTAGACAACTTTCTTCATGAGCCAGCCCATAACAAGCCATAGAAACAGCGCGCGCGATTTCAATTTGATGAAAGTTTGTTGCAGCGCTATCAATTATTTCTATTCAGTAGAATGTGCGCTCACAATGAACACCAAGTTAGTCTTTGATTTACATTCCGTCAACAATCAATTTGTTATCAAAACGTTGTATCGATCATTCATCATCAACTTCCTGGCGAAGTATTCTATGTAAATTTCTAATCTGATAATTTGCAGTATCAGTACGAAAATTGGTTTAATACAGAGTTGATCATAAAAACGGACCACCTAAATTGTGTTAAACTTCAATCGATTCTCCTGCTTTTCAATCACACTTCACATTGATAAGCTAAACACCATTCAAAAGCTCATGTTCATAGCTTAATGGACCATTGTACATTTGTATCCGCCATTGTTTAAGGTAGACAGATGTCAAACACAAGGTGAGGGGGATTTCTCTGACCATTCTTCTGATGTATTGTTCGTCGAAATCGGTGTACTATAAGAGAAGTCACGATATCATAAAATCATTGCATAATTTTCTGTTTCTGGTGATTGTTGAAAAGTTGTTTACATCTTCTGGCACCAACAAGGTTATTTTCAGGCTTTCAATATCTATGGTGTCCAGACATCTGCATGGCCAGATCTAAGTGTTGACCCAGATAAATTGTAAACAAAATTTCTATTCGGTTTTGAATTCATCTTATGTGATGATGACTGATTCGAAGCTTGTGAAAGTGTTTTTGGAGGGCAAAGCTTCTATTCTTTTGTCAGAAGGACAGTCCGAGCTGCTAGTTAGCCGAAAAGTAACCAAAGACCACCGTCCACAGGTGAAAAACTATTTTTTTTCTCCCTTACCAGGAAAGTTGGATCCGGTCGGAAAAGAAAGACAAGTTTTCGAACAGATAGGATAAGAAACGATCCGATAGATTGGTAAGAAAGAGACCATAAAGCCGTTAGAGATCATAAGTGATCGAATTGACTGCCAACCACAAGAGCTTGAGGCTGAAGTAGGCGATGCAACGTTGCCACTGGATGAATATGGACGACAACTCCACTGGTCACAGGAGTTGTGTAACTAATTCATTCAAAGCTCAAGCCGGCATACGATCTTTGAAATGGCCCGCTTGCTCACCAGACCTCAATCCATTTGAAGATGCCTGGAGTCTATTGAAGCGCGGTGTAAGGCTATCAATTCTTCCTGGAGATAAGATCAAGATTCTTCCTAGAGAGTTAAGATCAAGAAATAATCAATCACCTGATCAAAAGCATGCCTTCCCGGATTCGACATGTGATTGAACTTTCTGGTGAGATTACGAAATATTAGTGACCACCAGCAAACGTTACGTTGGCCCTTTTAAGGACCAAGTGGCTCTACAGACCACTGAACAACAAATAAAATTTTGATACAACCTTTAGTTCATTTATCTGCCAAATTTGTATCTGTAATTGACAAAATTTCGGTGGTCCATTTTTTATGATCATCACTATAGATAATCTTCGATACCATGGCATTCACTGTAATATGGTGCTTCTATCTATGGTATTTTCTACTTTCTCTGTCGATTATCAAAATTGATATCACTAACTCAAACGGTTGATGTTGCTTGACACATGGACTCTTAGCTTGACATCAACTGATCCTGGTAGTGATATCAAATTATGCAATATCAGCTACTTTGTTGTCAAGTATCGATTGACAATATAGTTATAGCTAGCTTTTTAGATATATACTGCTTTTATTGACTAGCTATAGTAGACATAAGCACGGTTTATATCACGCCATAGCTAGTCAATGGAAAGCAGTGTAAGCCTCGAAAGCTAGCTATAACTTTTTTTTTAGATTACATATATTTATATTTAATTCTTTTACAAAAACAGAGTGACATCACGAACCAAGCAATAATAAAATGACACAAAAGTTACCATGAGGTAAAAAGAGGAAGAAAAAACTTGATAAATTAGCTAGAAAAAATCTCAAAAATACAGAGGTACGCTTTGCGGAAGTTGCTATGGCCGTTGCGTTACCTCGAACAATGGCGAGAGATATTCGTTGCGCCAACCACGCCTTCTGACGCTGATCGCCAGTGGATATCATCAGGCGATTTCCAATATCCCCTATGACGTGGTTTGAATTTGTACCCCAGGCCTCCGGACGTCTCAAAGCCAAGAGGCTCAAAAAAGATAGTCATTAGTTAGGGACGCGTATTTTTGGCGCTTGTTTCCCTCAGCTGTTGTTGCAGCAGATCCAGGGTAAGACACGTGCTGTTGATAGTCGACTGACAGAAAGTGTCTACCTTTGCGGCATCCCAAATCAATGATCGACCTGACTTGTGCGGGAAAGATGTCAGTCCGACAGGCCTCTTGCCGCATCTTCTGCCGAGACCTGCTGGTTCCAGGACAGCTGGGATTCCAGCGGAACAAAGGGCTCTCCTGATTATGTCGTTGATGGCAGCATGACGTGGTATTCGACCGGCACTGAATTTGCAAGACAGAGGATGGTGACCCAGCTCATCGATTTTTTGTCCACAACGGCAACATTGAGCCTCACACACTCCCTCCCCCCCGATGCGAAGAGCAACAGGTATATTAGGTAGGAAGGTAGCGTCGTCTAAGCGAGTTCCTAAAGCAGGAACTGGAACAACATTCAACCAGCACCCGGAGAAAGGTGCACAGGCTCCTAACATGCGAGCTCGTGACATTTGATCAGCATATCTCAACAGCAGTACACTATGTTTTGTATGACTTCATTGTCCAATGATTTTTTGGATAATTGATCGTCTTCGGGTATATTAATCATCTGATAATAGTTAATAACTTATATATTAATAACTATGATTATATTAATAACTTAATAGCTATAACTTATTAACTTATTATTAACAGTGATATTCTGAGCTTAACGAAGTGAATGATAGGAATATTAACGAATGAGAATGATATTGCCATAGATTTATCAACTGTAGAGGCTTTGCATTTCATGAGACATCGCCTATAGAAATCTACTTCAGTTATAACAAGTAATTTTTCTATACCTAAAAATTGAATCGATTATGCAAAATCAAAATGTTTATTTAAAAATCAACAATGATTGACTCAGAAAATTTCTAGACAAAGCAGAATGTCACGTGTTTATCAAATTTAGATAAGTTTGTAAAAATTTAAGACAAAAACGTAAAACTGACACTTTAGCTGCCACTCAAATGTGTCAAAAAATAAGTAAGTGGTATGTAAAATGCTAGTAATGTACCCATATAGCATGAAAATCGTAACATTCGATTTTCTCGTAAACAGCTCAATCACGATTGTCGCGATACATTCCCTACTGTCATAGTACTACTCGAAAGGGCATTCCACTTCGGGGTCGTATTTCTCGAGTTTAGATCGACCGTCTGTTGAACCGTAGCTCAGTCAATCTGATAAGCTTATTACTTACATGCTTTGGAAGAAATGTCTTGCGATGCGATCAACTTGAATTTTATGACAGTCCTGTCCAAAGTCAGAAGGATAGAAAAAAGCGTTACTCCGCTGCTTTTCCATGTGATTTTCCTTTTAACCCTTTTTTCTGCTGGACGATAGCTGGAAATGCATCTTCCATTGGTTCGAATAACATCGGGAGATATTGGACTAGGCTGATTCATTATGCCCAGCCATATTTTGCGAAAAAATTCCAAGCGTATTTTGATGATCACTGAGTACAATATCGTTGAAGAATTTCATCTCTAGCAGTCGCACCAATTTCCTTGCGATCACTAGGTCTTGAGTCGCTCACAGGCATCAATTATATTATCCTTGATCGTCCAATGTAGATGGCTGTGGTTTTGATTTCAGCAGCACCCGAAGAAAGATGATGTTGGAAATGGTCGAAATCGACTGAAGTTTCCAACTAGCTGTCGTGTACATAGATGTGAAGTCATAGTCTGAAGATGATGAAATATCGTGATCTAAATATCAATGGGTGCTGAGCCTAATGTCACACGCATGTATCATACGTTGAAATAATTCGACGTAATCGGTCATCGGATAATCTGATCGAAATGCTGTTCTAAACACGAAAGAATGGCAATCCGAAAACGTGAGCGAGTGAGGAGGTCAGTTACAGAGCTCATCAAACACGTTTTGGACATCACTTTTTCCACTCATAAAATCAGTAGATTGCAGATTCTGACTTACGGCATTTTCGGTTTTTTTCAGAATATTCTCTGCACTCCTTCGCGTCAGCCTAAGTGGTCAGATTTGATCCAATCCACGCATAGACACTTCAAATAAGCTCAAGTCATGAAAGGCTTAATTCAGAAGTTCAACGATCTTCGATGTTTTTTTCACAAAGCTTCAAGACCAAGTATGACTATTTTGTGCAATACAAAACCTCCAAAGATGCTCTTATAGCTATTTCTTGAACGAGTGTGCTGATAAGAACGACTCTTGTGATGATTGAATTTTCATGTGATCACTATTTTTAAATTCCCTATTCGAAATTCGAAATAATCGAACTATATTACAGCAGCATGGCGATAAGAATATCCGACTCGCAAATTTCAGAGTTTTGAAGTGTCACGTGATCTTTTAATTTATGAAATGTTGGTCATTCAGGGCATCGTCTCTTAACGGTCAAAGTGACTCAGTTAGACCTAAGTTGCTTGATTGGTGTAGATATCTGTGTAGATATCTTTTATTTTTTGACATAAATGTGAGCTACTTGGGTAAAAGTGATTTCGATTTCATTACGCAAGACATTAAGAAATAAGTTGTTAAGTATTGCAGTCAAGCACCTGTATTTTGAATTTTGGATAGTTCAGTAAATACCCATGATTTAGAGACGGCCACTTCAGATGGTCGAAATATCAATTTTAAACATTTTTATTGTTCCAAAGATTTACAATCCCAGAACATTTTTAGAGATACATTAAAAACAACATTCAAAAAATCCCAATTGCTAATTGCAGTTAACTTTATAGAGGTCCTTAAAGGAGAAATCATGTACAGTATACAACACTGAATAATTGATGTTCTCTGTAAAACCAACTTTTTGCAGACGAAATTATCCCTAAATGAATGCACAGCGACAAATCACGTGATAACACTTGCTGTGATCTGGAAATATATTTGAACTTAGCTTTCTCTGTTTACCAGTTCTCTTATTTATTTACACTGATCGATGATGAGCAATAAATTTACTTAAAACCTGTTTGCATCTCCTCATTTGCAATTTATCATTAATATCGATGCAAATGGGAAGACATAATGGAAAGCTATGAAATCCATTGAACTGATTAAAGTTATATCATGTTTGATCCATCATGTCTGAAATAACGCTAATTCATCACTGAATACTGACGTTGGAATAGAGTGAATAGAGTGAACAAATAAAAACTGCCGTGAAGCACACATCACCGCATAAAAGAGCGCATTCATACATGCAGATTAAAGCTTTTTGATTGATCTTAGGTTGATGTGGAGATCTGTTTAAACGATCACTCTTGTAATCAAAAAGTCTGTACAAAGGCGAAGCGTATTTCTTAGAAGGTTGCAATAATTAATGAACTCATCAGATTATCGATGGGCATGAAATAAATTCGAAATCAGACCAAAAATCTTTTCATTAAAATAGCTATACATGTAGGTCAACTGAATTCAACAATTCAGCAGTTTTCCAGTGAAAAATTGTGTAAATCAAAGATTCCGCGGTGTGATTTGCAACTAAAATGCGGAAATGCAAAACCTCTGTTGTAAACCATTGTCAATACGAGGTTGTAATCTCACGAGCATGCAGCTTCATGCAGATACGTCGTCATTTGAGCAAGTTACTGATGTACAAATAAAGAAATGACCGCGCATTATGTTTGTTTATGCGCATTTAGCATTACACCTTCAGTGATTTATCTAAGTACCAGGCTTACTAAACATCTCCTCACAAACTGATCGCTTTCACTGATTCATTTATTAGCTTGCTGAACACACCTTACTCACAACTGATCGGTGTCAGGATTCTAATCAGGAACTATTTGGTGCACAAGGTATTTAGTATCTCTACATTATAATATTGTTATAATTTTTGAAACTCGTTTTCATGATCTGTTATAGACAGATGTGATTATTCAGTCGCTTGTTTATCACTACAGCTGCATGAACTACACTCTGTAATAAACAAGGTTGCCGTGGGGATTGATATTTGAATCCCCACACCACCACATACCCACACAAAAACCTGTGGGTATCCCCAAAGAATCCCCACCCCCCCCCACCGGATAGGCTCCTGATTAATATGCTGCTCCTGTTTGTATAGAATGATTAATGTCCAATACCTCCATCTCAGTGGAACTTCTTCACATCATTCAACGATCCAAAGGCCGTATTTGACTCCAGAGATGTGGAATGGGAGTCCTTGAAGAAAGTCACCGACTGCGTGTTGTAACTTTTATGACTTTTCTTTTCTATCTTCGGTATAGGCCTATTGCTCTTTAAAATTGTAGTGGCCCACTTTCGATCATTATTTAGCCTTGATTCTGACTTGCCACCTAGAAATTATTGTACCGGAAATTTAGCTAGATGCTCGTTCAATGCACACGCATTTGACTTACAAATGTACATTTGCTGAATCATTTGGTTGCATTAGCAGAGAAGTGTTCTTTATCTATCTCTACTGATTCGTAAGTTTTTGTCGTCTGCCGCCAGCTTACACGTACAGTTTACAGAGATTCTTCTCATTCCGCTCTTAATTCTTTAATGATTCATGAAACATGACACCCTTTTTCCATAAAACTGCCATAACGTATTTTACCGTAAACGCAATTCTATCTTGAAATGTTTATTTTTAATAGCATGACGACATTGTCTTTATTTCTTTGCTTTTATAACAAATCGGTGATTGATCAGCTTGTGCTTTTCAAACTTCATCTTTTACTCACTTTGGATTTTTGGTTCACTTAACCTAGTTATTGACCATGTCAATCCTACTTCATTTTGCTACAGGATTATTTTAAGGGCACAATTTTTGCATTACTGTTCCCTCTACGGAAACACATTTGTGTAAAAATTCAACAACTGTACATATAGACTAAAGGAAACATGGCCTTATTAAAATGTTGAGATGAAATATTAATACGAGTATGTACTTAGTTCTGCACAACACTCGAGCATTGTATAGTACGCTATTTTGAAATTTCGATGTTTCTTGTATTCGCCTTTTACCGTTCGCTGTTATAGCACTAAGCAACCAGTCTACATCAAGTAAAATCAAACCTAAGCTTACATTGCATCATGTAGACATGTTATGCGAAGCATTCTCATGAAATATACACACACTCATTTCAAAAGAACTATACTTAAATTCCTCGCTGTAGACAATCGTGATTAAGTACAACATGTTTCACAAAATCAAGCATGAATATTCATTAATATACGAGTATCTATTGACATTTTAACTATTGGTTAACATCCTGAAGGACCTTAATGTCCCCACAATATTTTTAGTCAGTTGTTTATCGTGTTAAGACTCGATTTTTACTGCAAATAATTTCAAGTGCATGATTTGGCTGTTTTGATAGATTATATACGAGTTTCACATGTTCCATTTGTGAGAATATAATCCTGGGCTGTCCTGTAAGTCTGGGGTCCCCAATGTAAGTTTTTCATTCGTTTGGTTGCTTATAGTGGTGCTGTTTTCAAATTTTAGGAAGTTCATCAACATACAAAGACAAGGTTGAACATAAATGAAAAATATTCATATGTTGATACACTGCCAGTGCTTCAAAATGGTCACTCTATCACAAAAAATTCACTTGTCAAAAATTCTTTTGTAGGCCTTCACTATATGTTTGCGGTCTATCAATATGTATTATAGCAATCGTTTATTGCTCAGTGGATCATGCCATGTTCATATGTGTGAATATTCCCGTTTAATATTCGTTAATTGATATAATATAACAATCATTGATAATTCTATCTCCATTAATGCCTATAAAGAAGTAAAATGCCAAAGCGAGTTTGGCCTTTATGCATCTCAAGTCTAGAATTGTTTCGCAGTAGAAATCGACTATATAGGCCCACACGTACTGAAGGAAAAAGCTTTGAATCAATCTAATCTACTATTATAAATAAGGACTTCGACGAAAATCGTCTTGATATTCTCGACTACTCATGTCATCGAATTATTGCACAAGAATTGGGAGGATGTTGACCCATTTGTGTATGATGATGAAATGCAGCAGAATGAACCATTGATTGAGGTACACTTAAGTGTGCAGTTAAGGATGCCTATCAGATGAAAGTGAAAGTTCTGACAAGTCGTGGACAAGTGAAAAATCTGAGCTTTCATTATAACTATAACTGCAATGCGAGTAGATGACTTGCAGTTGAATGATTTGGTGTGAGAAATCTTTATCACACTGTTCATGTATCCGACGAAAATCATTCAACATTTTCATGTGACTTGCTTTGTGGGTTGGACCCAACAGGTCTTCTATATCGTAATTAGTTTAAAATTTAGGTTAATAATGATTAATCGCATTGATCATTATCTTAATTATATCACAAATAATTTTATCAGCTATTTATACTATTAGAGCAAATATTTGTCAGTCTCCATTCGGCTTTGCAGCAAAGGAGACTTGCAGAATTCTTCCACTTCAGACGTGCTTGACACCCCTGGAACTATCATTATAAGTCATTCAAAATTATTGAACGTGTGTTGCTGATGTGAAAATGATCAGCATTGATATTTCATGCATTTTAAGCGGTGAGATGAGTAGACTGTGTGATACTTAGTAATTCAACCGAAGTTGATTGTGTGATATGATGTCAGTTCCGATTGTTTCTAGTGAATGTCAAAAATCTTCATAATCCCCACAGAATCCCCATCGAATCCCTATGGGAGCTGTGGGGATGGCCTCAATGCCCATACCCACCCCATACCCATGGGTATCCTCACAGAATCCCCATACCCACTGCAACCCTGGTAATAAATCACATATATTTACGGTAGGAGTGATGTTAATCATCTATTAATGTGTTGCTGTCATTCGCTTGACGATAACCGAATGTGTTGGCTGAAAGGCCCTCGCAAATAAGAATCGACTTCGTAAACGGCAACTGGTTTTGGGCTTCCTTCTTACATAGACTTACCAGATCTCTAGAGACTCAAACCGGGACATTTTCATCTTTTGAGAGTTGAATACGGGACCAAAACCGGGACGCCCTACATTGATGAAAAGCTTGCACATATTCAAATGATTACTTCTTTTCAAAAGAAAAACAAATGTTGAAATTGTACACTGTATAAATGCAAATTTTTAAAAAGCACAACTCGCATAATGACACATATACCTGTCATTTCAGTTCATTTGTTTGAAGTGTATTTTTCGTTGGATCGTACTTTTCTCAGAAAAGAGTTATTGTTTTTAATCTTGTTGTTGAATTCTCTGCAATTCAAATCAATATTGAATTTGATATACAAAAATATTATGCATTTGATATCAAAATTGAATACTTAACACAATAATAAGGTAAATTTAGATGAAAAAGAATCAAAATTCAAATTATTTCATTTAATCAAAAACTGACCGGGACAATAGTAACAACCGGCCGGGACTGTCCCGGTCAAACTGACGTCTGGTAATCTCTTCTTACACAAATGAAAATAAATTTCATCAACAGTCACATCCAATTAAGTATTATATGTATTTCAGGTAATGAGTCTGCTCAAGTCAGTGTCCAATTTGATAATATGTTATTTTGGGACTGTAAGGTAAGTTGCCTCATGTAATAAATTGCCCCATAATAGCAGTGTGAGTCATGATAAATAATTGCAATTAATTGATTGCTCCCTGTTCCAACTAAAATTAATTGATCGCCTGCGCAAAGTTAATTGCAATTAACTTTTGTCAACCTTTCCTTGAACTTGATCATATCATCTTTGCAGCCAATTCCAAGGAACATGTGTGATAAAGCACCGGTGCGTTGATGATTGCCTCTCCTTTCGAATTGAAGAGTTCGATTTCAAAACGCGATATATCAATTTTTCGGATTTTTCAGAAACCGCGAAATTCTGCTGTGTCTTTTGAAATGACTTTGCAGCCGTGCATTGAGTACGATAGTGTTGTATGTGGTGTTAGCTAATATCACGCTAAGTTTTATGCTGACCACAAGTGATTTAGCTGCATTACAATCGATTAAGGTAGAAGAAAACGCAAAATTTGGTCATGCAATTTTTTTCAAAACGCGATATATCCATTACATTGTATTTTCATATTGTGTGGACCTTGATTATCTAATGATTAGATGTCATACATCAACTATGGATCACTATCGACCTCAGAGATTGATTATTCTATCTTGTTGTTGCAAATAAAACTTCGAATTGGGAATAAGAATAATAATATACCATAAGCCTACATAACGTCCGCATAACACAGGTTGAGACCAAGCCGCTATAAATAATCTTGTAGTTTTTTTTCGAAAACAAGAAACGTGATGTACAATATAAATATACTCAATAGAATGATCGAAATTCTTACATCATTAACAGCGTACGAATACGGTATTACAAAGTTTCATGCGTATAGTTGAGTTCTAAAAAATGAGTGTGCCTACCCACGTAAATACAAAAGTTCACATGCGAGTGCATGAAAAATGCTCAGTTTCTCAAATCAACGATCTCAGATTTTCAAAATGCAACAACATGGCTACAACTCATCGTCACTATGAAAAGAATCATTTGACAAGGAAGTGCTTCCAAGACAATCATAAAACGAGCGTACCTCGGTTCCAACTCCAAGGTCATGAAGAAGGCGATGCACATCACTTTTCTTCTCTTTGGACACGCAATTCTGCTTGCCCTTGCTTTTTGGCTTGTAAGTTCTCCAATCCTTGTTCTTCTTCAAGACTCGGTGTCTTGTGAAGTTTCCATAGTAGGTGTCTTTTTGGCCCAACATGTCGCCTTGTATACGGAGAATTTTGGCGTTTTCTGATTTTGAATGTTCGGTTGGTAGTGCAATAAGCCAATGACTCCTTTCGAAAATCAAAAGCATTCCAATCTTCCCCATAAATATGGACCATTCCATGGTTTTGGAGTATGGTAATATACTCCGATGGCAGGAGAATTGTTTCTTTTTTTCTGATTTCCTTTTCGATTCTCCCGAAGACCCTGTCCGTAGGCAGGAAACTGTGCCCACGAGCAGGGAAGAAGAAATCGATGTCCAGTAGAGGAAATCTCTGCTTTCTCAAACTAATTAACATTGAAACCACGTTGATGTTTTTGTTTTGCCCGTGGCAAGAATCGGCAAATAGACGAGGTTTGCGGAATTCAGTCAGTTGATCAGCAACAATGTGAACAAAGAAGTGGTACAAAGTTGAAGCGATCATATTACTGTCTTTCGTATTTTCGTCCTCTCGCCAAACGAACAAATGAATATTTTCACGATTTTGGGCCATACCTTTGCCGAAATGGCGAACAATAGCGAAAACATACATATAAAGTTGCCTCGAATGATAGGCTTGGCCTATCGATGTCTTGGGCAAAAACAAATTTTCCATCATATCAAAACAAATTGTGAATGAATCACAAACATCATTCAAAAGAGAGTAAAACTTGTTGGCCCTTCGCTGATGAAGAAGAAACTGAAAGGTTTCAGCTTCTCTTTCATCATTTGTCAAATCCAAACTTTTCAATCTAAATCGTGATTTGACACACACACTACACACTCTTAAAAAAAATGGTTTCCTTGAAAACCAATTTTGGTTTTTCAGCCTGTCCCGGGGGTGAAACCAAATATGGTTTTCCAGAGAACCAAGTGAAATTGGTTCTCCGGAAAACCAAAGGTCATCGGTTTTCTGGGAAACCAAAATTGGTTTTTTAGCTTTATATTTTGGTTTTCTGGAGAACCAATATCGGTTTCACGAGTGACCCGATATTTGTTTTCGATAAAATTTAATATATATATACTAAGTAATACGCTTCATATAATAATAGTATAAAATAATATCATTAATTCATTTTTTATAATATAATTCTGATATGCTCTAATATATTTACTTCATTCGTGCTAATATCATTTTAAAACAACATGCACAAATTGTTGGCTGAGCATAAAATAAGCTCAATAAAGAGGGCAAAAGAATTATTGTGAAAATGTGTAAAAAATGCGTGAATACTCAAATGAGGTATTTTGAAGTTTACAATTTATCTAAAACCATACAAGATTTCCCAGAAAAGTCCCCGAAACGTCAAGAAGTCATTGTTTCTTATTTTTCACTTTTTTTCAAGTCAAGCTTGCATAAAATAATACAAGAAAGACGAGGGACGATGTCTTTAGTCACAAAATTCCCCATGAAGTTGAGACATTTGCTAATTTTCTCCAAGATAGTAAATAAAATCACAGATAGGCCTTCCGCAGGATGCACGCCCAACTAATCCGGTGCAGCGCAAAAAGAACCACGTCGTCGAATTTTTCGATGCCAATACTCGTTGCCACTGGAGTGGAACTCGCTACTGAAAAAAGGAAAAATAATCTCAGAGGGGATATCCTCAATATTAGGACTGTGTAGAAGAAGCATTTAGAGAATTACGGAAATCTAGTACGATATTATTGAAAAGGTGTGTAATAAAACTCAACTATGAAATCAATGTTTGTTGATGCGAAAATAATGCCATATAGGCCTACACTGTCATAAATGATATCACATACAGTCGAAGCTCGTTAGTTCGAACACGGATAATTAAGATCATAGGGCCGTGGCATTTTTTGCATCGTTTGCACATATAAACTGATGTTTAATTAAGAATTTTGATAATTCAGAGATTGAAAATCTGGAATGTATGGTCTTAATTAACGAGCTTTGACTGTAGTGTAATCAGAAATAATGATAGGCATTAAATTTCTCAGACAAAATTTTGTACACCATTAGCGGCATGCACATATAAAACGACGCCATGTGAACAATACACCACAAGAAGAGCTTTTCTGTACAATAAGCGGCATGCAAAGTAAATTCGGCTGTTAACAACAAAAGAGAGTTACGCATTATACCATGCAAAATAAACTCCTCTACCAAGTAAGTGACATGTTGACTTGCACAAAACACGGCGAAATCAAAACCAATTAATGAGCATGCAAAAGCAAACATTTTCATGCAAAATCAGCACGAATTAAACGGCAAAAATTGTTTACTGCAGTTACTGTAATTTGGCGATGATATATACGTGTACATTAAATGACACTTGTTCTTAACTGAAAGTGCAAATGTAATAAATAAGTAAATAAATTTTACTTATTTACTTCTTGCATTTGCACTTTCAGTTTTGAACAAGTGTCATTTGTGTAACTAAGTTTCAAGAATTCATTTATTCATGATTTCCAATGTATGAGGCAAATTGGAAATTCATCAAGGCTAAAATTAAACTTGTATAAAGCTACAATGTTCAGCAGATAATATAGGACTTCATATACATTCTACAAAGCTATAAGGCTGGTATAATACATCATATTAGTTAGACATAGGGATTTGTAAAAGCTTTGAAAAATGGTCGAGCATGAATATGAAATCATTTGTATACATGTATTGTAAGCGATCTCTACATATACAGGTATGTAGGTTACAAACAGAGTAGTTACGGTAGTCATGAGATTTAACGACAAAATTCCCACTGGGAAAAATCCTACAGAATAGCTATCGATTACTTAACTCTTACCGATCTATCGACGAATTTTTTTTTAATGGTAAAATATTTCTTGTCGAATTCAATTGAGTGTTTTCCTCTTGATATAACACGAATTAATCGTCCATTTTATGCAAAAGATCACATTTTAAGTTAATTGGATAGACATCTGCTATCGAATAATAGTAACCGAAAGTCCCAACGAATTACAGTAAACTATTTGATGGCAAAAAATAGTGATTTCTGTCATCGACGAATTCTTGTAAAGTATTTAATAACGACCTTAATTTATATGTATATCATGTTCCAACGCTTCTGAGGATATAATTAATAAGGTAATGGGATAAGAATTATTGCCAGGCTTATTTGTAGGTGCATAATATCTTTATAAAATAGAAACAATGAAATAATTGAGCTTATAATCAGACAGTCGCTTATCAATTTGGATGGTGACAGAGTCCACCAACTCGTGATCTTTGTATTATTACTCAACGTATAGTTCTAAGTTCCATAGTCTTTGGTATAGCTATAATTCTTGCATATTAATTAACGTAGCGCATCTTATCAAATATTTATTAAATATATCGGACTCATATTATTTTATTGCTTCGGATCATCTTTCATTGATATTTAATGTACGCACTTCATCGTTGGTTCATTTGCGAAATAGTTATCTGTTATAACTTGGACAATTTATCATCCATTTCACATCATTTTCTCTACACCTAAAATGAATCATAATCATTACTTTTCTGAATACTTGATTTAATCGGAAAACTAATAAAATAAGTTAAACTATACATTATTCATGTGTGAATGTCAATCGTCAATGTCTGATGGTTGAATGCGAATGTCATCATCTTTTCATTCGTTTGTTTACGATTTTAGATGCAAGATCCAATCAGCTGATTATTTCGAAATAAATAGTAAGTATACTTAATTTTTCTTCAAGTATAAAAAGTCAGTAAGGAAGGTTTCCAAAATCTTCTATGGAAGCTAAGTATTACTTTAAAATGACAACCACGTAATACTGGTAGTAAAATTCTGTATTGCTTAAATATTTTTATGGATACAGGAAAATGTATAAATCGCGTATTTATTGTTACATGCTTGATTACGAGCTTGAACGCAACCTCTTCGTGTCATTATATAAAAAAGTTACTAGCATGAAAGCATCTTTATTATTTGATCCTTATTCGCATGTAAAGAAGCATATGCATTTATTTGTATATTCCAGCTATTTATTTGGCTTTAAACCGAGGGACCAGTATACCAATATGTTCCAATCAGTTGGTATATCGTTCAGCATCATAGTTGTTCAGCATGTATAAGTCTATGATTTATTTTTTACAAAGAGGACATAAGTAGATATCTTGCTATAGGTAGTGACAGCCATAGTATAGTGGCACCATAGTACTCTATGGTGACAGCATTATTTACCTTTTCCAGTTTAAGCTGACCTTCATTTATTATTTGTTTTAACTGTTGTCTACCAGAAAACCTTCAAATTATCCCGAAGATAATTTCGAAGCATTCGACGCCTTGGAACTATCTTTAATTTCTCAGTGAAGCGCATAAATAGTAAAAGAAATCAGATATCAGTTACATAGGAGAAGTGCTTGTAATCACGCCAGGGTAGGTAATCACGCCCACGCCACTTTTCGCCAACACAGCAATCATCTGAGGGAAAGTTGACGCGCTATAATTAGATGTAACATCAAGTGTCTCAGCCAATGGGGTTTCAGCTGAATAACCTCTCTCACCTTGTCAGGACAACTTAAAACAGTTTTTCGCTATTCTGCTTGCATCAAGGTGAGTTCCGAGATTTGCGCTCCTGTGTGAAATGTATACGTAGCTGTGGTGGTTTGAAGGTTTCTAGCATAGCTTAGTGGTGCCATGAGGTCACCTAGATCATTGAAATTCAATACGGATCTGTTTGCAGTAAATTATTTAACTTCAAATATTATTTTGTCAAGGTGGGTTATTGCGCCCAGTATGGGCGTGATTACCTGCCATTACTTTTAAAGTTCTATAATTCTTTAATCGCAATCATGTCTTTAAAAAAAGGTATGATGTAGATACATAAACAGTGCAGGGGGAATCGAATAGTTTCGATCATGCTGATAAATAGCTTATATAGCCACGGCCTTTCTATTTCACACAATTCTTCATCTTAGTAGACCCGTGTCTAATTTTCAGGTTGCCACGATTAGAGGCAACCAATAGAGGCTCTTGGACAGAGGAGGCTTTTAATAAGCTGTAGATGATGCAAAGAACGGTAAATCCGTTAGGAAATGTTCCATTGAATATAGCATCCCCTTGTCGTGATCTGCTGCAAATCATGCCGCTGACAAAGCATCAAGCTACCTATCTCTGCACGGAAAAGGAAAGCCATTCAATCCATCTTCACCTCATCCCAAGTCCAGGATTCTCGACAAGGAAAACAAGCCCAAACCAATGAAGCAGAGAGCCATCAAAGAGAAGCCTGCAACTTCAAACGCTGTCTTTTACAAGCGTCCGAGAGGAATGAAGACAATAACTACGGGTATTACTGAAGCAACGAAGGCCTCGGACAGTGATCAATGCCTCTTCTGTGAGGAGTTCTATTGTTCTCCAGCGACCGAGGACTGGGTACAGTGCAACTCGTGTCACCATTGGGCACATGAGTCGTGCACCGACTATGACGAGCAAAATTTGTTTGTTTACACATGCGATTTCTGCCGTTAAAGCAACATTTTTAGCAAATATTCATAGTGGGCGTTATTATACGCCACGTTTTTGAACTACGAAATTATCGGAGTTACACTTCTTTAGTTTTTGTTCACAGGGAAGTTACCCAATTTGAATTTTTCTTTTTTGAACATGTCCATTCGTGCATTGGCTCATGTTTCTTTTTTGAATTGAGTAAAATAACCAAATACTTTTGAAGAAATTTGAATTTTTCCTTAACATGGCGTGATTACAAGCGCTTCCCCTACACTGCATTTCTTGGAATGTTCACAAGCAATGTTTCTTGCAATGTTCTTAGTTGGTCTCTTTTATACACTAGGTTTTATAGTATAGGATGGATATCATACATGTTTAGTACGACATTGATAACCTTTTATTTAGAGACGCCATTTTGCAACTTTTTCAAAATCCCGCTTTTAATAGAAAAAATCAATTTTTCACGTGGCTGTCAACAGTTAATTTCGTGGTCTATGGCCTCAAGAAGACTGCATTTAGTCCGCATTTCTCTGTCTGCTATGTTGACTGTATACTCAACTGTCGGTAATCTTTCACCTTAGGCATAACCCATGGAACAACGTTGAACCTTTTTCATGGTTATCTTGAAGAATATATTTTCTTACAACGGTTTCCGGTACTCTGTTTTCAAAAAAAGTGGCGTTCATTTCTGAAAAGTTCAATTGATAATTTTTGACATAGTCATTTGAAAAAATGTATAGGTAGTGAGTTGCCGAATCGTTACGTACTTTTCAAACTTATGGTATGTTTTGTCTGATCAAAAGTATCATATATTTTTTAACCAAAAATGCTTCTGAATGTAATGCTATTCTTCATATTTTTTTGTATAAAACATCTCTATTAATGGTAATTACTTCAAAAGTTACGGTAAGATAACTGCATAACGATAAGTAATTCAAAAAGCACCTAATTGTTGCGCACATCATATTGATCGTATCATATCTTAGTCAGTATGAGTTCATCTTAGACTCAAACGCGATAGACGGATCCACAAGGTTGAATCTAGAAAGTATCATCAATGTAACTGAAATCATAAATCTTTACAGGCATCATAAATCGTTATCTTTGTGCATTATCATGAGGACTAGTTTCCATATCATGAACTGTCCTTAGGGCACTAATGCCACTATTTATAATTGTGTGTGGGCAATATATCGATAGCCGGTATGCCTTCACAATACACATGTGTATGTATAGCTGGTAAGTTTTTCATATAACCTGGTAGATGGTCTTTACATTTTACCTCGATTTACCATAATTTATTCATCAATAATTTTAAAAATCCGGTAACGAGATTTAAATTTCCTCTTGACTGTTGAGCATGAAAGTGTGAATTTGTTGAACGTTAATTTGGATTATATATTTTCGTGGTCAATTGGTCAACTAAATAGTATCCTGAATCTGATATACAAAACTGATGTGCCGATATGTTTTAACCAAAGTAACGAAACCATACAACAATTTACCGGTGCACCATATAGGCCTATAGCGAATTTTGTACTACAAATGTGTGATTTCGCGCCATATAAGCAAAACCGGAGAAGTCCCCTTTCGTAAATTTATTGCAATTTTCAGACTGATTTGAGAGTGCTCGTTATTATTTGAAATTATCCTGCATTCATAAATGAAGGACTACCACGACCACTTGGATATTAACGGACAGAGATTGGCATGGAGGAATGCCAGGTCAAACTTCGGGTCATATTGCTTACCGATAGCTAGTTTTAAGATTATTAGTTATTAAATTGTGACTGATTTAAAAAATGTTTTTTAAAACCCCACGAAAAAAGCTATTTAAAAAACCCAAAAAACCCATTTTTAAATATGCCAACCCTGCAACACATGCCAGCTAACTTGAAATCAGATCAAAACAAGTGTAGGGGTAGTGATTTTTTGGTAAACTTTGTTTGATTTTTTAGGTAATCCCAGTCCTTGATTTTCGGTATTGAACTGATCAGACTTATAATGTTTTTCCTCTGCAGATAATGAATGTTTCGCGCGAATGCATCCAGAATTTACACAGATTTTTGATTCAAAATGGTCCAGATTATTTGTCACATTCAACTGTTACATTTGGTGGAGATAATGAAACCTCGGAGAACATAGCGGGTGCTAGTATGGAAGATGAAACCTCTGAGAACATAGCGGGTGTTTTCATGGAAGATGTCTGGGATTTTTCTGATGGCGATGATCACTCGGATTTTTCAGATGCTGAGGATGACTTGACAGCATTGCTCGATTCTAACTTATGCGTACCTACCTCTGAATGCAATATGTCTTCAGTCGAAGTTCGGGCTGCTGACTTGATTTCGGAATTATATACTTTCATCACACTATTTGGTATAAGTCGGCGAGCTGCGGATTATCTTTTAAAACTGCTAAAGAAATATGGGTTAGATGTTCCTCAATCTTTCAATGGTCTGAAGTCAAAATGTAACACCGATAACTTTAAGCTGGACAGCATCAAAAATTATTCTTTTGACAACGATCGTTTCTTTTACTTCGGTATAAGCGAAAACTTCAAGTTTCTAGTGGATCAGAATTATATTTCAAACGATACTGAAGTTACGCTTCATTTCAATATGGACGGTCTTCCTTTATTTAACTCATCACGAGCTTCAATATGGCCTATTTTAATGATGGTAAAATCTAAAGAATGCAGTTATGAGAATCCTTTGCCAGTCGGTCTATTTTATGGGACTGGAAAACCACCTGTTACACTCAGCACTAGTCCGTTGATCGAAGAACTGACATTGTTATCACAAACCTCGTTTACTTATACTACCGTTAGTATCCGAATAAATTCTGTTGCATTTATTTGTGATGCACAGGCTCGTATTCATTTCCAATGTATAACTTCATATAGTGGATATGGTGGATGTGGGTATTGTCGTCATCCTGGGGAATATCATGGTTTCATCACTTATCCGAAAGATAGAGTATACGAAGATCGTTCAGATGAGTTAAGTGCGTCTGGTGGCGAGTCGAATCAAAAAGAAACGTCTCCATTGTTGCAGATTCCTCAATTAAAGGGTCTTGTAACAGCATTTCCCCCGGAATACATGCACTTGGTTCTTTTAGGAGTCGTGCGGAGGCTGTGTAAGTACTTTTTCACCGATCAAACAGTGCGTCTTCATTGTCGCTTGAGCAACACACAGAGGATATAACTGAAAAAATACACTCGTTGTCGAAGTGTCTTCCAGACTGCTTTTCACGAAGGCTACGTGGACTTCATGAGTTGGCTAACTACAAGTCTGTTGAATATAGAATATTTTTATTGTATTTTTCTCCTCTACTGCTGAAGAACCACCTAGCACCACGATTTTACGACCATTTTCTTCTTCACTTTTCAATTTATTGTTTATGCAGTTATGAGTCTGATGAAGTTCTCAGCGTTGCTGAGGCATGTATTGAAAAATTTCTACAAGATGCCCATGAATTGTATGGTCCAACATTCTATTCGTATAATGTTCATGTCCTCAGTCATCTCGTGAAATACGTTCGAGTGTATGGGAAATTAGATAATTTTTCAGCGTTCCCGTATGAGAACTATTTGCGGTTATTGAAATCCCGTTTGCGCTGCTCATCTCAGGTTGACAAGCAAATCATAAATATCATGGGAACGTTAAGGACTTTGTATCATTCTCAGCAGTCACGTGGTCGTTCAATAACGAGCGAATTCCCGAATAATTGTGCTATGTGTAGTGATGGTTCAGTACTCTTAGTGACTAGCTGTTCAACAGAAAGACAAGTGTCAGGGATAAAAATGCAGCTTGCTCGTGATCTATACGCCGAGCCATACAACTCATCTCATTTGAAAATTGGTTATTATCATAAATCTTCTGTTATTGTTCACAATGCTACAATAGAAAAACAGTGTATTGTTATCCCGCAAGGAAAGCAATACATCATCATCCCCATTACCCACGAAATATAATAAGTATTACAAAATTTTGCTTTATTCCTTTCTGCCATGTAGGTCATGTACCGATAAATGAACGTCGGGGTAAAATGAACGTATTTTTTAGTTCGACTACCCATTCAAACACAGTTACCAGAACTATTGAATATGTAAATACACCAGTAAGACATTACACCAAATGACTCTAGATATACAGGGTGCGCGAACAGAAGCATACGAACTTCTTATCTCAATGAAATTTGAAATATTAAGTTAAAAAAGCTACCCGGTATTAATCATTATTTTATGTAAGGCATGTTGGCGGATTTTATTTCAATGAGCTTAGAATTCTCCAGTTTCACACCGTTGCTATGGAAACGGCACACAAGTTGACACATAGTTACTCAATAATATGTCTAACTATATTTTCATAATGTAACTTAAAAATCAAAACCAAAATTTCCACTATCTTGTCTATTCAATACACAATATTTACTCGTAATTACGTATTCATAGGTCACGTTAATGTTCACAATGCTGACCATCAATGCTGATCAATCAAGCACTTGAGTTGAAATGGATTGAATGGTTCTCTCGATTCTCTCCTTCAGTTCCTCAAGTGTTTTCGGCCGAGGAAACGAAGCTCAAACCCAACAAGATATCATATATTTTACATGATAGTGTTTATGATGGGCATGAAAAAAAAGAAGAAAAAAGTGCGCGTAGTACTCCAAGTCAAATCAGAAGTAAATAAAAATTGCTGCTTACAGATAGCCTAACATCGTTGTTGCGTAATCTACAATATGTAGACCTACATGTGTAGTGTAATTGGTTCTTAATTATAATAAAATTGGTTCTTAATTTGTAAACAGCAAACTAAAAAATCAAGTCTAATTCTTGAGTAATTTTTCAGCATGGATTATAAAGTTGTCGAATTCCTGGACACTGATACGGTTGACTGGATCCCTGAAACGTGGCTTATAGGTTTGAGTGAGTGTCAATACCCCAAAGTCAGAAACAGCATCACAACCAGATTGAAAGCAAGTTTCTCTCAACCGGAAGAAGATTGGAAAACATATCAGATACGGATATTAGGAAGTGCTTCGACCGAAGAAGAGGCTAGAGAAAGAACGAGGAGGGCTGAGTGGACTTCTGAGTTATCTGATGGTCAGGGAAAGAGAACTATTAAGCGACCGACTTTCTTCACCGATGCTTACAACGAATACGAGAAACCAATAAAGCGTCGTAATCTGAAGATAAAGCAAGTGCAAGATTCGCCGTTACCGCCGTTCCCGAGCCTTCGAAGAAACACGATTGTAAGCGATAGCAATCAATCTACGTTGATCAATGCTTCGCAAAACGATGAAGATGAAGCACGTGATGGGGTGAACTCAGTAATGTTGCCGGCGTCTCCATGCCTTCAAAAACGTTCGGCATCCACCAGCGACGGCGCTTCGTTGATGATTGATTCGCAACAAACCGATGCGGTTGGCGCACCTGTTGGGACGAGCTCAGTGGAGATACAGGTTGGTCATTCAAAAGTTCGATTTTCGTATTAGGGGCCATCCATAAAGGACGTCCGCAACGGGGGGAGGGGGGTCAGTCAAATGCGGAAAGTTGCGGACGGGGAGAGGGGGAGGGGGCAAGAAAAAGCAGACGTCCGCTTATTCACAAGTTAAATCACTTTTGACACCGGATGGTTAGCGTTTTAAGGTCATGTAACCCTGGTGATGTGTGTACATGTAGAGCAACGCGCTTTCAGATAAAACTGACAGATCGATTTGACAGATAAATCGAAATGGTACATTTGATGTGTGTAGGTGTAACGAGCCTTCAAATATAACTGACAGATAAATCTGTCCATTTTTTCTGATGTGTGTAGTGGTATCACATCTTCAGTCAAATCGTTCAGATTTATCTGTGACAGATAGATCGAAAGGAATTATCTGATGTGTGTGGGGCCCTTTAAGTTTGCACTCACATCTCAGTTAAGATTTCAATTAATAATTTCCATTTTAATGACCTATATAGAAATCATTTGTTAATTGTTTTGTGATTGGGGAGATAATTCATAGGTAGTATCTGAATTAGGGTTTAACGCGGGAATTCCCGGGTCGCGAGAAATTATCATTCCCGATTCCCGGGAATAATATTTTATTTCCCGGGAAATTCCCGAGAACAGAAATTATGATTTATTGCTGTTGTAGTGTTGATGTATTATCTACAAGTTCGCAATGTAACGTGAGATGACATCATAGAAATGAATTCCTGTGCATGCACGGTTGATTTGCTAGAATGGTAATATACCTATTTATAGAAACGGTCACGGTTAGAACTACGGTGGATGGCAAAAGCATTTTGATAACCATTGGAATCAATGTAAAAATACGTTGATTCAACCACAGAGATTTCTCAGAGAGTTGAAGAAGAGCGGATGGTAATTACGCTGTATGATCGAGTATTTCCACTGTAAATTTCATGCCCGTATGAAAATCCTCTGGAGAATGACTTTGAATATTACCTCGGTCACTAGCATATCCCATTGAGAATGATTCTCTGTTGATTCTGCTAGCACTGTTATTGTGGACGAACAGTGGGCGAACCAATCAAGTAATGATTTTGCGGTTCTTGTCTTAACACAAGGAGGAGTAAATCTCCATGTAGGGCCTACAATTATGTATATACAGAGGTAGGTTTATGGTACTTTTTTACTATGGCCTTTTTTCCTTCATCTATGGCACACATAGATCAGGGTAGAGACGGAGGCTATATAAAACAAGTATGAAATGAACCGTTGACAGTTCGCCGTATCCAGAGGCTATTTGGCGGTGAACATAGTCGTAGAATTAGAATTATTATGTAAGACCATTATTTAGAACTATTTTATAGCCCTTTGTAATTACATACGAACAGATAAAACGTTTTTTAACATTTGTCCTTTTTTGTAATTCACTCTCAAGTCTCAATCCCATGCATAATCATGAAAATTTTCTCGGATTTTGTTTCTTTTCTGCAATACGTACTCTATTTGTAATCAGTTTCCAATTCACTTTATCATGCATGCAATATCACTGAAAACCAGTAATTCCAGTAAAGACACAAGTGGTTACAAGTAGGTTTTACATTGACTCAGGGATGTAAGAATTCGTGAAAGGTTTATTAAATCTAGAGAATACCTAGATGTATTTTGGAAAACATTGATAATTTTGTTTTCATTGAATGCCGATGTGGTCCAGGAAGTATCAGCCTATAAAAACTACATAATAATTCTCAGTATACAGGTCAAAATAAACTCGGGAATTTCCCGGGAAATGAAAAAAATTTTCCCGAGTGTCGGGAATTCCCGAAAACGTCTTTCCCGTTAAACCCTAATCTGAATCTATGTTTCCCCCCGGAAACTGAGAGTAGGGGGTAATTAAATATTATATCACCGGTATAAACCAGTCAACTAATGTTTTCTAGCTTCCACAACAATTATATCCTTATATGTACTAAAATTTCTCTTTTAAGGCCAGGCTGTCAGGATATCTGCAAAACTCATGCTATTTTAATAGTCAAGCGAAATTGTTCTTAACCTGTTTTTCTTCAAATAACATTGACCGAACAAAAAAATAAATGGTAATTTTCTGACGCCCTGCAAAAGTCATTCGAAAATATTTTGATCGATCGCTCAACACCCTGAGCATGCAAATCTGTTACATGATTAATGATCGCGAAAATCAAGAATCATTTTCATGTATGAGTAAAAAAGTTCGAGAAAGAAGTAGAATAGATCAAATCAAAGATGCTTAATTATTCTATTTATATAGGTACTAGATTGGAAACAAATTTTAAACAGTGGCACAAGAGTCGTAGATACTTTTATATGACATTTTAAAAAACCATTAGCGCTTTGGTGCAATCGCGGTATTTTGTGAATTCCTCAGAAAGGGATTCGAAGGAATGTGGCTCCCCTTTCACCAGTACGTTAAGACGTATTTTGGTGAAAAATAATTTTTTCAATTTCTGAAATTTCAAATTCCATTGGTTTCAATGCATAAATCTGTTCATTGCCACTCTAGTTCCTATATATTATATCTCTATGGATCAAATTAAAAATTTGTTGAAAAATCACCTTGTTATTTTAGTGAATTCCATTGATTATCGCTAAATTTATTAAGTTCTCCTCTCAGATAAATGGTGCTGATTTATCCTTACAGACAGCAGTGAGTCAAAGCTTGACTGACAGTTCTTCTGAAAGTGTTTCGAGTATTGGAACTTCGAGAAACATACCGCGTTTGACAACCATTGGTTCAGCATTACATTCCGGCATTGTTGGCAACGTTAAAAAATCACTTATTGACTTTGGTTTGGATCCTTTAAGTCCAGAGGCTTTATTGACTATTATGACACTGACATACAGGAAGACTGCCGAAGCAGAATCAATGATCAAAAGAAATATTGGTGAATCTTCAACTTCCCAGAAATCAATACTGAGCAGTCTCCCTTTTTGTCATTCATTCGCTGAAGTTTTGGCGATGGAGAACAGATTTCGACAAGAAACCTCTGATGCTAAATCTTATCGGAAGAAGTTGGTGAGTTATTTGCACAAAATGGCTGTTATCGATCCCCTCCCCTCCCCCCTCACAGGTAGCCCATAATGTTTGTGTGCCTCAGCGATGTCGATTGGTAAGACTTCGCGATTGTTGGCAAATGTACAATTATGCACAAGAATTCGCTAGAGTCTGTAATCAGTAGTTGACCGACATATTACAATCACGAGTTCGCGATTACTTATTATCCTCCGATCTGAATGTGGGGGGCGAAAAGATGCCATGTGTTATACACACTACCGTAGAAGTTTCATATGAAGATTTTTCTTGATAGTAATTTAACCCAATTTCTTCCCACCTTCGGTCGAAATGTTACAAATTTGATACGATGGGCAGAAATGGGTTGGATACATTGTTGTAGGCTTTGTCGTTGACTAAGAAATTTAGAAATTTTGAATTCTTGTTTTATGTTAAATTATCTGTAACCTTAATTGTTTCATAATCGTTCTACGCCTATATGCCTTAACCCTATCAGGACCGGACGATTTTGAACGTCGAAATTTTCCTATTCTGATAATCAAAACTTCTTCATAACATGTTTGTTATATATTTCGAGTGTGCTCATTCGAGGTTGAACACTACAAGGTTGAATCTAGAAAATATCATCAATGTAACCGAAATCATAAATTGTTGTGAGTACCCACCAGCGAGGACACGGCAAACGGTCATTTTCTATAATGTCCACCTATACACTACACCATGGTGCACATGAAAATTGGTAACCTTTCCAGCTAAGTTAGACCCCCTGGGCGCCCGGTCTAGATATTAAAGTTACAGGATTTAAAAAATACTTATTAAAGTTTTCCAGTAATTTTCACACCTGTAATTATGTATAATATAGCTAGGGTCTTCTCAAAGCAGGTTTTAGTAAATGTGGCTTCAGTTAATTTCAAGTTTCAGTTAATGTGGTCAATATGAAGAAATTTGAAAAATCACATTTTTGGAAAAAATCAGTTGTTCTAACCCTCTCCATCAGGAAGCTGGTTCCAAAGTTTTGCTTTGAGAACAAAGAAGCTTTTCGATAGACGGTGATTTAAAACGACTCCGATAATGTCAATTTCATGATATTCAATGCGTTAGATTATTAAAGTATTAACCTAAGAAATTAACTTAGCAGTGGTAGGAAGCCTGACTACATTAATTATTTTCTCCCTATTGATGACAAAGTATAAGCAAAACGTCTTAAATGTACGTTACATTCTCTTCTCGTGAAATATACAGCCTCCATAAATTGTACTAAAACCCCTATGTTACAAAAATGTGGAATATAATTAGCGCATTTGTACGTATCATGACAATATCTGTTCGTGAAATTTCAGATACCGGTACTGAAATTTTGATCGACCCATGAGATAACTAGAGACCAGGACGGAAATTTCAGAGAATTCCTACAAAATGCATGGTCGTGGCGGTTAAATAATTCATGCACATATCTACGTGTTTAAATAATTTTCGCGCTTTTTTACTCATCTATTTCTTTCATTTCAGATTTAACGACTTCTACTTGAAAGGGGAAGTACCCTCAAAGAAAGCGTAAGGCGGGTTGTAGATGGATTGATTGCGCGTTCTGTTCAAGTTCGTTTTAATCGCACGGGATCTGATCAAAAGCATGCTTTTAAGGGACCCCTAGAACAATTCGTCGTGGAAACAATGTTCCATCTGCACGAGGACATTTGTACCAAGGATATCGAGACCGAGGTTGCATTGGTACTAAAGAAAGCAGCTGACTGGCTTTTCAAGCGGGAACCTAAAGAGGAAATAGTTCGAAAACGAAGAAATGCTTCTTTGATCGATGATTACGTTCTTGATACAGACAAAGAAGAATCTGATGAATCAAGTTAACTATACCTATTTACTTGTCACAAAGTGTGCGCGAATTAGAATATCTTGCGGGGTATATCGTTATGTCGTAATGTTTTTAGTCAACACGTAAGAACTGGAGCAGTTCTGTTCAGAGCTTTATCTTTCTATTGAATTTTAACATTTTTCGCTATTAATCTTTATCCTGAAAAGTACATGCTTTTTGTAATCTGTTTTAACGATGGCTTTAATTACATAGAGTTGCATTTTACAATCAGTTGTCAACATACTAATTGAGCTATTTTTCAAATTTTGTTTTGAATTTGTCTTGTCATGTAACGCAAATTTTCGATAATGTCTTACAAAGATTCTAGTAATTGTTAAGAAGAACAGTTGATTGTGAAAATTTATCACGTGAATTGTATATTTCTTTTTTTACGAGTTGAAACTTGCGTTTTACCAATCTTAAACTTCTGGAATGAATTACCGTCGGTGTCAGTGATTTTGAACTGGTCGCTGTGACGTCATTTGTTTGTACAAGGACATCTTACAATAATTTTGATAACTATTGATTTTCAAGTAGAAAAGTACTGTTAATTGAAGATGAAATCTTATTGACTCCAACGAAATTATGATCATTAGATCACTGCCTAGTCCATTTGAGAAAAGCATTTATATTGAAATGTTCGAATTTATAAAATGAGCATTTTCAGAAGATACTTAAGTGTTTTCGGTTTATTCGGTAGATGTTGAATATAAATTTCAGAAATTAAATCTGTCAGTTGCATCTAGATGGTAGATTCGTTGATAACAAAATTGTTGCCAAAAAAGATTTCATCTTTTTCTTTTTCCTGTTAAAGCTTAACAAATCGTGATGTGTTTTCTTACTACATGTAATAACATGATCTAATTAAATTTCAACAATAAAGTTGTGTTATTCCCTACCTGATGATTGGGATGAAAATGATGACTAAGAGTCTTGTTGCTCGTAACTCGTCCAGACATTGTTCTTTTTATGACGGTACTGGATAGTGTCATATTTGTAACAATTTGATTAGTGCTGTTTAGTTACCTTTTACTCTACTGAGTTATTTGAAAGCTATTCCGCCGATTTCGGTGTTCGTAATGTCATAAAAATGGTGAATAATTTGCTAAGCAATTTTACGTCAAATTGACAGTAACGTATGGAAGTAACAAACGCATGTCACTCATCTAAAAAACTGCCGAGAACTGCGATTGCATTTGTTACTTTTATGCGTTACACAATCAATTTGTCGTAGGATTGATCAGCAAATTATCCACCATTTATTTATGACAATAAAAACGGGAGTATACAACTGAAAGAATTTTCGCTAGGTCATAGTTAGCAAATAGTCAGCTTAAGGTGGAGAGAACTCTGTATACATTCGAGATAGAATAGCTGTTCGATCGATTAGCTAGCCTACTGCTGTGACAAAATCGTTAACGATCAATCGCTTAAGTTCGCCCAGTAGTCGTTAGCGAATTTCCCAGTGGGTTGCTAGATACCCGAATAATTATAAGGGAATACTTACATGAATACTCATATCCATTCATAATTAAATAAAGTAATTTAAGATTGAATTGCAAAGAGTATTTAAGCATGTCAGCTATACAGTACATGAAGGACTGTTGGAAACAACTGTTAAAATCTTCTGATATACTCACGTTTTTTGTGGATCATATGTAATTTCATACATAATGCAATGAGGGATAAACGTTGAAAGCAGCAAAACAAATTTCACAGTACCACAAGAAATAAGATGACAGCACGTTTAAGTCACTGCACATGACACGGTCACTAGAACAAATGCGTCAATGAAGGAAGAAAATCAGACTCACCTCATTCTTGACGTCATGGAGACGACACAAATGTAGATCCTCGAAACCGATTGTTTTTCGTATAGAAAGACTTTGCTATCAATAAGTCATTGGCAATTTTATTAATGATTTATTACTTTGTACATACATCTGTAAAAACTTATCAAAGAAGCATGCTTTCTGTTAAAAGCAAAGTGTCACGTAATATTTTCCCTTTGGAGAGATTCCGCTCGCTAAATTTAGGCCAAGTCATCGCAGCGAGATAAGAGAGCGCGGGGAATCACGATACATGTGCAGCAGGAAATGAAAGAGAGTTAGCCTTCATTAGATAATAAAGAAGACACCGGAGTGTTAATAGAGAGAGAGAGAGAGAGAGAGAGAACGATAAAATTCCTTAATTGCCCAACATTCAATTCTAAAGCAGAGTTTTTGTGTTTAATGAGTCCATGAAATTTAAATTTCTGGTGTGAAATGAGAATGTGAAATACAAATAGGCTTGGAATAGGTCCTAAGCAGCACAACTTAAAACACTTCAAATCATCCTCAAATAATCCATCATTCATATCAGTATTGATAGATGACGATTCCGCGTGGTTAACAATCTAATATACTTTTGGGAAATCGGTAGTTCTGCTATCACTAGTATGAATGTCTGTCTACAACTCTACACAAACGAAGATCTGCCAATAGATCTCCTTCGACATGCAATAGTATGTAGAAAATCAAATTTAATTTCCACGACACTTAACCCTTACCGTACCAAGGCTCATCAACCAGGATTCATCAAAAATCAATTGCATTTTCATTAATTGGTTGCAATCATTTGATTGTTGCTGTCAAACGTTGCAATTTTTATTGATTGCCTCTTGCATCAAAATTGATCTGCTGGTTGACCCAACCCAATATAATTGCAAACCAAACTGGTTTTCTGGACAACCGTTTGGTTTTCCAGAGAACCATTTGGTTTCCCAGAAATCCTTTTGGTTTTCTGGAGAACCCGTTTGGTTTTCCAGAGAACCATTTGGTTTTCTGGAAATCCTTTTGGTTTTCTGGAAAACCAGTTTGGTTTTCCAGAGAACCGTTTGGTTTTCTGGAAATCCATGTGGTTTTCTGGAGAACCAATCAAAAACCAAAATTTTTTAGAGTGCATGTATCAGTCGCTGGATGACCGAAAGCAAGATTGAAGTCATACATGAAAACACTGTAGTACAAAGAATATGACACTTGTCGGTGATTTTGTTCTTCAAACATGCGATGCATTTTCATGACATTTATGTCCGATGGAAGGTATTTACGTCCAGGGGCACCTCGTTGACCATAATGACTCGCACGGCACTGAAAGGATTGGATGTGATTCTTGATTGTTTGCCGCACTGCTGCTTTCTCTTCCATGTTTCGTGCACCTCCACGATTTTCAGGTCGTGGGGCTCTGTTCGAGCTCCAATATTGTGCAATCCTGGCCAGCCGATCTTTCGAAACTCCTGAAAGCAAAAGCATACATATGTGAAATTCTTATACAGAAGCTACGCTTTGTAGTTTCGATGAAGCCGTTTATCAAACCGTTCTCGCAAAAAGAACAACGAAGGTTGTCTAGAGACGTTTCACTAAAATGATATGAAATTAGGCTATAGGAATTTTCTGATTATCCTGTTGAAGAAACGAGAAAAAATTCAGCCCTCTAAGTAGCCTACCAGTTCTACTAACAAAAAGAATCAGTATTGTTGTAGCTTTATAAAAAACATAATGTACTAATAAAGGTCTCATACCATTATGCAGCTACAGTGCGTCTATCATAAAACTAAATTTCATATCAAATAAAGGCTTCAAACTGAATTAAACTGAAGAGTTTAGGGATAATACTATTAAGTAGGCTACATTGTAGACAATACCTGAATCAACCCTACATAGCCATGAACCAGCCAGATACATGTACATTGTACACGTACGCGCATGTTCCAAAAAACAGTTTTCACTACACAGTGTACTCGTAAAAGAATCTGCAGTACTAGCTCATAACATCTTTAGAGCTCATAACATCCAATATAATCTACTAGCTCTACTATCATCTACAACATCAACAACAGGCCGTCAATCACGTGATCAACGACAATCATCTGATACTGATATGCAGCATGCAATGAAGATTGCAGACAGCCTACTTGGATGCATATTATAAGCCTACATGCACAACTCGTACTTTCATAACATACCCCACTACATTTATGTACGGTACCATGATGAATCAATATTGTCAAAAATATCGAATGCATGCTGTAATACAGCACGATTGGGTTTAGTCTGTCTTCGGTATTGTGTATAGGGTCTATAGGCTACTACACGTAGGCCTATAGGCCTACATACGTACATGTATGTACATGATTGTATAATTGGATGGCTTACACGAGAATTTGTCATTGACTTCAAACGATATGGAATACACAGTTGCACTACCAAGTACGCTACTTACCAAGTGTGCTCATGAATGTGGCTTTGCACAAACGAACTTTCTCGAGGCTTTGCTTGGTGACGAAGTATTCGATCGAAAGATTGCGACGATGACTTCTTGATTGATCAGACACGCGAATTCGACTTGATGCTTGTATATCCATACTGCTCAATAACTTGGCGTCTTGTTGCAATTTATCCGAGCTTTCGTAGAAGGTAGTCTTCAAATAATTCAAATCATCATCACTCACGTCACAGGCTTCACAAAAATTGCCGTCGTGACTGCAGTTGATCGAAGGTACGTGATCACTTCCACTGTATCGAATAGTCTTTGCTTAAGATAATGAGGTGTCATGTCGTCTTTTGCGTCCCCTCTCTGCTGGTACGACCGCTTCGTATCCGTCCATGATGATAAATGATTAGATGCAACCAAGTCTCGCCAATCCTGCAGTACAAGCCTACAATGTACATAGACGAGGTTGGAGTGACTCACTCAAGTCATAGAAATCTTTTCTTCAAGTGCGTACAGCAGCTTCGTATCCATCCATGAGAAAGTGATATGAGGCGACGAGTCCACAAAAGGACAATAGACGAAGTTGCTTGCTTACACGCAGCTGATTCACTGCGGCCATAGATATCTATGTGGCAGTTGTGAACGATTTGTATTATGAGAACGTATTCGGATTGATGATTCACTCAATGAAAAACAAAGAAATTCAACAAGGATGGATATATCGCGTTTTGAAAAGAATGGAAGGAGGGATATATCGCGTTTTGTGAAAACATGCGATTTTTGAGTACGGATTCCGGTGAGCTGAAATCATTTCAGACTTTACGCTTTCAACAGAAGATAAAAAACACTCAGATGACTAGAAATCTAATCTCAACTCAATTTTCAAAAAAATTGATATATCGCGTTTTGAAATCGAACTCTTCAATTAGGAAAGCATTGAAATTGACAAGTATCAAGATGCTCCCTTGAGAATAGTCTGTCATTGAACGTTCAAAATAACTAACGGCATGATCAATGATCGGAGTCTTTCAAAGAATCTTTCCACGTCGAAGCCCATGTACACTATTCTTTCATCGCTATTGCCATCATCATCAGCCTAGTTCTCCAGAACAGTAAAAATTCCACATCTTGCATGTAGCACTACGTAGCAACAGAAGCTCATTCGATAAAATCAACACAGCGATCACATTGCAGATGTAATCCTGAGTTATCATTCACCTAATGGTACTTACATTCTTACATCGTATATGTAAGAACACGCGCAACACGCGCAACACGCGTATGCGCCGGTTGTGTCATCTCTTGATATCTCGAAACAATTGGTATTTTATCCTTATTAATTTTTATATCAACCGGAAGCTTGTTCCCTGCTCAATCTCTTTATTTTGCTTCTGCATTGGATATATTTTGCCCATTTGAGGAATTAGGAATTTTTTCAAATATTGACATCGCAATAGTGAACTATACTTACCAACTCTATCTGGCACCCTCTCTAACTTACTTTTTGTCATCGGACGTTATTGAACAATAACATAACAATGGGTTCCAGGAAGAATAGTGAAGCGCTGTTGTGTTTAACATGCTCTGGTTCTATCGATGGTGATTGTCTTGTTTGTCATCTATGTAAGAAACCTGCCCGCAAAGGCAAAATAGTTGACAATTCTCGTACTTTATGACAAACTGAGATGTTTGTTCCTTAATTGTGCTTATTCAGTGCTCGAGCAGTTATTAATCAACTTGACGAATTGAGTGTTTTCTTGACAAGGTACCTTCCAGACTTCGTTTGTGTAACCTGGCTTGATGGTGATGTGTCCGACGAAACAATTTCATTATCAAATTATCATGTTTATCGCTCTGATCGCACTTCTGGTAAAATTGGTGGAGGAATTTGGTGTTGGATTAATGATGCTTTTACGACGACTGCTCTTTTCTCATTCACAGTTTACTGACGTTGAGATACTTGTTGTGAAAATTATTTATCGCCGATTCCACTGTTTATTGGTTATCCTATATTTCCCTCAAGGAGGCAGTTTGAGTATCTCTACTACGGAAACGTATCACTATTATTAATGGTTTCTTGACTCGGTATGCTGATCGTTGTGTCTTTATTACCGGTGACTTCAATCAGATCAATACGCCATACTTTGAATCATCTTTTGCAATTGAGAATGTCGTTGACAAACCAACAAGAGGTGAAAATATACTGGATTTAATTTTCTTACCAGATGATATGGTGCATCTTTACCATGATGTAAAAGTATTTCCACCGTTTGGTATGAGCAACCATGATGTACTCCTTCTTCAGTCTATTCATCGCGTAACGTTCCAACATGATGTATTAACCAAGGTGATTGATTTTCGAGCATCTAACCTGCATATGGCTCTGAACTACTTGGCCAACGTTAAATGGAATGAAATCCTCATTGATATTGACTTAAATTCTATGTGTGATATTTTCTATCGTCATTTACATGAAGCTATCAGTTTACTACCATCAAATTTCATTAAGCGTTCCAGCAGAGATAAACCCTGGATTACAAATGTTATCAAAGTGAATATTAACAAGAGATATGTGGCTTACAGAGAAGAGAACTTTGTGTTATATCGCCATTATCGCGATAAGGTGAAGCATCTGATTTTTATAGCAAAACGAAATTGGAGCAATGGGTTTCTTTCCAAGCATTCTATTTGGGATGTAAAGAAGATTGTGACTAACAGCAACGCTCGTGAATCTAACTGGTTGGCTAAATGTGATCCCACTAAAAATATATCAGAAATCTTAAAGACTGTTGACGGCAAGTTGAACTCTGAATTCGTCTGTGAAAGAGCTAGTGATGTTTACCTCCCTTTCATTGTTCCCTTCATGTTCACGGAGAATCAAGTAAATAGTATTTTGTCCAAGGTGAATCCCAGAACCAGTCCTGGCTCTGATGGCATTCCTTCAATTGTTTGGTCGAAGTTCTCATCCGTCATAGCACAACCTATTACCTTCTGTTCAATCATTGTATGACCAATGCTGATTTACCTATTACATGGAAAATTTCTGATATTCTACTCTTTCCCAAAACACACCCGCCAAGCTTGGGAAGAGTTCGTCCAATATCGTTATTGCCAATTCCTGAACGGTTGTTGGAGAGAGAATTACTGAGACACTTTGGAAATTATATTATGTCCAAATTTGATAGATTTCAGTTTGGTTACCGAAAAGGGAGTTCCACCACGTGTGCATTATTAAATGTCGAGGATTTCATTTCCAGAAACTTGCAAGAATCCGACGTAGTCAGTTGCCACATGCTTGCCATTGATCTCACGAAAGGCTTCGATAAAATATCCCACCGACTACTTATTCAAAAAATGACCAATGATGATTTAAATCGGTATTTTGTTATGTTTATCAGCAATTATCTTAAGTCTAGATCTCAAAGAACAAGGTGGAAGTCGATCCATGGAAAGGATATGCCCGTTCTCAGCGGTGTTCCTCAAGGATCCTCGATTGGACCTTTGCCTTTCGCCTATTTCATCAATGACCTAATTGTAGCAAATGATAACAGAATTCTTATGAACAAATATGCCGATGACATATTACTTGTTGGCATCATTTACAAACAGTGTACTCAAAGTCCTTTATCGTCGGCCTTATCACAAAACAGTGAGTGGACAAATCAAAATATGATGATCATTTAGAAGGAGAAGTGCCAACAGATGTTTATGCGACTCTCATCCGTTCGCGACATGTCTCATCTTCAAATTCCGAATATTCCTTTACAGAAAACTTTGAAATTTCTTGGTGTCGTGTTTGATGAGGGCTTCAAATGGAAAGCCCATTTCGGTTCTGTTTCAAAGAGAGCTTCTTCCAAACTGTCGATATTACGTCAACTAAAACCGTTTCTTACAAAAGGTGATTTGATAATAATCTTTAATAATTGCATACGGAGTGTCCTAGAATACGTAGCAACACTGTTTGTAAATGTTAATACTGAGCAAGTGAACTTATTTGAAAAAATCCAATCTCGAGCCCATGCAATAATATGTGGAACATCAAGCTGTAATTGTTGCGATTTCATTCCTCTATTCTATCGCCGTAATGGTATTGGTATGCGTTTATTCAAAATTTTGATCAAAGACAGCAACCATCCTCTACGTTTTTTAACACCAGAAACAAAGTCATACTCAAGAACATATCGACTACCAATGATCAAAGCTGTGATAAGAAGCAGATCTTTTATAGTTACGATGACACAACTTGCAAATGTTGGATTCTGATGGTGCCTTTTTTCGTTGTTTTGCATCTAATGAATTACTTCAACTCTTTCTGTATATTCATGCTCATGGCCACACGATTTCCACTTTTGTGGCCTATCTGATCAATAAACGCTTTTTTTTATCACGGCCACACAATGGTCGGTTGTAACTCAGGATCTCGGAATCCTACCAGGACTCAGGGAGATCCAGAGTGAGTCTGAGGATGTAGGCACTACCGAGCAGGGCAGCCTTAAATAATTGAGGTACTTGGTGTCGACCGGGAATCTCTTTGAGGTACTTCTTTAGGTTGTCAGTGTGGGCTCCCAAGGATCCAACTACTACTGGTATCACTTTTGCTTTAATCTTCCACAGCTTCTGTATTTCTATTTTCAGGTCTTGGTACTTTGCTATTTTCTCTCGCTCTTTATTGCATATGTTTCTATCCTCGGGAACGGCGATATCGATTATGTATCCCATCTTCTCTTCTTTGTCCACTATCACTATATCGGGCCTCCTTGCTGAAATGTTCTTGTCGGTTCTTATTTCGAAGTCCCATAAGATCTTCACCATGTCTGTTTCAACTACTGGTATCGGCATGTGTTTCCATGGCTCTGTCGATACGCTGATGTTATACTGTAGACAGATGTCTCTATGTATCATTCTGGCAACTTCATTGTGGCGATTGAGGTACTCTTTTGATGGCAGTTTTGAGCATCCTGTGAATATATGGGACACTGTCTCATCTGCTGACTTACACATTCTGCACTTTGCATCATTGCTGGTTTTCAGGATATATGTTGCATGTGCTTTCGTATTGATTGCTTGGTCTTGAGCTGCCGTTAGTAACGCTTCTGTGATAATTTTCAAATTGACTGATTTCAACCAACCATAACAAGCCGGCCTAGATGTTATTTCCAGCATTTGCCTTGTGTATTGTCCGTGCATTATCTTATCTTTCCATTTATGGTATCGATCTTCTACAACTTTCATCTTCCAATCTTCTAAGGTATCTTGTCGATGCCTGTACAAATTGCCCGATTTAACCACTGCCAGCAGTGGGTCATCGTTTCTGTTATGTACATATTCTGTTAGGCTTCTGTCTTCTTGTTCTATGACTTCCGCCAGATCTTTCAACCCCCTACCTCCCCGATCCCGCGGTAGGTAGAGACGGTCGATATCAGCTCTTGGATGTAGTGCACCGTAGATGTTTAGTATCTTGCGTGTCTTTCGGTTGAGTTCACTTAGTTCTTGCACTGTCCATTTCACCACTCCTCCAGTGTAGCTGATTACGGGTACTGCATATGCATTTATAGCCTCAATCATATTCTTGGCGTACAACTTCGATTTCAGCAGTTTCTTTAATCTCCTTTTGTATTCTTTTGTTGCCCTTGCTTTTGCCACATCATCAAGTATGGTTTCTCTCTAAGGAATTCCCAAGTATTTCGATGCATTTTTGTCAAACCGACGTATGACGAAATTTTTGAAAATTGAGAAAAATACATTTTAATGATCTCCCGCTAATGTCTGATAATAGTAATATATCGTAAATGCATATGTGGTATTGTCTGATTTGACTATTGTATTCCTGTCCGAACGAACTGATCAGTACTCCACTTGTAAGCTTCTGCATGCATGTGTCGATTCATAATAAAGCAAGTCTTGAACACGATCACACTGGTAGCAGAGCGTCAATTATGTCAACCTCAACATCTGTCACGCCAAGCATTGCTATTACTATGCCTATATTTGATTCGAAGAACTTGTTTAAAGCCTGGAGAATCAAGTTTGATGGATACTGCACAATCACAAAGTTGGATAGCAATGATAAACTTAAAATTCTTCCGATGTGTTTCATTGGATCAAGGTTTGATGCCATTTGGGATACTTTTGATGGTCGAACTACATCGCCTGTCTTCAGATTGAAGCTTTTCTTCGTCAAGATAATCGTCCTGATGATCCTCTGATGTTCTTCATAGAACGACAATGGCAAAATCATGAGACCATTTTTGATTTTGTGCGAGACTTGAGATATCGAGCAAATTTTATTACAGAAATGAAGTCCGCTATAGATGATCTTGTTCGATTGCAACTGATTCGGTGTATTCCAATATCTATCCCAGTAAACATTGTGACGTCATTGCGACGTCCCATTGACGTCATCATGCGTCTGAGACGTCTATGACCAGAACGGGATGTCGCAGTGACCTCCCATCAAAGACGTCAGAATGACCGCCTGTATATGACGTCACTGTGACGTCCAAAGTGTGACCACAAACATGATCAATGAGCCACAACCACGATGAGTCATGAAATTATAACGTTTACGCTATGATGAATAAATTCCACTTAATTGCACTAAGTTTTGGGACTGTCTTTTTTAATTTCCATTCTCGAACTCTCGATCTCTCGCTCACTTTATCTATCTCCTCGCTTTTCTTGATACTTTTTCTTCTGATAATGATTCTCTGTCATAGCATTAGATCTCATTCATAATTTCTCTTCTTCTTCCTCTTCTCTTTCTCCCAATTTCTATTAATCTCTCAACTTAATTCTTTTCTTCCTCATCTTCTATTTCTCCCCACTTCTCTTCATTTTCTTCTCTTGTTCCAATTCATCATTTCTCTTCTTCTTCCATATCTCTTCTCACTTCTCTTTTTCCTCCTCTCCTTTCTCTTGATTTCTCATTCTTCCTCCTCTACTCTGTCTCCTCATTTCTCTCATTTATCTTCCTTTTATTCTTCTGTTTCCTTATCAGCTCTTCTTTTTCTTCTTCTATTTATTATTCTCCCATCAATCTGTTTTCTGCTTTGTTTTTATCTAAAATCGATGTATCTTCGATAACAACATAATGTAAAAATTCATCACTAATTTCTACCCATGCATTTCTTATTACTAGGATTCATGTTTATCGCATGGCATTTGATGAATCCCAATATTGCGATTGCAGTTGGAATAGAATACAATTGCAATACTTCAATATCATAATTCAACGGATCTCTTTTTCGGATTCATTCGTGCCCGTACTCGATGCATGGAATGAGTCTGTCTTTCGATGATTTAAAAGCATCCCACCGTTGGCGGTCACGTCATTAAGTGCAGCCCTCGTATTTCATTTCTGAATAGAGGAGAACTGCGCACAGATTATTTCCCTACTACCGCCTGGGCGAATGACCTTCAATCAACACGTCACTATCGATAATCACATGACAGCGAGAGGAAACGTACAAGCAGTCCTTCATTTCATTCATGTTACTCGCACTGCGCATCGAACGTGATTCATGTTTTGCGATACGGTTTAGTGATAAGTCTACGAATTAGACCAAACTTTCTTAAACGACGCCTCGAGCACCTTTCCTTTCGACATTTGGAGGAACTTAAATCCACCACCCATATTCGACCTCCACAATCAATTCACAGATCATTTATTTCTATTTTCAAGTTGCAGACCAGCAGTTGACGACTAAGCTTTTGCCTTTATCATCTTACAAAACATCTTGCGATTTGGTTCACCTCATATTTAGTGACTTGACTTTATCTCCTACATTAGTCGCTGAAAACCAAGGGTTCGAATTTCATCTCGTGATCTCTGACAAGAAAATAGTCTAATGCAGTACAACAAAATGTTTTCGATGATTGATATCATCAATTGCCGGAGTTTTCAGGTGAGATGTCTACTCTTTTCACTTCTTATTAAGTTTAAGTGAATTAACTACGCACTGGATTAGTTATAAGTCTATTTTCACGAAATTATTATAAATGTTGAAGCTAATTCATGAAATCGCAAAAATAAAAGAAAAAATATTTTAATTGTCTATAAAACATGGCATCATCTGATATCAATTAATTTGTTTCAAATTTCGTGGCTCTCGAATTGGAATCAGATTAGTTCCTCCCGCCGAAGATAATTTACCATAATTAGAGGCTTTACATACATTTTGCCATGCTTAAAAAGGAACGCTGCTATTCGAATATTTTCATCTTCCTGTTATTGAACTGTTGTGTGATCATCAATATAATACTTAAAGTTTTCTGCAAAATACTGAAGTTTGTACCATAGGATTATAAATGACAATGCATAGGCAACCATTTTGACGATCAAAATGTTGTGATTGTGCATTGATTTTTTTACGTAAGTGAATAATTTAAATGTACTGTAATAATGTAAGAATAGTGCAGGTATCTAAGCTTATTAAGCAAATCTAGATAATGATTATGATTCTACTGTATATTTGAATAATTGGACGATTGTACGTCACACATATCAGTTTGCAATCTCGTAATGCGTGCACATACATAAGTTTTGTTGAATAATATTCAAATAAGCTTATTTTGTTGAAAGTTATCAATTATTGCGAAAATGAATGAATAAATAATTTGCTTTTCTCATGAATGTATTGGATGCAATGTATTTTTTGCTAGCCTGGATTTTTATGAAATGGTTGCAAACATGACAATATTATAATTTGCATATTTGTAAGGTTAGGAACACATTCTGGGCTACATAAAATAGGCCTGTATTCGATTTAATTATGATAAAACGTTATGTTTGTATTATGTTGTAAATAGAACAAAACGTTTATTATTTGATGATAATTATGATGTCTAAAAAATGATTACCCTTTACTCAGTTTATAACTAAAGCCACTAAATTCATTTTGATAAAATTAAAAACTAATTCTTGCACAATGCATTTCGTCCATTCATATTCAAGTGCGAACATGCAGGATTGAATATAAAATACAAAATCTGAAATCATACTTCTACAGCAATGAATCTATGAACAAAAGGATTGTTCATAGATATATTACTGCAGAAGTATGCTTATATGATTCTAGATTTTGTATTTTATATTCAGTCCACGTTTATACTTAAATAAGATTGGGCGAAAGACATTGTGCAAGAATTAGTTTTTAATTTTATCAAAATAAATCTAGTGGCTTTTTTTTATTTATTGATAATTATGATGATTAATTTTATCATGATTGTGCAATTAATTGTGTGTAAATAAATTAGCCTATAGCCGGAAGATGATGGTCGCTTGTCCCGCATTTGCTTGAAAAACAGAGGAAATACTATCTAAACAAGGAATTCTCTCATCATATGAATGTCAAATTTTATTGGGTTGTACAGTATTAATGCAAAATCATGTTAAAATTCATGATCTAATTTTACAGGCGATAAATATCCGAAGATGGTCAAAAATCAAAAATATATCAAAAATTGTGTCCCTGTCCAGATGCAGAGCATTGCATGCATTCAAAATATAATGACAATGTGAATTTTAAAATGTATGTTTTTCTAAATTTTAGTTTCTAATTTTAGTTTCTAATTATGTCTTCAATTTATAATTTAGCTTCGATAGCCTCTAGATTTTAGGCAACAAGCATGAAGAAACTTTTATTTTGGATCAGTTGTGCCTCATGTCAATGAAAGAAATTTTATATTTTACGAACTATACAGAATTATATATTGTTCATATTCAATGTAGGCCCTATATGCCTACATGTCGAAGCATCTTCTCTACGGTGACTCAAATTCAATAGGCATGCATTTCGATACCTCTGATGAGCAATTTCATCATATTAGATATTGATATTCTAATATAGTGATTTCTCTTTTGAGCGTTGTATATGTATGCCTATGTGTATGTAATTTTTGTGATCTAATGAAAATTTTGCTGTTTCTTGCTTCAGGTACGTCGTGCTTACAAAAGGTCAATGGAATATCGAAGAAGGATCCGTGATTTATCAGCGTCTGCTTTTGTCTCAAGTGGAACGTGTATGCAAACAGAAATACTTAGATAATTTGCGAAAATATAATTATACACAGATGATTCCAATGTTTTCGCTATCTTCATAATTGGGTAAATGATTGAAACTAGTTTTAAGTATGGTAATGGGATGTCTGTCACGATGTCAAGTGACTCATTAGGACGTCTCGTAGGAGCACTTTGAAGACGTACGTTGGATGTCCCGGCGGGATGTCAGACTGACGTCCTGTGAGAGTTCCGCTGTGACGTACGTGGGATGTCCCGGCGGGATGTCATACTGACGTCCTGTGATGCTTCCGCTGTGACGTCTTTTTTACTGTCAAATAAGACGTACGTGGGCCATCCTGGAATGACGTCGTCATGACATCCCGCTGACGTCAAATGTTTACTGGGTATCCGACCTGCGGTATCCACTATGACAGACGTGGATAGCATGACTGAGTGTTTATCGAAAATCCCAAGACCGAATTCAATGCCAACTACTGTAGCAGCGGTACAAAGTCGACGTTCATCTTATATATGTTATAATTGCGATTCACCTGGTCATATCTCCTCAAGATGTAGAACAAAAAAGTCAATCTGTGAAAGCTGTCGTGGTTATGGGCATTTGTCGAAATATTGTCGATCTCAACCTTCGAAGCCAAAAAACGGTATCAGTGGCGGATCTACAGCGTAGATTCCGCCACATCATCGTCGAAACCAATAGTAACTTTGAGAGTAAATGACAACGGTGACACGAATCTATTGACTGCCCTGGTCGATACCGGAAGTGATGTTTGTATTGTTTGCAACAAAAGTGCAATTTGCTCTGATATTTTTCGAACTCCGATAAATGATATAATGACTTTGTCTGGTGATGGTATACAAATCATTGGCACGACTAATTTGAAATTCATGACAAATGGTCTTAACTATTCATGGGATTTCTTAGTAGCTAATTTGGCTGAATTTATTGGTTTTGATTGTGTTCTTGGCTGGAACTTTCTACGGAATCATCCTGATATGTTTAAGTCAGTTATTGATGGATTGTGCTGCTCTCTTACTGTGAGTGAGAATCCGAGATTAATGTCTTGTAAAGAATTCGAGAATGATATGAATGTTGATGACAATTCTTGTGTCCCAAGTCCCGACCTGAGTGCAATTGTTTTTCCACAGAATTTGACACTTGATTATAAAGACATGGTTGAAAGTTACAAATCACTTTTTTGTAAACGAATTCGTAGAAGCAAATTGAAAGAAATAAATATAACCCTTACTTCTCCAACGCCTATCACTATCCCACCGAGACGATTACCTCTATGTTACGTCGACAGGATGTGGAAATTCCTTAGAGATTATGAAAATCAAGGTATAATTGTGAGATCATCAAGTTCTTACTGTTCTGTGGTGGCTACAAAAAAAGAACGGGGATCTTCGTGTGTGCTGTGACTATCGCCGACTGAATAATTTTTCTGTCAAAGATAAATATCCTATTCCCACTTTCGAAGAAATCCGCGATTCTCTTGTAGGATCTCGTGTCTTTTCTAAAATCGACCTACGATCAGGGTATTGGCAGCAAGCAGTATCTCCAGAATCTCAAAAATATACAGCTTTTAGTCCTGGCCCGCAATTTGGATTATGGGAATAGCTAATTCTCCCGTTTGGTCTTACGAATGGACCCTCTAATTTTCAACGTGAGATGTCAAGTGCTTTTAGTGACTTACCCTTCTGCTCTGTATACATAGATGACATAGTGATTCATTCTTCTGATCATGAGACTCATCAACGACATGTGCAGAAGTTCCTCGACCGGTGTCATCAGTTGAATTTGACCCTAAATGGAGAAAAATGCGCTTTTGGTCTTCCTGGAATTGAAGTTTATGGACATAATATTTGAATAAATGGAATCACAATGTCAGCGAATAAATTAGCATCACTCATTGAATGGCCTATTCCTAATAACAAGAAGAACTTGCAACGATTTCTCGGATTCTGCAACTATGATGCCCGCTTTATACATAATTACGCTGGTATGCTCGTCCTCTATATGAGTTGACAAAGAGCTCCATTGAATTCTCATGGACTGATCTTCATACGAACTGTTTCCAAAAATTAAAGGAGGCGTTTGGAAAAGATGTGTGTTTAGCTATCCCTGATCCAGATTTGCCTTTTACGGTTTATACTGATGCCAGTAACCATGCAGTATCTGGTGTTTTGATGCAGTCAGGCAATCCCATTGAATTTGCAAGTCGAGTTTTGACGGCCAGTGAAAAAAATTACAGTACCATCCAACGTGAATGTTTGGCCATCATTTTTTCGGTAAAAAAGTGGCGGCATTACCTTCTCGGTAACAAATTTACCTTGTTTACGGACCATAAACCCCTTACTTGGTTAAAAGAGCAAAGATTGGATGGGATGCTCGGCAGATGGGCCTTGGCCATACATGAGTATGATATAGATATCAAACATGTCCCAGGACGAGAAAATGTTTTGGCAGATTCTTTATCGAGACAAATGACTAATGCCCTATCTTTCACGTCCTCAGTATCTCGTGATGAGATTCGTCGTTCTCAAGAGGAAGACTCTGTATTATGTCAACTGAAAAGGTCGGTCATTAATGAAGAAAGTTGCCCACGCTTATCCATAGATAACGTTTCTCTTCAACGGCGTTGGACGCAAGTGTTAATTGTGGTCAGAAAATAACAAAAACAGAAAATAATAAAATCAGCTCATGAGCCTCCGCATTGTGGTCACTTAGGCAGCGATAAAACATTTGGCTCGCGTAAGGAACTGCTCATACTGGCCAGGTATGCGACAATCTGTCTTGAAACTCGTAACTGAGTGCATCAGTTGTCAGGCGGTCAAAGCACATGCACAATCAAGTCCAAATCAAACATTCACCACAGCAGCTTCATCTCCATGTCAACTAATAACCGCAGACGTCCTTAAATTACCAATGGATCAAGGATATTGTAGTATTCTCCTCATGGTGGATTCTTACTCAAAGTTTCCGGTCGCTTATAAACTTCGCAATGAAACGGCAAAGTCAATATCGAAGCATTTTCTCCATTATTTCACAACTTTTGGCATCCCTGATTGTGTTTTGACTGACCAAGGAGCAAATTTTGAGAGCGCACTCATAGATGAACTTCTCACCAGATTCAAAATAGAAAAACGGCGAACTACTCCGTATCATCCAGAATGTGATGGACAGACGGAGCGCATGAACCGTACATTGCTTGAGATGCTCCGACACTATTCGCGTGAAGGGAAATGGGTAGATAATTTGGATCTAGTCTTGATGGCCTACAGGACAAGCGTAAATGCAACAACAGGTTAAACTCCAGGATTATTGTTCTATGGTCATGAAATGGGCTCTATGCCAATTCTTGAGGGTCAGTTAACGGTCAATTTACCATCAGAGCAGGAGTGGGCGAGAATACTGGACGATGTTGAGCTCAGTAAATCGTGTAAGAAGATCGTGGAAGATGTTCCGTATCATCTAGAACCAGGTGACAAGGTATTGGTAAGAAAACACGTCAGGAACAAACTACAACCTACGTTCGATAGTGATTGGACTATGCTTCATATGCAGGGCGCCGTAGTGACAGTACAAAATAACTCTGGGAAAAATTGTACTGCTAATATTCGGGATGTAGTTCCTTTGAAGGGGAGATAGTGTGGTATTGTCTGATTTGACTATTGTATTCCTGTCCGAACGAACTGATCAGTACTCCACTTGTAAGCTTCTGCATGCATGTGTCGATTCATAATAAAGCAAGTCTTGAACACGATCACACATATTTATAATTGGAAATTATATTTTCATTAAGTCACAAAATGACGTATGTCAAATTTTGCCAATGGTGAGTTTTGTCAGACCGACGTATCAGTTCGAATTTTCAATGCATTATTGTTTTTATGGTGATTTCATGCTCTTATTGACGTTATAGCAATGTATGCCGGCCAAGTACACGATTGATGCTTCTTAAGGTGAGATATCTATGCAAGGTAACAATAAGACAAGTGACTCATTGACTGAAGAAGAATATCGAAAACAGACTGACTTCCTTTATAGCAATGTCTGCCGGCCAAGTACACGATTGATGCTTCGTAAGGTGAGATATCTATGCAAGGTAACAATAAGACAAGTGACTCATTGACTGAAGAAGAATATCGAAAACAGACTGACTTCATTCTAGACTTGATATCTGCATTAACATGACGTCGAGAATGCAGCTGAAAAACGCCGAGAGGATAGCTGAAATGATAACGAATATGGACGATAACTCCGATAGTGATAATAGTGATTCAAATGTTTCTTCTATCTTAAATCAAACGCCAGAATCATTTATCATTGAGGGCCCTACACCTGAAGATAGCAATGACAACACATGTAAGAAACGAAAATCAAGTAGAAGAGCGGAAACAATAGCAAAGAAAGCAAGAAATGATGGATTCAAATACGTTTCAACTGCAAGTGGTAATATCAAACCTGTTCGACGTGTTCTGGGAGCACCTCGTGATTCTTCTTCAAGATGTGTTATGAGAAATTTTAAATGCAAAAACATTTCCGACGAGCGAAGGACTAATCTGTTAAATAGCTACTACGACCTCCCGTCTTTGGATGAGAAAAGAAAGTATTTACAACCGTACATCTTGCTGGAGATGCCTTCGAGTGTGAAAGGTAGGAGAACGAGAACCTTTACATATTTCTTGACGATCGACGGGGAAAGAATGCAGGTATGCAAAATTATGTTCCTCTCCACACTCGGAATTACGGAAAGACAAGTCAGGACAGTGTTAGATAAAACTGACAATAACGGTGTCTTACAAACTGAGTTAAGAGGTGGACGAAAAGGTGAGCGACAAAGTTCTGATAAGCAATTGACTGAAGCAATTGAAAATCATATAAATTTATTTCCAAAAGTGGAATCGCATTACTGCCGGCGGGATACGTCCAGTATGTTTCTCTCCCCGTGTTTATCAGTTCCCATTATGTACGAAATGTACATGAAATCTAATGATAGAATTGACTGTTCGTACAGCAAGTAATACTTGGTGTTCAAAAGCCTAAACTTACGTTTCCACAAACCGACGAAAGACTTGTGTAAAATCTGTGAAACTTTCCATCAAAGCAGCGATGAAGAGAAAATCGTACTTCAAGCAACGTGTGATTCGCATATAAAAGAAAAGGAAGAAACAAGAAGAGACAGACTTGAAAGTAAGTCAAAAGCGTCCACTGTCGATACTCATGTGGCAGCATGCTTTGATCTTGAGCAAGTTATCTACCTGCCGAAGAGTAGCAGATCAGAAATTTTCTATAAAAGACGCCTATCAAACTTTAACTTCACAACATTTAATTTGAAGGACTCATCAGTTGACTGTTTTGTGTGGCATGAAGCAATTGCAGGAAGGGGCGCCAATGAAATTGCCTCTTGTATATATCAATTTCTAGTTGAGCAAGATAACAAAGGAATGAAAACTATTGATCTCTACTGTGATGGGTGTGCCAGTCAAAACAAAAATTCTATATTACCTGCAATGTTCCATCATGTCCTTTGTGAATCAAAGAACATCAAAGAAATAAGATTGACAATTCTTGTTCCAAACCACGGACACAATGAAAATGACTCAGTACACGCTTGTATCGAAAGGGCACTGAAGAGAAACACAGAAATTTTTGTCCCATCACAACTTGGAGTGAGGGCAGAAAAGCAGGCAAAAGGTACGCTGTTCACGAAGTCTGTACGGCAGATATCTTGGATTGGAAGACGCGGTCGCAACAAATAGGCTTTCTTATGAATAGAACTTCTATCAAAGGCAATGCCATCAATTGGACAAAGATGGCACAGATGCATTTCGACAAAGATAGCCTTACACAGATGAACTTCAAAGAAAGCCATCTGGAAGAATTTGACGGCATGCTTCTATGCGAAAGAAGACGACAAATTACTCCCTCAAGCATCCCACAGTCTGCATACAACGGTCCATTAAAAATAAGCTCTAGCAAGTAAGATGATTTGAAATCTCTGTGTGTGGGACCTATGCCCGTTGTCAGGCATTCTGACTATCAAACATTTTTTCTCGGTCTTCCCCACTAATGCAGTTTTCTTGTAGTAAAATATAACTATCAAGTGGAATTTGAAGCTTTTATATTTTAATTTGTATGAATGGTTACAGCATAGATGATATCAAATAGTTAAGCAAGAGTAGGTCTAATAATAATTCTTTTATTCTGCTTCATATCGTACATATTTAAAATATTGGGGATACTCAGTAGGCCTACATTCTGTTACAGCGATGCTATAATGCCTGCGCTATTCGACAATGTAACATACTAAAAATTATTCATTCAATTAATAAATAAACTATCTTGATATATTATTTGCTGTAAATATACATGTAGGGGCGTAGGCCTACAGAAAAATACTAAAGTAACTCAGTAGGCATACATGTACTTGTTGTACATGTATACTACTGTTACAATACAATATACATGTATCACATAACTGTAGGTGTAAGAAATAAAGTTATGTTATACATGCAGGTTATTATATTAGTTGCTGCTGATCTAAGGCAGACATAGATAACTGACTAGTTACTGAATAGAGGTTAGTGTAGGCATAGGCCTACTACTATTTTCTCTTTTCCCCCACTTTAGAAGTAGGTTTACACTATCGGGTTTCTTTGCTTCAACAATGGATACTCAAATATCTAAGCTACTTCAACAGCAGGATTGTAGATTGATTCAGTAAAAAAACATAATTTTATGTCATTGCTTCTTTTAGCTGTTAATGCACTCAGATAATCAGTAATTATCAACTGAAATAATCCACTCTAGATATCAAAGGTATGTCGTGAATTCATTAAAATAAAAATATACATACCTTTGTTCATATATTATTACACTTTCAGCAATTAAACATTGAGTAGGGAATCAAAGTAAATGACTTATCAGAAAAAAATTATCCAAAAATTTTTGTCAAACTGACGTATCACTAATGAGCTAATTGACCGTCAGAGTAATTAGTTGAAAATAAGTAATCCAAGCATTGACATATATTTGATGACATATCTGATAATATGGAAAAGTTTTGAATGGTCAATCCTTATTTTAATTGATGAAAATTCATTTTGAAGTTGATCAGTTCGTTTATTTGTCGCTATTGTAAAATGACAAAAATCATTATACGTCAGTTTGACAAAAATGCATCGATTTATATCCATCTTGGGTCACATCCCTTATTCGTGCTTCTTCAGCTTGAAATCCGTCTGTTTCAATTACTCTCCCTCGATGGATTATAAGTCGCGCACATTTTTCGACTCCAAACTTCATGTTAATATCATCGCTGTATATCTTAACCGAGTTGATGAAGCAGTTAATGTCGTTTTCGGTTTTCCCGTATAGTTTCAAATCGTCCTTGTATAGCAGATGATTTATTTGTCTTCCACTTGTAAGTGCATGCGATTTATCTATTCCATGTAAGATCTCACTCAGTGGGTTCATTGCAAGGCAGAACAACAGTGGTGAGAGTGAGTCTCCTTGGAAGATTCCTCTTTTGATCTTTATTGCTCCAATAACTTGCTTACCATGTGTAATGTTCGTCTCCCAATGTTTCATTGATGTTATTATCACTTTTTGTATGGACTTATTGATTTTGTACTTGTCAAGGCATTTCATGATCCATGAATGTGGAATGAAATCGAAAGCCTTGCGATAATCGATCCATGCCATTGACAAGTTCTTCTGCCGATTTTTACTTTCATCGGTGTTCTGTCTATGTGAAGTTGTTTTTTTGCGCCTCTGCAGTGTGGAAGACAGCCCTTTCATTCGCTGTGTATTATCTTCTGTGAAAAAAAACGCTAATTATTATTATTATTACTATGGTCTCAAGATTAAATGAACTATTCTTTCGGCAGCAGATGTTGCAAAGTGTTAGACGTCGGACATAGGATACAATCCCCTTCAACAGTATAAAGTGTCAAGAAACCTTAATTTTAAAGGTGGTACATCCTCTTACATTCCAGTGGTTTTTTTGCAGAACCACAATACGTCGAAATTCTCTCCTGCCATATGCAGTCTCGATCCATTTTTGGTCAAGATCATCGTGATGAACTTCAACGTTACTTTATGTTTTACCCAATCTTGATAGGCTTCCTGGATATTCAATTAGCTTGTAATTCCAATTCACATTAATAGTTTGAATAAAGAACGCATCTCTCTCTCTCTCTCTCTCTCAGCCATAGAGGAAGGGTTGTTGCAGAATTCTGTCAAATAGAACCAACCATCGAATGTTGACGCACATGGATTGAAATAATATACATGAGCCTGTGATACTTTAAGTCATCATCAATAAGTTTTCAAGTACACATTTTTTAAGAATGGCAATTTAGGACTTTGCAGGAAGGAATTCTTTTTGATTTCCACGTTATTAGTTTTCCATAATGAAAATATCCATATTGAGTTAATGATCGAAGCTAATCGGTGGTTTCGGGTATACCGCCATGCATCACTTTTCATGGCATCAATAAATAAACTAAATCAGCTAAGAAAAAAATCATAATAGCTGCCGCTAAATTCGGCCATACAATTAACAATAAACTGCAGGCCTTGCGAAATGCATTTGTTGAATGCAAAATTTGGTATTACAGATTGTGTTTCTCTAGACAGAATTTGAATTTTCATCATTAAGTTTAAGAATAATGTCATTATCTTTGTTGCTACTAGGATGTCGTCTGATTTTGATCCTTGTTTCACTCAATAATAGATTAAACGTCCTGATAGTTTCTGTAAACAATTGTTGATCAGTGTAATCTATGTTAATTCAACAAATCAAATAATTGTTTTCTCATTAATAAGAAGCTTTGGTGTACTGTTTTGTCAGAAGATTGCTAGGTTATCTTCCTAATGTGCGTCACAGGTGACGCAATATCGTCAACAATCCAATTAACACAATTTGCTTAGCCGGCTGAATCTGCCTGTAAACTCAACTAACTCCATAGTAACTATTGTGAAAGTTGAAGACATGATACATTGTTGCAAAGGTTATTTTTATTTCCAGCCGAACGCTTTGCAGTGGTATGAGTGCTCGATGCCTCGAAAATGGAAAAATTGGTGGTGGACGATTGTATTACTTTGCAGTGTATTAATGCGAAGCATCATACAACAGTCGTCCTAAAATGGAGGCATGGGAACGCTACCTGAAAGCATAGAAGCGTGATGGGCACTTGCTAAACTGAAGCTATTATTATCATTTTGAACGAAGCATCCTCTCCAAATTAATTCTGTTTCATAAATATCTAATCTATCATAACAATCTCTCTCAGTTTTACTATTTTCCTTCAATGCATGAGAACATTTTCTTAACTTAATAACTTATTTTCTGAAGTAGATATATCTTTCAACATTCTCTTTGATAATGAGGGATTGATGAGGGATATGAGAAACTTGAGACTGGATTGCTTTTGATACTATGTCATCAGTAGCCCTACTTACTGCTTGCCAAGCAAGAGATTGCACTATTTTGCTGGGATGGTGTAATGTATAGATAGGGAATTTTCGTTAAAAATCAAACGAAAAAACGAAGAGATCCCAGATAAAGTTTTAAACTTTTTAGATATTAGTATTGTGGTAAAACACAATGCAGTTTTCGTATGGCTGGTACATTACGGAGCAACGCTCGAGAATATACTTAAATAGAAGTAGTCACTTGCCTAATCATGTAAAGCGAAATTATATCACAAACAGCATTAATTATATACAAAAAAAGATGTAACGATCTGGAAAAAAGGAAAATTGCTATTGAGGCTTTAAAAAATAATTGTCGCAATAACGGCTTCAGTGATAAGGATTTTCTCGTAGACAAAAGTAGCAGAATTAAGAAAAAGCAATAAACTAAGTACACAACTAATTTAACATTAAATTTTGTAAGTGATAGGACTAACAAACAAATCAACAAGCTTATGGACAGATATGACATAAAAGCTAACCTAATCAGTAAACCAAATAAGTCCCTCTCCAGTGCCCTAAATAATAAAAGTAAAAATGAGAAGCATTAAAACTGTCATCCCTGTAACGTGCTGAATGATAACTATAGGTGCAATGACCGTTTTATCGTTCATAAATTTACCTGCAAATTATGTACAAATTTTTACATCGGCAAAAGTAGCCGCCCTTTTTATTTGCGTTATGCTGAACATCGTAACAGCATTAACGCTGGCAACAAAGTCAGTGCCTTTTCTGACCACTTGTTGCAGAAACATCAAAGTCACACCGGTTCTATCGATTATTTTGATGCACAAATTATTGACAAATGTTTAGATCCTGTAGATACTACAGTACATTGTCCGAATCTCGTCAAATCAGATCTTTGGAACCCAAGCTTAATAGAAAGATCGAAATGACTGACTTCTAATCGTTTTTGTGTCAAGTGTATCGCAAAAATTTGTATATAAGTCCATTTTGTTCGTGAGCGCATGCCCATGCTTTTGTGAATTGCTCTTGTGCCTTGACAAAGGATGAACGCCCGAAACGTCGACAATAAACATACAAGATCGAGAAATTTTGGCCTTATTTTCGTTATTCTGAAGGTATCAACCTTTTTCAAATTGTGAAAAAACTAAGTGTATTTTTATGCTTTCCACGTTATTTCGCATTTCGCATATTTTTTCAAAATTGGTAATTATAAATTTTGAATTGCTACTTTTAGTATAGAGTAAATTATTACCACCATTAGAAAGTTTGCACACGAAATGTGTGGCATCGTGAATTTCGTGCGATTCGGAACAATAATCTAGAAGAGAAGGAGGGACACGAATCGGCCCTCTCAGGACATCGATGCTTCAGAGGCCGGTTTGGATAGGGTGCATCAAAAAACAGTGGAAGATAGTGGAAAAATAGCACATAGTCATTGTTGTGCATCACGCGTACAGCAGGTCACGGCAATTATGGATTAGACAACACAACATGCGCAATTCAGAATTTTATAGCGAGATCAAGTTTTTTGCCACACCTCTCTCTCACCTGCTTAAATGAAATATATTGAATACCCGATCAGCAACGGCGCTATCGTCGAATGAATACTTCAATTAATCTTCAGTAATACAATACTCAAAGTTGAGACAAAGTTGAAGGTTTATTTCCATTTCCTACCTCCTAGGAGTTCCCGAATTATTCCGACCTCAGCTCAAATGAATGATTAAGGTTGAGATGAATGCAGATATTCTGTATCTCGCACATTCTAGCACCAAGCGAATTTGAGGATTTCCCAAAAGTGAGACAACACTAAATGGATGAAAAAAGTTACAGTTTTACTGAGTGCTTTATCTGGTTCAATATTCAAGCTAATGTCTTATTCCTATAGTTTGCATTCCTCTAATATAAGTTTATATTTCTCCTTTATATTCAACTCTAATTACTCGTAGATTACTCATAGTAGATTACTCGTAGATTAAGATTGCTTTACGCTTTCCCCTGCTGGAGTAACCCGGTGATAAATGATGTCAGGGTCCCTGACGGGGCCCTTTAGGGCACTCGGGCAAAGCTAGGGCAACAATAAATTTTCAAAATAGGCTCTTTGTCTTAGTAAATGACAAGATTTTTGATAATTTCCCTAAGAAAATCAATAACGAGCAAGTTTTCTCAAAATTCGATATCAGGGCAAGATTAGGGTAACCTTAGGGCAATGTGATTTCAGGGCAGAGTAGGGCATGCTCAGGGTATGCCCTGATTACACTAGATGGTGCTGCAGCTCCACACACATCATTCACATGCTTCATTAGTTATGTGCCACTTCCTACACTGTAAAATGTTCTGTAATTTGACAGACTCGGCAATATAATTTTACCGTACAACTTTTGGGTCACGTAAAATTACATTATGAAAAGATGTCTGTAATATAACATAGCTGAGCCTGTGAAATATCGAGCACTGCTAATGTTCACGTAAAATTGACTGTAAAGTCACATTGTGTTCTGGAAGTTGCTTTTCACATAACCGTGCGCGCCAAAGATAATGTATATTGTCTTATATCAGCGCTATCAATTTCATTGTATAAGTACACATATTGATGATTATCATTGATTAAATGAATATTCGTATCTTTTTAAAGTAATTGAAATGGTCAGTCAATAGGAGATTCCTCAACTGAAATTGTAAATAAATTCATCTAGAAGAGATAAGACACATGATTCATTAATAGATAGAAAATTTGGAAATTAATTGCGGTCATGTGATTTATACACCTGCAAAAGGAATATTTAGTTCAATCTACTCCTTCTCTTCTCTCACTCACTCACTCACTCACTCTCTCTCTCTCTCGTAATTCATTTATTCATTTTCTTGCATCGTCTTTATCCATTCAGAAACTTATCTTAAATGCTATCCGGGCTGGAACATATGGGAAGTCACAATGCTGTTCAGATGCCTGTTGCTCCTACAATTACGTAAGACTCGTCTGCGCACACCGATTTACTATATGAAATAGTTTCCCCGTTGCTTGCCTGCTGAACCGACCTTCATTCCATGAGTCACGGAAAAGAGGATGCGAGCTAGCAATGTTTACCAAGCAGGCGTCATTTATTTGCTAGTTGATTCCCACTGCATCGTGATATGTGGCTGTACGCATATCAGTCAGCAAACTCTCCGGCATCACTATATTGTGATATCTGCAGTCTCAAACTTGCGAATTTATAAAACTTTTAACGACGCTTCAAATCAGTAATTTGTGTTTTGGACATTCAGAGGAATTCTGTCGTAATTCGATTATGCCTACATTTTGGAAATAATTTCTGGTATATCTTCATCTACAGGACACGTCTTGATTTGCATTTAATTGCAACACGTACTGCACTGTCTCTATATTTTCGCTGAAAACCATCAAATTCATGTGATATTGATTATTGCTCCAAAGTCAAAGAGAATGCAAAATTTGATCAAAAATTTGGACCCGCTACAGGTGAGATGTTTATTTTGATGCTTACAACAGCATTGCATGAGCTCATTATTGATAAATAAAGTTTCATTAGGGTGTAGGTATGTGAGAAGAACCAAGTAAACTGATGTTCTGTTCAAGGTTAGAATATTTTCTTTTTGTAATATATTTCGAGATCATCGTCAGACAAGTGAATCGTAGTTAAGGTAAACAATAAATTCAAGTATGCAAACTAATAAGTAACATAGAAGAGAGCTTGAACCAAACACTTTGGCATGGTTATTCACTGACTTCCTTTTCATCTAAATTTGTTTAGTTTGATAACTGTCCTGTCAGACTGGAGTTTATGGTCTAACTACCGGTGAATTGTAATCCGGTGAAGGTTTTTGTAAGAATTTTCAAAATCACTTTCATGATTGGAAATAGGCTCTCCCTGCTTTTTTTAGACAATTTATTGAAATTAAAAAATATGAGCTGTCACTAGCTGTATATAAATCCATTGTAAAAATGGCTGGACTTTGTTGCCCATGATTAAGTCCGTGACGGACGAAACGTTGGGTTTTAACGCTCATATTTTTTAATTTCAATAAATTGTCTAAAAAAAGCAGGGAGAGCCTATTTCCAATCATGAAAGTGAAAAATCACCTCCCGTATGACGCCGTTAATTTTCAAAATGCTTGTATAGTACAGCTAGAACCTCGATTAATTTTATATCAAAAATTAATGAAAGAGGTTTTGTCACACAATTCTTGATCAAATTAGATAAATGTATGAAGTGGGTTGGTTGCTATATACAAGTTGTAAGCAATTTTTTATCCATAACAATATAGCCTACGTTACGTAGTTTATTCATTTTATTTGTCTGCGTAAATGTACGAAGTGGGTTGGTTGCTATATACTAGTTGTAAGCAATTTTTTTATCCATAACAATATACGTTACGTAGTTCATTCATTTTATTTGTCTGTGTCACTTTGAGTGATCTATGTTACATGTGTTCTTCCACTATCTGCACGAAAGAAGATGACAAATTTAAAATATAATGCGTAACTATAAGAATATTGACTGCAATAAACATGCTTGCATCCGTAAATGTCATTAAGTGAGCAATGTAATGATCGTCCATTCTTTAAAGAGCAACGATTCTTTTACAAACTTGTTTTCAAATTGTGCTTCTTAAGGCCACCAGATCCGTCATTATAACGTTCTTAGGAAATTGCAAAAAATCTGTCATATTTCGTACATATCATGCTGATAACGAAACGTTAATATGTAAACATTTCATTAAATTTTATAAGATCTCTAAATATTTGATTGATTTTCATAAAATTTGCACATATTCAATTAAATCATTAAGTATTTTATAAATGAATAAATGTGATTAATGTCATCAATAAAGTAATAACCCACACTTTTATTTGTCTGGGTTAATGTCATTTCCTTTCCATTGGCCCATATTTCAATTGATATCTCATTTTTTCAAAGAAATATATCTATATCCTAAAATGTTGTGACTTTTCAATCATTTGACGTAAACATTGTTATCATGTAGCTAAACAGATGATTTCAGAAGTCCGCTTACTGCACTGTTTAATGCTAACAATTACATAAGTATGCAGGAATATTTTTGTTACATCGACAAATTAATTCATAAATATTTGTAAAATGTTTCAGATATGAACATTAGGTGATTATGATAATATTTGTCAAATAATAGTCAAAGATGTATCAAAAATTATTAAAAAATATCAAATATGCAGTATTTGATTGTTTTATAAAACAATTATCCAATATTTGTAAAATTTGTCACCATCAGTCAGATATTAGATAAATTATCTCGGTTTTTTCAACCCGGGAATACTGTAAGAATTGAAAAGAATAATCTTTATTTTATCAATGCGAATTTATCATGAATGTTCAACCGGGATTTATGCATGAATCATCAATGCAAGTTTTTAAGATATTATAATTGCGTATTTTTGGTTCAATAATGATAATCGATGTTTTTTGACAATGCATATAAGCTTTCCAATCATTAAACATGCTTAACAACAATGATTTTCAATTTTGAATTTTCCATGGATTTATTGGAATCATCGATCATGGATTCTGTATCCATGGCTGGGCTACTAGGGATATACTAGTTGTAAGCAATTTTTTTATCCATAACAATATACGTTACGTAGTTCATTCATTTTATTTGTCTGTGTTACGTTGAGTGATCTATGTTACATGTGTTCTTCCACTATCTGCACGAAAGAAGATGACAAATTTAAAATATAATGCGTAACTATAAGAATATTGACTGCAATAAACATGCTTGCATCCGTAAATGTCATTAAGTGAGCAATGTAATGATCGTCCATTCTTTAAAGAGCAACGATTCTTTTACAAACTTGTTTTCAAATTGTGCTTCTTAAGGCCACCAGATCCGTCATTATAACGTTCTTAGGAAATTGCAAAAAATCTGTCATATTTCGTACATATCATGCTGATAACGAAACGTTAATATGTAAACATTTCATTAAATTTTATAAGATCTCTAAATATTTGATTGATTTTCATAAAATTTGCACATATTCAATTAAATCATTAAGTATTTTATAAATGAATAAATGTGATTAATGTCATCAATAAAGTAATAACCCACACTTTTATTTGTCTGGGTTAATGTCATTTCCTTTCCATTGGCCCATATTTCAATTGATATCTCATTTTTTCAAAGAAATATATCTATATCCTAAAATGTTGTGACTTTTCAATCATTTGACGTAAACATTGTTATCATGTAGCTAAACAGATGATTTCAGAAGTCCGCTTACTGCACTGTTTAATGCTAACAATTACATAAGTATGCAGGAATATTTTTGTTACATCGACAAATTAATTCATAAATATTTGTAAAATGTTTCAGATATGAACATTAGGTGATTATGATAATATTTGTCAAATAATAGTCAAAGATGTATCAAAAATTATTAAAAAATATCAAATATGCAGTATTTGATTGTTTTATAAAACAATTATCCAATATTTGTAAAATTTGTCACCATCAGTCAGATATTAGATAAATTATCTCGGTTTTTTCAACCCGGGAATACTGTAAGAATTGAAAAGAATAATCTTTATTTTATCAATGCGAATTTATCATGAATGTTCAACCGGGATTTATGCATGAATCATCAATGCAAGTTTTTAAGATATTATAATTGCGTATTTTTGGTTCAATAATGATAATCGATGTTTTTTGACAATGCATATAAGCTTTCCAATCATTAAACATGCTTACCAACAATGATTTTCAATTTTGAATAATCTTTATTTTATCAATGCGAATTTATCATCAATGTTCAACCGAGGTTTATGCATGAATCATCAATGCAAGTTTTTAAGATATTGTAATTGCGTATTTTTGGTTCAATAATGATAATCGATGTATTTTGACAATGCATATAAGCTTTCCAATCATTAAACATGCTTAACAACAATGATTTTCAATTTTGAATTTTCCATGGATTTATTGGAATCATCGATCATGGATTCTGTATCCATGGCTGGGCTACTAGGGATATACTAGTTGTAAGCAATTTTTTTATCCATAACAATATACGTTACGTAGTTCATTCATTTTATTTGTCTGTGTTACGTTGAGTGATCTATGTTACATGTGTTCTTCCACTATCTGCACGAAAGAAGATGACAAATTTAAAATATAATGCGTAACTATAAGAATATTGACTGCAATAAACATGCTTGCATCCGTAAATGTCATTAAGTGAGCAATGTAATGATCGTCCATTCTTTAAAGAGCAACGATTCTTTTACAAACTTGTTTTCAAATTGTGCTTCTTAAGGCCACCAGATCCGTCATTATAACGTTCTTAGGAAATTGCAAAAAATCTGTCATATTTCGTACATATCATGCTGATAACGAAACGTTAATATGTAAACATTTCATTAAATTTTATAAGATCTCTAAATATTTGATTGATTTTCATAAAATTTGCACATATTCAATTAAATCATTAAGTATTTTATAAATGAATAAATGTGATTATAATGTCCTCAATAAAGTAATAACTCACACTTTTATTTGTCTGGGTTAATGTCATTTCCTTTCCATTGGCCCATATTTCAATTGATATCTCATTTTTTCAAAGAAATATATCTATATCCAACAAGTTTTAATTAAATAAACATTAAATCAATCATCGTAGCTGATGTTATCAACTATATGAATAGATAGCACATTTTCTTTATTTGTGTCATTTTCATTTCTTTGGTGTTGGCCCTCGTCTCTCTCTCTCTCTCTCCACTGTTTCTCATGATTGTGAGCAATGGAATATCTGTCAAAATCTCTGGTTGAATTGCAAATAATATTGAATTGTAAATAAACGCTATTTTATTGTGTCTTGGTATTTATTTTTCATTGTTTTCGGAAAATCGATTTAATTAATTTCATAAAATCCTGTTGTTTGTGCATTACTGTACTGTAGGTATGACTTGAATATATATTTTAACTACCAGTGAATTTAACAGGAATTTTTCCTTTCAGAGTCATCTACAGATCTATTTGAGACAACCTGCAAGGAGGTCGAACTGACTGTGTCTAAGTTCTTCAACAACGCCCGCGATCGGTATGGTGGAAGGAGAAAAAGGCAACAGGAATCCAGTGATATTGGCACTCCACCTGTCAGAAGACCACGTGTATTAGATTCCGATAGTGAATGACTTATATATGTGATTTCTTGCGTGATGATTTATATAACGTGATTTCTTCAAAAATATAAAGAAAATCTGAATGCAAACTGTTTTCATAACTCAATCACGTACGGTTGTCGGGTAAGATTTTTAAGATCTGAATTAAAAAAGGGCATACTACTGATATATTACTATTTAATGAATAATGAGTAGCACAAATAACCCTGCTTTTTTTAAAATTGGACGCGGTTAAATACCGCTACGGGCCCTGATCAAAGCTTGCGGAACTCCACCGTTGGGGCCCCTGAATGCAAACCTGTTACGGGCCCCTGATGTGATTTATCACCGGGTAATATTGCAATGTTCTCTATGGAATAAACGCGTATCATATCGTTCGAATTCACTGGTTGTTGACAAACGTGTAGGTGATAACTTTTGGGTTCTTAAAGCTTCAATGAAAATGTAGAAGATTCCCTCTTGTAAGAGGAACTGATTTAGTGAAGTTAATTTATATTATGCGCAAAAAGACGTTTTCAGCGTTCAGGAATAATTCATTTATTCAACGAAGGAAAAAGCAATTACAGTTTAATGTAGCAAACTCTATATGTAGCATGAATTTTTCTGGAGCGGCTGTGTACATTATAAAGCTTTGGTGTCATAAAATTCAGCCACTACCCTAGTGAATTAGTTTTGTAGCCTTTTTGTATTTTCCCAATTAACCCTCAGAGACCTGAGCTTTTTCACACCCTCTGAGACCTGAGGGGGTCCAGTGGACCCCTTTAACATATTCTTAGTTTACCTGCTTAAATCGATATCAAAACATTAGGAAAATTGATTTTAAGTAAAACAATGATGTTTGCGTGTAGCAGGTTGGTATAACGAATCCCTTGAGTGACTTTCAGCCTTCTCAGTAAACACGTGCGAAAACATGGTGTTTTTTGTAAGTCAACCACATTTAGTACAGCATCATTTGTACTAGGAGGCGGCTTTACGATATTTTATGTCACCATAGAGCCTCAGATAGTTGATTTTGATGAAATTGATTTAATTAATGCAGCTAATCCTTTCCATTTTACATTCCTTCAAATTTATCCAAAGCTATCAGAAATAGACATAAAATGAGTCAAAATTGCTGTACTTCTAGAACCAAAAACAGCTGTGGAGATCTCAAACTTATCATTACTGCTGTGAAAAGTTTGTCATCAATCAGTTTTTGGTGCTCAACTATGAATATAATGGTAGCTTTCATTTCGGACATCGCTTTATGTCGAGTTGTTCATATAGGCCAACCAGTCACGCGAGATCATGTGCGAAAGCAAAATATTCACATTTTGCGATCTTCCAACACATTGCACATCTACGAGCATGATGCAAACAATGAATAAATGACTTTCACTCTTTATACACCATCGTGGACATGTTCGAAATCACTTTCATCTAATTACAAAAAATTTGTGATGGAATTTCTACACCCTCTGAGACCTGAGACCCTCTTGGCCTATCTGGCATACTTCTACTGATTCAATTGAAATGAAATAACACATGCAGATTCACTGTTAGAAATGATGATTTTGTATGGGCTTGAGTGGTTGATATATCGTCAGCGTAAAAAATGAAATAGAAAAATGTGGCTCCGGGGTCCACTGGACCCCCCTCAGGTCTCTGAGGGTTAAACTTCCAATTTACAATTCAACTTCCAATCACAACAATTAACAATATTAATTTTTAAGACGATTGTTATATAGATGCGATACGCAACGATAAAAGAAAAACTTTATACTTACAGTTCACTTCTTAATGCTGAATTCACTTCAATTCGATCGGACTCACTTATACCAAAATAATATAATATCATAAATATCAGTGTTACTTTAACCGTTAATCTTCAATCGCTCTCGCTGATGTGTTGCCGTTTACGCTGCTGTGTTGTTGTTCGCTGGCAGGCAGTTGTCTTTGTTACTTCTTTGTAAGTTACACCGCGAGAGCCCGGAGTTCTTCTAACAGCTACTGAAGATGTCGTATGTGTTGTTGTTGTTGTGTCAATTTCTCATCGCTTCTAATTTATACAAATTTTTGAGACTTGACGATACTTCCACTTTCTTTTGAAAATTGAAAGAGTTTCCTTTAATCTCTGCTCGTTAGCTTTCGACCCGACCACATTTCGTTCTTATCACGGAATTTTTAATCTACTTTTTTTAACATGGACCATTAATCAGTTGTCATGATATCATTTTTTCTTTCATCAACAATCACGTTATTCGCACATTGAATTTCTTTCTTCTGTCATTTTATTAATAGATTTATTCGCATCTCATCTCTCTCTCTCAACGTTTGATTCTTTGCTGACTGTTAATTTTCTTTTCTTTTTTTTACGAGATATTGAATATCTCGTTTACGAAACGAAAATGGCGTAGGCTGACCGGTTACATATACAGGGTGTTCGTGATTTTCTTACAGATTTTTACTGGTAATTTTAGGGTGAATGCCAACCCTGCGCATTGAACAAAGTTGTTATGGACAAACTAACGCAAATAGGCTTGCACTCGACGAAATGGTGCGCCATCAATGAATAAGTTTGAGTTTTATTTCATTAGATAGAAAATCAATCATATGGAATGGAGCGCATTGGTTGCTTTGCTGTGGGGACGTTAGCCATGCTTTTCTAGCTGTGTTGTAGGTAACATGTGTTACCTGGTCTCTTCCTAGAGGTGACTGAGATTGCTTCAGCTGCCATTAGTTGTGATGACATGATCGTGAGAAGGTGAAGCGTAGTGAAATTCCGACATCGACAGACAGACGGCCCCTTTACTAAGAGCATAGCTTCTTTGGAAAAGCTGATAATGGAAGCTCCTTCCAAGGCTCCGAGAAAATGTGTGGATGATCACAAGGTGCGAGGACTTTCGGTTGTCAAGAGGGTAAATATCGTTGTAGCTTTCTAAAATGATTCCATCAAGAAGGCTTTATTGAACAGGAAGTCGAATTTCTCTGTTTCCCGAAAGCAATGTACTGAAGGAATGGTTATCAAACATTTGAAGCATACAGTTTTACAGTAATCTATTTGAAACCTTAAGTTCTTCGCAATCGACTACAATTTTATCTTTTGATGATTGAAGGCTTAACATATAGGATCCTATATTTCATCTTATATATCAGTTTTAGTGATCAGACAACATTCTCAATGGGTATGCAACCTCACGAACTCTCACTTGATTGACACGAAAACAATTAACAATTTGTTGCTCTGCGGTCTCATCTTACCTTACGATTGGATAGGTTGCCAGGTAATGGAGGAAGCAGTCAATGTAGAACGGCACAAAGGCATTTTGTTGTACAAAGTACTTCCAGTCAAGACACAGCTATGAAATCGAACACGGATGCACCAATAGGATGGGACAGAGTGAACTCCAGTCATCAAAATTTAATAATCGTTTGATTGATCGGGATAAGTATACTCTCTTTTCTCCAAGAAGCTTAGACGTTCCACTGTTGGACTTCTGGGTATGGAGCCAGACGCGAAATGTTTAATATACACCGTACCCAAAAACATTTGCATGAATTAAAACGAGGACTAACACTATTAATTGGACTACATAAACTCAGATTAAGTAAAGAAAGTATAAAATAATTATAGTGCTTAAAAGCACTTTGTCATGCGCTGTGAGCTTTGCATATTCTCTGATATGTCACATGGAACTTTTGGTTCTTTAAACATTGTAGAAACCTATGCAATGTTGGATAATAACAACTTGTAAAAATCCGCAAGAAGATCGCGAACACCCTGTACTCGTATACATGTACACAAGAACTACGGTATGAACATGAGAACGCACATAGGAACGACGCAGGGAACGGCACACAGGAACAACGAGGATAGGATAAGGGCACATAGGTTAGATTGAAACGAGCAAACGTTAGATACTTTAACATGATACACTATGCGCGACATGCAATTGTCGGAATTGAATATTATTATGGAATTGGAATTGAATTGAACTGTTTCGAATGAAATTGTAATTGAAATCTCTGGAATAGGAATCAAAAGAATTCAGTGGAATTTTTCCAGCTCTGCTTTCAACTTTCTAAGTAAACATATACGAAAATGTGGTTTTCTTATAGATCGACAACATTTGGCACGATATCAGTTTCATTAGGATACGGCTTCACAATGTTCACTGTTATAATAAAACCTCAGATAGCTAATTCTTTTGATATTGATTTATTCTGTGTAGCAGAAACCCACATTTGCTCATTACTTTAATTTTGTCTATCCATATCGGAAGCAGGTACACGGGAGCCATACCCATAACACTTTTAGACTCTCAAGGAGTTGTGGACATCCCAAACTCATCAATTACTGCTATGGAAATTTATTTAATAGTCTACATTTGGTATGCAGCCATAAGTATGATAACGTGTTTCATATTGGACAATGATTTATTCTGAGTTGTTCTTGTAGGCCAACCAGTCACGCGCGATCATGTGCGAAAGCAAAATATTCGCATTTTGGATTTTCTAACACAACGCACGAACGAGACCCTCCTAATATTTTGAGGTCACCCTTCTTGAGTGTCAGTCACAAAGCCGAAGTGTTGCACCATTCGGGACAGGCTTGACTTTTGCACGAAAGGACTGATGACAACTTCCATACGAACGAAATTAACACTTTGATAACCATGCTTGCCTGGGAATGCAGATGACGTCATTACGACAGGAAGCAATTCTCAGCTTCGAGAATACTGTTCTGCACTTACAAGTGCTAAATTGCATTGATGAATGCCAGATGTGATGCCACATATAGTAGAGATTTGTGCTATAATTACTATTTCAATTACAAATAAGAATTCGTAATTGCAACCAGACCTTCAATATGACACTGTACAACGGAGTCAAATAAAAAAACCAATCTGCCAACTTATAATATATTCGCGCAGTGTCGCAGACCTGCTTCTTCCTCAGGCGTTAAGTGACAATCTGACATGCAGTACAGCATGATAGCGACATCTGAAGAATTAATTATCACTAACTTTCAAGTCGCAGAGTGACATGTCCATCATCCAGAACAGCAGTAGTGCAAGACATACGATAATTGAAAGTGATCAATTATACAACACTGTACAACAGTAATTGGTAATTATGCTACATATAGTTAATTACACTTTCTGAGTGATTGACACAAACCTTATATAGGCCTTCTTGCAATCTCGAATTCGAGGTCTCGGTATTGGGAAAAAATTCAACTCGAGATCGAGGGCGAGATGATATTGCATGAATTCACTAATGCATGTAAAGTGAATTTTAGGAAACATAGCGTCAATAATTATAATTAACAGAAAATGAAGTCATTAATAGATTTATACAATATAAATCTTATATTAATAGCTTATATTTCAAAATCATTGTCCAGGTCATGTGATTAATTGCTGTTAAACCGGTTTGAAGCTGTTCTACAACGTGTATTGAGAGAAGGAAATGACTCATTTCGTGCCATCCAGAGGAAATGAATATTCTACTTGCATACAACAGACTTGGACAACCATGTCACAATATTACATAATCCTGTGTAACTCCTGCAGATCAGCAGATTGGCTGTGCCGACTGCCTGCACTATTATGTAACCTTATCCTCGAACCAACCATTCTGTTCAACTATTAGAAATGTCCTTTTCAAGTAACCTTTGTTGGAATGTTGTTGACACCGTGACACGGCTCCACCAAGAATTGACTCACTAATGCATCAAAAATCAGCGTGTTGCTTCCATTCAAGGGATAATCCCAAGCTCGAGACTTGAAACAGACTAACAGAAATCTGAGTTAATTTCCTGCGCCATCCCTCGACAATCTCTTGAGCAAATTGCTGCTAGAATTAGAATTTGAATAATTTTGATTTGTCATTACATTCTCGGAAACGAGTTTAGGACCCGGAATTGACTGTAGCGAATAAATGAAATGATTTTATCTTCAGTAGTCAGATACTATCGTTAGAATCATCAGTCCGGGAGCTACTGACACTTTCTTCCTAAATTCAAGGGCTTAACGAAGGGCTTAACAGCATGGATTTGTAGATCTTGAAACGCTGAATACAAAAATGAAATTCTTTATTTACTCAAATGATTAGGTACAATCGCCAAAATTAAGTCAAAACATGAAATTTACTCATTTTGTAGAGGCTCTCAAACATCAAATACTGAATCATGTGACTCACTTCAACTTTTATATCGAAGTTGATGTTCTGAACTCAATCATGTTTCAAATTTCATAGCATTCTGATAAATAGTTTCTTTTCAGCAAAAGAAAATGTACGAAAATTGCTGAGTGTTTCACAATCCATAGATATTTCTTGAATTTTACCATTGGATTCCAATGGGAATTCTTTAACCTTGCCTATAACCGAAAGCGACTGGCTGTGACACTTGAGAATTTGATTTTTGTGTTCAGCATTTCAAGATCTACAAATCCATTCTATGAAGCCCTTTGTGCGCGAATTTAGGAAGAAAGTGTCAGTAGCTCCCGTCCTACATGCTTTAGAGAGAATTTTAACAGCACTGAAATACCATATTTGCGTGGTAAGGGACACATGCTACCCCGATCAAAGACACACGAAGAAAATCATCATAATTTCAAAAAAGAATCAATTGTCATGTGCTGCATTATAGTTCGGCAGCCACCATGAGCATCTGGGAACGAGATCGAAAATGAGACTTTCACAGAATGATGTACATCCTATGTCTACTACGAATCCGCGCGTCTGCCGATTTCTAGCTAGTTCACTTCTTGTCATCAGACAGGATCAAAGAAAAACACTTGCTAATCGAAAGGGATACAGAATGCAATATTTGGAAAAATGAAAATTTTTATGTTTTCTTTTATCAACTGATAAGTGCTAAGTCTAGAGCCATAATTTTCGACATGATAAGTCTCATTGTCGGTCTCGTTCTCTGCAGGACCTCGTTCTGCCTGCTAGACTATTATTTTATCTCGAAGAGATTCAGTCATTCACAGCACATTCGATTAAACCTCCGTGAAACATAAGAGTTCTTTCATTCTTTTGCATCCGTCCTAACGAAACAGTCATATTGAAATGTTCTCTTTACTGCTCTGTTGTTGCAACATTTGCATGACTGTCCATCTCTGCTTATTTACCTTTTTCTGATTTGACAACCTGTACCTGAAGATTTTTATTCATCTGACAAATATGCTCTGTGCACTAAAATTGAGGAAAATTTATTGTAATTGTCTTAATATCTTATTTGTCATTATTTTCATCACGCGATCGAAGAATCACTGATCATCTATCTATTACATACTTTTATAGATTTCGAAATAAATATGCAAAAATAAACAAGTTATTTGAAGTAACAATTTTTGATGTAGCTTCGGATATAAGCTTTGCCTTTGCCTTCTATATTCATGTGTGCACGCTGCATCTTTGCGGATTCCATTTCAGCTCTAGAGACATTTTAGATCGTAAAATATTGTACGCGTAGTGTGTACTTCAACCCCAATGTTACCTTAGGTGACCCATCACTCTTATGCCGAAATATTTGCATCTAAATCGCTAAATAGCAAACGCTATTCAAATGTTATAATTATCTATACATGTTTGAACCAACTTGTCGGCAAACATAAAGAACATTGAAATACAAACAATCAAAGTTCACTAATGCCATCTTCAGGTGAACAATGGGAAATAAAACATTAAAATTCACTTTAATAAAAAATAAAATCGGATACTGTATGTCACATAATGTTAACCCAATTATGTCCACGTCACTTACATCCGATTCAATTCTATACGCACTCTTTCATTAGTGACCCGTAGTTGCATACTGAAGCGAGTGAGTGGATATGTTTTCACTTCATTATAATGGACAAAGTCGTAACAAATAGTAAATAGAGAACATTGTAATTACACAACGATATTGTCAATGAATTGACACTACACAAAAGGACATAACGCTTGCATGCACGGCATGGCAAGAGTTAAGTAAATGGAAAGAACAAGTAGCAGTCATCAAAAATTAATTGCAATTAATTTTACAAGCAATCAATTAATTTTGACGGCTTTTTAATGAACCCACTAAGGTAATCTTGATGTGATTACCTGAATCGGTGGTTGCTGAACTTTGGATTTCGCGGAAAATACGGGCTTCAAGAACCCGGAATTTGAGATTGCAAGATTAATTCGGATTTCGAGATGCACTTAATTCAAGGATATTGCTTCACTGATGGTCCTCAGCCGCTTGGGTATTATTAGGAAATGTTGCTAAAATCACGTGTTTAATTAGACTGCATGTTAACATTTCCGGATATACACGATATGTCAGGATATTCCATTTACAATGGATAATTATAAGTACTCTACATCTATTCCATTTACACAGTATTTGAAAAAACAGCATTTAATAACCCGCATTCGGCTTCCTGTCTACGTATGTAGACAACCCGACTTGCCTATAATGTAGCTTTTCATCAGAGAATGATATTCCATATCTTTCAGCTCAGTGCCTTTGAGCATGATAAATGCCTTCTAAAAACGTCTAGAAACAACAGGTTTCAGAAGAATATGAACCCTTAAAATTATCTTACTTTGGCCACCTGTCTACATATGTAGACGAATTAGCACTATAAAGTTACGGCTCCTGTCTGGTTTCCGCCCACATTTTCGTAGTCACATGCACGCTACGTGTCGTGAATAGATATATAATTGAATTGAATTGAATTGAACACGATTGTAAGCAACTTTTAAAGTAAAAAACTTGACACATCGACCTCCATGCGCGGTAAGGACAAGAGACACTTAACAAACTCCATAAAGAGTTAGGTATCATGATTGGAAACTTGAACGGTGACTTCGTGCGTTGCCTGAATCCTTCATTATATCTCTAATAGACTCTGGAGTATCAAAACAAACAATATTTTCAAAATATAATGGTTTCTTTCGGGGTCTCGAACTTCAGTTTCGCGGGTAACTGGAGAAGAGCCAAATTTATATTGGTGAAGGAGTATTATATTTAGGTATTCCAATCCCGGGATCCCGGGATTGAGAAATTTGCAATATAGCTGTAATCCGTCTAAAGGAAAACAAATTGTCGAAGATAAAATGACCAGAAATCCATCCACAAAGATACAGGCACTTCCCACTTCAACGTAATCGTCAAAGTTACGTTTTCAATAATTCATTGATGAGGTCTTTTGCATAAAGGTCGAAGCTCAAATTTGAGTTTTTCATTTGCTAAAGCGAACAGTATTTGGAAGCATGACCAAGTTGAAGATCAGAATTAGCGATGTAGGCCTACACAAAATCGGGATTAGGAAACGAGCCAATCCTGGAATTGAGATCCTTAGGAGGCAAATTACTCAAAAGACCACAGCCTATGGTGATTGTTATTAGCCTCTGGTTAATTCAATCTCGGGATTGCTTTGTTCAGGAAGAATTATTCTCATCTGACCACAGTTGCTATTCACAGCATTAGCTTAGCTAACGATGAAATGCACATAAAAGATTCTTCAATCGCATCCCGAGCTTGGGATTTTGGAATCCCAATGTGCCAGTGCAATGCATTGAAGAAATAGTTGTGCTTTTGATTATCTTAACCATTTTACTTGTAGCTATACAGTTGGCATGTCTATATTTTGTCAATCTCGATCCCGGAGCTTGTAATCTCGAATGCCGGGATCTGGAAAAGTTGGGATTTTGTCGACAGGCCCTAATCCCGGTTCTTCATTCTACCAATCCCGAATCTCAGGAAATTGCAGATTAGATTGAAAGTACAAAATCTAGGAATTCGCAACTGTTCCATGATACTCTCAACGTTGTCGCTATAAATCTGTGCATAAAGCGAAGAAACTTTGAGTCAACTTGTCAATTGCGATTTTTGGCAATTTCGACTCTCTGCTATCCCCAGTTCCCACATCCCGATATCCCACATTATTAACATACACATGTGCCCTGTCATAACATATTTACTATTTTGCTCAATTCCGGAATCCCCTGAAAGAGATTTTTCGGGATTGTAGAATCTCTGTCCTGTATATGTGATTAGATGAAATAAAGGGCGTGAGCATAATCATCACACATATAAGTATGCTGACACAGCTGTATTGAATTAGTATTTGAATATTGAATTAGTAATTCAAAGAAAGATATTAAAAAGCATTCGAAAATCTATTCGGTTTCCACTATTTAAGCAGTAAAACATGCATAAACTACTGCCAAAACAAAATTATTATAACAAAATTAATATGTCAATCCTGGGATTTCAAGATTTGCACCAACCCATGCAATGCCTACCGGTATCCCATGCTATTTGCATGTATCTGTGCTGTGTAATAGGATATTTACGATTCTACTCAATCTCGGGATTGGCTCAATGGATCCCGGGATTGAGAATTTCCGGGATTTTGGAATCTATCTATGCTAATGAATGCGATATTTGCGATTCTGTTCAATCCCGGTATTAAATCACGGGATCCAGGGATTGAGATTTTCCGGGATTTTGGAAACCCTAATCACATTCCATCCATGGTTTATCCATTTGATGACTGTGACCATAAAATTTGTTTAAAAAACTGTCTATCTATGAAGGATGCACGTGATTCATTTTTATAAAAAATCTACTCTTCTTTTTGTCACATGATTCCAGACAACTATACTTTGTTTAGAGGTCGCATGCAATTATTTGGGAAAGCTGATCTCTATGATATTCGCAAGCACACACAGAGACGTCATTTATCTGAAGTAGCATCTATTTATATCTATGCACGCACACAAAGACTCCGATTTCCCATACCCATGACTAAAAATATGTTTCGGGAAGTCTGTACATCTAACAAATATCAAATAGACAAATGTCGCAAGTCCACACGACATCACTGCGACAATTGCTTGATGATTTTATAGTGAACACAAAGTTACATACATGTTCTTTGTGTCAAGCTTGCACACAATAAGTTTGTCTATTGCATCATCATCATACTCTTGTTATGAAGCGTATGAGTTTATATGGAATAATCTTTAACCTTTGAAGTTTTTATAACATACGTGTTACTGAACCATATAGTAGGCCTACAATTAATAAGAATTTTCTTCTGTAGCTGTTCCCAATGTTTGAGTCGTGTTTGAATAAATTTTGAAGAACGTTTGAGTCTTGATGTATTTTGACGTGTTGTTCGTTAGATGATGGTCTCAAATCCTGTTTCAGTCAATTCTTTTGCATCAAAAATGTATCTTATAATAGATTAATAGATTCAACTGATCAGAATTCAAGAATATTCTCTTTTATATTCTGAACAGTCAGAGAACAGTAAAATCGAGTCATCTACATGTGTAGACAGGAAGCCGATGTAAGGTGAGTAATTTAGGCGGCCGAAAGTGGGTTAATTACCATAGGCGTACTTCCTTAGATGACACGTCTGCAAGAGCATTCTTAGAACACACCGAAATTTCGACTAAAATGCTAATTGCATATCTCATGCAATCTTCAAGCTTGACAAACAAGATCTATTGCTCAGATTGGTATCATTTCCTGCGCTCTTTGATGCAAACCCATGGGCAAGTGGAAAAAATGACATCTATCTCCAATGCATGTAGTCATCATGCATGTAACTGATCGAAAGTGTCTGCAAACCGAAGTGTAAATCCTTGTATGAAGATGAGCATTTGAATATTGTTACAAATTTTACAAATGAAAAGTATTACAAGTTTTAGAGCATCATGTGGTAAGTACAAAGATTCATAAAAATACCTGTAAAAGTGCATGTTGGCTCTACTATATGTGTGCATTGAGTAAGGTGGCTGCTTGAAATAGCTGATTGTGATTGTAGATAATTTCATGCCAAACAGTTCACTACACCTCATCTCTGTTTCGTAAGGCCACGTATCAGTTATGCAGATAGATTCCACCGTAGATACTGTAGAATTGAAGTAGGAAATGCGATGATAATGCGGATATAATGCAACTATATTTTATCGACAAAATGTATGTTTCAGCTATTACGCAAGAGCTAGATCTATCAGCGAGCAAAATGGCACACCGCTGCATAATGATGTCTATGATAATGTCGATGTTATAAATCCCTCATTGAATAGATCAGAAGAAGTAACTTGTTGTGATCAACATCTTTTTTTTCTATGTTGCTATCTAGAAACACTGTGTTCTTACTGGACATCCATCATAAAGAGGATGAGAGTGGGATAAATAACAACACGGGCCACATAGAGGAGAAGCTCCCTACCTAATGTGCTTCTGAGTATAAGCACAGTTTATTTATTTATATTTATCACAATTAATTTCGTTTATACACCGTGAACAAGCTACTGTGTAGCGAAAATGTGGTGCCTTATAACTCTTATTTTATTATTTCATATACTGCGTCGAATATAGAATTGGGAGCAGAAAACCTATTTTTTCTTTTGAAAAATGCGATGTATCATAATTATATGTAGACGATTAGTAATATTATGGAGGATGATCATAGGTTGATCATAGGATGATCAGGTCAAGCAATCACGTAATGTGAATTGCGGCAGATAACCATAAATTAATTGCAATTAAATGTTTCAAATACATAAATGGTAATGAAGTATAAAACTCAATGTTTGTAAGCGGATTTACTATTACAATGTCTTCAATTTATTTATCAACAATATTCACGCTGACTCGCAAGTGTTTACAGTCGCATTAAGATACACGAGAGAATGCTCCATCATCCACGCCTAAAACAATAAAAATGATCAGTTTCATGACACATTGACCTGTATGCATTCTCTCATCACTCATTTGACTAATATGTAGCAATCGATCAACTGGTATCAGTCGTGACCGCATGCTGACGTAGCATTGGGAATATATTTACATTACTGTCGTATAAATCATTCATATATCAAGTGATTTATTCAATTATCATGTTGCAGGTTTCATTTTTCCTGTTCGTTCCAGTCTAACCAGATATATCTAGTTTTGAACAAGAATACCAGTTATAACAGACGCTCACTGCAAGCCGTGTACTTCGTGCTGTATTCCAGATTTGATTGAACATCTTATTCCGAAATGAATATTGAAAATGAATATTGCTTAAAATAAACGCTAGTGAAGTGTCATCACATAGGGATTCGTGAAATTTCAATCAACGGTTGCGTTTTACATGTATAGAATTATTGCATAATCATTTCTGTTTTGGAAATTCTTCGTTGATTTATGATATTGGTATGGCTTCAGACACTCAGACTTATCTGCTCGTCAATTAGTGGCAGATTTTCAAGTTCATATCGTTTGATTTCCTCCTCCTCCTTCTTTAATCCTTTTTCCTTTTAGTCATGTCACAGTCAATTTCTATTGTCTGTGCTATTGATAAAATGTAGCCTAATACTATCTGTCTCATGCTCACATTTCCATTCCTCTTCTCTTACTCATCTTTATTTCTTTCTCATGACATCTTATTACCCTTTATGCAATATGAATTTTGAATTTTGTGCATGTAAATGCCTTCCTTCTATGCCTGACGATGATCTTCTAATGGAGATCGAAATTAACTGCTAAAATATAAATTTACAATTAACATCAATATCTATCTTGACTCTTCCCAACCAATAACTTGAAAACATGTATAGTCAAGACATTCACAAAGTTAGTGGCAGGGTTGTTCACAGACTTGTAAATAGACTTGAACATTCAGGCCCAGCCCAAGTCCATTCAGAAAACACCCGCGGACAACTGATTTATAACAACGCGGCCCCTTATTAATAATTTTTAAATCAAAACTTGAAGGAGGAGGACGAGCCTATACACCTAAAGTTTTCCCTAAGCAAAAAATCGAAGGCAAAGAAGCAGGAAATTGAAGAAGAAAAGTGCGGACGATGAAGGAGTTATCACGAAATAACTAAACAATTGTATAACAGTATAGTAAAAAGATATGTTACTCATGGCGGTGTAACTAAGCATGCTCATCACAGAACCACTGAGAAAAGGTGGTAATAACTTAGTAGGCAAATAAGGGGATGTCAAATGCATATTAACTTAGTCTTATAACTGTGTAACTCGCAGGGGGTAAAAGTGAAAGTATAGGCGAGAGGACAATATTAAATAACCAACAGAGCATAGCAGAAACACATAAGACAAAAGACTCTTCAACTTATCAGCTCTCCATACAGCGTAGTGAAAGCTTCTTATCGGTCCGCTTTCATGCTTCAACACTAACAGATATTGAAAATGCCTTCTAAGGAAGCTTATTCCACAGCCTTGCTGTCATTTGAACTAAGTAAGGATCCCTTAACATTTCCGCCCGACTACAAGGAATCGTGAGTGACAAAGTATGGATTTGCGTAGTCACTTCTTCTTGTACATGTGGCAAAGGAAGCAGGACGTGGAGCGACAGAAGTAAGCTCATCAGAACAAGGCCGTAATTGTTGCGATAATAGAAAAAGACAGGAGACTGACCTCAGGAAATTAACGATATTTTGGATATGCCGCATTACATATAAACATACACGGTTGATTTTTCTCAATTTGAATATGTTTATTTGAACATGCAAACTTTATGGCTTTGAGTTGGACTTTCGTAATAAGCTAGCTGTCTGCAAGATGAAATTTTTGGTAGTGGATAAACAAACGAAATGCTATTCAATTTATAAGTTTCATGGATTCAACTTACTTCAAATTATGAGAAGATTGGCAGATGTAAAAGTAAAACGCACAAGTAAATACTGGCAACGGCAACATATCCTTTGCCATTTACAGTAATAGTCACATATTAAGCTGGTCTCGGACTCCTACATTTTTGTCAATATGGAGAAAAATTTTGGAAGTCGATAATTTACATTAATAGAGTAGCATGCTCCATCGCATTATTTCTTGATCATGATGATTTTCACAATGAATTTACATTCATGATCTCAGCATGAAACATGAAATAGGGCCGTGCCGTGGTCCTCTGTCATGATGCAATGTTTCAGTAAGCAAGAAAATGATGTGCCTGAGACGACAATATTTTTTCACCTCACGTCGAATTCCACGGACTAGTTACTTCGATCTGTTGACTGTACTTCCGCATTATTAAAGCACGAGTTGGCATCAAGGTAGCGACAGCTGTTCACAATGATAAATCATTTGATTGTTTCATGCTTCTGGTAGGCCGAGTCTGCATCATTCGATAAGAATTCAACTCCTCATTCCTGATTCACTGAATAGAAAATGAAAGTCACAAGTTGGCCTGTACAATTGATGTCATAATTGCAATTTTGTCTTATAGGCTACGGAGTACTTAAGTTCATTTACTAAACGAGAATTGTACCTATAATTTTGCTTTTGTCACATTTGTCTGCTTTCTACAGAAGTTAGTATGCGTTGCAAGCTATTGACTATCTAAATCGAAAGAACAGATACTTATTATTTTTAATTAAGAAGTGCTTATTTTGAGGAATGTCTAAATAATTTCTACGTTAGTTGAAATTTTGCATTAAAACTTCTATGGACATATATAGGTATATAGTAGGTATAAATAGTGAATTTCAAAAAGATCGATCCACTAAATTTTGGTAGCACAATATCTTACAATTAGGGTCACTATATTTTTAGAAAATTTCGAGTAAAAATGCCAAGTGTCGCCCACGATTCTGTTGTGATATCAATTACAATGACAGTAATTAATTATTGTTTGCAATCAACTACATTTTCTGAGTAATTGATGCAAATCTGATATAGGCGTACTTGAAATCTCGACTCTCAAATCACTACACTTCGACATTTGGAAAATTTTGTGCTTGATATCTCGAGATTATGAGACGAGATCGAGATTGAATTCACTACAAAAAATCTAGAGGCCAAATTTCGAGTGCCTAAAAACTTGGCGGATCCGGATGGCGCTCCTTGCTCGACAAAAATATTTGATGCTGTATCCTAAGTGGTCATAGACTAATTATCAGTTAACAAATACACTCAATACTTCAATAATAAGCTGCTAAATATCATTCAAGATGCTTACGGGTAGGTAGAACTAATCCGACATTGGATATGCTCAACAATTGGTATCTCATGTCTGCAACATTGTTATTCTCGTAAACGTGTAAGGCAGTTCAGATATTTCTCGACAGACAATCTAAAATTACTTTTAAGACATTGGAAATCTATTGGATTCTTTGCAAATCATCTCACTCAGAATAGCTATCAGATGACAGACAGAAAATATTTTTTTCATGTCTGTAACATTGTTATTCTCGTACGTGTAATGCAGTTCAGATATTTCTCAACAGACAATCTAAAATTACTTCAAGGACATTGGAATTCTGTTGGATTCTTTGCAAATCATCTCACTCAGAATAGCTATCAGAAGACAGACAGAAAATATTTTTTGACGTCACTTTTTCCAAGAATAGAAGAAGATGAAATTTTTTCATGACACGATCATTGAGATGTAAATTACTGCACAAGATAGCCGAGACGAACTTGTGGTGACTCGATTCAATGTCGAACAACATCGTGTTCCTAATCGCGTGAGTTCACACACGTCAATGAAATTTCGTCTTTGCCGGTATAGCATCCAAGTGTAGAAAGAATGACTGCAAAAATAGAAATAGCGTTGCGTATGTTCGGTCTCTTGCGTGACTGTTTTTAAATAATTCTCAACATACGCATATCCAGGCCTTGTGTTTGTGTTATCAACAAATCATTGCTGTCTATAAATCTAGAAATGTTTTTATTTTTTCAGTTATGATTTTTAATATTCAATTATATTGTTTTTCAAATATAATTTAGCGAGCGGTAAAACTTATCGGTAATAGGCTGATTGAGTAGTGTTCTCTGTAACTTGAGATTACTCAATGAAGTATTCCAAAAAAAGCAGCTGTTGCTAATCCTTTATAAGCTGTAGCCTGCTAATATATTCAAGGTTGAATCCGGATCCGGATCAGGCATACCCGCGGCCTCGGACAAACCTGGACCCGTTTGAGGACCCGTTCCGCGAGACGGACGGACTCGCGATCCCGGAAAATTGTTCCACATTTTCATCACTAAAAAAAAGTAGGCCTATCCTTATACTATGGGCAGATCCGTGCTGCACATACATCGTTTAACATCTAGGCCTATATTTAGGCTTGTATAATAACCAATTCACAAGATTCAATACCCTTAATAGGCCAACAAGTTTTAGGGTATCTGTGCATTTCGTAGGCCGCGTACTAAGTGATGTCATTGCACGCATAAACTTGAATATATGCTTAATTTGTACTTGTAATTCCAGTTCTGCTTTCAGATGGCAACACAGACAAGTGCAACAGGAGTGATCTTTCTTTGAAATGGAACTTTCCGAAATTGGACATGCCTTAGTCAACATCTTCCTTTCAGTAGAGAATATTGATAAAATTAAACAGTTATGTAGTAAAGATATGTTTGAATATCACACAAAATGCTCACAATAATAACCTTAAAAGAAAGCGCCCAGCTGACCTCTATAAGGTCAGTGAATTCGTGCACCGACGAATACAATTATTCAGCAACAGTTATTCATAACTATACAATGTGCTATTCAGCAAAGGCGACGACAGCACCGTCGCTCTTCGCCACGAGTAGCAATCACTGAGGTCTAGAAATAATTTGCAAAAATGATAAATATTGCACAAAATGTTGTAAATTTATCAATTAGAATTCCTGACTTAGAGAATAAATTTGTTGCAATGAACAATTATCTGCAAATTTCAATGCGCATAATTAATTATCATACATGTACAAATACTTAGATACTGTCAGATTTTGAGGCTGGAAAATAATTGGAATTATGTTGTAATCATATTTACTTTCCGCTAGCTACAGTCGTGTCAGCTAAAATCACTCACACACACATTAAGTTGGTACAACTTGACTAAGCAATTCAAGGTCTCATTCAAAAGATAGGTGGATTATTTACAAATAGGATTCCACAAATAAAAATACACTCATACATTGAAATGATGATAACTTGCCATGCACCAAAAAACAATTTTTTATTTCAAGCTTACATAGCTTGCATATATAGACAGCGCGAATTGCCCATACTTACATTAATTTCGTTCTACTCTGTGTGATAGATATTGTAAGAGGTATTCTAGCGAATGGGATTTTTGGTCTAGATAAATTTAAAGGAATAGAAGCAGCGTCATTATGGGGCAGGATTGTGAAAAACTCTATCATAATTTAATGATAAAAGCTCATCAATGATGCAATTGAAGCATGATCATTAATGACCGGTTTATGCATGGTACTGAAAGTGAGGCTCTACAACTTTTGAAATCACAACAGGATCTTATCAATGTTTACATCTGTGCAACAATCGCAGGAAAACTCATAAAATCTTTATCCTGATAAATGAAGACTGGCGCAGATGCGTGATTCCGCTTGTTTCAAGTGCAAGAATCTCTTGAGTGCGTTGTGCCCGCAGTGGTAGAGTCACTCCGATGTGCTGTTGAAGAACTAGACATGTCTGGAGCCTCTGTCTGCCTCCAACCAGTCTTAACCACAGAATTAGATTGTTTAAGCGTATCACTTTGCTAGAAGTGCAAACTGATTCAAACAGATGGCACATGCAGGAACTTAATAAGTGGGCAAAAAGAAAATTTTAATACCTTACAGAGATAGGAAAAATAGTCGTGCGTCGCTTGCGGATTATTCTTAATTCCTTCAAAATGCTCCGATCGCTACGACTCCTTCAGATTCGAAGAATTCAGATCATTGCGCAAAAGTTTTCTCGATAATGTTGGGCCCTCCGATCATTTTAAAAAAAGTTAGCATGAAAAAACGTTCACAAACTTCTCTGTAGAACTTGACATCGTCTGTGTCTCTTTGCTGTGTGATCCGGTTGATAACCGTCACTGAAACTTCGAACAATTTGGCGCGTTTAATGTTGAACTGGCTGTTTGTTGGTCGATTGCTATGGTATTTAGTCAGCAGAGTGTGCCATTTCATTTACGTTACATGTTCCAATGTTTCCCTTCTAGTCAAACGGAAGAAGAGACATCCTGTCCAATTCTGCGGTCTTAACAACTGAGACATCTGGTTTACATTACGTAAGACTCTGCACAAGTGGTCAAAGCCCAGACAGATTGATGCGCAGCCAACTGAGCAATTCATCAGACCAGACTTAGATATTTTGACATAAGCTTCGTGAAAGTTTTCGTTCCTCTGGCTCTGTAGATGCGCAAAATTTCTGAGACGCCTCAAGAATGTAATAAGCATTGAAGATGTGAAGATGGCATTTTCCATTTGCGTATAAAAGGCTGTTCAAAGTATCTTTGGAATTTTGACAACAATGAGCAAGAGATTTTGCAATTACTGAAGAGCTGGTTACTAAGAAATTTCGTAAGAATGTTTCAAGCATTGCATTTCGATGCTACCATTAAGTAATACCGGGAGAGATCTAAGCAAGTAGATGAAATATGATCAAACACAGAGCTTGTGAGAATATTTTTGCTTGACAGCGGCAAATTCAATTTGCTAATTTGCTTTAAATATCACATGAGCTGTTCAGAAAATGAGAATGTCCCTAAGGATATTCAAAATAAAAAAAATCTGAATTAAAGGATGAGATTTATCATTAATAAATGACGTAGTTGACCAAGCGGCGAGAGAGGTTAGCCATTTTCCAAAGAGTTCAAGAAGGAACAAAAGTATCAGGACTCTCTCGGTAAAACATTTATTGGTCTATCATTTTAAGTTTCGATTAAAACAAAGACAGGGCCATCGGCATCCAGCGCCTTCTATCGGTCAATGTAAGCGCTTACATCGACCGATAGAAGGCGCTGGACGCCGAAGTCTTTCTTTTAATCTAAACTTAAAGTGATAGACCAATAAACGTTTTAACGAGAGAGTCTTGATATCATTAATAATTTATCATTAACACGACGTTCTCAAACAAATTTTTAACATGCTTCCTGAGTGTGACAAAAACTGGATAACATGGCTCTGTTTATCGATTCTCCTATTTTTTATATGAATATTATATTATAACAGTTAACTGATCAAATCTGATATGATATAAACATGATGCAGTAGATTCTCCAATGACAGAAACGATGATCAATATTTGTCAAAGTTGCTAAGTGCCACACTCTGTAAAGTTCAGTACCGGCAATTCGACTGCTATTTTGTAAGCGATTTCAGTTTGTAAAGTAAATAATTGAATGCGTCATTCTCATCATTGTTTCATTCACAACTTTTTCCTGATGACAAACAATTTGATTCTATGTTAAAGATGAGCTATAATGCCATAATGTCCATTCTATAATATCAACGTCAAAACAGATCGAAATATCAACGCCAGTTCATGCCGTGAATATTGTCGGTATTGTTTTACGAATATCTTTCGAAAAATATTACTTCTAAGAGCGTCGTATTTTTAAGAGAGTGTGACGCGGTGGAAAAAGTAGAGGGGTCACATTATTGAAATTGTAGCACTCTTCTTACTTTGCCTTGCAAATATGTGATATATTTCAAGGATCATATTTTCTAGACGCTATACTATACAGCAATTATGAAGAATATGCAAATTTCTGCTTCTTGAATCAATAACATATCAAATGAAGAAAATGTTGCTCGGCGATTATTCAGTGATCATTCAATTTTCAATGTCAATCAATCATTGAAAAAATACCAAAAATAAAAAGATAAAGAAATGAAAAAAATGATTCATTCATGTTTCGAGAATCATGTACCCTCCACGATAGATTGTGAATGAGTTCGGTCTGTACGTAAAGTTGCATTTAGTTTATCTGAAAATGCATATTTGCATTTCAAAATTCAATGTTGTTTTCGAAAATCTGGTGCAGAAGTAATCTCGTGAAGCATTTTATCCTCGGGAATTCGTCGAATGATTCTGATAATTACTTCAATTCATAAATGTTCTCGCAAATCCTACAAGTAAAGGCACATTAAGAAATTTCACCGATATATAATCACGCAGTATCCTTCGGTGTCAAACCTATTGTGTCTATTAACATTTTTAGCAATTTTGAAAACAAAAGTTTTCGCATTTTCTAGAAGAAAAGCTGAAGATTGCAATGTATCATTGCAATGAAAGTGCAAGAATTTTTCAAGGGCTGATGTAGTAGAATTCCATTGAGTCAATTTATTACCTCGTACTTATCAATGTTTCTTAAATAATAATTATAACAATAAAATAATGTTTTTATTGCATTACAATCACAATCATAGTATCATTACAACTATGGATAATTTTGTGATTGTATGTCAACGATTTGATTAAACGGGCGGGAGGTTGGTATAAGTGAGTGAAATTCAGTGCATGGTTCATTCATGCAATTTTCTACGAGTCAGATGAAGACCAGTAATGACAAGAATATAAAAACGAAAGATTTTGAGCTGCGATGACATTTCGTAGGTTATGAATGTAAGCATAGAGTAGTGAGATTATCAGATTACCTACTTAGCATAGAATTGTAAAGAAAATTGATTTAGTTTAATCAGAAGAGACTGACATTTTATATGATAATTTCGTCACGATTTTTTAAACATGATTTTCTCTTTAATGAATTCTCGTATAATAATTCTAGTGTAATAATTATAAAACTTTTTTGCAGCGGAAACAATATAGATCTTAATTTTAAGATGATGATTGCGAGATACAATGATGAGATGGAAAGCGCATGCATTCCTAAAATAAGCTTAGTTTAATTACAGAGTATTCTACAATATATTTGGTGGGAGTGGGAGTAAGTAATTTTGGACCGCTAATAAATCTAGGGTTTCCATCAAAGAATGTGTAACGAGGTACAATAGACAAGCATCTTTCATATGCAGTGCATACACAGCATGGGAGGGAGATAGAACTGGTAAAATACATTTTTGAAGTTAATTAACAATAGGAGAGTTGTACCAACGGACTATATTATGGAAATCAATAGGACTGGATCGTGGATCCAGTGGAATAGCGATAGCGAAATTGCAAATTGCAGTCTAACAAGTGGCAGTTTCCACGTTTAAATAGCAGGTTTAATAGAAAATTAGAATAAGTTGAAAAGCACAAAAATGAAATCATGATACAACAAGATATAATATGAGATGACATGAAAAAGCTAAAAAAAGGTTGGAACATAAGTTTTTATGCATTTGTAATGTTGCATTTCCAATAACATCGCCGACATGAATAATTTGATCACGTGGAATGATGATGGAGTAATTCAGAATGTCGCATAATTGTGCAGCATTAGTGTCACGACAAGACAATGGATTTCGACACTTCTATTATGATGTTCACACTTCTCTCCATTTTTTTCTTTTCAAAAATGGTTGATTTGTTGCGCAGAAAGGAATAAGTCAATAACAGAAATACAAAAGGAGTGCATCTATTCTTGGCGATATCAATGTTGGCATTCTTGCAGCACTTCAATTTATGAAATTAACGGATTTAATCAAATGCAGTAGCACCTGAATATATACAACAAAGAGATAATCAAATATACATGTATTTATGGTGAAAATGAAAATAAATGAACTCGTTTTCGAAAAACGCACTCCCTTGAATTTCTGCACAACCTTGATTTTAATGAAGGGAAAACGAGATTTTTCTCAGCGCTTCAGGTCCAGACTTTTCTTCACAGTTTTAAAACAGGAGCATATGACATGCTACTTCCACATAAAAGCTAAATAATGAAATGTAAAAGCTGAATAAAAATTTATTTGGCACGACCTGTGCTTTCCCTACAAGCCAGTAAGCTCATGACGGCGATTCATTGATGGACATCTGTCCTGAATCATGCAAGCTTCTATCAAAGCAGTCTCAACCAGAGAGCGTAAATAACGAGAGGCGACACTCAGATAATTCTGCACCGCAGGCGGGCTCCTTCACTGACTACTGTTTGTTTACACTTCCTTCCTCGATTTGTCAGCGACCAGAGATAATACGTGTATCTGGTCAGCGACCAACTTTGCAACACATGTTGGAATGTTAGATAATCAATCAAATGAGAGTTGAGAACATATGGTTGAGAATAACTTTGCCTATGTTATTCGCCCATCTCATTCACAGTTTACACTTTCTTCCTCAATTCGTTAGCGACTAAATATTAACATCACATGTTGGCATGTTAATAATCTAAATGAGAACTATGAATCACTTTCTACACGTTATTCGTCATGCCTGGTCGTGGAATACTGTGTCAGGTTTTTGGCTGCAAAAGTATTTCTGAGACTACATCAGAGGGTCATCGCATCAGGTTTCATTTATTCCCAAAAAACAATGAACTATGCAAAAAGTGGGTGATAAATTTGAGGAACTCTTCATTAGATTCGTTACCTTTAAAGGAACTATTAAAACCTCACCGCCGAGTCTGCTCTTCTCATTTTGAGGATTCCCAGTACATGTGCCCTAAGGATCGTCATACCTCCTCAAGAGTGCTACCAACTGCTGTTCCCACGATCGTCAACGCTCCTCATCCACCAAGAAAACCCACTCCTCGAAAACCTCCTCTATCACGTCCTGACATTGACAGCGGTCCTCCGAAAACTCCACGTGTAACTACAGATCCTCCATCTATTTCCAGTGCTCCTACATGCACTGTATCTAGCCCTCGACAGTCCGAAAATTTCGAAATCTTCAAAGTGCATTGTCAAAGTCCAGAAGAACAGTAAATAGACGAAGATTTGCGAAATCGATCCGTCAAGCAGGAACCTCTAACTTCGACGTTGCAAAACTGCCAGAAAAAGTTCGATGTTTTTTCGCGGCACAACTGAAAGCGGTGGAACTGAATCGAAGTGGAATGCGTTGGAGTCCGCAAATCATCGAGATGGCACTGGGAATAAAGTTCCGGTCTACAGCGGCCTACAAATTCCTACTAAGTCAAGGTTTCGCTTTACCCAGTGTGCGAACTCTGCAGCGATCGATAGAAGACGTCTGTGTGTATTCTGGACCCTGCTTAACACTAATGGATCTAATGGCTAAGAAGTTGAATGCAATGAAGCCAGACGATCGCATAGCTACTCTATCATTAGATGCGATGAAAATTTCACCGGTCATACGGTACGATGAAAGTAAAGATTTCATCAAAGGCTATGAAGAAGCTGGGTCTTTCGGTCGTTCTCCAAAAGTTGATGATGAAGGGATGGCCGTAATGGTGAGATGAGTTCGATCACGCTGGAAACAATTAATCGGATATTATTTGATACGCCACTCAGTGAAACAGGAACGTTTTCTCCAAATAATTTTTGACTGTCTTCACAAGTGTTGTTATGAAGTTGGTCTGAAAATCATTTGCATCGTTTGCGATCAAGAAGCTACACAATTTGCAGCACAAGCTACACAAAGTATATGTAATCAAGGAGTGACACCAGACTATCCCTATCTAATAAATCCCAGTGATGGAGAACCTGTCTACGTTGTGGTCGACGTACCTCATTGTTTGAAGAACACTCGTGAACAACAAATGAGAAAAACAGATCTGTTCAGGAGATGCTGAGGAAGAAGAGAAAATTGAAAAAATCATGTCATGATTACTATGATATTGTTTTTTATCTCAAATAAAGAGGGTAATTTTTTGGGCCATTAGAAAATCCAACTCTAATTTCACATATTCATGTCTTGTTTTTAGGTGTTTTAAAATATTATGATAAATGACAGTAGTGGATTCATTTATTGATGCAGTATACATATTTTAACGCACAATATTTAACAAATAATTTTTAATTGATACATTATCTTGTTATATATCATTAACATCATGTAATATTCCATGATTTGATCAATTAAGCAAGGGATGAGATCAATTTTTATAAGAAATATCATCAACTGTATTTCATCGAACTGATAATGTAGTGTTGCTTCTAAAACAAAAGTTTACATTTCATTTAAAAAGCTATATCAACTAAACTTGATTTACTTATCGAAGAACTTCAATGAAAAGCAGACTTGATTATGATGCAGCCACTATGACTTCCGTGAGTCTGTGAAAAGCTCTCTGGTGAAAAGTGGCCTCCCGCTGATAGATCGCACCTGTTTCAGAGTAACAGAAGATTTTAAGAATTCGGTTAGCTTTCTGATGTCAGGTGTAATCATTAGGGAAGAAAGGGAGACCAGCGCATGTTGCCCGTTTTTAACATGCGTTGAATGGGAAGTGTCGCCTCTCGTAATTAACGCTCTCTGGTCTCAACCGTACTTCGCGCTCTCTGAAGGATATTCACAACGAAATCATCAATGTCACCAGCAGTACAATGAAGAAGATGCACAATGCACACTCAATGCATTCTGACTGTTCTTATTCATAATGCTCCGCTTGTGTTCTTGATACCTAATTTTAAAAAGTAATCATTTTATGTTTGTCAGAAGAAATTTGGAGTCTGCAAGTTGAAAAGATTTCACTTTTTTTATTAATTAAATTATTCTGTTTGTATGTCAAGATGAAAAACTTTTCAGAAAGGCACACGTTGCATTTTTTGAGCCGCATTTATACGAGCTTAGCTTTTGCATGATTTTCCACTTGATGGTATAATTTTTATTGTTGTCGTGAAGGTCCCATATGTACATTATTTACTGAGTGAAGTTTCATCTTGGTACTGAGCGTTGCTTAAAGATTTTATATGATTTCGATATCGGGATTTGAAGTCACCCTCACATTGGCCGATGTAAACTTTTGCCTGATAACTTCATAATTTCCCTGTAAACTTTGTCATCGGCTCTAACGGTTGCTTAATAAACCACGCAATGCTGTAAACATTCTCCAATTCTAAACCAACTGTAAACATTCTAAGTGGGGATGAAGATTTCACTCTTGCACATCCTTCATTTTCCGCATTGACACTCTTCTCATAAATTTGACTGTCATGTTGTTGAATGATGTTCTTCATATTGGGCATACAGTTGTAGCTGACTTTCACATTTCTGTTATTGAAAAATGTTATATATTTGTGTTGTCTTGTGAAATGTTTGTTTATAAGTGACAAAAATGATGTCCGATGTTCGTTTGTACATTCTTGCCAAACGGCGGATTAGACCAAATAATGTTACGTTGTCTAATTTACGTTCTTTTGTGTTTTTGAAAGGTAAATTGTTTTTCAAATCCACTGTTTTTACGGGCATATTCGTAGAAAGATTCCACATTATTGAATTCTTCTTATATTTGCTATCTTTTCTACTCCAATTTCTATCCTCCTTCATACTTCATGGACGTTTTAAAATTCAGAAATATTTGATGCATGTGTTGAATGTATCCTTTTATACCTGATGCGTCTGAAAATCGGTCAATAAACTGTGAAACTTGGAGTTACGCGACAAAATTGGTACTACTGTCTGACTGAGCAACATCACTATCGATATTATTCAAGCGCTATTTTTTAAAAGTATCGAACACTTTCGTGTTATACATGTAGTCATCAGTAATTTTTCAAGTATATATATATATATATATATATATATATATATATATATCGAAGTAGTATGTCATATGGGCCTGTTTTGACTCTGTGAAGAAGCCTGAAAGTTGAGAAAAATCTCGTTTTTTTAATTGAAATCAAGGTTGAGCAGAAATTCTAGGGAGTGTGTTTCTCGAACAGGAGTGCATCTATTTCGCCATAATCGTTAATCTCATGATCCTCCCGTTTGTTGCCATCACTTATAAATGTATTCTTCATCCATAAAGCATTTTCAGTCGATCTTACAGATGAGTTTCAAATTGTAGATGCGTTGAGTGCTTGTTGTGCGCACGTTAGAGCACTTCACAAAATATGTACATTCCAACGGAAACTCTGCTGACCGTTGCAGACTCTTGAATTTTAATATGTCTTGAACGTGAATTCCAGAAGACAGTTTGTATAAGATAATAAATCCAGGTATTCTAACTTAAAAGTGCCGAAATGTGCACTCTGCTTGTAGTAGCTTATCACAATCATTCATGTACGCAAGTGCATGTAATAGAAGGTGGATGGCACACGTGCATGTAATGCTTTGACAAACAATCTGTGCGCACATGACGTCACAGCAATGCAGTTATTTGGATCATGAAGAGCTGCATGGAATGACACGGATAAAAGACATAACAACTACACTTTGCAGACTCTCACGTGCTGCCTCTTTGCTGCCATGTAAATTAATAAGAAATGCATATTTGGATCGATGAGCACCATATTCGATGCTTTACCGATAAATGACAAAGTCAAAATACACGATACATGTTTTGAAATTAATACCATACACTTATAATCAGTCCATGAAAGACTAAACTGCCATTGTACACTTGCTTTTGTACAAACTGCCTTTGTACACTTGCGGATTGGAAAACGCCATCAGTCCTCATTACCATTACTTTAACTAATAATTTAAATTAGTAAGCATTATATTCTATTATAAATGGCTACTGGGATGACTTTCATCATCGTATGAGAATTACTTGGATAGTATGTCTTCAGGTGCAGGTGGTTTCACGACCCCGCTACTGGACCTCTGCTAGCTGGCGAAATGCCTAATTTGTCCCACATCTTAATAATTATCATACATAGTCACTTAGGCGCAAATGGCAATAGATAGCAGGAATTTTAAAGTCCAACCTCGGCAAATTCCTCACTCTTTTCGAGGCTCTGGCAAATTTTCTCATGGTTTATATGGTACGAAAAGTGTTCACCGTTAATGCGATGGAGTGGATAGCGCCCTCTAATTTGAAAAACATCAAATTTTGTGGTAGCAATAGATGTCTTTGTTGTAAATCTTTGAATACCGAAAATTGCTACGAAAGTTTCAGTACAGGCAACCGGTTTATCTTTGATCAGCCAGGTGTTTTTACTTGTAAAAGTAGAAATGTTATTTATCTTATATCATGTAGCAGATGTGGAATGTAATATGTACATGTAGGACAGACAAAGCAACCGCTACATTGTAGATTAAATGGTCATCGTCATTCAGTATTAAAAGGTCACTTAAACACATATCTTAGCAATCACTTTAAGCAAGATCATCAAGCTTGGACTGATGTTGAATTGCAAATTATTGATCATCTTGATGACAATATATACATATCACCGGAAGAGATAAACAGAGAGCTCAACCGCAAGGAAGACATGCATATCAAGATGCTCAATACCTTATACCCCTTGGGTTTGAATGATAGAGTTTTGGGAGATGGATGTGTATCTCAGCAGTCCATATCCAATGATCAATTTTTTAGTTATCCGATTAGCAGACGAAAAAGGAATCATGGAATAAGAAAATCGGGTAGAAAAAGCTCAAGTATTATGGAACTTGACAATACTTATCAAGAATTGCAAGATTCTTTTGAGACGCGTAGGATGTCAAAGTTTATCATCATCTAAAATCTCTCCCTAAAACTATGCTAAGAGCCATTCTAGGCAAGACAAGGGATGAGGCAAACATGATGTCATTTGTACTAACAGTATTCATTCAAAATAAACTTAACCTAGAGTCTGAGAACAAAAATGTAAAAGAACGAGCAACCATAATCATCCCGTTCGAATCTCAGACAATAGACTCACTCAATCTCATGTCTATATTCTGCGATCACAGTGTGTGCAAGCTAATTCCAAGCACAATTCAAGAACGTTATCAACCGAAAATATTCTATAAATTAGATAAACCCACTGCATTGAAGTTTTGCAATTATGGGCGATTTTGAATAACATAAAGTTTCAGGATGTGATGCACATCATGAACAATCCATGCTCATGTAGCAAGAGGCAATCTTTTGTTTACCCACATTTTGGTCACGTAATAACGGGTGATCTGGATATTGTGGATGATGAAGACTTACGTCAACTCTTCAGTTTTGGTACCAAACACAGAATCCCCAAAAGCCTTAGTTGGAGTGCCATAACAACTCAAATTAGTAATTCATTAGATGAGCATATTACAAAAATAAGTAAGAAAGAGAAGCTTGAGGCTACTTTATTCTCAGCGTGGAAATCAAGAATCATGGCCCTGATTAAAGATCGAATATATCTTGCCAAGAAATCCTCGAATAGATTTCGCGCACACAGTAATCGACACAAGATTAATGTCAAAATGGGTAAAAATCTGAAAGAATTGCAGAATGACGTCATAATTACGCCAGTTGATAAAGCATCTAATACGAATAATTATGTCTTCATTTGCAAAAAGTTTTATCTCCAAATTCTCTTAGCCGAGTTGGGAATTGATATTTCCACGTAGAACATATCGAGTAATGATACCTATGGTCCAGAGCAAATTTTAGCGCAGAATGTAATTGAGCAACACACAACAATTATGAAAAGCGAGTTTAAACTATCTGTCTGTGAAAAAGACAGAAAATTACCAAAATTATATTGGATTCCAAAATTTCATAAAACTCCATGCAAATTTAGATTCATAGCAGGAGCACGACAATGCACATCGAAAAAGCTTTCCATCAAAGTAAATTCAGCCTTAAGTATTTTGCGTGACAATTTTCAGAGATATTGTACGGCAATTAAGAGAAACAGCGGTTTCGATTGCTTCTGGAGTATAAAGTCCACACAAGAATTTCTACAACCTTATACACGAATCTTGATCAAAAATTGATTGACACATTCGCTATTATGGATTTGGTGTTTAATTCCTCAAATAGAAAATTTATTTGCATTGGATATGATAAGTCCTTTTGCTCAATGAAAAAATATAATGGTTATCGCTGTTTTGATAATCAGAAGTTAAAAGAAGCCATACTCGTACATTTCCTATTATCACAGACCTACGTAAATTCGGTAATTTAGTTTTCAGGCAGATTAAAGGCATTCCAATGGGAGGAAATTCTAGTCCACTCCTAGCTGACCTATTCCTCTTACACTGCGAATATGTTTTTATGCAAAATTTGATAAAAACTAAGAAACATCATTTAGCACGCTTGTTATCACCTACATCAAGATACATAGACGATATATGTGTTGTTAATTATAAACACTTTGATTCGTTGATTCAAAGAATTTATCCATCTGACTTGTTGGCGGAGAGAAATGGTGATAACAATAAAGAGGTAGTTTACCTTGATGTGAAAATACAAATCTCACAGAACAGCTTGAGAACTTCAGTATATCGCAAGGTAGATGACTCATCTTTCTTTGTGGTGCAACTGACTTTTCCGGAGAGCATGATCCCATTACAGATGGCCCTTCATGTTTTCGCGTCGCAAGTAGTCAGATATTGTATAATATGCTCGAAGTTACAAGACGCTGAACACAAAACTAACAAGACACTAAATATCATGAAATCTAGAGGTCATTCTCAGCATGACTTGATGAGCTACACAGAAAAGGCTCTCACAAGGCATAATGAATCGCTTCACAAATATGGTCTTTTCTCGGCTCGACAATTCACTTCACTCTGTGAATTTCAATGAGGTACGCGACCAACAAACGACTCAAATTTTCCTTAATGCCTTGCTGCATAGGTGAATAAACGACTAACATTGACTTGTAGCCATTTATATTCAGTATGAAGGAAACCGTAAAACCGATCTTCGTTTTCTGCACTATATTTGTTAATGCACTAAATATAGTGCAGAAAACGAAGATCGGTTTTACGGATTCCTTCATACTGAATATAAATGATGAATATTCCGTTGTTTCAAACTTGTAGCCATCATATGGGGGGCGGTGAGGAGTGAACACAGAGCGCTTAGCGTGACTTACGGGAGATGAGAGAGCTCCCATTGTTAAGTCTTGATGTATGAGGCGAAGTTTGTGTAAAGGCGGATTACATATTTATCACACAGCGATTACATATTTATGGGATTCGAGGATGAACAGGATCTGTTTACTTGTGGGAATCGAAAAGCAAAGATTGATGTACAGGATTTGTTTACATGTGCGGATCGCAGAAAGGCATACTGTATTTATTGATGGGATGAATTTTATGACAGGATCAGTTTGCATATGGGAAACGCAACAATTGAATGATTTATCTTTGTGACATATCTTTCACGACATATCATTACCTATTCAGTATTTTGTCAGCCACTATGTGTGGGACCCCGCTCGTCTGGGTTTGAGTGTTCAGGTTAGGGGTACCTGCTGATGACTGACGGAATGCAGTATTATGTTTTATATCCCTTAGTTTATAAATAAATAAGGCCACTAAATTCATTTGATAAAATTAAAAACTAATTCTTGCACAATGCATTTCGTCCACTCTTATTCAAGTGCTATCCATGTTTATCCATGTTTGCACTTGAATAAGAGTGGACGAAATGCATTGTGGAAGAATTAGTTTTTAATTTTATCAAATGAATTTTGTGGCCTTATTTATTTTTAAACTGAGTAAAGGGGAATCATTTTTTAATGATTATATCCCTTAATCGGTAGCTGAAGTAGTGGTCGATGTATTGTAATTCAAGTGAAGAAATGTGGAATTACATGAAGTACTATAAACGGATGAAGAAACTGGCGATAACAAATTCAAGTGCAAATTCAAGTGAAGAAATAGTATTTTCCATGTGTAGTCTTAGGTATAGTGTATATAGTTTCATTGCTTTCGGTGTAGTAGAGTGTCATTGTAGTTCTATTGTTTACCTCCATTATCCACTTTCCACTTATCCACTCTTACCATTTCTTTGTGTAGTGTCAGATATAGTTCACTTGTAATCGGTGTAGTAGCATCGTTGTATTTCCATATTTTACCTCCACTTTTTCAATTTTTATTCATCGGTTTCCTGTTGCTTTATAATATCCATTTTTATTCATCGGTTTCCTGTTGTTTTATAATATCCATTTTTAATTGCCTTAACCTATGGTGACCATTGTCCTATTCTATTTCCACTATCAGCATCTGTAGTTGGTACAGTATATTAGACGTCTGTTTTGAATCTATGGTATTAGTATATTAACAGCAAGAATGAGCAGTATTACAAGTCTTAAGATTTCCATTTTTACCAGATATTGGGCCAAAGCTGATCAATTTTAATTCGTTGCCACGAGAAAGCTACATTGAGTTCTCTTAAGAACTGATTAATCCAATGGTTACAGTAGCATTGCCTTTGTACACTTGCGGATTGGAGAACGCCATCAGTCTTCATTAGGACTACTTTAACTAATAATTTAAATTAGTAAGCATTATATTCTATTATAAATGGCTACTGGGATGACTTTCATCATCGTATGAGAATTCAAGGAAGTAATGCGATTATCCCTTCAAATTATCTAATAAAGACTATGCATGTAGCTTGATTATACAAGAGTTCTCGGTAATTACTGGGATAACCCATATCCTTCAAAACTGCATGAATTCTGAGAGGCATGCTGTCGCTGAGATTCTCACACACTTCCTTTGTGATGTCGTCTTCGAATTTCTGCCTTCAGAACGTCAAGGGATTTTTGGCCTTGAAGCTATCTCTTGACTATTTGCCATAACCTTCCGATCGGATTGGAGCTGGGATCAATCTCTGAAAGTCTATTATTCTACACAGTACTTCAAGGGTTTATTTGAGGGCCTTCGTGTTGGAGCGGAAAAGGAAGATTGTAGCCGACACTTGATAGCTGCGATGTGGCACAAGGACATCGATTTCAGAGTTTAGGGTTCTATTGTGCAGCTACATAGAATGAGATACACCAGCAACTGAAGCGATTTGTCGGCGAGTCTTACTTAGGTTCGTTCTTCTTAGGTTCCAAGCCAATGCGGTTTTTCTCTCGCTCGGATGAGGATAAGTCACATTGCTGCGGTATGATGAAGTGATGACGACTCAAGTCGGCCGCTGGGTATCACAAAGTGTCCCAACATCCCATTTTCTTCTTGTTCAATGCGTCAGGTATTGTTCGATGCCAATCCCACGCATATTGCGAGCTGATCGGCTGTTATCACGACTTTCTCGCCGCTTATCAGCCGCTTAATTTGTTCATCAGCATGAATAATATGTGATATCGCAACTGAAATATGAATATTAGTCACATACTACTGATGTGCACCATCCTTCAACATATCAGGGGACAGCTAAGAATATTTAAGAAACCTCAAACTGTTATTTAATGAAATATTGAAAATAAGTTTCCTCATACAATACTTTAGCACGACACTTTAAGTCACTTTAAGCACGACACTTCTAGTTTTTTTTTGGGGTCTAGTGCATAGTGATGTGGCCTATCGATACGCTGCAGTTAGACTATATCTATCGACAGAAATCATTCTTAAATGACACACTCAGTGGCACAGATTTTTCCATCGTTTTCACTCGACATTGGTCATGATATTCATTCAACAGTACTTTAATTGTCAAAATTGCAAGTCTATGAAGATATGAAATTCAGTAGACAAAAGTAATATTATTGGGACATATCTTGATGCAAGTCACATGATACTGAGGTTTTTGGCAGGCCCCACCATGCACATCCCAGTTGTCTTCTTGCTCATTCTGCTTAAGCAAGGATCAATCGAATCATAAAAAGCACTAGAACAGGATGAAATAATAGAACAATACAATAAGCGCAAATTATGGAATTCGATCACTTTTCTCTAGTTAGAATGTATTGAAAAATGTTAGGAGTCTGAAAAATCATAGCTATTGGTAGCTAAGTATTGAAAGATATTGATAGCATTGAGTGGAAGCGTTATGCTGTTATACATGCTCTTGTAATTTGAAGTAAATCCAATCGATCATGCTTTTGAAAATACATGCAGTCGTCTGATTACCTTTTATCAATGGCAAAGTTTACAGATTCAAATGTTGGATATTGAGATAAATCAAACGTTGTACACATAACGCGGTAGGCAATGATAATAGGCTACATACAATGCGGTTATATCATATACACACATTCTTCTAGTGCATTCATCACGAGCCGAGTGAGCCAGTCCTGAGCCTGAGTATATTCCGAGAAAAGTGCCCGTGCCGGACTAGACAATTCAGGCCCATTTACGAGTCTGAGTAACTACTTTATCATAATGATAATCAGCCAATCACTGGCAATCATTGAAAAACTATGGGAGACAGCAACTCAAAATCAAAAAATTCATTCAATTCATGCACGATTTCTTCCTTAGCAGACATGAGCATAAAAAAAAATGACTAGATAGTCGTCGTTTATTGACATGATAATCCTCCAATTACATCAATATGCTCAATTAAACCTCTCGCAATTTAGTTATAACGTCTCGGTCTTAGAAAACCATTTTCACATGCTTACATATTACAGGAGAACACAATTATCATCAATCTTATCGAATTGCCTGCAGTACGATATAATGAGGGAACTGACTGATGCATCTATTTGCAGTCAATAAGTCCTCATGCTAATTTTGGAAGAGAACGCGTCTGCATTTAGAATTAATGTTGGTGTAGTTGCATAATTATTACATGACCTAACATGTGAGCGCCATGTCATAGTCATGATGCTTGGAAGACTCATTCCTGTACATGTGCAGGGCCAGGAGGTCCTATCAAAGACATCATTTTTCTGAATAATATTTACCTTTTAAGACCAGGGTGCGTAACGTGTTTTGTCAACTATCTATTTGGAGCTGAGAATTGGAGACTTTTTAGTTTTAACGCATGCGCGAGCTTCTGTCGAAATTTAGTGTTTACCGAGTTGCAAGGCTGAATTTGAACGTTATTTTGAGAAATACTTTTTGTAAGACATATTTCCAAGCATTGCTTTATAGATAAAATATGAATAAACATTTTGTAATTTCATGGGAAAATACTCAGATAAGATTATCTCATTGTATTTCAAGTCAAATGCATTACAACTGCCGAAAATTCGAATTTCAAATTTCAAATTCAAAATTAACTTTTAGAAAGTTTGTAGTCATTATAACCCTTACCGTAAGTACCAAGGCTGACCATTTTTGTCCACCTAGTTTTTAACAAAACGCCATTTTTTCTAGCTGGTTTCAAATATTGAACTGCTCCATGTTAAAGGTTTTAGAATTAAGCTTCAACTAGTTTTGTTTTTGCTTTTAATGTTCTGTTTTAGTTTCTTCTAATAAAAATTTGGCTGCTTGGACATTTTTGGCCTTGGTATTCCACGTTGTGTAAAAAACACACTGTGTCAAAAGTGATTTATTCTAGTCTTTAATTTATTACTCCGAAATTCAATAGCTGTTAATTTATCGCGCATTTTACATATTTCAATGAGGCATATTTTACGTTTGTCGATATTTTTCATTCTCATACTCTTATGTGTAGCTGCTCTAATTTCCAAAGTCCCAGTTCAGTGATGGAGTTAACCAAAATCAAAATTATTGAACAAAAGTGGACTGTGAATGTCCAGATTCCTACCTTCCAGATTCCTTCCAGATTTGATTGTAGCGAACAGTGTCATCCTCCTGAAGATTAAAAACCCTACAGAAATGCGGGTACATGTAAGTGACAAATTGTTTCGGAAAAGAAGAATTGGAGATCTCAGTCACAAGCTACTTGCACCTTGTCTTAAAGCTAAAATGGAAAGCTGGAAGGCCACCTTCAGCGGTATTTCACGGGAGGTGAAGGACATAGCGGTAGGTCGTGGGTTTGTGAAAATGCGGCTCTCATCTCCTGTAGACAACCAGAATATACGTGGAGGTGTGGTGCCTGTGTTAACCGCAGAAGAACAAACCAGACTTGCGACATGTGTGGAGCATGTGTTTGGAAAGAACACTTATCTACAAGGTGACCTAATTGTGCATAAAAATCCTTCAATAACACTTGCAGTCTTTAAAATATGCATTAAATGAAATATAGATGTCTGTTTCATAAGAATAGTTCGTATTTTTGGTGTATTCTAAGACAGAAAGTAGGTGGACACTTTTGGTCAGCCTTGGTATTCTACGTTACTAAAAAAAGATTGGTGTGGTCAGAGTTTAAAGCATTGCGTGACTTTGATAGACAAACTGAAGCAATATGCACAATTTCGTGCAAAACATAGTTGTATATAATTCTTATTTTATTTGAAAATTCAAAAATATGGTTTTCTTAAAATAGACTAATGCTCACTTAATTTTCGTACGTTAGCCGTTATCATCCTTGCGGAAAATGGCCTCCCTTGTGATACGAATCCATTTCGCACGATTTCTGGCACGCTTTCGCTGCCAGCCGCCAGTTCCTTGAGAGTTCGTCTCTCCATCTCTTTCTCTGTCCTCCACGGTTTCTTTTCTCTTCTCTTGGTATCGACACTGTCGTTCTATGGCTCCATCTGTTATCGGGTCGCCTTATGACATGACCAGCCCACTTCCATTTGAAATGTTTCGCTTCTATTACAACGTCCTTTAATCCTGTTCGTCTCCTTACTTCTTCGTTTCTAACCTTGTCTTTCAGAGTGACTCGAATCATCCTTCGTTCCATCGCTCGTTGTGTTGTTCTGAGTTTATTCTCTTGTGATCGTGTTAGAGACCAGGTTTGGGATCCGTATGTCAGGACAGGCAGAATGCACATATCGAACAAACGTTTTTTATTCTTCATCTCTATACCTCGTGATGTTAAGTAGGGCTTGAGTTTCCAAAAGGACTTCCACGCATTTTGTGTTCTTCTTAGGATTTCTTGTTCTCGGCTGGCTTGAAAGGGGATATTCTGTCCAAGGTAAACAAAATCGTCGACATAATCTATGACGTGTCCATTGATGTGGATTAAACTTTTTTGGCCGTTTGTCAAAATTTTTGTTTTCTTGTTGTTTATCTTTAAACCGACCTTTTTTCCGCGCTTATTTAGCTCATCTACAATTATTTGCATGGAAGTCGCGTCATCCTCAAAAATGGCAATATCATCTGCAAATCTCAAGTTCATGAGACGTTCACCGTCGATGTTTATTCCTGCGTCTGTAGGGAAGTGACATGATCTGAATATGTCTTCTAATGTTGCCGTAAAGAGGACTGGGGATATGGGATCTCCTTGGCGAACGCCACGTTCAATGAGGAATTTCGGGCCTCTTGTTTCCAACTTTATGGAAGCTGTTGCATCACTATATATCTCATTTAAAATTCTCCAAATTTTCCCTCTTACTCCCTGCTTTCTTACTGCAGTTAGCATCGCTGTGTGGATAACAGAGTCAAAAGCTTTTTCATAGTCGATCATAAGTAGATAGAGAGTCTTGTTATACTCTGTATACTTCTCAATCAGTTGATTTATCGAGTGTAGATGGTCAACTGTTAAGTAGCCTTTCCGGAAACCAGCTTGCTCTCTTGGTTGATTCCATTCTAAAGTCTGTTTAATCCGGGGTTGTAAAACTCTGGTAAAGACTTTGTACAGATGACTTAGAAGGCTTATTGGTCGGTAGTTCTTTATGTTCTTACTGCAGCCTTTTTTTGTAAATCACTGCTACATCTGCGTTTCTCCACTCATGGGGTATCTGGCCACAATTCAAAATTCGGCTAAAGATCTTTGTCAGCATCTCAATCAAGGTTTCCCCTCCAGCTTTTAACATTTCGCATATTATTTCGTCTTCTCCCGGTGGTCTATTATTCTTCATTTCCCTTATTGCTAGTTGTACTTCACCTTTCAAAATTTCAGGTGTCGGATTTTCTTTCTCTTCTTCTTCAATTTCTACATCTATTATCACATTTGCAAAATCGTTTTTGTAAAGCTCTCTATAGAAGTTGGTTAGTTCTTCTAGTATTTCATGTCTATTCGTAACGTCATTTCCATTCTTTGAGATACATCTTATCATTTTTCTGCCTGGATTCATCAGCCCTTGTGCTTTTTTCAACGATTTGTTACTCTTTATGACCTCTTCTATTAGCTTTTCGTTGAATTCAGAAAAGTCTTGTTTGATCTTTTGTTGAGTCAATTTTCTGGTAATGGTAAACTCAACCTCTGCTCCGTTACTTTCTCTTCTTCTCTTCCGCAGTTCCTCTCGTTTATTAATCAGATTGACTGTGCCGTCTGTTAACTTTGTTGTTTCTTTTATAGCGCAGGTGAACTTCGAATATTCAACATTTAGGTCATCTGTATCTTCAATGTGTAGACTCTCAAATCTATTGGAGAGTTTCAATTGAAATTCTCTTCTCCTGTCCAGTATGAAGTTACCTGGAGTAACGAGTTTCCTCATCTTTTTTGCTCTTTCTCGTTTCTCATTTATTTTCATTTTTGCTCTTAAAAGACGATGGTCAGAGTCAAAGTCGAATCGGTTAATAATTCCAACATCTAACACAAGATCGGGATCTCTACAGAGGATGAAGATTTTCGTACTACTCCTCCATGAATGAAAGATGAGAACTGAAAAAGCACTATTTACAACATTGTCTATGTAAGCGCCTTGAGGGCGCTTGGGATAAATTTATGGATTTACAGTGAAAAGCTTAAACTTTTCTTGCTAATAGACAGTCAGGCAGCAAAATTTAAGTCAATCTTGACCGACTTGAATGTAGGTAGGTAGACGTGCTACTTACTCTACAGGATTATGTTCAGCATTATGTTCACTTTCATAGACATGAAGTGTAATTTTGTTATCTGCAATATGTTCTCCTCAGAGAACATTGACTTAAAAAGGGAAACATTGCCACACGCATCTCTCACATGATGCATACCTTACTTCCTATTGTATTTAACTGCTAATGATTCATTCAATGTAACAAAGTGCTTGAAGTTAGCTGCAAAATAAAGAACTAGGTTCTTTCAAGGAGATACAAGGCTATTATCTAAAACATATACCCCAGTGCACATTTTAATTTCAATTTAAAATAGGTGTGGTTCAAATTTTAATTAGACCTGCTTTAATTTGGATTTATTGACTTGACTAATTGCAAAGGACTTAAGCTGCTTTAATTTGGACTAGACTTATTTTGGTCTGAAGTTGAAAAAGCGGATGCGCTGCGCGCCAAGCCAAGTCCCGCTGTTCGTATTCACTTCAAGAGTCCTGCATGTCTCATTGATTTGAATTCATAGGATGGATTCCTACTGAAATCGAAAACATCGGATTCGTGTGGGATCGATGTGATCTTCGGGTATCGAATGGATATCACTAACACGCAATTGCTGGATGTTCACAATACAATAATTATATTACACAAAATAACAATTCACGGTACTTTTTTTCTTCCCCCCCCTCACGTGATCCAATGTTTCCAAATTCATCGAATTTCGTCAAACTTAGTCACATTGGATTTAGAATAGACTTGATCTGTCACTGAGCGATAGCACAACACGACTGAGAAGTCTTACTTGACCCCTGGGATGAGGGATTTGTCCCTTGGATACTCAGTTAGAATCCAAGATGCAGCTGTGATCATGACCTTCGTGGGACTGTTGTCTACACTGCAGCTACAGTGAAAGGCAAAGCAAGTGCTCGGAATTTTCTACAAACAAGAGGAATTTTACACACTCAACGCTTTTGCGACGGCAGTGAGACTGCCCTTAGGAGCAAGAGAAGATCGCTGACGATGCCGCGGGTGTCAACAAGAAAAATGTGGGGGAGGGGGAAGAATAGAAGTACCCAATTCACAATATAATAAAACAAGCTGCGGACAATAGTAAACAACATGCATAAATCTATAAGTTTTGGAATGACATACAGGATGAGCTAGGTCATACATGCAAATTTGTCCTTTACAAGTAAAGATAGCTCACAAAGTTACGGATCACAATAGCCTGGTGGACTTCACGGTGTGCGCAATTGAAATGCCTACATAGGCAGTTGACCACTTAGCTAATTAGTTAAGAAAGGAGCGTTTAAGTCTTGTTTAGGTTTGTGACTCAGTGCAACATATCAGAACTGGGTTCATCAGCACGATTGCGTAATTTGCAATAACCTGGCAGCACTGTCTGAGATCTGATTGTGTTAATTCACATTGTCTTTTATATCGCTTCAAAGAATACTCAAAGGAGTGTCAATTAAAGGCGATGGAAGCACCGTCTTAACAAAATAATTTTTTCAAGATAGCGTTTTCTACGTTGCTTAGTAGAACAACATAATAAGCATTAGAATAATTTGGTTAGAATCATTTAGTTAGGGAGACATCTCCTCTGAAGATTACAACATTTCCCACCCGCCAACCAATGTCGCTTTTCTCCGATCACGAAGTAACAAAAAATATTGAAATAATTATTTGTCGTTGATTACCGCAAAGATATGCAGGCCTATATGTAAAATGTGTTCACATCTCAATGCTAAAGAACATTTGGGAACCTGTACCAATGTAAACATTTGTTCATGCAGCTTGCATACGTTTGCAACGAAAGCGCTAATCAAGCTTGGTGACACATCTTCAATAAAATTATGCGTCATTCAGTTATTTACTATCTAAAGAGAATGGAAACGATTAGGTCAATAATAGACACCAACACCCTTGATTCCCCGCGTGCACCCCCTGACCAAGGAATTGAACCGAAATACGCTGTGGAGGCGAGCGTACAGTTGATACAGTTGCACCGTCAGCAGGTGAGCAAGCAGGTGTCAAGCAAAGTGAATTACGCATTTTTCAATGAAAATCATTCTTATACAAGTTAGTATTTGTACAATCACTTGAACTTTCAAGAGTTAAATATTTATACGATGCATCAATCAAGCCAAGAATATGATTCGTCATATGTACCATGAATGATGCGGATATGCGTGCGCTTTTTGAAATCGGAAAAAGTAGGCGTCCACTCTCGCCGACTTCTCCCCGGAAGAATGTTGTGGAGGCAATGGGCTGGGATTGAACATTTTTCAAAAAGTCTCAAAGATTGCTGTAGGCTCCTTTCATCCAAGGACTTCATACATGAGCAGCTTGCATCAACACCAGAAATAATCCGATGTGCTCTACCCTGTAGGTTATTTAAGCGATTCTTCAAATAGGCAGGCATGTTAACAAACAAGGGTGGGCAGTATTCTAAGACAGATCTTAAGAGGCAATTCTATGCACAGAAGAAGTCACTTTTCGACAAGAAATATTTCAAAATACGGAGACAATGTAGTCGACGGGCGAAGGTAGCAGTTTCAAGTTCAAAATGTTTGTCCCATTTCAAATCGTGTGACCAAGTAATACCGAAGATCTTGTGAGTATGAACAACTTGGAAACCCGATACGTTTACAGAGAAAAAGAGCGCGATTTCCATAAGGAAGGAAGACACTTTGTCTTTTTATGGCTCACTTTCAGATGCATTCTCTTAACCCATGATAGAAAATTCTCATGCTCAATTTGCACATGTAGATTGTCTGTAGTGTGATAAACAGGAACAATAATAGTAAGGTCGTCAACGTATTTTACAAAGTATACAGAAGAGGTCAAAGTACAAAAATTGCCCTTTGTTGCGTTAAAGAGCGAGTACAGAACATTGAAAAACACCTGACGTCGCATTAACTTCATTCCATTTACAAATAATGTTTTCTAGTTCAGTTCAGTCAAGTCATTCGAATGATGGCACTTTAAAAACATAGAATATTTCTGTGTCAGCTCGCACATTATATTTGAGCAAAGAAATCCATTTTTGAGTTCAGAGAGAGAGAGAGAGAGAGAGAGAGATTAATTGACGACATTGTGCATCGCTTCTCAACATGCTTGATCTTCGTATTCTGCCTTATTTCTTACACTTCGAACTCCTAATTGAAAATCGTGATTTTCAGTCAGTGACTTTATTCAGCAAAGTAAACTTGGATAATCCATTAATAATAATGTTGGTCGCAATTCTTAGGTGGATATTCTCTCTTTAGATTAGTAGAAGACAGTCTTCTCGGATGCTGGTATGATTCATTTTCATGCTGTGAATCTATTGTGCCCTGAAGCATTCATGTAGCGATCATTACTTGTATTGTTGATTTTATTTAGATAGCTGATAGGATTTTTTTGATTTTCCAATAAATCATGTAGACAGAAATACATTTCGTAAATTCCTTCAATTCTTATCAAATATTTTGTTCTTGGCAATCATTGCATCCTCTAGCTCAAATTTAATCAGACATCTATTCGTTATACTGTTCCTAAAATCTATTTTTATACTGCTTCAGTTCACAAAACTGCAAACTGAAAGATGCAATAATATCAAATGTAAAAATATCAAATTGTTTATTTCTTAAAGAGAGAATACGAGGATGAAATGATACATTACGAAGACTTTCACAAACATAGAGTGATGACAAAGGAGATGGTGTTCTACATTTCCATATTGCGATAAAATATATACACAAGAAATAGAGTTGTGAAATGTAATAAAATTATCAATGAGACACTGGAAGGAAAGGGCATTTAAATTTTGACACAAAATAGCATGTGGATGAATTTAATCAAAGCATAAATCATAAATTGCCTAAATGCAAATGGAGATCTTGAATATTTATTAATATAAACGGCCTGTCATCTCATTTTCAAACATTTATATTTATCAATGGCATATTTATCAATGTTTCGCGCCTTCTTGCCTAATCCTTATCATCAACGAGGTCAGAAGGCACATGAATGAAAAGCAGAAGCAACAATTCAAGTTGCAAACCCAAGTTATCAGGAGTACACGAAAATAGTTCGAGAAGAACATGGTGCACTGGTTGGCAAACTAGACTGTCATTTTAATATTCACTCAGGATCTGCAGCAGATGTCGCCGCCTGGCAGCTCTTCTTGAAGTTGATTTTACGTCATTCTTGTTATAGAATACAATGATGTCTTCAGACTTGAACGATTTCGGTACAAAGATTCCTTGACAGCGGCAGATCTCTGCACGGCTCGGAATGGTGCAATTTAGGGATGTAACCGATCGCCGGTCCGGTCCGGAAAATCGGACCGGTCATACCAGTGTAATTCCGTTTCCGTCTCATTTGAGTAATTGCACTGGTCGTACAGAATCCTTGACTTAGAAGCAGTCGTTGTTGTTAAGGTACAGTTAGGCATGCAACTATATAAGCATTTCTATAAGGCATTCGTAATCATGAGTAACGCGATTGGTACGTTATTAAACCTAGCAGTAAGTGATAATATTATTCCGTGTAGAATATTTGTCCATAGACATATGCTAGCAGTAGCAAGACCTAAATAAATTTGATTGGATTTCTTGAAGGCCTATCTTGATTGATAACTTTGAAAGGTTAAATAGCCTCGCTCAGCATACGGGGAGTTGATATCGGCATGGGATTGTGGCATTCTTGCATTCGGTCTCCTGTTTGGAGGTTGCCGCCGGACCGGCCCGAAAATCTTGGGCCGGTTTCCATCTCTGCTTCAACATAGGACCTACACAACAATAGATGATATTAACTGATATGGTAGTCATTTATACATGTAAATCAACATTAGCATAGCTATTCATAGCTTTCCATCATTATCCGTCGTCTAATTTTGGCTGTTACAAGTTATCCTTAACTGCATTTATCGAAAAGCTCGGTCGGTCCAGTACCGGTCTCGAAAATTCCGCACCTGCTAACTCTGGTGAGAGCTAGCTAAAAATATCTAGAATGGTTGAACAAGCTGGGCCATTCCGAGCCGTACTAACAAGCCCCTTTGACGCGAAACACAGTGTCTACGGCTGTCAAGGTATTGGTGAGCTTAAAGGTGCAGTTCGGCCAAACTTTACACATCGTTTTTATTCGATCAGTAAATCGCAAGCCAAATTTCTGATGCTTGCTCGCCGAATGTCGTCATCCAGCTTATCAACGTTGAAGTGCAGGAGCGTGGCAAAGTTTCGAGATGACGTCATCACGGACACGCTCTCATTTGAGAGAGATTGGTGCAACGGGCATACAGAGAATAATGCTCAGACACTGTCTCCTCTGATAGAGAAGCTTGATTGACCTGCCTCAAAAACACAACAATCCCTCACCCGCGGTGAATTGCGCGCTTCACTTGTCAGTTGAAATTAAGAGATATAATTATTATCATTATTAATTAATATAATAATTCAGAGAAGACTGTCATTCATTAGAATTTGTGATAATACTATGTTATCATCATCACGCAAGCTATATTGATCATCATTACACTGTAAAGAATTAAGTCTTCGGATTTCACAGATAGAGTATTCCCCACAGCATAAGTCCCCACACATACTTCTTGCAAGAAGTAGGCTTACTACCCATCTCGTCGAGAGGCACATGTAAGTCATATATTCATGATCTACATGGCGATGGTAGGGTAAGGTGGGGCAGGACGCCAGTAGTAATAAAAGGTCCATAATAAACACAGCGCGCCCCCCCCCCTCTGGAACGACAGAGGTTGTGGTCTGTCGTGGTGTGCCGGCCAGGTTGGTTCACAACATGTTCGCTGACTCCCCCCCCCCCCCTCTGCAACGACAGAGTGTGAGACTCGAGTGAGTTGGTCCGACCGCCTGGTTGACTTGGGCGACCGTCCAGGTTGACGTGGGCGACCGTCTAGGTTGACGTGGGCGACCGTCTAGGTTGACGTGGGCGACCGTCTAGGTTGACATGGGCGACCGTCTAGGTTGTCGTGGATGGTGAAATGGCTGCCAGATTCGGATTCAGCGTAAAATTCTGCATCTGTGGTGTGATTTCCAGCTCAATCGGCGAGAAAAACTGTTTCTTCAAAATTTTGGCAGAGTTAAAATGTGGGACGTTTTGGTGTGTAGGGCCCAAACGTATCCTCGGATGAGAAAACGGAGGCCAGATTCGGATTCAGCGTGAAATTCTGCATCTGTATGGTGAATTTGAAAGCAATCGGAGAGATAAAATTTTTCGCTGACGTCCCCCCCCCTCTGGACAGCTTGCTTCGATTTTGGCTTCCAGTGGACGGATTTTGTCGTGCGATAGCTCGTTTGAAAGCTAAGAGTGAGACAAATTCAGTGAAACAATCGGCTTGTTCCTATCTGTCTTCGTTTAGATGTGAGATGCCATTTAAGATTTTGGGACATTGGCGAAAAACGACAGAGTTAGAATTTGGGATGTTTTGGGCTGTAGCTTCAAAACGAACCATCGGATGGGAAAACGGATTTCAGATTCGGATTCAGCGTGAAATTCTGCATCTGTATGGTGAGTTTCAAGTCAATCGGAGAGAAAAAATTTTCAACATTTTTCGAAAAAACGACAGAGTTAGAATTTGGGACGTTTTGGTGTGTAGCACCCAAACGAAGCATCGGATGAGAAAACGGAGGCCAGATTCGGAATCTACGTGAAATTTTGGGTTAGGAAGGACGTTTCCAGCGAAATCGGAGAGAAAAAATTTTTCGCTGACGTCCCCCCCCCCTCTGGACAGCTTGCTTCGATTTTGGCTTCCAGTGGACGGATTTTGGCGTGCGATAGCTCGTTTGAAAGCTAAGAGTGAGACAAATTCAGTGAAAGAATCGGCTTGTTCCTATCTGTCTTCGTTTAGATGTGAGACACCATTTAAGATTTTGGGACATTGGCAAAAAAACGACAGAGTTAGAATTTGGGACGTTTTGGGCTCTAGCTTCAAAACGAAGCATCGGATGGGAAAACGGATTTCAGATTTGGAATCAGCGTGAAATTCTTTATCTGTATGGTGAGTTTCAAGTCAATCGGAGAGAAAAAATTTTCACTGACGTCCCCCCCCCCCCTTTGTTCTAACTTTGGTTCTAGTGGACGGATTTTGTTCGTTCGACTTGCATTGGAAAGAGGATGAAACACTGCTCGACCGCATTTTTCGTTGCGAGTCAATCGGAGCAGCCGTTCAAAAGTTAGAGCGGTTACAAGATTTTAGGTCGGAGCTCGCTTACCTGAAAAAATCCTAAGTGTCAGAGTGAGTTTGTATGGGTAAAATTTTGAAAATTTTCCAAAGTGTGGAATTTCGACCTGGGACCGTCACCAAAACATTTTTCATCAAATTTTGAAATTTCACTGACGTCCCCCCCCCTTTGTTCTAACTTTGGTTCTAGTGGACGGATTTTGTTCGTTCGACTTGCATTGGAAAGAGGATGAAACACTGCTCGACCGCATTTTTCGTTGCGAGTCAATCGGAGCAGCCGTTCAAAAGTTAGAGCGGTTACAAGATTTTAGGTCGGAGCTCGCTTACCTGAAAAAATCCTAAGTGTCAGAGTGAGTTTGTATGGGAAAAATTTTGAAAATTTTCCAAAGTGTGGAATTTCGACCTGGGACCGTCACCAAAACATTTTTCATCAAATTTTGAAATTTCACTGACGTCCCCCCCCCCTCTGGACAGCTTGCTTCGATTTTGGCTTCCAGTGGACGGATTTTGTCGTGCGATAGCTCGTTTGAAAGCTAAGAGTGAGACAAATTCAGTGAAAGAATCGGCTTGTTCCTATCTGTCTTCATTTAGATGTGAGATGCCATTTAAGATTTTGGGACATTGGCGAAAAACGACAGAGTTAGAATTTGGGACGTTTTGGGCTCTAGCTTCAAAACGAAGCATCGGATGGGAAAACGGATTTCAGATTTGGAATCAGCGTCAGATTCTTTATCTGTATGGTGAGTTTCATGTCAATCGGAGAGTTTCAAGTCATCAGCGAGAAAAATTTTCAACATTTTTCGGAAAAACGACAGAGTTAGAATTTTTGCGATGGCTGCCTACTGTAGAGCCAAAACGAAGCATCGGATGGGAAAACGGAGGCCAGATTCGGATTCAGCGTCAAATTCTACATGGAAATGGTGTATTTCCAGCTCAATCGGAGCACTAGAACCGGAGATAGACGGGATTTTTAGTGTTTGGATGATGGGTATTACGTCATCAGCTGATCGCCACACACTATATAAGCTGGGAACCGACGGAGACTTGTCATTTAGAGGAGAACGATTGTCAGAGGTAGGTCGTCTCTCTGAGCTCCGATGATAGCTTCGGACATTCCAAATTCCAAGTTTCTGTAAGAAACCGACTTAGAAAATTTCATTGCTGATATCAGCTAAGCCGTCAGACTTAGAGGTTCGCCAGGAGATGGCCTTCGTCTCCAGGCCATAAAAGACTCCAAAACTTTAAAGGCTCGTAACTTTGCTTCTACAAGTCCGTTTGACTTGATTCAAAAAAGGTTCGGTCGCTATTGACCTGCCCTAAGTGATGGACTACTTATAAAATTTCATAAGTAGTGCTAAAAAGTTGAAAATTTTAAATTCACTAGTTTTGGAGGTTTTCTGGGGTTTTCGACCCTGCTGAAGTCAATGAAAGCATTTTTAATGATGTCTGAGCCAGTCTTCTCATGGTATAAGCGGCTTTTCACTGAAAGCGAGCAAGACACGGAGAGTTTTGCTGTAATATTCCACTGACAGGGTGTTCCTTCGGGACGGCGGACGATGCCGTAGTGATAAGTGTGGCAAGGGAATGTGTCATATTTAAGACCGTAACCGCTGGGACAACTCATGTCTCATGTTGGGCATTTGACACAGCTCTCAACGTAGCACTTTGAACGCCAATCGGTTGAGTCTTAGCTATCTTGTCATGGGTGGCCTCTAAACATCTCCATTGCAAAACGCTGGTGAATCAAGCTCTCTACGGCTTGCTATCAAGTAGATCAAAGCAATAACTTGGGATGTTTCCTCAAGGTTTTCAAGTATGCTGAGTTCAAATCTGCTATCAGATTTCAAATTTAACTAAGACTAAGGCAGCTTTGAGGGGTTAGATCCCAGCTACTGTTCACTACCTTTGACTCGGCGTTGCTGTTACCACTTCGGGGCAGTGACAATGATGTCTTCAGCTGTAAAGAGCGGGTATCGGGGAAGATCTCTCACTTCCCTAGTGATCAGTACAAGGCCTTCGGGCTGTCGACGGGATCGAGTGCCACTCACTACACTCAAATCTATCATTCCTCACTAAGTGTAAATTACTGACTATACATTTGTCCTGCTATCAGGTTATTTTTGACTTGCTATCTAGTTGAATAGTCTCTTGCTATCAAGAGATTCACTTCTACTCATAAAGCACATCATCGCTGTAATACCTCCTTTGCTCGAGCGTTCCTTCGGGACGGCGGGTACTGCCGTAGAGGGATTGTGTTGCACGGGTTGTTCGTCGTTTGTTAGACCGAAACCTCTGAGCCGTTGCTCATGTTGGGCGTTCGACTTCATACTCAACGTGACGCTTTCTTTCGCCAGGTCAGAGTACTTCAGCCATTCGACAAAGGTTAGTCTTTATGATATGGAGTAGAGTGAAATGTAATTCATTAGATGTCCCTTCAATGATTGCTCCCATGATAAACGTTGATGAGACAAATGAAATGATTCTCATCTTCCCTTTTCAATGATTGAAATCTACTAACACACTACCGTATAATCGGCCACTATGGGGCAAGACATGATAGAGCCTTCAATGCGCTTTGCCCTGGGCAGTCTTTAGACTGGCGAATACTATCATTAAGTTGAATCTGCTATCAGTCAACTTGAACGTTGCGTCGCATTAGAGGGGTATATAAACCACTGCCTCTCATTCCATTTCAATCATGCAGACGCCGAACAGTCAAGTCAGCTCTCCTCGCGGACCGCAGTTAAGGCCGCGAAATTTATTTGAGGAGTTTGTCAGGCTAGAGGAGCAAGACAGAGTTTTTAATAATCTTGCTCGGATTGGCAATCCGATGACAGCAACTGCTGTCAATCCAACGGAATGGCGCTACATTCCACTTTTTAGCCATGTACCAGTTAGTGTGGAAGTCGACAGTGTTACCAAAGAGAGAGTCAAAGACTCTCTCAGTAGAATTGGTAGGGTGTAAGATGACATTACTCCCGAGAACGAACCATCGGCTCTCTTAAGGACCACCATGGGGCAAGACATGATAGAACCTCCTCGCGGTTTGCCCTGGGCAGTCTTCGGACTGGCGAATACTATCATTAAGTTGAATCTGCTATCAGTCAACTTGAACGTTGCAAATGAAGTTCGGTGTAATACTTCCTTTCGACGGGCGTTCCTGTAAAGGGCGGCGGTGAAACCCGTAGCTATGTATACCGCAAGGGACATTCGGCAATGGTCAATCTTGTTAAACCTCTCTGCGTCATGTTTGCAAGTGATTGCCTCTGTCTCAACGTAGTATGCATTCGCGCCAGGGCGACATTTAGCCAACTGTCGAAGGTTGCCTAAAACTTTCCATTGCATACGTTATGAGAACCATGAGTTCTACCTGTCTCTATCAATGAGACGAATTGATGAATGGAATGAAATGGGAGGACACTCACGCGCCACACGCAACATAACACACTTCTCTCTTTCGTAGTCTAACAAGCTCTTTACACATGGATCGCAGTCGATTGCTATCCCTGTATCAGAAGTGTAAGCTATCTTAATTTTATTTGACACTATTTCATCTATCATCATCGCCCATATGAAATGTTTTAAGATTTACAAGTTAGAAATAAAGTTTCAATAGTGTATGCGTTAGAAATAAAGGTGTAACTGTTTGTAAAATAAGATCGCAAGATTTACTAGTTTACAAGTTAGACTAAGTGTAAATTAAAAATAAAATTATAACTGTTTCAAGAGTTTACAAGTTAGAAATTAAGTTTTAGCTGTTTGTATATCAAAATAAAGTTTCAAGAGTTTACAAGTTAGAAATAAAGTTTCAATAGTGTATATGTTAGAAATAAAGGTGCAACTGTTTGTAAAAATAAGATCGCAAGATTTACTAGTTTACAAGTTAGACTAAGTGTAAATTAAAAATAAATTATAACTGTTCACGTGTTAAAGCGTTGATGCAACGATGAACAATTAATAAGCTGAAAAGTTTTAGATTCACTTTAACATTATCATATGTTTACAGATAGAAATGTATTACAGCAAAGCTACTTCATGAGTTAGTTTGCCAGGAGTGTATCATCTCAAACTTTTACTCCGACTGTGGAACATTGATTTCCATGATGAAGATTTAAATAGTTAGATTCGATGGCGAACAAGATTTACTAGTTTACAAGTTGGACAAAGTGTTCTACTATTTGTAAATGAAAGATATCATTTCAACAGTTTACCAGTTAGAAATAAAGTTTCAACAGTTTACAAGTTAAAAATAAAATTATAACTGTTTCAAGAGTTTACAAGTTAGAAATTAATTTTTAATGGTGTATACGTTAGAAATAAAGTTTTAGCTGTTTGTATATCAAAATGAAGTTTCAAGAGTTTACAAGTTAGAAATAAAATGAAGGTTCACCAGTTTACAAGTTAAGAATAAAGTTCTATCTGTTTGTATGTTAGAAATAAAACAAAGTTTCAACCGTTTACAAGTTAAAATAAAGTTTTATCTGTTTGTATGTTAGAAATAAAACATAGTTTCAACCGTTAACAAGTTAAAAATAAGGTTTCAATAGTTTGCGAGTTAAGAATGAAGTTTCAATAGTGTGTGTATATTAAGAATAAAGTTTTATCTGTTTGTATGTTATAAATAAAATGAAGCTTCACCAGTTTACAAGTTAAGAATAAAGTTCTATCTGCTTGTATGTTAGAAATAAAACAAAGTTTCAACCGTTAACAAGTTAAAAATAAAGTTTCAATAGTTTACAAGTTAAGAATAAAGCTTCAATGGTGTATACGTTAGAAATAAAGTTTTAGCTGTTTGTATATCAAAATAAAGTTTCAAGAGTTTACAAATTAGAAATAAAGTTTCAATAGTGTATATGTTAGAAATAAAGGTGTGACTGTTATTAAAAAATAAGATCGCAAGATTTACTAGTTTACAAGTTAGACTAAGTGTATGAGTAAGCTCTGAATACATAAGATATAGTAAAATCATCAACGAATAAATCATATCGCAATAGGAATGTACATTGACAGATTCAAATAGATGCTCATACGTTCATAAAAGAGAGTTTGTGACATCAGCATTAATTGGAAGTGCGTGAGCGCACTGGAAACTCCTGATCGTCTTGTGATTGGACGAGACGTCTCATCCATTCACCGCTTAGGAAAATCTTATAAAAGGTAGTGCACCAGCTCTACTCTTCACATTTATCTTTCATAAGGTGAGTGTTGGTGAGCTCCCGCTATCAGGTTGTTTTGACTTGCTATCAAGTTGAATAGTCTCTTGCTATCAAGAGTTTCACTTCTGCTCATAAAGCATATCATCGCTGTAATACTTCCTTTGCTCGAGCGTTCCTTCGGGACGGCGGGTACTGCCGTAGAGGGATTGCGTTGCACGGGTTGTTTGTCGTTTGTTAGACCGAAACCTCTGAGCTGTTGCTCATGTTGGGCGTTCGACTTCATACTCAACGTGACACTTTCTCTCGTCAGGTCAGAGTACTTTAGCCATTCGACAAGGGTTAGTCTTTATGGTATGGAGCATTTCGAAGTGTTGATTGACTCATGTTCATTGAATGACTATTCACATGATCATCATAGGTAAAATGAAATAAATCTTACGTATCCTTTTCAGTGAATTTGCCTTCAACGTCGAATCTAACTACTTTAATCTTCGATATGGATACGAGTATCACGAGAAAAATTGAATCTTATCGCGTCTCTGCCAAGATGGAGGAAACTCTCATTGAGCAATGTAAGTTTTTGTGTGATGGGGCAAGGATGCAGGTTGTGCTAATAAAACTCTTGAACTAACATCATTCGGTTACCATGTGTGTTGAGCATAGGAATTAATTTTCATAAACCTTTGAATAACATCAAGAATGTAAGAATCATATCCTTACTAATTTTCAACAAAAGACCCTTAACGTCTTTTTACTCCGCGATTTTCAAAAGCGAAGCTCATTTCTAAAATTTATAATGCACTCTAATATCTCCCTCCCTTTTTCAGTACAGCAGCGCATCATGAAGAGAGAACCTATTCCTGAAGGGGCACTTGGTCGAGCCTATGAACGACTGGGAATATGTAAGTATCTTAATGAATGAATGCTGTCATGTGTTCTGTATCATCATGGCTGATAGCATGCATTCTATCATTCATCAATCTCATCTCTTTTCCACTCTACAGTTTTGGCAAGGCAGGAGAAGTGGGAGGAAGTCGCGAGGCGGAAATATGATGACGATTTTCCGACCCTACCCTCTCGCCCATCTACCTCAGCTCCACCATCTGAGCAGCCATCCACCTCGGGCATGGTCATCGCCCAACCTCCACCACCACCCATACCTGCTCCTCGTCGCCGCATCCCTCCAACACCCAAGCCGCGGACTCTTCCACCCTCGGCTCGCATCCCCCTTCTACCTCCTCTTGAACCATCGGTGATGGTGGAAGTAGATTCTCTTGATGGTAAGTTACAGTGATGGTAAAGGGGGACAAGGACTTAAACAAAACGCACGCCACACTTGGAATTGAATAGTCATGTTACTGATCGCTTTCCTTCCTTTTCTCAACAGATCTCGCAACGGTATTTCTGGGCGACAACGTTCCTAACCGCCCCGCCAACTCTCACATACCACCACCGGCAACAGCAGGCGACTTCCCTCCCATCTCCAACAAGTCGCTAGAAATGGAGATCGAGGTGTGCGACCACACCATTAAAATGGTAGGTTGAAGATTTCCTCACTCATCTCCCTCGAACGTTTGGCTAATAGCATCTTCCTCAATTTCAGGCATCGACTTCATCACCAAAGCCCTCCTTTCTCAAGGAAAGTTTACAGCTATTGAGTGAAGGTAAGTTGTAACAAAACACTAAGACTTTAATAGAGATGATAGAATGATTTCTCTTTTAGGTGATGCTAGTTCCAGCTCAACACTATCGCGGGAAGGCGACGAGCGGGAATGTGCTGACTGTGGGCACATCTTCACGAGGAAACGCGATCTGCTCCGACACATCAGACAACGTGTGTGTCAACCCAAGTCGCCATCAATCTCCCGAGGTGAGGATGACTCTATTGAACACGTCTCCTTTACTTGCGACTTCTGCATTCAATCATTTGAGTCACATTTTGAATTATCTTCACATAGACTTCGACATACACACACGAACGATACCTACACCAACGGTACCTCCTCTATCCGACTCTCTGAAATATCAATGAACAATTTAGTGAGGAACTACCAGATGGACTCCTCAGAAACCATTGCTAACTTTGAGGAATGGTTTCATCAAAATTCATCCTTGATAGATGCGCTCTTTAGAAATTTAGACAACTTTAGAATAAAAGCGCTCATCTACTTAAAAATAAAATATGTAAAAATCGATCATCATACTGGTCAAATAGTAGAGCGGTTGGAGTTTCACATACCCTCCTCTCCTGCTACAGAAGTAATCGATGAAGATTCTTGGTTAAATTTTCATATTCAAGGACTAAAACTAAATATAGTTAAATTCAACGAACGCGATAGTGGCCTCATTTTTGATGGTATAGAATCTGCCAAGTTTAAAATCAATTTGCTAGAAAGTTATAGTGGGCGAGGCTCCTTCAATCTTCCAAAAATTTTAAAAGACAAAAAAGCAGTCATTTCTGTAGATTGCGAATCGCAATGTTTTAAGTATGCAGTGTTATCCATTCTCCACTACAATGATGTAAATGATAATCGTTTCCGTAGAAGTAAGTATCAAGAGTGGGAAAATGAATTAAAGTTTGATGACTGCAATAGTGAAGACATGAAATTGAAAGATATAGAGAAATTTGAGAAATTAAATAAAATTAAGATAGTGGTTCACGTCTGGGAGAAAGGGTTAAAAGGCGTTAGGTATAACAACCGCCAAAGTAGCTATGATCGAGTTGTCAACCTTTTGCTAGTGTATGAGGACAATACTCAACAGTGGCATTACTGTGGTATTCCAAAAATTCATCGCCTTTACAACCATATACAAAAATCGATTAAAGGTGAACATTTCATATGCGACCGCTGCACACGACCATTTTGGTCGAAAAATAAATTTCTAAGTCATTATGAATGGTGCAAGCGGGGTAAACTACAAATAGAGCGCATGCCCAAAGATAAGGAGTTTTCATATAGAGAGAATGGTGATGAACTAAGTCCCCTGCGTGTCATCTATGCTGACATCGAATGCTATATCGATGATATCATCCACAAGCCAGCAGCCATTTCCTGCTATGAAGTATGGCATGATCACTTTAGGAGTAGGCAAAATAAAATGCGCGTCTGGCAAGGTGAGGATTGTATTTACCAATTCCTACAATTCCTCGAACAGGCTGTAAAATTTCAACAAAAGTATGATGGTGAACTCTATCGCAGATCATTGCATATGACAGCAGATGATCAAGCAAAATTTGATAGCTGCAACGTTTGCCCCAAATGTAGGAAAACATTTGACGATGATAAGATTAAGAAAGTGCGCGACCATGATCACATCACTGGTAAATTTAGAAACGCACTCTGTTCAAAATGTAATTTTTCACTTAGGATGAAGCGGCGTACATTACCCGTCATTTTCCATAATTTCAAGGGCTACGACAGCCATATGATAATAAAAGGAGGTTTAGGTCAAATGAAAGAGTGGAAGCTTGATGTAATAGCGCAAACGAGAGAGAAGTTTATGGCCATGACAGCAAAAGTGCCTGTCGATAAAACTAAAGAAAATAAGACGGTCTATTTTGATATAAAATTTTTAGATTCCTACCAATTTATGACTGCATCACTGGCCTCTCTCGTGCAAAATCTAAAGTCTCTTCCACTAACACAAAATCTTAAGAAACAATATCCAAATCTAACCGATGAAGTCATCACACGGAAAGGAGTCTTTCCATATGCATATTTTGATGCAATTAGTAAACTCGGCGAGACTTCTCTTCCGCCCATAGATAAATTTAAAAATGATTTGATTGGTGCAGAATGTAAGACCGAAGATTATGATCATGCACAAGATGCATGGATAAAATTTGACTGCCATACATTTGGTGAATATATGATTGCCTACCTTAAGTTAGATGTATTTTTGCTGGCTGATGTATTTCAGGAGTTTCGACGAGTGGCATTAGAAGAAGATAAGTTAGATCCCGTCCACTTTGTCAGTCTGCCAGCCATGTCATTTAAGTCTGCTTTTAAAATGACTGGTGAGACCATTCATCTCTTACAAGATCCAGAGATGTATAATTTATTTGAGCGAGGAATTCGCGGTGGTCTCACATTTGTAAATAAACATAGGTTAAAATCAAAAATAGTAGGCAATGACCAGACTCATCTGAAGTATTATGACCAAAATAATTTGTATGGTAGTTCATTATCCAAACCGCTACCTCACTCTGAGTTTAGCTGGTTAGATGATAGTGAAATTCAACATTTCTCCAACCCTTCCAACATACTAGCAATTCCAGATGAAGGTGATTGGGGATATTATTTTGAGATAGATCTAATCTATCCAAATAATATTAAACATAAAACCGTGGATTTTCCACTCGCACCCGAATCAGGTGAAGTGACCAAAGATATGTTTTCCGACTTTATGAAACAATTTCATAAAGATTTAGAATCATGCGGTCAACCCGACTATAAGCCTTGCCGCAAACTTTTACTCACCCAGTATGATAAAGAAAACTATCTAGTCCACTTTAGCATCTTAAAATTTTATTTAGAAATGGGTATGATTTTAAAAAGAGTTCACCGCATTATTAAATTTAGACAGAAAGCCTTCCTCAAACCATATATTGATAGCAACAGCCAGAAACGTGCACTAGCCCAAAATAATTTTGAAAAAGATTTTTATAAATATAAGAACAACAGTCTATTTGGTAAGACGATGGAGGATGTTAGAAAGCGCGTAAACTACAAACTAGTTAATGATGATCAAAAGTATCACAAATTGGTCTCATCACCTCTATTCATCGATAGAGACATTATCGATGAGGATCTTGTAGGTATTAAAATGATAAAATCTGAAGTTGAGTTGTGCAAACCCATCTATATTGGTCAAGCTGTACTAGATTACTCTAAGCTTGAAATGTACCAACTCTTTTATAAAATACTAAAACCATGTCCTCTCGTAAAAGAGGTTCGTTTGTTGGGTGGTGATACAGATAGTTTCTTCTTAGGTATTACCACTCAAAAAGATTTAAATTTCAATGAAGTAGGAAAATCTTTAGAAAGATATTTTGATACATCAAATTATCCTACTGATCACCCACTCTACTCCATCAAAAATAAGGCAAAACTTGGCTGCTTTAAGGATGAGACAGCAGGGAAGGAAATAGATGAAATGATTCTCCTCCGTCCAAAAATGTACAGTATGAAATTAAAGGATAGCGACGATAGTATTAAGCGTGCTAAAGGCATATCAAGATCATTGGTCTCTAACATGAAACATAAGAATTTCAGGAAAGCCTATAGGAATAAAAATATAACGTTTGTCAATATGACAATCTTAAAATCTAAGTCGCATGAGATCAAAACTCATACTTTTAGGAAACGGGCGCTTTCAGCATGGGAGGATAAGAGGTGCTGGTTAGAACACAACATATCTCTTCCACATGGACATCCTGACACAAACATACCACCACCCAAAAGAATTAAACTCACACTACCACATTCAGGAGACGTGTAAATAGATTCATCCTTAACTCAGTATTTTGATGTTGATTTCTGTAGATAAACATTGTTGTTTTATGTATCGCATGAGATTGTTTTTTCCTTGTGAATATGTGTCCACATCTGTACATTCCCCATGTGATGACTTTTCCACTGAAAGACATTTTTCCTATCCCTGTATATTTCCACCCTTCACGAAGTAAAAAGACTTTTTGTATATAACAATGTTTATTGAAGTGCGCTCATGTATATATTTTCAGTGGATGTTGTATAAAGTCTATTGCTTCACATTCATGTACATATTTCAATAAATGTTGTATAAAGACTTCACTTTGTTTTCCGAAACACTAACGTTATGAGGGATTTAGTATCTTTCATGTGGATGCACTCTTGTAAACCATTGGTAATTTTGATAGTAATAGAGGGTATCATTTGTTTGACGATAGGATGGTAGAAAATAGGTTCAAACAATATCTGGACTATTCCATATGAAGCGTCTTTGTCATGAATGAAATCGCGTAAAATGTATTCTTTTTTCTCATCAAAAGAAATAGGTGAAATCAGATCACTTTGAATGTAAAGGTGTTGTTCATGTTTATTAAGGGTCATTGGTATTCCTACACCAATCATGTGTGTAGCAGTAAACACATTTTACAGCAATGAAAAACTACAGTTTTATCAAATTTTCACTCAATTGACAATGAATGCCATCGTCCAGTTTTAGAAGAGCACTTTGATTTTCAATCAAAAATGAAATGTGATGTATCTTTGCATCATCAAGTAACACTTCACATAACTCGCTTGTGCTAATTTTTCTAACAGGTGGGCAACATCGTTGTATCGTCGATTTGCTAAACGACATGTCTAATAGAATAACACAAACAGCTCTATTCAGCTTAGGAAGCATGTTGCTTACATCACTGTCATTCTTCTTGTAAAGATAGTCACTAAAAATAGCAATAGTAAATTATATTCACAGCTGAATATGCGAGCGTGTGAACGTTTTCATATCAGACAAAGCGATAACCCATGTCTAAAAATGGATCCACCTCATTGTCGTAGATGTCAGACCATTCGATAAGATTCTATTCATCCTTATTGACAGCCTGATCTTTTCCCCATTCAGTGCGTGTGCATTCCTTTGTCAGTCAAATTGATGATGCATACCGTTTTCACCTTAACTCATTCATATGATGAGTCGTCAGTGAATGAAGGAAAAACTCAACGTTTAACATGCCTCCATTAGCTATACATTAAACAGATAACACATTAGGAATTTAACAATCCGTGATACTTTATTGAAATCACATAAGCCTGTTATGATACAATGCCCGTTATGAAGGATGGTAATATGTATAGGGTACCACTCGAATGAGAGCAGCAGGAAAGGGTTCAGTTTCATAAATTATATAATGGCTGCTGTTTTTAATATTTGCTAGAACCATTATAGTCTTCAATTGAACAGATACTACCAAATTCTTCAATATTAATACACCAACACTAACAGGCAGAACACCTTCTTTTCAGCAAACGAAATATGCTAATCACTTACAATTTTTATTATTTTACAAATAGCTATACCTTTATTTCTAGCATACAAAGGCTAAAACTCTATTTCTAACGCATACACTATTAAAACTTTATTTTTAACTTGTAAACTGCTAAAAACTTTATTTTTTAATATGGAAACTGATGAAACTTTATTTCTAGCATACAAACAGATAAAACTTCATTTCTAACATACAAACAGATAGAACTTTATTCTTAACTTGTAAACTTAAACAGATAGAACTTTATTCTTAACTTGTAAACTGGTGAAATTTCATTCTATTTCTAACATATAAACAGATAGAACTTTATTCGTAACATACGCACTATTGAAACTTTATTCTTAACTTGTAAACTATTGAAACTTTATTTTAACTTGTAAACGGTTAAAACTTTGTTTTATTTCTATCATACAAACAGATAAAACTTTATTCTTAATATACACACACTATTGAAACTTCATTCTTAACTTGTAAACTATTGAAACTTTATTTTTAACTTGTTAACGGTTGAAACTTTGTTTTATTTCTAACACACAAATAGCTTAAACTTTATTTCCAACATACACACTGTTGAAACTTTATTTTTAATCTGTAAACTGTTGAAACTATATCTTTCACTTACAAATAGTAGAACGCTAAGTCTAACTTGCAAACTAGTAAATCTTGCGATCTTATTTTAACAAACAGATAAAACTCTATTTCTAACATATACACTATTGAAACTTTATTTCTAACTTGTAAACTCTTGAAACTTTATTTTTAACTTGTTAACGGTTGAAACTTTATTCTATTTCTAACATGCAAACAGATAAAACTTTATTCTTAACTTGTAAACTGATGAAACTTCATTTTATTTCTAACATACAAGCTGATAAAACTTTATTGTTAACTTGTAAACTGGTGAAGCTTCATTTTATTTATAACATACAAACAGATAAAACTTTATTCTTAATATACACACACTATTGAAACTTCATTCTTAACTCGCAAACTATTGAAACTTTATTTTTAACTTGTTAACGGTTGAAACTATGTTTTATTTCTAACATACAAACAGATAAACTTTATTTTTAACTTGTAAACGGTTGAAACTTTGTTTTATTTCTAACATACAAACAGATAGAACTTTATTCTTAACTTGTAAACTGTTGAAATTTCATTCTATTTCTAACATATAAACAGATAGAACTTTATTCGTAACATACGCACTATTGAAACTTTATTCTTAACTTGTAAACTATTGAAACTTTATTTTTAACTTGTAAACGGTTAAAACTTTGTTTTATTTCTATCATACAAACAGATGAAACTTTATTCTTAATATATACACACTATTGAAACTTCATTCTTAACTTGTAAACTATTGAAACTTTATTTTTAACTTGTTAACGGTTGAAACTTTGTTTTATTTCTAACACACAAACAGCTTAAACTTTATTTCCAACATACACACTGTTGAAACTTTATTTTTAATCTATAAACTGTTGAAACTATATCTTTCACTTACAAATAGTAGAACGCTAAGTCTAACTTGCAAACTAGTAAATCTTGCGATCTTATTTTAACAAACAGATAAAACTCTATTTCTAACATATACACTATTGAAACTTTATTTCTAACTTGTAAACTCTTGAAACTTTATTTTTAACTTGTTAACGGTTGAAACTATGTTTTATTTCTAACATACAAACAGATAAACTTTATTTTTAACTTGTAAACGGTTGAAACTTTGTTTTATTTCTAACATACAAACAGATAGAACTTTATTCTTAACTTGTAAACTGTTGAAATTTCATTCTATTTCTAACATATAAACAGATAGAACTTTATTCGTAACATACGCACTATTGAAACTTTATTCTTAACTTGTAAACTATTGAAACTTTATTTTTAACTTGTAAACGGTTAAAACTTTGTTTTATTTCTATCATACAAACAGATGAAACTTTATTCTTAATATATACACACTATTGAAATTTCATTCTTAACTTGTAAACTATTGAAACTTTATTTTTAACTTGTTAACGGTTGAAACTTTGTTTTATTTCTAACACACAAACAGCTTAAACTTTATTTCCAACATACACACTGTTGAAACTTTATTTTTAATCTGTAAACTGTTGAAACTATATCTTTCACTTACAAATAGTAGAACGCTAAGTCTAACTTGCAAACTAGTAAATCTTGCGATCTTATTTTAACAAACAGATAAAACTCTATTTCTAACATATACACTATTGAAACTTTATTTCTAACTTGTAAACTCTTGAAACTTTATTTTTAACTTGTTAACGGTTGAAACTTTATTCTATTTCTAACATGCAAACAGATAAAACTTTATTCTTAACTTGTAAACTGATGAAACTTCATTTTATTTCTAACATACAAGCTGATAAAACTTTATTGTTAACTTGTAAACTGGTGAAGCTTCATTTTATTTATAACATACAAACAGATAAAACTTTATTCTTAATATACACACACTATTGAAACTTCATTCTTAACTCGCAAACTATTGAAACTTTATTTTTAACTTGTTAACGGTTGAAACTATGTTTTATTTCTAACATACAAACAGATAAACTTTATTTTTAACTTGTAAACGGTTGAAACTTTGTTTTATTTCTAACATACAAACAGATAGAACTTTATTCTTAACTTGTAAACTGTTGAAATTTCATTCTATTTCTAACATATAAACAGATAGAACTTTATTCGTAACATACGCACTATTGAAACTTTATTCTTAACTTGTAAACTATTGAAACTTTATTTTTAACTTGTAAACGGTTAAAACTTTGTTTTATTTCTATCATACAAACAGATGAAACTTTATTCTTAATATATACACACTATTGAAACTTCATTCTTAACTTGTAAACTATTGAAACTTTATTTTTAACTTGTTAACGGTTGAAACTTTGTTTTATTTCTAACACACAAACAGCTTAAACTTTATTTCCAACATACACACTGTTGAAACTTTATTTTTAATCTGTAAACTGTTGAAACTATATCTTTCACTTACAAATAGTAGAACGCTAAGTCTAACTTGCAAACTAGTAAATCTTGCGATCTTATTTTAACAAACAGATAAAACTCTATTTCTAACATATACACTATTGAAACTTTATTTCTAACTTGTAAACTCTTGAAACTTTATTTTTAACTTGTTAACGGTTGAAACTATGTTTTATTTCTAACATACAAACAGATAAACTTTATTTTTAACTTGTAAACGGTTGAAACTTTGTTTTATTTCTAACATACAAGCTGATAAAACTTTATTGTTAACTTGTAAACTGGTGAAGCTTCATTTTATTTATAACATACAAACAGATAAAACTTTATTCTTAATATACACACACTATTGAAACTTCATTCTTAACTCGCAAACTATTGAAACCTTATTTTTAACTTGTTAACGGTTGAAACTATGTTTTATTTCTAACATACAAACAGATGAAACTTTATTCTTAATATATACACACTATTGAAATTTCATTCTTAACTTGTAAACTATTGAAACTTTATTTTTAACTTGTTAACGGTTGAAACTTTGTTTTATTTCTAACACACAAACAGCTTAAACTTTATTTCCAACATACACACTGTTGAAACTTTATTTTTAATCTGTAAACTGTTGAAACTATATCTTTCACTTACAAATAGTAGAACGCTAAGTCTAACTTGCAAACTAGTAAATCTTGCGATCTTATTTTTACAAACAGTTGCACCTTTATTTCTAACATATACACTATTGAAACTTTATTTCTAACTTGTAAACTCTTGAAACTTTATTTTGATATACAAACAGCTAAAACTTAATTTCTAACTTGTAAACTCTTGAAACAGTTATAATTTTATTTTTAATTTACACTTAGTCTAACTTGTAAACTAGTAAATCTTGCGATCTTATTTTTACAAACAGTTACACCTTTATTTCTAACGCATACACTATTGAAACTTTATTTCTAACTTGTAAATCTTAAAACATTTCATATGGGCGATGATGATAGATGAAATAGTGTCAAATAAAATTAAGATAGCTTACACTTCTGATACAGGGATAGCAATCGACTGCGATCCATGTGTAAAGAGCTTGTTAGACTACGAAAGAGAGAAGTGTGTTATGTTGCGTGTGGCGCGTGAGTGTCCTCCCATTTCATTCCATTCATCAATTCGTCTCATTGATAGAGACAGGTAGAACTCATGGTTCTCATAACGTATGCAATGGAAAGTTTTAGGCAACCTTCGACAGTTGGCTAAATGTCGCCCTGGCGCGAATGCATACTACGTTGAGACAGAGGCAATCACTTGCAAACATGACGCAGAGAGGTTTAACAAGATTGACCATTGCCGAATGTCCCTTGCGGTATACATAGCTACGGGTTTCACCGCCGCCCTTTACAGGAACGCCCGTCGAAAGGAAGTATTACACCGAACTTCATTTGCAACGTTCAAGTTGACTGATAGCAGATTCAACTTAATGATAGTATTCGCCAGTCCGAAGACTGCCCAGGGCAAACCGCGAGGAGGTTCTATCATGTCTTGCCCCATGGTGGTCCTTAAGAGAGCCGATGGTTCGTTCTCGGGAGTAATGTCATCTTACACCCTACCAATTCTACTGAGAGAGTCTTTGACTCTCTCTTTGGTAACACTGTCGACTTCCACACTAACTGGTACATGGCTAAAAAGTGGAATGTAGCGCCATTCCGTTGGATTGACAGCAGTTGCTGTCATCGGATTGCCAATCCGAGCAAGATTATTAAAAACTCTGTCTTGCTCCTCTAGCCTGACAAACTCCTCAAATAAATTTCGCGGCCTTAACTGCGGTCCGCGAGGAGAGCTGACTTGACTGTTCGGCGTCTGCATGATTGAAATGGAATGAGAGGCAGTGGTTTATATACCCCTCTAATGCGACGCAACGTTCAAGTTGACTGATAGCAGATTCAACTTAATGATAGTATTCGCCAGTCTAAAGACTGCCCAGGGCAAAGCGCATTGAAGGCTCTATCATGTCTTGCCCCATAGTGGCCGATTATACGGTAGTGTGTTAGTAGATTTCAATCATTGAAAAGGGAAGATGAGAATCATTTCATTTGTCTCATCAACGTTTATCATGGGAGCAATCATTGAAGGGACATCTAATGAATTACATTTCACTCTACTCCATATCATAAAGACTAACCTTTGTCGAATGGCTGAAGTACTCTGACCTGGCGAAAGAAAGCGTCACGTTGAGTATGAAGTCGAACGCCCAACATGAGCAACGGCTCAGAGGTTTCGGTCTAACAAACGACGAACAACCCGTGCAACACAATCCCTCTACGGCAGTACCCGCCGTCCCGAAGGAACGCTCGAGCAAAGGAGGTATTACAGCGATGATGTGCTTTATGAGTAGAAGTGAATCTCTTGATAGCAAGAGACTATTCAACTAGATAGCAAGTCAAAAATAACCTGATAGCAGGACAAATGTATAGTCAGTAATTTACACTTAGTGAGGAATGATAGATTTGAGTGTAGTGAGTGGCACTCGATCCCGTCGACAGCCCGAAGGCCTTGTACTGATCACTAGGGAAGTGAGAGATCTTCCCCGATACCCGCTCTTTACAGCTGAAGACATCATTGTCACTGCCCCGAAGTGGTAACAGCAACGCCGAGTCAAAGGTAGTGAACAGTAGCTGGGATCTAACCCCTCAAAGCTGCCTTAGTCTTAGTTAAATTTGAAATCTGATAGCAGATTTGAACTCAGCATACTTGAAAACCTTGAGGAAACATCCCAAGTTATTGCTTTGATCTACTTGATAGCAAGCCGTAGAGAGCTTGATTCACCAGCGTTTTGCAATGGAGATGTTTAGAGGCCACCCATGACAAGATAGCTAAGACTCAACCGATTGGCGTTCAAAGTGCTACGTTGAGAGCTGTGTCAAATGCCCAACATGAGACATGAGTTGTCCCAGCGGTTACGGTCTTAAATATGACACATTCCCTTGCCACACTTATCACTACGGCATCGTCCGCCGTCCCGAAGGAACACCCTGTCAGTGGAATATTACAGCAAAACTCTCCGTGTCTTGCTCGCTTTCAGTGAAAAGCCGCTTATACCATGAGAAGACTGGCTCAGACATCATTAAAAATGCTTTCATTGACTTCAGCAGGGTCGAAAACCCCAGAAAACCTCCAAAACTAGTGAATTTAAAATTTTCAACTTTTTAGCACTACTTATGAAATTTTATAAGTAGTCCATCACTTAGGGCAGGTCAATAGCGACCGAACCTTTTTTGAATCAAGTCAAACGGACTTGTAGAAGCAAAGTTACGAGCCTTTAAAGTTTTGGAGTCTTTTATGGCCTGGAGACGAAGGCCATCTCCTGGCGAACCTCTAAGTCTGACGGCTTAGCTGATATCAGCAATGAAATTTTCTAAGTCGGTTTCTTACAGAAACTTGGAATTTGGAATGTCCGAAGCTATCATCGGAGCTCAGAGAGACGACCTACCTCTGACAATCGTTCTCCTCTAAATGACAAGTCTCCGTCGGTTCCCAGCTTATATAGTGTGTGGCGATCAGCTGATGACGTAATACCCATCATCCAAACACTAAAAATCCCGTCTATCTCCGGTTCTAGTGCTCCGATTGAGCTGGAAATACACCATTTCCATGTAGAATTTGACGCTGAATCCGAATCTGGCCTCCGTTTTCCCATCCGATGCTTCGTTTTGGCTCTACAGTAGGCAGCCATCGCAAAAATTCTAACTCTGTCGTTTTTCCGAAAAATGTTGAAAATTTTTCTCGCTGATGACTTGAAACTCTCCGATTGACATGAAACTCACCATACAGATAAAGAATCTGACGCTGATTCCAAATCTGAAATCCGTTTTCCCATCCGATGCTTCGTTTTGAAGCTAGAGCCCAAAACGTCCCAAATTCTAACTCTGTCGTTTTTCGCCAATGTCCCAAAATCTTAAATGGCATCTCACATCTAAATGAAGACAGATAGGAACAAGCCGATTCTTTCACTGAATTTGTCTCACTCTTAGCTTTCAAACGAGCTATTGCACGACAAAATCCGTCCACTGGAAGCCAAAATCGAAGCAAGCTGTCCAGAGGGGGGGGGGGGACGTCAGTGAAATTTCAAAATTTGATGAAAAATGTTTTGGTGACGGTCCCAGGTCGAAATTCCACACTTTGGAAAATTTTCAAAATTTTTCCCATAGAAACTCACTCTGACACTTAGGATTTTTTCAGGTAAGCGAGCTCCAACCTAAAATCTTGTAACCGCTCTAACTTTTGAACGGCTGCTCCGATTGACTCGCAACGAAAAATGCGGTCGAGCAGTGTTTCATCCTCTTTCCAATGCAAGTCGAACGAACAAAATCCGTCCACTAGAACCAAAGTTAGAACAAAGGGGGGGGGGGGACGTCAGTGAAATTTCAAAATTTGATGAAAAATGTTTTGGTGACGGTCCCAGGTCGAAATTCCACACTTTGGAAAATTTTCAAAATTTTACCCATACAAACTCACTCTGACACTTAGGATTTTTTCAGGTAAGCGAGCTCCGACCTAAAATCTTGTAACCGCTCTAACTTTTGAACGGCTGCTCCGATTGACTCGCAACGAAAAATGCGGTCGAGCAGTGTTTCATCCTCTTTCCAATGCAAGTCGAACGAACAAAATCCGTCCACTAGAACCAAAGTTAGAACAAAGGGGGGGGGGACGTCAGTGAAAATTTTTTCTCTCCGATTGACTTGAAACTCACCATACAGATAAAGAATTTCACGCTGATTCCAAATCTGAAATCCGTTTTCCCATCCGATGCTTCGTTTTGAAGCTAGAGCCCAAAACGTCCCAAATTCTAACTCTGTCGTTTTTTGCCAATGTCCCAAAATCTTAAATGGTGTCTCACATCTAAACGAAGACAGATAGGAACAAGCCGATTCTTTCATTGAATTTGTCTCACTCTTAGCTTTCAAACGAGCTATCGCACGCCAAAATCCGTCCACTGGAAGCCAAAATCGAAGCAAGCTGTCCAGAGGGGGGGGTCAGTGAAAATTTTTTCTCTCCGATTTCGCTGGAAACATCCTTCCTAACCCAAAATTTCGCGTAGATTCCGAATCTGGCCTCCGTTTTCTCATCCGATGCTTCGTTTGGGTGCTACACACCAAAACGTCCCAAATTCTAACTCTGTCGTTTTTTCGAAAAATGTTGAAAATTTTTTCTCTCCGATTGACTTGAAACTCACCATACAGATGCAGAATTTCACGCTGAATCCGAATCTGAAATCCGTTTTCCCATCCGATGGTTCGTTTTGAAGCTACAGCCCAAAACATCCCAAATTCTAACTCTGTCGTTTTTCGCCAATGTCCCAAAATCTTAAATGGCATCTCACATCTAAACGAAGACAGATAGGAACAAGCCGATTGTTTCACTGAATTTGTCTCACTCTTAGCTTTCAAACGAGCTATCGCACGACAAAATCCGTCCACTGGAAGCCAAAATCGAAGCAAGCTGTCCAGAGGGGGGGGGGGACGTCAGCGAAAAATTTTATCTCTCCGATTGCTTTCAAATTCACCATACAGATGCAGAATTTCACGCTGAATCCGAATCTGGCCTCCGTTTTCTCATCCGAGGATACGTTTGGGCCCTACACACCAAAACGTCCCACATTTTAACTCTGCCAAAATTTTGAAGAAACAGTTTTTCTCTCGCCGTTTGAGCTGGAAATCACACCACAGATGCAGAATTTTACGCTGAATCCGAATCTGGCAGCCATTTCACCATCCACGACAACCTAGACGGTCGCCCATGTCAACCTAGACGGTCGCCCACGTCAACCTAGACGGTCGCCCACGTCAACCTAGACGGTCGCCCACGTCAACCTGGACGGTCGCCCAAGTCAACCAGGCGGTCGGACCAACTCACTCGAGTCTCACACTCTGACGTTCCAGAGGGGGGGGGGGAGTCAGCGAACATGTTGTGAACCAACCTGGCCGGCACACCACGACAGACTCTGTCGTTCCAGAGGGGGGGGGGGGCGCGCTGTGTTTATTCTGGACCTTTTGTTACTACTGACGCCCCGCTTAACTTTCATGCTAAATTTTGACTTTATTATCACAAATTACAAAACGCGATTTTTGCTCAATTTGAGAATAGAGACCGTAGAATTATTCAGACTAGTTGATTTTCGTCGAACGCTTTTGTAATGTTCTGTGCATACCTTTTTGTAAATTTTCTCAAAAAGGCGTTTTACCCCATGCATGGGGCGAAACGCCCCACCATGTAGGGTAAGACGCCCTGGGGGCGTTTTACCCCCTACTATTTTAACATCGTATTCAAATTGCACATATCATAATGATATCAGTATTCAGATGCTAAGGCAATATGAAAAACCGGACATATAACATTTTGGCTATGATTATGTCAACCCAAAGGAATGTTAGTAAGCTTAGCCTATCTATATAGCCTACCTATACACAGCGGCGGCCCGTCCATATGTGCGCCTGGGGCGCAGCCCTCCATTCGATAATACACCAAAATTAACATAAATCATCATTAAGTTAAATGAACGCTAACTGAACGGTCAATGGCTCAACCTGTCCGATAACCAAGAATGCCCAAACACATCAATCAAAGCACGTTTCAAGTGACTCAGACGTGACCGTCCCTACCCTATGTCTCGTGGATGGGGCGCACAGCAAATGTGCCTCGTTTCATACAGGTTTTGCTGATCATACATTTGCATACATAAAATATTTCTGGCTGCATCAGACGCGTAAATTGTGCTGAGATAGTAATTGTGCTCTCACGATGTCCCTCTGGTACAGTTTCGCGCATTCTTATTAGTTGTAACGCTGCAGCGCGTGTTGGGAAGTCAAGCTTACGTCAATTTTATTAAACATGTGCAAGCATTGCAGACTGCAGTCGAAACGCATTCGGTCACTATTCATTGATGTCTCTCGCGTAGATTCAATTGAAATTCAATCAGATTATTTTTCTCAAGAAAGACTTTATTTCAGCGTTTCATATAAAGAAAAATTCGAATTAAGAAGTATTGACTCGCTAAGGTTACGAATAATCAGTAATAACGTTAACGTTTCACAAAACCTTGTCTGTAGCCTTCCAAATTTCAAATGAAAGACGATTTAGCTTTAAAAAAATGTGAATAATTTGAAATTAAATTGAATGAAAGAACTTAATAATTAATTTCTTATTTCAATTACCTGTTGCGAATTCAAACATATTTTCTATTTTTGCTTGAATGAGAGTCCTTATTATAAAGGGATCGCAGTTAGCAAATGGAACAATTCAATTTTTTACCATGTCCTAATTAAACACGTTCATATAGGTCTAGGCTTACATGTATAACTAATAGTAATTGTAGTATGTACAGTATAGCTAGCTGCAACTGAGACCACATAAGCTTATGAGCTTAAATAATGAAGTTTGGAATGCGTCCCACTTGAGCTGAACTGCACGAGCCGCCACTGCCTATACATATATCTATACCTATCTGCTAATCGGAACCCAGCTGCGAATATAACAATAACAAATTTTCCAATATCAAACAGATCTATTGACTATTACAATGAAGACTTTCATTGGCGCTACAAATACTACATAGTACGCACAGAATTGCAACACACAACAAGACAAGTTCACAAAACACGACAAAAGTCACATACATATTCGATCTGGTCAGCACTCTCGACATCTGTGCACGGCACACAAGCCCATCGCTTGCATTTTGTGCATTGGATCCATTCTTCGCAGGACATGACCCACTTCATTGAACAAATGAAACATGAAGTGCGATCATAACTTGGTGCTGGTGCCTTAGAAGGAGTTGCTGATTTCACTCGGACCTTCCTTTTTGCACTCGTATTTTTCATATGTTCGAGCTGTTTTTTCGATGGAGAAGAGGTCAATACTTTCGACTGTTCCACTTTCCTCGTTCTCTTTCTTTTTGGTGCTGTTGGAAGAGGTGAAAGGTCTTCAATCAACGATCGAGGGCTTACCGGTACACCGGTGTTTGATGGTGTATCAACTGCTGGGGATGAGGACACGACTTCGGCTGTGCTACCTGAAATTCCACTTGGACCAGGGACATCATTCGTCATATGGAAATTTTCAGCATGATCGTTGTTATTATATCTCGGATCGGCCTCATCTGTCATCAATGATGGAGCGAAGTCCTCTTGAGAAAATATCATTTCATTCAGTGGCCACAAACCAGTGACCTCGAATCCTTTTATTGCTTTTTCTGGAGTTGTTATCCGATTGTAGGCGATGCCGAACAGCTCTCCAACATCAAACATGGTCACACGCTTCCCTGGGTTTGAACGCATGAAGTTATCTACAGCCGTATTGTAACTTGCTTTGAGTGCTTTGAAAACTGTTCTATCCAGAGGCTGCATCTTATGTGATGTATGTGGTTGGAGGGTCAGCATGTGAATACCGTGTTCTCTAGAAAAGAGGACAGCTTCGAGAGTCTTGTGTGAATGATGTCCATCCAATACAAGCAACTGTGGATTGTCTGCACTGCTGTGTGTCCACTTCTGGAAATGTTTCAACCAAACAAGGAAGATGTCTCCATCAGTCCATCCACTATCGCTGACAGCTCCTATCGAGTCTGGTGGAGTCCCCTTCATGAGTTGCTCAGCCATTCTCTTTCGAGGCCAAATAAGCAATGGCGGAACATAGTGACCTGCTGAACTGCATGAAACAATGACAGTCATAAATTGTCCTCTCTCTGCGCTTACGATTTTGCCAACACTACGTTTACCCGACTTGGCCAGAATTTTACATGGTGTTTGAGCTGTTGTTATTCCTGTTTCGTCTATGTTCCATATTTGTCTGGCTTGGAAACTGTGCTTTTCCAAAATGTCTTTGTATATCTTGAAAAATTCTTCGACGTTTTGCTTGTTAAAGGATACAGCTCTATTGATGCTGGTTCCTTGTGGCTTCCGTAGTGATATATCAGGATGTCTTTTCAAGAAGCCACGTAGCCAATCTTTACCGGCAAGACCATTTTGAAATGGATGGTTGACACCGGAACGTTCAGCAACACTGAAAGCAAGACGGCGCAATTCTAAGTTTGTTAGTCCGAAGAGTCGATTCTCCATGAATAATATATGTTCCTTCAAAGAATCTTCAACGTCGGTTGGCAAGGCAGTCTCGTATCTGCCAAGCTTTGTCCTTCCAGGACGAGAAGTAAGACCATCTCGATGTCGTCTTAATGTTCTGCACTGGACACCATACATTCGAGACACTTGACGAACACCCATGCCATTCTTCAAGCTTTGAAGTGACTTTTGTAGCGTCTCTGTTCCGTAATTCATCCGGTTTGTCTTTCGCTTGTACTCCCGAGGCATCTGAAAGAAAAATCACTTGTTAGACGTAAATATTGCTACAAACTTCAGCAGCTTTTACATTATCAGAATCCTATACATTAGCTTTGCAGTTTGGCATACCCGTACATGCATTTAGTTTTTTTACTACATGCATATTGTTACAGTGTACACACAAACTCATCCTCATATTACTTACAGGCATACAAGGCCTGGGAAAATTAAGGGTAGGCCTATTGTACTGGTATCACTAAATACTAAGTCTACTAAGTCAATGGACAGGCTGCAGCCACCACTTAATGTCAGCCACTTTGTGTTGACATAGTGGGATATGTTTATAGTGATTCAGATATCTATATTTATTTCAAAGCACCACCTTGACGGCAAGCGACGTCGTAGCGCTGTGGTATAAGCGGCAACTGTCTAAATATTTATCGTGCAAGGTACAGGGTTCAAGTCCGATGTCAAACCTTTTTTTAGTCTAAGAGTCATTAAAATAGTAATGTAGGTTGTTTTTCCTAAGCTATACACGTGTAGAAGTTATGCACACTAAGAAGATAAGATAAAAGCTTAGTGTTATGTATTATTTGGACAAATGGTGCTAGGGATACGACTGATTCATTACCGTATGTCAACTAATCAACTTATAACTTAATAGAAAAAGTTGGGGTAAGACGCCCCTCGACGAAGGTATAAGGCGCCCCATGGGGCGTTATGTACACCCAAGTGTGTGGCGTTTTAGCCCAACCCATTATCATCTGATTTTTCAAGGATTTTATGAAATAATCGTTAGTGCACATATTAAATACAAATAGCATACAATTAATGATTAACCCAAGTATTCAAATACATTTTACCGTGCGTTAGTATGGTGTCCCTAAGTCACTGCTACACTAGAGGTCTCTCGTCAAAATAACAAGGAATGTATCATTATCATTTACGTACCTCTTTAGCTTGCAATTTCTCGACCAGCGTGATGAAACCAAATGATTCAAAGTTGCGCGCATAGTTGACTTTAAAAATTGATGACTTAAAACACCGACCGATTCAATGTCACGAAGAAAATTGAGTGGGGCGTTTTACCTGACCGGGGCGTTTTGTACCACCTTACCCTATCATTTGGATTTTTGTCGGTACATGGGTTATCTCCCCCCCCCGTTTTCAAATTTGTCTGAAATCTGTAAAAATGAATAGTCACAAAACTTCAGAGACACGTATTTGAGTATATTTTCTCCCCACATGCAAAAATTCATGCAAATCGGAGCAGTGCATTTTGATTTAGAAACGATAACGTGAACTGCAGCGATGTCAGCAGTGTGATCTGACTTCGCCTGACCTCATCGTCGGAGCAGAAGGCACTTGAGGTCAACTAAGCAATTTCCCGATAACTCGTGAAGTGATGATGACCAGGCCACATCCCCTATACATTAACATTTTTAACATAAAAGAGGTGCGGCAAGGTAGTGGTCGTTGGAGGATTTCAAGCAGTAAGGAGGGATGGAGAACAATGCACACGAGTAGCAATGATGCGTCGAACAGATGAAGTCAGATCGAGCGGTTGACATCACTACACTTCACGTTATCGGTTCTAATGCAAAAACTACATGTACTTGTCCGCTCTGCATGTACTTTTGTCTGTGGGTAGAAAATATGCTTAAGTGCGTCTACCTGAAGTTTGGTGACGATTGATTCATTTTTGCAGATTTTAGACAAATTTGAAAAAGTAGAGGGAGTACCGGTACCTATTGTCAAAAAACCACCAATGTCACTCTTATTTTATGAAAGAGACAGGGGAAATGTGGCCTTTTTGCACATATTTCATCTATGTGCCTCGGAAAGATTCGAGAGAGGACTTTTGCATATGAAGACGTGCCTTGCGACGTCGGAAAATTTGGAGACACCGGAAAGATATCATCTTAATCATCAAATAAGCTTTATCAAAACTGTACTCGCCTTTTTTAATATGCTTATCTTAGCCATATAATTTCGGGTTGAAGTAGGGCCTTATTTTTAATCAATGAAACATGTTATGTCATAGGTACTTCTACAACTGAATGATAGGCTAAATTATTGAAGGTTTACACAAAATTGAACCACTATAAAATATAGAAGACTTTAGTCTCTTGAGTCAATGATTGTGACATTGAAAAACTTTGAGATTTAATTGCCCCTCTCAATGACTAAATGTAAAGAGATATGTGATGTGTAATTACACATTTTATCACTGCAGAGAAATTTTTATCTGCATGTTAGCTGTTACAAATTAACAATATTTAGAAAAGTGTAGAATCAAGCGAGTAATTATGACGTAAAAGTTTGTTCAAGAAATTAGATATGCTGGAAATTACATCCGGAAGCTTAAAAATACTTGCAATTGTTTCAGTTTGTCCAGGCATCTGTAAGTGATCTTGCGCATCTACAAGTCCGCCATTGAAGATAAAGTCGGAATAGGCTGAAGATGAATTGATCCATCGTGTAGTAATAGATTCAATTAACTAGCTGTTCAAAATCATGTGACCTTAATATTCCTTGTCTTGCTTGGAGGTTGTCGCCAATATAACATGCTTTCAGGTGACATTCAATAAGATTTTCTATACACTTCACTGTTGCTTGTCTCAGCATTAGCATCAGACTGAGTAGGCAAAATGGGTACAGAGCCGACTCAAAAAAAGATGACGTGGATATTTGTCCTGGCCATTGTGGTGTCATCGGCAATGAAAAGGCAGATGAGCTTGCGGGTGCAGCTAGGGCTGTGCACAAGTCGCACCTGCTCGCACCGGTGAACCATACTTAAGAATCTATCCAAGTATAGGCGCTCTAGATTGTCGTGGGAGTCAATCGATACTTCAAAATCTCGAAGGTAGGGTCTCTATCTTTCTGAGAAAGTGTTCAAATTTTCTAGAATTCAATGCAATTTTCACAGAGTACTAGGAAAATTCTGATACTGCAGGTATTTGGAGTCGGAGTCCTATCAGATGATAGGACTCCTGACTCCGGCCTATAACTAGACCCGAAATAATATAATACAAGCAAGTCATATATTTTCATACATATAGCTGTCACTGTCTTGATATCAACTTTCTCCGTCAAACAAAAGTACAGAATCAGCAGCGTATGCAAAGCTTGAAATGGGTGAGGGAATGAACCGTGATAGTGAAAAAGGGATTGTCTTTTCACTCGATGGTTTATTAGAGAAGACAAGCCTTCCTAGCCTCGATCACACCTACGCACTAAAGGTCACATCAGAGACAAAAATGAAATACTGTTTTGTTTGAGAACATTACCTCTTATCCTCACGTAAATCGTATATGATGGCTCCTCTAAAGAGGATATTAAAATCGAAAGTGTACTCATATTATTTGCATGGTAGAGACTGGAGAAAAACCGTGTGAAGCACACATCAAGAAGATGGGAGGAGCCGAGTCGCATACATCCAACTTAAAGCGACATTTGATAAACATTCATCGAAAATGATTGATAATTGATGCAATGATCACTAAATATCGTTTCAGGTAAGCCTATAATGATCTGTGATGTAGTTTACCAGTTAATTTTTCAAAAACTATATATGTATACTTGCCACCTGGAGTCGGAGTCCTATCTACCCCCGGAGTCGGAGTCGGAGTCCTATCATTTTGATAGGACTCCGCATCCCTGTGTTGTGCCAAAGAATTTGAAACAGACTTACATAGGCTTCCTTTAATTTTGTTTTGCCAATGCTTGCAAGTGACTCACATCATGCTTAACATGCACGTGTTTATGATGTTTTTGATGGAACTCTGTAAAACTTGATGACAGCTACATGGAAACGGAAATTCTACATGCTAGATATGAAACAAACACTGGTAAAAAATTGCAATTACTATATTACTAAGTCAGTGGTGAGAGAGGCGTAGGGTCTATAATTGACTCTTTTAATACCAGAGGAACATCAGAGGTCAATATAGCAAAGGAAAAGAAGCACGTGAACACATAAGGAACTGTAGAAATTGGATATGAATCAGTGTCACCGCTATTTACAAATTATTGCACTAAAGTCAACATCTCGACATTACTCGGCTCATTGTTGACGGATGCCGAAAAATCTTTCTGGCGGCTCGGTGGCAGCTAGAAGGCTCAGATAGCCTGCATTTTAACGCGAGCAGCAACGGTAAGGTTCACTACGAGATTCTGAACTTTTGAGGTCGAGGGAAGCGAGACTTCGTGGCCTGTAATGAAGAACTTGAATTACCAAATTTTCGTCACTTTTCACATTTTTTCTCATTATCAGGAAATGCATTGGATACTTTATAATACAGCCATGATTTTCAAAAGGCTTCATTTCATGATATGTAAAGTTACATAGTTTGAATTGAAATGATTAATAGAATGGAATAATGTTTTCCTGTTGGTTAAATTGTATGATTAAAAAGTTTTTCTCTCCAATTTGCTGTGACTAAGATGGCAGATAAAATGAAGTAATTGCAATTGAAACTATTCAGTAAAACATCAATTAGATCGAAATTCGCACATTTCGATGCACCGACCTAAAAACCGGTGAACCGCGCACAGCCCTAACAGCTACGATCCATGGCAGCCTGACGCTTGATCCAGCTACTGTCATGTCTCTCGTGTATGACGACTTGCGCGAGAATTATGCAAGTGAGGACTCCTACATTCTGTGGAGACTGGCGGCGAAGGGCATTCAACGCGGTGCATGAAATAAGAACGATTCATTTGCACCAGCACGATGGCTACGGAATCAGCTATTGATGGAGACCATCAGCAGATCGACCCTGAAGTGGCGGACGGAACAGATATGGGTTCACCTGAATGCGATGATATCGACTCTTCGCCCAGGTAGGTATACGGAGGGCAAGCTAGATATCGCAATAATGTATATGGTTCTTGATTTCACGAAGCTTCTAGATATTGTTCAAGCATGATGAAATTTGACGTGTTTCAAAACAGACACAATAAAAAAGCTAAAGGCGAAACAATTTGAAACAATTATTTTTAAATTTATTTCGATCCGCCGATAATTTATTAATTATGAGGTACGGGATCTGTTTGAATTTGAGAACAAATTGTGAGATTTCGAGGTTAGGATGTGGGCTATTGAGAGTGGCGTTGAAAGCGGGATCTACTCTATGTTCAAGAAAAGGCAATGCCTGTTGTACATCATGAGATAGGAAATCCCCGGCACCTACGTGTATGTGTATTAGCTGCCTTCTCAAGAGGGATGCTGGTGCACGAGGAAAGGTAGTTGACCGATCATAGGAGATTTCACAAGACATAAAAAGGCGATGATGTTATTTCTATATTTCACGCATTGTAAGGTGCACGTACTAAATAGAATAATTAAATATTGAATTGCAGTTGAATTGCATTGAATTGAAAGTTGATAAATATGAACATATCTGAAATTGCAAGCTGACCTTGAAGAAGCATGTTAAATCGCTTATTGATGCAATATTTAGAAAATGAAGGCTTATACTTAATGTAATCACTTCAGCTCTAATCTTGGCTCAAGTATCTGTCATTTTGTCGACAATGTTGCAATCTCTTATCACATATATAGGTGAGGATTAGATATTAAATATAAATTGCACAATAAATCAATCCCGCCAACCACTAAATTGACTTTTTCATAAAAACCATTTATTTAGAATATCAAGCTGAATCCATTGCTAATTAAACTAAATATCTCTCTCTCTCATCTTTACTTTGCAATCGATGGGATTAGAGTATTCTTTTGAATGAAAAAAGGAAAGCTAAATGAAATCATGATGTTAATTTGCGAACTGAGATGATAGAACATCAGATTATCCCATCTCTATGAGGATTATTGCAAAGTCCTGCCACACTTCCCTGGTTTCTGCTGAGCAAAATTCAATTTACTTCATGTATTGTTGGGCAATTTGGCGTAATTCAAATTACATTTGGAGTTTCGAAGCAACTAACTGCAACATCTGATGCATTAATTTCAAAAAGTAGAGTGATAAAAATGACTTAGTCAGCTAAGTACAACTTAAGTAATTCAGACAAGAGAAAATGTAGGAGTAAAGAATATACCTCAAAACAACTCTAAAAACACTTTTAAAGACATTTGGGTTTAACAGATTGACGAATGAATCTGATTGTAATTTTCAGATACATCGGACAATTGCATGTTTGCTATGAAAATGTAATTGCTATTGCATGTTTATGTATTGGTGTAATAGTCATAACAACAATCATCAATATTTTCTCTCTCTAACATTTCAAGCCGGGTTTACATGTAGGTAACTTAACCCTTAATTTTCGTGAATAACTAAACGCTGCTGCATCATGTCATCGTCAGGGAGGTAAAAATGGCAGCATTTGGCGAATGTTGTGATGCTCTTTGTCACATGCAGCATATTCAGCGAAGTGTGTGTGTGAACTTATACATACTCGGAACCTTTAGTATGAATTTTAAGTATATTTTTATGTTGTAGCCTATACACATACATGTACATGCTGTATTTGTATTACCGCATAGCTTTCAGGGCTTGCACCATAAATGAATGATCTGCTTGAACTGAGTTGAACGAGGCGCGAGGTGTCAAGTGTTTTAAGCAACAGTGAGTTGAATTACAGGTGGAGGCACGCTAGGCTATGAGGGATTACATTTCCTTCATGACATTGATTTCTGGCACTAGTGCGAGAGGAACTTAAATGATATCTCAATGTTTTCAGCAATATGACTGCTTACAAAGAACTACTTTTTAAATGCACCGATTAAAATACAAAATCATGCAAAAGTGGGAATAGACATGGCAACTTGTGTCTTAGTGAGAAATATCATATCGCCGTGGCAAAATCTGAGACATTGATCAATATGAAAAATGAAATAATTTCCACATGTAGACATCGAAGAAAGTTTTTACTCTCTGAACTATGATGCAGCTATGCTTTTGAATTCCATCTGACGCACATCTACTTGACTTCTACTTTCTATATTTAATATATGTTAATGTCTTTCTATATTTTATTAATGCCTGATGATCTTTTGCAAACTTATGACAGTCCGTGAGACTTCGAGTTACATGCAATAAATATTGATCCGATTTCAATATATCTACTCATGCATGTAAATGAGAGGATACTTTACTATATGTATTATCATGTATAATAACTTTGTGGATATTGTTTCAGTTTCGATTGACATACGCACGTAATAGCACTTAGTAACCAGCCATTGATTTGAAAGTTCAAAAATTCTTCTGGGGAACAGAAATTTGTCAGCGGATTCTGAATTTTTCTCATCACTATAAACGCATTTTGAATTTAAACTTCTAGCTTTGTTTGATGCAGCCTCTCATCTGTCAAAATCATGGATGCATCCCACAACCTTATCGGCCATCCCGGGTCACAAGAACGTCATAAGAATGTCACGCTCTTTGATGAAACTTGTTATAAACTTTTAAAATCCTACTAGGAAAACTTTGAAGTTCGTACAAGTTAAATGAAAAGTCGAAACGCCAATCGGAATTGAATCATTGGCTAGCATTTTTTTTCATTTACAAAAGAAATGACGTTTTCATCACATTCTCCAGTATACCTTACTAATAAGAAAGAATACTTATTTAATTTTACGAATCAGCTTTAAAGTAATTCGACGATAACTTTAATGATATAATGCTCACTTGACTTCAAAGTTGCATACATACTTCTTCATAAAGTTTAGTTCTCGTCTTAATTTTCCTATAGTTTTGAAGCAACTTCAAAGTAACATTAAAATAGTTGGTACGTTTGAAGAACTTTAAAGCACTTTGAATTATTATCAAGTTTTGAAAACACGGGTAGTCTTTTGTCTGTCCTTGAGCAAACAATTATAAAACATTTTTCATACTGTTTTTCAAACTTTGATTTCATCAAGGTGTACATTAAACATTCCTTTTTCAAATGAATATTTGATCAGCGCGCAAAAAAACTATCAAGACTCATAATTCATTCATTGATTAGTGCTCTAAAGACAGGAAACCTTATGAAATAGGAATTATGAATGTAAAGAAGATACATGTTAACAACATGCCTTGTTTGGATAATGAAAACTGCACCAACTTTCCGATGTCGTCCAATATCCGACGACATCCACGGAAATTAATCGATGTCAGAATTAAAGTTATGTATGTTGTTTTCTTGCAACAACAATTTTACTTATATAATCAGATCATATTATTGATGGTCCGTCCTGAATGTTGATATATTGTGGTTACACAATATAGAGATATTGCAATAACAAAGGAAGAGAAACTGCTGTGACTTGTGTTCATGCTGTTTTTCATAATTTTGGAATGAGCATTTTAGGCATGTTGAGAGATTGTTCGTGCAGCGTTTCCATTGTGAATAGTCTAAAAGCAGTAATGAAGTGTTTCATAAGTAAACCAGATCTTGTTCTCTGTGGTGTCATCTTCTCGAATATTGTTCCCCTCTTTATATTTCAGCACCTATGCAAGAAGTTAGAGAAATCACAACGCCGAGCTCATCAAATAGCTAGCGGATTTGACTTCAAATGTGATTGCTCACCACCCTTATCTTCAAAACGATTTGAAAATTCAATTATTTTTTTTAAAAAAAGCGTGCTTCTACACCGCACAACACTGCCAGCAAACGATCAGGTCGAAAAATATTTTAACCTTACAGAACCAAGCGCCGATGTGATGCGTTCTCTGTGTTTATGTTATTGTATTTAAATAGATAAATTGATGTACCAAACTAATTTCTATTGCGATTTAATTGTCCAATTTGACTAATATCCTTTTATTGATATTAATGGAAATAATAATTTCCATTGTTCTAATTACTAGAAATGCTGCGCAAGATGAATTTGAATTAGTCTATTGCTAATTGAATGTCCGTGCGATCAGTGTACACTTAATCTACATTGTGAGGCAGCTGGAATTTTGAAAAATACGTATTGCTTTGCACTTCCATTAGCCTATTAAGTGGTTATAACCAAAAGCTATCAAAAGGACTATATTGAGGATTGCTTTGAATACTGATTTGAAAATCCATTAGCATGTATTGCATGCTTCGTATGCAACATGTGGGCTCAATATCGACTTTTATGAATATTTTCAATTTGTTAATTTAGACATATAATTGGAATAATTTGCATAGATCTCAATCAATTGTAGACGATATTTGTCAATATATGTTTGCATGCACACATTAATTACAGCACAGTTTCTGACGATTTCTTTTCCTTTTTTCCATGGCTACCGGTACGTAAGTAATTGAAAATAGCTCTGCATCGGCGATTCACTGGAGGATCAGATGTTTCTTCGATGTCCATAATTGACATTTGTCGAATTTTTTGGATAAATCAATCGAAAGTTTGGCAAATATAAGCAAATAGCATCGAAGAAACACTTGCTCCTATTATGAATTCAAAAGCGAAATCCAAAATTAGTAACATTAGTAACAATTCAAAATTAGTAGAATTCAAAAAAATACATGTAGATATGGAAAGCAGAAACGTTGTCTCTACTCAACTCCAGTTAAATAGCTGTCACCTTTACTCAAAATTATTGTAGTAGTGAAATATAAGGAATACAAATTACATACATGCTGACAAATTTAAATTGTTTGTGATAAAGAACAAAAATATGGATTTTTACGTTCCGGTTTTCTGTTTTTGTCAATTGAACAGGAAACTTATTCATCATGAACATAAAGTATTCTGATTGGCATTACAACGAATGGAAGAGCATCTCCTATTAATGCATTTTTCAAGTGCTAAATTTGAAGCATTACTCTTGATGCACTATCTATCCACTGCACCTAAATTAGATGCCCTGAATCTGTTAGTTGCATTTTATATATAAATATTAAAAAGCTTCGTTATGCAAATTAAAAACTGGGTGCAATATCTTTTTGATATTGCAACATCAGGTTGAACAAATTTCAATCACTCTCACCAGAAGTGTACACAGAATAAATAAGGCGTTTGTTGAAATCTAGCCAATTTGAATTTGAGAAAATTATTAACTTTCAGTCGTCTGAAATTTGAATAGTATACAAATCTGACTTCTTATAATATTTGACAGTATCAGTTCATTTGATACTTTATGTCAAAAAATAATCTTCCTACTCGAATCATCGATTTAAAACTTCTCGCTCAGTCTGCCACTTTGTGGGCTGCGGCATGAGCCTCAATTATAAATATACAGGGTACATAACGCGTCAACGTTCTTTACTAAAAGAAGGATCATCTATCTCCCAAAAGTATTTGATTCCAAATATTTAGAAAGACCAATTTTGACGTTTTAGAAACTCCTCCATACGTCCATGTTTTGCACAATGATATTCTCAAGTAAACGAGGCAACATCACCTTAGCAAATAATTTAATCGAAACCTTAATTGAAAACCTACGAACAAAAATTTAAAGGCTAAACGTCTGCTACTTGATTCCATTCAAAGGATTCATAAAATGAAATGTCAAAGGCCTATTATTTGCTTTTTCGATTGCGCTCATTAAGCATAGGCTACCCTGTGGTCTATTCTATTACATATCCAGCATGAAAAGCAAAACAAGTAAAGCTAGCTTATGCTCTCTGCAGACCTATTTCCAACTATGAAGTATTTCAAAATAACAATGCATTTGACCAGATCTCTGCTATTAAATATAAAATACAATTCATACAAATGTTCAAAAATAACGGACATTGGAATCTGACATTTAACTAAGGAAATATACACACATGTAAAGAATGAGTGAACCTTCTCATTTGAATAGGACCTAACCAATTCAACGGAGATAAAAGTCAATCAATGTTACATGATTAGCTGCCAAGTCTTCAATCTCAACCAAGGTCTTCGAATCACTGAATCGGACACCCAACCAATCGTTTCATCTTCAACTTTTCACGCTGTTCAGGATTTGATCTTCTGCCCTTCTTCTCCTCCGAATGTTCAACGAAGTCATTGCAATCAACCGCACGTTTCAACAGCTTTTCCATAGCCAAACCAGAAAGTGCGGAACATCCAACAAACCCGGCGGCTCCAACCGCTGTGGCTAAGGCCATTCCACTAGCATCGGACAAACCATTCTCAGCGCGACGATCGCATTGAGTTCCTACAAGAATCAAGCGAGGCAAGGGATGTGGCCCATGCATCTTGAGATAAGGCATCCAAAAATCAATCACATGACGAATGACATCCTTCGCTGGACGTGATGTTGGACAGCAAAGAAGAAGGAGATCAGTGAGTTCAAGATAATTAGCCGGAGATGCAGGCACATTGGTGACACCAACCGAGTTCGGACTGAACACGCGTAGACTCACAGATGTTCGAGATCGTCCAGTGGTGAAGGGAACACGACCGAAGTCTTGTACAAGTGCATCGGAGCGGCGAGGAGTTTCAGCAGGAAATGTGCCATCTCTCAATCGTAAGGCAAGGGTCTTTCGCCCAGATCCAACGTCACCCAAAATCAAACAACGGATGCTGGTAGTCGTCTCAGCATCTTGTCTTTGCCGCTCAATTGATCTCCGCCATGGTGTTCTCGGACGGCCTGGACGAGAATTACAAAGACCCACAGCTGGGCTAGACATCTGAGTCGATGGCGACTGCAGCAAGTCTTCGGAGTTTCGGCGCTAAGCTACACGAACATAGTCAGGAATGCATCATCACATGATACAGCCATTCTTGATCTCTTGTCAGAAGAGAGATACAGGGAGCGTGTGCGTGAATGAGATCGGAGATTGAAACAGACGATTGTTATTGGCAGCTGTCTCGCACGCACGGCAAGTCAGTGATTGCAGCACACATGATTTGATGACTTCATCTCGGGTAACAATCCATTCATGAGTTGCTCGGTTCATTGGATCATCGATAACTGACACGAGGTAATCTTCAATTGAAATCACATCTGAAATTGTGAGCCTTTGTGAAAACTCATTTGTTTACGACAGTCTTTCGTAGGAACTGTAATTTGTTGATTTCTGATTTCGGGGACAGAAGCTGAACTGACAGAAGCTCGGCAGAATCACACATTTTTTCAAAGGAAAATATTTCCTTTCAGAATGTCAAAATGCAGATATAGAATCAAATAGAATTATTTAGAAATTCAAATTACAGTTACAAATGCATGTTTTAGAAACTCAAAACATTAACTACAAATGCATTTCTCCTTGGAAGTTCAAAAATACAAATATATACAAATATATAATCAAAAATTCCAAAATACAGATGCAAGCACATCATTTAAAATTCAAAAATACAGATTCGAACACATCATGAGAAATTCAAAAACACAGATGCAAACACTTTCTTTAAAAATTCAAAAGATAGCGAATGCAAATCATTATTAAAAATCAAAAATGCAGATGCAAATACATTGTCAAAAATCCAAAAACACAAGGCTTCTACCTATGGTGTGATTGAATGACCATGGTTGTGTGATTTCCATTTCTGAAAAGCAATCTCACTCTCACTCGATGAAAAAATGATCTCTCCTCTTTGAGTTTATTATTCTCGTGGCTATGTAAAAAGCGGAGGTGTATTGGTAGGTTACAAGACCTCAACAAAGTACAGCTTCGATGTCACAGAACTCTGCAGCATCTATGAGACCAGCACCTGTACCTGTGAAATCTTCACCTGCAACACGTAACGCTGCACTCAAGCTTTTCCAAACTGATAGACTGCTGCGGACGAGGATCGTGTTCTTGCGGGTAACTGCCGCCAAGGTCTCGTCGGTCAAATCGATCTTTGCAGCTTCATAACTCTCAACAATCAGATTCCACAACTCTTTCATCCCTTACACTAATTCTCTAAGAAACAGTTGAATTAATTTTGACCTGCTCCAGTTAATTTGTATGCATTTTTCGCAACCCCTTGCTTGCTTTCATCATAGTCATGATTCTTTCTATGACGCTTTTCTGTACATCCATTCGATCGAAGTTAATGTAAATTTCCTTCAAGCACTAATTTTGTCATTAAGATTTGCAGTGCTTGAAATATTGAACATTTTACATTTTTACGCTTTAAGACGTCGTTTTGCTGCATCAGTTATAGGTAATTATCCTTCCAGGCATTTCTTAAACTTTGTTTGCTTCTGAAATGATTTTGACTTTTGATAAAGTTCCGAACAATATTTTCTTCAAGATATTGTGATTTCAGACATTTTTAGTCAAATTTTTGTTCTGAAGTCTTCTGTCAATGCACCAAATGCTTTCATTTATGCTAAATGCAGCTGTACAATGACACTAATAAGCAGTAGGCCTATATTCACAAATTCAAAGATCATTTATGCATGCATGGTTCAGTTTACTTCATACGATTTTGGCAAGAGCAATAGTTGCCTCAGGATCTGAAATAAACGCAGTATAACGGTGACATTAAAATTCGCAGCTATTTTTGCTAGTTGCTCTCATGAAATACTCCATCAATTATTTTCTTGGAATTCTAGCAGTCTTGGAGATGCATTTAGCTGCTGAGATATCTTTATGTTTGGGCGCAAGTGCAGTTTCGTGGCATCATTTTGGGTAAAAATTAATTGTCAAAAAGATGTGCGAGAATTGGCGATCCTATTTCTTTGGCAATGGTGCAAAAGAGTATTGAAAAGACATTGTTAGTCTATAATACCATCTCATTTACTTTATCAGTTCAATTATAGTTTGCTAGAAAAATAAAAGTTGTCGTCTACTCCGTTTTACTCATCTACAATAATGTCATTCAGCATTTAAGCTGAGCTCAGGTTAACCGGTGCTACTTCTCACAATTAATTGTAATGAATACTATAACGTTAAAAAGCAAGTTATGTATTTTCTAATGCTATTCTGCATCTTTATATCAGTCGGATTAATTAATTTATCATCAATCGAAGGCCTCACCTATGGAGTTATATTGCAATGGAGTCACTTCCAAAACGCAGTACAATGACAATCCTAGAAATTGAATTGAACGATCCTAGAAGAGTGAAATGGAATATAATAATTTAACAGCACATGAAAATTATGTCTCCGGTAAATTATAGTCTCCACAAGCAGCATCATTCAGAAATTTCCTATGAAGATATGAGCCAAACTGCTGATGATAGTCTTTAATTAAGTATAAAAATTTTCACCGATAGGACGGCCTGTTCACTTGAAAAAGGATGATACATGTATCATGCAATCAAAAAATTTGAGAGGTCATTGTTGTATCTGTTAACACATCGGGAAGATGACATTTTTAAAACGTCATCCTTTCATGGATTGACTGTGAATTCGACTTGAAATTTGAATCCATTGAAAATTAAGGAAATAAACTACATACTACTTATAAATGTTTTATGAGCATACTGGAAACAGGTGGATGTCATATCAAGAAATATATAATTAGTGAACGAACATAATGACAAGGGATGGAGACGTGCATGTGATCGGATTTCCACTGCAGTGCATTCGAACTCAGGAGTGGGTAAGCGAGGTTTTCAGCTGCTCACAGGTGAACGGGGTTTTCTAGTAACTTTTGTAGTACTGAACTAAGATTTTGCCGTTCATGAACTGAAGAGCCAACAGAACTAATATTCCTCAATTTCCTACATTTCCTACAGAATTCTCATTTTGGCTTTGAGCTATTGGGACGATGTTTGAAATGAGATTCAGGACTTGAAAGTATTGGTCAATGTCACATAAACTTAGGACTTTTTCGTTTTCGTGAAATTCTGCTATATTTGAATCAAATGAAGGATCAATGTGGATATGAATGAATGAATGTATTAGACGGCTTCACCCCCTTAGCGGAAAGCCCACCTAACAAAATGTCTCGTGTCGTTTATCCATCATTTCAACATATGCAAATAACGCAGCCCATTTACTATACAGTAGTTAATGCCAATAATTCAATGCAACAAAAATTAAGTGTTTTGACCCGTAGGCTGCAGTTGTGGCTGTGAGAACTACACCCCTAAATTGTGGATCTTCTCAATGAATTCCATGCTTATTTTACAATATAGAACCAAGAAAGTCATAAATGTTCCACAGGAATATCATCCCAGTAAAAGTTACAGACAAGCGTGTGTCGCCACTGCATAGGTCTACTGGCGCACCACGTTCGCGGCACCTCTGTGGCAAGTTCTGTTGCTGTCCTGAGTTGCCTTACCACCGTCCTTGCTCCTGATGCATCTCAATTCTGGCGTTGCTTTCAACAGTAGGCGAATATCGTCGGGGATTCTGCAACCTAGCTACTTTGGCAAGTTGAAAACCCAATAGTTTCATGCAATCGATGCAACGTGTTCGTTCCTTTAGTAACTCGGATGTAAACTGCTTAAGAAAATGTCGACGCCTAATGCTTCCCACGATAGCTGTCCATTCGGGATGGGACATGTTGATGAATCGTTGATTCCAGTCAGAACAGCATGTTGCGTAAGTGCACCACAAGCGGTTGCGAACTCGAGTCCTGAGTCCTGACAGCAGTACATACGCCGTACACATTTCATTGACCACAACCATGGCACTTTTGCTTTCATTGTAGTTGCATGGTGCTATTTTCTTTCTATCAAGTTGCAGTCCGGCAGCCAGAACGAGTTTCTGCAGGGAACGAGGCCGAAAGTGAGACTTTCACAGAATGATGTACACCCTATGCCTACTACGAATCTGCACGTCTGCAGAGTTCTAGTGCGTTCCTCTTCTTGTCAGATAGGATCAAAGAAAAACACATGTAAATCCAATGGGATGCAGATTGCAGTTTTTGGCTGAAATGAAGTTTTCTATGTTTTCTCTGATTAAACGAAAAGTACTAATCCCAGAGTAATAATTTTTAGCCTCAAATGTCTTTAGGTCATTTCCTTTCATGTTCATGCAACCCTGTCTGAAAAGTTAAACACATTTAGATTTGGCGAGCCTCTTAATGTCGGCAAACACAAACATTTTGAGCAACTTTATCCACTTTCAACTACATTCTCACATTGCCGATCAGAAGCATGATAATAGCACATGCCCATCATAGGAAATGACCTGAAGACATTCCATGTCAAAAATTATGACTCTATACTTAATACTTTCCAGTTGATAAGCGAAAAAATAGAAAATTTCATCTTAACCAAAAACTTCAATCTGCATCCCATTGGATTTACATGTGTTTTTCTTTGATCCTATCTGACAAGAAGAGGAACTCATAACTCGGCAGACGCGTCGATTTGTAGTAGGCATAGGGTGTACATCATTCTGTGAAAGTCTCACTTTCGGCCTCGTTCCCTGCAGAAACTCGTTCTGGCTGCCAGACTATTGTGTTTCAGCTGTGAGATGCATCGACGAGATCATATAACCTAAACTTCTGCTTCGAATATTAACTCCTCTTATAACAAGATTCGAATTATTTGACATGAAGTGACAGTTTGATCATGTTTTCTTTGCACTTACAGAGCGTTCATGCTTTTTCACTCACATGCATTCAAAGGAAATCGAATATTATGGAGTTCCCTTGCCTATTTATGACAAATCGATGTTAAATCTATGTAAAAAATTGTAATCTTATAGACGCGGGAGCAGGGTGGGCAAGGGGAGCAGGTGCCCCCAAAAAATTTTGATGGGGCAAAGTATCTTTTTTGCCCCTCCAAAATATTCATGGTGAAAAATGTTTTTACATAGATTATTATCTTTTGAGTAAACAATATTTCGGTAATGTATTTCTACAGTGAATAAGTACAAAATTCTCCATACATAGAATAATAAAATTATCTTTTGCAATGCATGGAGACTTTTGAATCACCCTGTACTTTTGACGTAGTTGACATATAAAAGTTTTGTCAGGAATTTACTTGTTTTTTTTATACAAAAACTTTTATTGAGAGTGGTATAATAACATAATATTATTTTTCTATAACATTCAAGACTTTCAGGAATACAAAGAAGAGGTTGAATTTAAATCGAGTTTAAGTATGAGGTAAACTTTGTGTTTGCATTTACTTGAATTTTCCAATTTCATAATAAACTTATAAATAATTCTCTTATTCTAAGGATGATAAAATTTTGAATTAGTTTAATGAACGTCGAATCAGGGTATTGTACCGTGGTTTTGTATTAATAAACTCATAAAAGTGCAAATAAAGATTCATAATGGATGCATTAGGATTTGACATGCATTTGACATCAACTAACATCCTTTAAAAAAACGCTTCATAGAAAGTTTAGACAACAATTACCAAACAGGCATGCGTTTCCTTTTGCCCCCTCAACTTTGAAACTGCTCCCGCGTGCCTGATTGTAATGAAAGTATTTGTCACTAGAATTAAGCATACTTGGTATATTTTAAAAAAATGTCTAGGGGTAATTGTGAGAGCCACCTTAAAAGCCTAGAAGTAACGCATGAAAGTTCAAAGATGCTACACTTTAATGTTGCACAACGTTTGATCAATAGATGGATAGGAATCGTGGACAAAGTTGTATTCTTTCATCTCTCTATTTAGTTATTAATATTTTGCTTATTTAGAAAAATTTCACTAGCTTACTAATTGCGAATCTCAAATTTAACCGGGCTTGGCTGCAACTTTAAATAGGGAGTTGTGTCGACGTTGAGAGATGTGAACTCGGCCTGCTGATCATTCATTATATTTGATAATGTGGCAGCTATACACGTGTGTACCCATTTTTTCAACTGAGGGTGCACCTCAATGTTTAATTATTCTTCCTAAATTTTTTACCTTTTTTGAAATCTAGCCTGGTGCTCTAAATAACAATTTGCCTGAGAGCATCCGGAAGCTTACTGAAAACTAAATTGCAAGCAAATTTTTACGTGAGAAAACCGTTGGCAGGAATTTTGACATTATTCATGTTCTTCAAGCATGGAAAAAAGATCGAGTGATGACTTGAGGCATCAATAATCGCAGTTTTTACAATTCGCTATTTTTCCATGAAAAGAGTGAAAAGAGTGAAAGGAGCATTTTGCTCGCATTGTTAATCCTCCCCAAGTTAATAAAAATATCTGCAATGATTTTAGCTGTGTCTTGAAACATTTTTAAATTTAGATTAATTAAAATGAAGTTTTTACTTGATAAGTTAGAGACGCATGTTTTCTTATAAACTCAGCAAGTCACTAACTTTCATCTAGAAAAATGCGCTCAAGTAAATAATCATAGTGATAGTAGTCATAGTAGGCAAATCACTACCTGAAGTGTTTCTGTCTCATATATTCGCACACGACAGAAAATAAACATTAAAGAAAATACATTGCTTAAATTACAAAAAAAATAGTTACCTATTTTTCAAATTAGACGAAATCAGAAAAATTGACAACTTGGGAAAAAATGAACAAATTTTATTAGTCTTATGCAGCCGTGAAAAGTCAACAACAATGAGCATCAATAAATTTAGCGATGATAACTCGTATATTGACGGCGAAAAGTCATTAATATAATCACTTTCGCGATCAATCTTGCATTAATTTAAGTGTCTGCCTTTTGACAAAGATAAATAATAATGACATTTGAGCGAGAGTAATGGAGATATAACATGGCCTCAAATATGTGAGTTAAATATCTCTGAGATAAATCGTCGCTGCTGCGCATAGTAGCAGCGCTTGCAAAAAGAACAAAACAGCAGAATGATGAAGTACCGTGCGAGCGTACAGTTGGCCTATAAATGACGTGTGAGACATTGACGTTTTCTTGAATGCTTAATGCGATCGAGAAGCCGTAGCACCCTATATGTGCAATTCGACTTAAGAACATTGCCACAAACATGGATAATTTTAATTGCAAAAGCGAACTGAGTTTTCAGTGAACTGAGCGGCTAAGCGCAAAACTAAACTGAACTGCGAACTGTGTGAGCGACCAAATTCCCAAATGTACGAGGAATAGAGTAAACTGAGAAAGTGACCTCGTTCAGTTGTGCTGATCCACTGTCCATGACATCAGGGTGAAGCAACACGTAGAAGAGGATGGCGAGAGTGATATATATGCCGAGAAGAGGCTGTTGCAGTTGAGCAATGGGCCTACAGGGGGTACATTGGAGGGAGTGACTGTGATAACGATTAAGTATACATCAGGAATTTTAAATATGACAGCACAATCGAATGAACAGTTGATGAATGCGGTGAAAAAATGGCAGGAGAAGATTTCAGAAGTTTTTGGAAGAAAGTAGACCGAACCGATAGAGAATCGCAGTATAAGACGCTTCTACTCGCCCTTAATTGAAAGCATTACTTGTCAGGAAACACTGCTTTATTAAAATATGGTTTTCAAAGTCATCTTATGTTTAGGGGATCAATCTGGTAAAGCTCTTTTCGTCTGTTTTAGATTTTTCAAATGATAAACAATGATAAGAAAACTGACAAGGATTTACCTCTGCAAGACAAAAGACTAGCTTTGATAACATACTTTTATCAGTTGACAACCTTCCAGCTTCATAAGCGTCATTCGCATGTGTTTAGATAGATTTGATAGTGTAAATTCATCCTGCTAGTTAACATTGAATAAATTCAGCAGAAGAAAAATCAAGTTGTCAATGGAAATATGCAAACTCAATTTGTCAGTATTTTTAAAATATGATCTTTCTTGCTTGCATGCTAAGGAAATGAGAGAATAATCAAGAAATTGCGCACTTTAGGTTACATCGTAGAAATGACAGTTCACCGTCATCGTTTATTTTGTGACAGACACAAACAATCGGCTATTGTGCATGCAAGGTTGAAAGGTTTACGGCTATTACAGCATGATTATATCTTTCGACAACAAAGCAGTCGATCAGTCAGTCATTATAATTGAGAATTCACATCGTGACTTGGTGGACTGAAATATTTCCATCGCAATGCAGCAGGACGAACGTGCGGGGTACTAGCTCAAATGGTAGAGCGCTCGCTTAGCATGCGAGAGGTACTGGGATCGATGCCCAGGTACTCCATCCCCTTTTGCTGATAGAGAAATTGATTTGGTATATATATTTGATATATATTATATATATTATATTGATTGGTATATATATATTGTACTTCCTATGATTTTGACAACAGTGACAATGTACCTCCTCAGCATCTGAAACAAACGCAATGTAACGGTTACATGAAGGAATCACGGATCTTTTCGCTAGATACTTGTATGGATTCTTTTAATTTTTTGCAGTCATGGGAAGCCGAATTTCGCAATTCTGTTGAGCTACGGATCTTTTGACGATTGGACATCCAATGCAAGTAAATCGATAAGAAAGCGATAATTGAGAATTCACAGCATGACTTAGCGGATTATTTAATAAAATATTCACATTGCATTGTAAATTAATTGGCTAATTGCCTCGGACAGTCCCACGAATTGGACTGTCCGAGACAATTAGCCAATTAATTTACAATGAATATGATCACGATCAATGAGAAATTCACATTGCAATTGTCTGTGAACGCGTGGGGTACTAGCTCAAATGGTAGAGCGCTCGCTTAGCATGCGAGAGGTACTGGGATCGATACCCAGGTACTCCATCCTGTTTTGCACATGGAGGACTGATTTTCTGTTTGGAAGTCATCTACATGTATTTACTTAAACTGAGTCAGGAACTGTATTTTTTCGAAAAAGCTAGTGGGTTGCAATATTTTAAGAGTTTCTACATGCATGTTATTATCTATAAATTTACCGTGTTATGGGGCTAACTGCATGCGTCAAAGAATAGAATTTTCTACCAAAACCTAAATCTTTAACCTAATCTTTTTCAAATGGAAGTGAAAGTTGTAGTCAAACTTCTGCATTATTTAGAAAAAGATGCTGGAAATCACACAGTCTTGCTTCAAATACTGCTGCATTTATGGGCGACAGTTAAGTAAATGAAGACTTGTGGAACATCAAACAGAAGTAATCTTGATTTCAAACCACAACAAAAGCGATTGATAGTAGAATGTTTGCCATTATGGCTTAAATTTCAGATGACTTATGTTGGAAAGGCCATTTTGGACAGACCGTCATTTAAGGCACCATAGACAATGTGACATTTGTAATATTTAATTACGTAATACAACAGTTGAGTTAAGGTTTTATTCTTTTGTTGTATACAGTAAAAGAAGGTCTATCTACCTTCATACATGCTGCTGCAAAATATGTGCAACCTATTCCAAACAATTAACGATTTAAAGCCAAGTCATGCTTTTATTATTGTCAACCATGAATTGGATACGATGTTTGCTCACCGGGCGTGTATTAATAATCACAACCAGACTAAGCCCAAAAAATCATCGAAAACTTCAGGTACCCCTTATAGATTTGAGTCAAGATTAGAGGATTATTCAAATTTAGATTTGCCGAATAATATAGTTCAGAAAAATGTAGATAAATATAGAAAATAAAAATATATATATAATATTATAACATATATAATAATATATATATATATATATATATATATATAATATAGATAATATACATAATAATATCTAAAATGTAATTTAATAGAATATATAAATAATCTACAATATGTAAAATAAAAATATAGATCAGGAAATTACAATCTTCAAGTAAGAACTGGTGAAGCTATAGAAATAAAGAAATATACGAAGATCGAGCATGGAGACTATCACTGACTATGCAGAAACCATGTTTCAGGGTTGCCAACATTTGATGATTTGCATTAGGTAGATATAACGTAACTTGAGATGTCCAACACGAATCTTCGCATTTTTTCTATATGTCAAAGAAGTAGATATCTAAGCCTGCTTATTAGAGTATGCATTTGAAATTGAAAAGAAGACAAAATATCTTTTATTACTCTGCTGCCTCCACATTATACATGTGTGCACCAACATATTGTTGTTTCGGTGGACTCCACAGCCTTTCAATCTATACATCTTCTATTAAAATTTATTCAAGCATCTTTTCAATTGTAATATACCAGATATAAAACAATGTAGTATTAAATTCAAGTTCATGTGTTTCGAGCATGCACAAATAATTGCCGACAATACTGTAGCACAAAATACAATGTCATAATAATTAGTATTATAACATTATGTTCCTTTACTCAGGGATGCGGAGTCCTATCATTTTGATAGGACTCCGACTCCGGGTGGCAAGTATACAAAACCTAGTTTTTTGAAAAAACTGTCAACCTACATCATAGATCATTAAAATCTTACCTCAACCTTTATTTAGTGATCATTGCTGTATCAATAATCAACCATTTTCGATGAAAGTTTATCAAATGTCGCTTTCAGTTGGATGCATACAACTTTGCTCCTCCGATCGTGATGTGTGCTTCACACGGGTTTTCTCCAGTCTCTACCAGGCAGGAAAATCCCTCATCCTTCTTCAAAAAATATGAGTACACTTTCGATTTTACAATATGCGCTATGGAGGACCCATCACACACGATTAACATGATGGTAAGAGGCAACGTTCTCAAACAAACTAGTATTTCATTTTTGTCTCTGATGTGACCTTTGGTGCGTCGGTGTGATCGAGGCTAGGAAGGCTTGTCTTCTCTACTAAATCATCGAGTGAAAAGACAATCCTTTTTCCACTATCACGGTTAATTCCCTCAACTATTACAAGCTTTGCATGTACGTGTAATGCAGTCTCTATACTTTTGTTTGACGGAGAAGTGACATCAAGAGAGACATCATGAGAGTCTAGTTATAAGCCGGAGTCCGGAGTCCTATCATTTGATAGGACTCCGACTCCGACTCCGCATCCCTGCCTTTATTGCATATGCATATAGACCACATGTGTCGAGTAGAAAATATGAATTGTAATCAGGAAAATCAAACTTAATAAGCTATGCATACAATGAAATTATAAATGGGCAATTAGGATGGAATAGGAATTTGTGCAGTAGGTATTTGAATTGTTCGACAATTGCACAATTGATTTAGAGCAGCATTCAAAAACATAAGCAATTACATGTACAGATGAGAAGGGGCGCGCGAAATCTCAGTCGTTTTGTCAGCACATCAAAATCTGTAAATCCTAAATTCATTTCAATTTACATTGAAGATTAATGAGCAAAGATTGCACATATACAAATTACTCAAGTGCTTGCTTGACATGTCGTGGATAATTGCACAATGAACATGTTGGCTGTACTGAGTACAGTCAAAATGTTCATTGTGCAATTATCTACAGCAAACACTTAAGCAAGCACAATTCTTGTGTAGCTTTAGCAGACAATTTCAAGAACACGCTTAGTCAGCTATGTTGGAAGGAACATGAACTGATCATTTACCGGTCATTTAGAAACAGGTTACTGCTCTTGATAAATGCTACGGTAGTAATGGTAAAACCGGGTGGTCGAGTTACTTAGCAGAAATATTCACCCATCAGAGCTACCACAATTACTGCAGCTAACAGCATTACGCGTGTATTGGTAATTCAAGCGATGATAAAACATTTCTATAATTTGTAGATTGCAAATTTTCTGAGGCACGTATAAGGGAAATTATTTCTTGATTGATCTGATGGTGAACATTCTATGCGTATTGAACAGAACACACCAAAAATTCAATTCCCTTTTAATGAAGCCTATAGATGGACATTAGGCCTAGTAGGCCTACAGTAATTATATTAAAAAACGAATTCTTGGGCGCAAAATCTTTCAACCGGAAAGTATCAGATTTTTTAACAGTTTTCTGTTGTCACCGATGATACCTAAAAATATTACATTCATTTGAATGTTTCAGTCAGTTTTTCTGCCGGTAACTGATGCTATTTATTGACTCCATCATAAACTGCTGGTGCTCAATAATTTCGTTTTCCAAGCACGAGATGGAATCAAGGTTCTAGGACGGTAGAAGCGTTTTGAATCTATCGACAAAATAAAATGTGTTTGGATTGAACATTCTGATCTTAAAGAAAAGCTATCGAACATTGCATGCTGTAGGCCTAATAGCTTTTTAGCAAACGGAAGACGCGATAGTGCCTATTTCTATTTTTGCACACCGCAGTGATGCAAAAGACTTTTACACCCGAATGGAAAATGCTTACTTTTTCTGTGTTGATGTCACCTTTACTTAACATCTTCGACAGACATCAAATTGTTAGTAGACCAACATGCATTTTTCGGTCATTGTTACGCAAATCTGGATTGTTGATGTCAATTTGTAAAAAGTGTGGAACAGATCATGTATTTCAATAAACTTCAACATGAAGCTATTATTTGATCATAAATGTAGAAGCAAGAATGTTCATAGTTTTGAATAAGCAAATTGTTGATCGGGAAAACTGATTGGAAAAAAGATATATTGTAAGCTTTTGTTGGGAAACCAAGTATGCTTACACAAGATGGTAATAATTTTGATACTTTATTAATTTTGGCCTCCTCTTAGGCCATCATCAGAAGCAGATCAAGAACCGAAAATTAATAAAGTATCACAATTATTACCATCTTGTGTCTCGGTACTTTGTTTCTCAAAACTTACAAAAATTACCAAGGCCTAATCAACACATAGAAGATATACTTTGAGTTTCTGAAACTTTCTGAAGCCTTGAACATCTGGAAGCATTCTCATTTTCTAAATGAAGCAACTTTCCAGTGATTTACACATTCCAAGAGCAGTTAAGATTGTAAAAATTTTCTTTCTGCCTTATGCAATGATTTCAAACGGAAAATGGATATCTTATTAGATTGATAATGAAATTTCAGTAAGTGACACAAATATGATACAACTTTGCTATGCTAATGCACTATATTGTATGAGACAATCTAAGTGAGCATCCTGAGGATGTGGTAATTTCTGAAATTTTTTTAGAAAATTCAGAGCTCGATTCTACACTGGTGCATCCATCATCAATATTCTTGGCTTCTATGGACATCTGAGGACCACTCTGACAAGTATAGGCCTGGCATTTTTCCTTGGCGTTAAACCCTTGGCGAAAGTTCAAGAATGAGTAAAATCATCTAAGAAAGAGAAAACAAAATATTACTTTGTAGTATTTTCTGTTATAAAGTGAGCTGCTTAATTTAGAAGAGAGGAAATGTAGTACTTCGTAAAGAAAGTCTAAACATTATATAAGTGATGACAGCAAACGGGGGATCATGATTATAGGCTGAACTCGTAATCAAGAAACGCACTCCATTGAATTTCTGCAAATCCGTTAGTTACATTAATTAAAAAGAAAAAATGAACTTTTACTCGATGTTTCGGGTCCAGACCTTTCTTCACAGAGTATAAGACAGGCGCATATGACATGCTACTTGGACATATATACCGGTATGCAAAAGGTGAATAAAAATCTATATGGCGCGACCTGTATTCTCCTACAGGCAGCAAGCTCATGACAACGATTCATAGATGACATCTGTCCTGAATCATGCGATCATATCTGGTTCGGCATATGCATCACAGAGAAATTGTCTAAGCTTTCGCATTCCTTCACAAGCAATGAATGTAGTGTTTGTAGCATGGTTATCTGTCATCAAGTACAGTGGATGACCACCAGAGATGACTTTATAATCTCAATAACCTTCACTAAAATTGTCTTAATCAAATTTGAAGTCAGTGAAAATACTGGTATGAGACGTAGGCTATAACAACCGCACGGGTTTTCGAAAACAAAGGCTTTACCATCACTGCTAAAGTAATGCGAGCAATTTTGGTGAGCGAGTCATCAGGATATCCAATAATGCGCCTTCTTCGATATCTGAGAGATGGCAAAATCTTCATCTCATCGATCACGACAACGTTGATCAGGAGACATTGAAAATATAGCTTTGGCTATTTCGACGGCCTCTGACTCCGATCCAATAATTTGAAAACTTCCAATAATTTTTGTCAATGTATTGGAATGTGGAAATCGAGGAAGCATCTTATCATTTTGTCACAATTCTTGTCTGCTATGCATAATGTCAGTGACTTTAAAATAAGTGATGCAGTATACCTACGCCCATTCGGTTCGATGTCGGATAGCTCAATCAATTCTAAGGACTTTTGAAGCTTCGTTTAAATCTGTTGAATCATTCCATTCAGCTAATGATGCAATCTGCTTGATGATGTGTACCTCACAGTTTTTCATGAAGGATAGTATGTTTTCCAACTGTAACCATTTATCTAATTTATGTTGGAAACGTGGAGGGAAAAGACTAAAGTATGCATCCTTTTAGCTGTCAAAGAGAATGCGGATGAAATTTTGACCACAAAGTTAAGTTCAAGAGTTTCTGCCAGTGATAGTAGTTCAACGTGATCTTCTTTGTAAATGATGTCGACAGGATGCTTTTCTTGTTGTAACTCTTGCTTGAATACTGAAAAATCACAATCAATTTTGTCAATTTGTCAATTTTATTAAAGTCAGACAATTCGTCGGGAATTGAATTGCAATACTCAGCCTGGATTTTCCGCGATTGAATGTTTTGGCCATTCTGATGACTCAGCCACAGAATTAAGTATTTTGTTTATCTGCTTCGGTTTGCGAAGCGCGCGCAGATGAATCTAATTCTGTGCCCATGGCATTGCTAATGTCTGATGCGAAATCGATGGAGGTTGTATGGGCATCAGATGTCCACCTCTTATTAACTTCTTTGCAGCATTAAGAGGCAAATGTCTTGCACAGACACCCGTGTTTTATGTCATTTGATTTTTTTCAATGTTGTTTAGAAGGGCGTTGATCCACTTATTTAATTCTACTTCATTTCTGATAGGGAAACTGTAAACTGGCATCGCTTGGCATACCATAGGCTAATTGCTTTTGCAATTGATAACCGTAGACTTTCCCACGGTGTTTGTTAACAAAATCTACAATGAAGCATTTTTCAAACTGGTCTACGCTAAGTCCTACGGATTGAGAGTTACAAATCCCTAACACTTTCTATGTTTCATAGACATCCATGGTATAGGGAAGACGCTTTAGAGTGGTGATTGCACATGACCATCGACTTTCAAATAAACAGCATGTTAACTTCGCTTATCTGTATGGATTTTACGTGGTTGTGCGGTTCTATCAGGAAACATAATTAAGAATTACATTAAAAATACGAATGCATGAGATAAGTACAGCAAGCGTGAGAATTTTCTTGAATGCGTGAGAAATTTTGCCTCCAGCGCGAGAGCGTTAGAAGAGGTCTGAATGCGTGAGACTCACGCTCAATGAGTGAGAGTTGGCAACTCTGATGTTTCATTACTTGGTTGAATGTCCAGCACATTATGACGTGAGAACTATTGTGTCACCTTTCCTATCAATTCTAAAATGGAAAGTATCAATATCTATGAACTGAAATGTATGATAAAATACACGGAATTAGATTGTTTAATCGTATCACTTTGCTAGAAGTGCAAACTGATTCAAACAGATGGCACATGCAGGAACTTAATAAGTGGGCAAAAAGACATTTTCAATGCCTAACAGAGATAGGAAAAATAGTTGTGCGTCGCTTGCGGATTGCTCTGAATTCCTTCAAAATGCTCCGATCGCCACGACTCCTTCAGATTCGAAGAATTCAGATCATTGCGCAAAAGTTTTCTAGATGATGTTGAGCCCTCCGATCATTATCAAAAAAGTTAGCATGCGCAAGAAAAAACGTTCACAAACTTCTCTGTAGAACTTGACATCGATCGTGTCTCTTTGCTGTGTGATCCGGTTGATAACAGTCACTGAAACTTGGCACAATTTGGCGTGTTTAATGTTGAACTGGCTGCTCATTGTTCGATTGCTATGGTACTTAGTCAGGAGATTGTGCCATTTCATTTACGTTGCATGTTCCAATGTTTCCTTTCTAGTCAAACGGAAGAAGAGACGACCTGTCTAATTCTGTGATAAAATATCAATATGAAGCCAATGGTATTAGGAATGCTAAGAACAACACCTGAATCATTTGCCTTATCTCCATCTGACTTGATAATGCAACGAATGCAATGGAAAATTGATCTGAAGTAATTGGTACTCACGAAGTCTGATAAAACACATTGAAATGATAGTGTCTGTCCATTTGATTGTCTATGACGCTTGAAGATATAAACAACTTTCGGAGAACCGGTCAATTACTGCAATTTGTTTTGTGAATTTGATTACAGGTGAGTCCCTTGCTGTCTACTCATATGTATAACTGCAATGCACCGTTGTATTTTGTTTCCTTGCATATCTGTGTGATCTTCACATGAAATTGACCCACTCTCCACATAAACTTATTAATGGTGTGATTGTTAAGTGGACGAAAAGAATCGATGATGAAACTTCTTATATTAATTGAGCTTAAAATTTATTGGGCTGCAAATTAAAACTTGTTGTACTTCACCAGACAAACTGCTTAGGATTTATGATACGCTACATCCTCTTCTTCCAGGCATGCATCATTTGTATATTGATACATTTTACTACTGAAGAATACCAATTGTAAATACTTTATCATCATCATTAATTTTTCAGACAAGCATTTGAATATTTTCATCTGTGCATATTTTACCATCTCAATCCTGTAAGCCTGCAACGTTATACAATTTGGAAATATAGGGTCTTGAATTTTGAAATATGATATTGCGCAATCTTCATGTTATGTTATACTATATCATGTTGCATAATATTTTATTATTATATATTATATTGCACTATATTGCACTATATTATATCATATTGCATTACATTATATTATATTTCATTTCATTTTATTAGATTATATTACATCATATTATATTATATTATGCCACCATATTGTACTATATATATATATATATATATATATATATATATATATATATATATATAGTATATTATATGTCATAATATTATATATTGATGTCTACATTATATTTTATCGTATTTTATTAGATTATATTACATTATATTATATTGTACTTATGTTGTTATATCTAGACATTATTATTAGAAATGATGGGAAAGTGCATTGATACCGCAGTCTTTATCCGAACGTAGAAAATGAAAAAATTGACTTTCTGTGACCTGAGCAAACTTTCCTATCGTTTTATTTTTCGTGGTACGTGAATATGACAAAAGCGAATCGTCGAGGGTTTATCGCTTTCGAACACACACTGTCATTCAAAATTATTTTTATTATTCAACCATTCCGACCAATGTGCCTACATATTTTTTTGCAAGCTATTGGGAAATTGATGCAATTGCAATTTATGTACAGCCAATACTCATGCGACCATTCTCAATTTAGAATGAAATTTGAAAGATAAAACCTAGCCAACAATATCAATATCTCATCTCCCAATAACCGGATCCCTAACAAACAGCGGATCATTGACTTTAATAATTTTTGATGATGTCAAGACTATTGTCCTTGTATTAGAGCATAGCGGAATGTATTGTGTATATTTATAGTCGTTCTTTTCAGTTACCTAACGGCACTCACGTGTCCAAACACGCGCTTGTTCTTCACACGAATGACCATAAACACTTGAAGGCACAATTCGTCAACTTTAAATGTCACTAAATTGTTCATATCTTTTCATTGCTGCAAAGAAATGTGCAGAAAGTACATGCAATCATGATCAACTTTCACACTTCAATAATTTCACTATCAATTTTGATGCACGATCAATCACCGCTTCATACATAGAGTGGCTGACAGTCGATCCAATTGCAAACGCAAAGGAACTCCTCGATTGATCGCGCGGCGTCAGATTGCGTCACGTTGTCGACCTCTTGCTATCAGTAGTGACGTCACAGTGAATGCTACAAATCCACTGATCAACCAAATTGATGGAACTTCGGCAGAGGATGTCAGGGTCTTTGCCGAGTTACGGTGCCGTTCAAGAAGCAAAGACAGACATGATTACCGACGTCTCTTCAACTTCGATTAAAGTAGCTGCTTCAAAGCACTCAAAACCGAAAGTACCATTCTCTCAGCGTCATGATATTTTCGTCTGGTTGGGAGGACTCGTTTTCATCGCTGGAATTATTGGAGCTATCTTCGGTCTCGGAGCTCTTTGAGGTTGGGATGCTAATTCAGGCTACTCTCATAACAGCAGCGCTACTTCTGCTGTCCGGTTCTGGTCAGAACCGTTTGCCCCTGAGCCAGGTGTTAAAGGACGCTATGGAGTCGACGCTACAGGTCGCTGGTATTACTGGAAACTCCCTCCGACTCAGGTCACCGCCCTAACTGAGGGAATAATGTGGGTGTGCTATATTCTCCATAATATCTTATATTGGTTAGGTCTTTATAAATTGCAACAATCTAAAATGGAACAAAGGACATCAGACAAAGAGGCTGATGTCTACAGCTGTAAGTTGGGTGGCTGGAACTGGTACTTGTTTGGAATCAATCTTTTATTTCATCTTATTCACCTCGGACAAACGCATTGGACATATGATGCCTTAGCACAGGACGTTTCAATCGCCAGCTCCCAAAGTTCAGTCATTATGTTGTTGATTTTTATCATGGTATTGGAATATAGAGACAGAGGATTGTTTTTCGGGTGGCCTTCCAGATTTGATAAAGGAAAATGGAGTCAACGACTGACGCTGCCGTATAGTCCAATGCATCTTGTTAGAAAGTAAGCTACTTGATTATTTCTCAAAATGTGTAATACTTGCGTTTTACGTTTACATGTATGTCAAGTACATGCTACAAGCAGATTTTACTATTTGCAGTACCATATGATACGTGCATAATCACGGTAGTCATCATGTAGCGCAAAACAGTCAATCTAATGCTTAGATGTCGATAATGATTATGTTAAATATTCATCAAAGTAGCTGTCACTTTGTAGGGAGACACTGATGTTTGAAACATCAATTAGTGGAATTGCTTCTAAAAAACTCAATAGATAGAGACCGTACATTATGAACAAGATGTTCCGGTGGCCCAAAATTTAAAAAAGGTGGCTCAAAGTGCTTAATTCGAGAGTGAATGAACATATTTTAAAATTATGGCTAAATCCTTGTGCTATACTAGAGAACGAATTGACAGTTTACTAATGTATTTGGTAAAAAAAATAAAATATGATTTTTCAGCGTGATTTTTTTTAATAAGTGAATGAATTAGAATTGAGATAATGAATAAGCAGTTGGAAGTTGTACCATCGGCAGTGCTAGAAAGTTGTCTATAATTGTAAACTTTCTAAATCATGATATTGTATCACTGATGATGAAATAACAATGATTAAAAGTAGTGGAATGGACTCACCTCGACAAGACAAAAGTGCATGGAAAGTTCGTATAGCCCCTATATATAATCTGAAAGACGATGCTCTAGAGTCATGTTTTGTAGCAGATAAAGCATAGACTTTTGGTTATTATTTGCCATAATGACCGGAAACCGACGGCTCGTTATTATGGCAAATAATAACCGAAGAAATCTATGCATTTTCTGTTGTAGTGCATGACATTTTTAGAAGTCTACATCAAGTTAGCATTTTTATCCAGGGAAATTCGCGCTTTTGGGAACTTATTAACCTGCGGATAAATAAAGCTCTATAATTTCATGAATTATATAGTTTTACTGCTTTAATTTCGCTATTTCTCTTGTTTTCGCAGTTGCATTCCTTTTTTATTTTTTTATGAATTATCCTACTCAATTTGAAGACAAGGGAAAAGGCATAGTCAACTTTTTGTGGCTCTCTAAGATTCCCACATGTCTATAATTGTATCACAATATGCTACATTCCACACACCTAGGCAATGTATGGATATGGTCTGCACTGAAAACTCGTGTGAAGCAAATTGAACACGAGCGGGACTCGCCTAAAAGTACATGTGTCCTGGGTAATACCCCTGTTCACAGTTTTGCTTCGCTCCTTATTTATTAAGTGAGTCACTGTCACGGCAGATTCCTATCAGGAGATGCTCGTAATTTGGTTGATGGCCAAATTAGATGAAAATAGCAAGATGTGGCGCCGCCTCACTAATTCATATGTTCGACAGGTCTTGAGTGACAGATTAACAATGGATTGAACGTTATGTGCCTCTGAAGACAACTACCGTTTCCATTGGCCGCCACGAAGCCCCATCATCGCCCCATGCGATTTTTTTCTGTTGGGTTAAAATCAAGGATACATGCGGTTTGCATGCCACTTCTTCCGACAAATGTCGAAGAGCTTGAGACTCCAATTTCATCAGTCAGCCGAGCAATAATGTCAGAAATGCTACAAAAAAGTGTGGTAAGAATTTGACTATCGAGTGTTCACACATCGCGAGGCCGACATATTGAACATATATGATGTCATTTCTTGAATAAAGTTGAACTGCCTCTAACTGACGGCTTTTATGAAATAAAGTTGCATGCATAATAGGATCGTACACATTTAAAAAGAAAACTTATCTGTGAATGTGATTTTTGAAACTAGTTGCTGATTTTATCAAGTTATTACAAAGTTAGCTAAGAAGAATTAGCTTTTTACGTGCATCCTAATACTTTGCATCATAGAAAAACTTCAGAGCGTTATATTTCGTTGGATACAATGGCTGCCACAACAAACTGAAGTTGGGACATTCTTTTGTGTTCACCTCGTATATGGCTTACAATTTTTTCAAAGTTGCCAAACATTCTGAGCATAAGTGCCTATGGCATGTACTATAGGCCTACAACGTCAGAGTTTTGCATTCGACGAAATCGCGCATGTCGTTGAGATATTGAAGCTGAGAATTCAACTCAGATGTAAAAATGAATTCTTCTTGCATGACAAGTGAAGAACAGACAACGTATAGCAATGAATCTCAAGAGAGATGCTGTACCTAAAACGTACACCAGGACTGGGTAAAATCTTGGGTTTGATAGGCCTAAAATCTTGGATAGGATCCCAAGACCCAAGATCAGATACCCAAGATCAAAAAAACCAGAACCCAAGATTGTGAGACTATTGATACATTTTATCCTTTTTGGCAGCTGCTTTCCCATGATATAAAGTGATCAACAGGTTTGTTAATATATGGTTTAAGTCCTGTATTTTCTAATTGAATATCGCATTTTTGGGAGAATTCATGTCGTGTTTTAGACTTTTAGTGTAGGTTAACCTACATCCGTTATTAGTATCTCTAAAAACTCAGAGAGCATATCTATAGTTATGCTGGTCAAGTTACTTCTGATAAATTGAGTTTCTGTCACACTCCTTCATATCTAACATTAATTTAATTATTCTGTACTTCTTTATGATTTTTGATTGATTTGATTCATATAAATATCATTTTTTTATTATCATGGTTATTATTATGATTACCATTCCCATTTTATACTCATATAGTGATGCAAAATTAAGCTGAAGTTGAATATGCATGTACATGCACAGTACAGGAGAATTCAGATGCATGTTCAGTAATCATACTTAGTAAGTTATACCTGATGCAACTCATGTTCCACTACTTGGTATATATGAATTATTCAACAACTAAATAAAAGACAATTTAATTCAACGACCGGATGTATGAAACTTCCAAATGAAATACAATCATTACAATAGAAATATCGTTTACCATAGATGCCGCATTTTACTTGACAATATTCCTTTACAAATGAGACATTGCGCAACGCTATGCTGTAGGCCTAATGCTTTTGACAATTATTGCAGATCCAACTTCGAGACTTGTAAATGGAATCGGTTGGTTTTTAGGAGACACAGGTTCACATAACGAAATTAGAAAATCGGCTTCGTTGTACTACCCAAGATCTTGGATTCATTGATCAATATTTTGGATGCTTACCCAAGAAGATTACCCAAGGCCCAAGATTTTCATGAAACCCAAGACACAACCTTGCGTGCACAGTAGGACTATTCCCCCGACAGTCACACCACCAGCACGAGTTTTCGTTGGGAACCAAGAGAAAACCACAAAACGGGAAGCGGGGGAAAGAGCCCAGAAGAGTGGGGGGTCTCAGAGCAGGATGGGCGGGCGACGCATGCGACCACGTCAGGGGGGGCGCTTACCAGGGTCCACGGAACAGCGGGTGGAATGGTACAACCCGTGTGGAGAATCGGGGGTCGAAAGTGAGGCTTTCACAGAAAATTGTGCACCCTTATGTCTACTACGAATCTGCGCGTCTGCCGAGTTCTGCATGTGCATGCTGAGTTCCATTTCATGTCCGACAGGATAAAAGAACGCACATGTACCTAAATACATGTAATAGGAAGCAGACTCAGGTTTCCTGCAAGACTGCATTTGTATGCGTTTTCTCTTCATTTGTATACAACTGATAAGCTACAAGTTTAGGCATGGAATGTCTTTATTCCATTCATAACATAATACATGACATGCCACATTTTATGGAAAAGATCACCACACTCTGAGAACCACTTTGGCCTTCTTCCATGCTTTTAGAAATTCAACTGAAATAAAAGACAACATTAAGAATGATTGCACATGGGCATGAGGTTTTGATCGGCTAATTTTTTGTCATAGATCAGAAAAGCACCTAATATAGAAAATATGGCAAGAGGTCCATTGGAGGGTTTCGGTTTCATTCTATTACGAAATGTGGGAACGCTTACAATTGAATGATTGTCTCAAATTCGTCACAAATCGAGGGACTTTTGTGTAACGGGTGTGACATGATGTAGCTGAAATGACTGAAAACGCTCATTTTTCATGCCTCCTTCAAATGTTTATTGTTCAACTCTTATTATTGAGTATTGACAATCATCAAATGCAAAATGTCTACATGTACATGAAGCTAACATGCAGATATGAGAATCTACTTAACTGATACAAACAGCGTTAATAAATCAAAAGTGTCTGATAATAAAAGAATCACCATAATTTTGAAATTTCAAAATTACCATGAGTATAGTTATTTAAAATGACATGTCGTTTGTCACGATGGCTGTCAATTTAGTTCAAGCAAAACTCGAATGAAAGCTAATGACAGGAGCCTATTTATTGAAATAAGTCGCCCTTCTATTTTTGATTCGGTTTTATAAGTTTGTCTTTTTTGCTCACGTTGATAGCCATGTCCAATGAACATCACATTGTCATTATTGCATTGTAATCAATGCAGATTTTCGAGATAACCTTCAAGGTGACATTTCAAGTGTTAAACAGCATAGTGAACCATTCATTAAATATAATTGCATTGCACCTGAGTATTAATTGCTTCACAATTTTGGAAAATGCATTAGTGCTCGATGCCGGCGTTTCGTCCGTTCTTTGAATATGGAACTGATCAGAAGAGTGACATGTTGAATTGACGGTCATGTAGGTGAAAATTAATCGTCCTGGCATTGCGTCCTGCGGATAAACAGAAGAATTTTATTCTGTAAATCATCTACATTATATGAACAACAATGACACGGATGAGTAAATACGCTACAAATTACAAGGAAAACAATAACAATCACAAAACAAGAAAACTAAAAACAAATAAGTTAAACAAGAAATTAAACAATGAAATAAATAGGAGGTAGCATTGCGCCGTAACAATAATAAGACATAATAAGAATATAATATGCTTGAAACATTTACTTTTATATTTTCAGTTTGATACTGTTTCGTGCCATGTCTTCAAAGATGACATGCAAGCCTACATAATTTGTGTCAAATGTATATTGATGCTTATGCAGGCATGTTTTAAGCTTACTTTCTTTAATGTCAGTCATATGATAGCAATAATTACAGAGTTTATAAAATAATTCGCAGTTCGGTAGCCTACTTTTTCGTCCAATACCTTCTTGTCGCACAGAGCAACTTTTTAGTGCCAAACTGTCTATTGGGTCTGTATCCGAATAAAATATAAAAACTACTTTTTAAACTAAACCAACGCTGTCTTTCATGTCATCAATGATACCCTTGCAAAATGTAGAATAATTTTTAAAATCTAATATGCCTGATTTTTGATATATCAAAATTTTCAAAATTTCATCGAAAATTTTGTGTAAGTTAACTTCTGATAACTCTCTATTCTGAAAAATATCATTGGCAATTCTATTCCATGGAAATGTGCTTTATATAAAGCCAAGTCTTGATTCGTAGTGCTATTTTGATTTTGCAATTCATTCTGGAAACATAAAAAGTCTTGAATCAGTTTGTTACTTATTCGTCCCAAAACCCTAATTATTAAAGGCTGTGGATATCCAAGAGTGCGTAATTGGTTTCGCAGTTCATTATGCCGCATCATTTTTCATATTTGGTGACAATAGGCCTATTGTTGATCCTTCTGGCCAAGGTGTAGGGAATGCTTTTGATAGATTGCCTAGGATGGTTCAAATTAAAACCGAAATAATTATCAATTAATTTACACTTTACCATCGCTGATGAGTAGGTAAACATAGTGCAAAAATTGCAGCCTGAAGACTTGTGATAAAGGATATAAGAACATTGAGCAAGCAAATAAATGTGCGACAAAGACCGGTATTGGCAATGGATGATCATATTAAGCTAATGTACATCTTCACTTCTCTAGCAGACAAGTTATAAGTCTATCAAACTCTATTAAGTCTGCGGCTTTGCCACTAAGAGTTTATCACTGCATCGAATCATTTTTATCAGATAGTCCTCGATTCTATCATCGAAGATTTGGGCATCATTCCACACTTTTTTCATATTCTCTACTACTTGACGAAAAAGTCTGGTCTCGATAGAAATTTGATCAATATGGAACCTCTGAGAGCTATGTAAGTAATCAAAGTTTATTATGCATAATATCACTTCATCTCCTATGATGTCTTACGGAATGATGCCAGAAAGCTCAGAAATTCCTACTAATCCTCGCCTCTAGGCTGGCGGCGGTGTACGACTTCCATATAAAGGTTGTACTCCTAATCGATACCAAGGATAGCAGAGACGTAGCATTTCACTGACCTCCCTTGACAACGGCTGACAGAGCAAAAAGAACGCAAATTAGCGTCTGCAATGAAGACATTTAAAAGACAAAGAATATTGACAGTTCAGAAGCCAGGAAAGGTAATCTATTGCAGAGATGCGAAGCTGAAAAACATCTTGACGTCGACATTCACAAAGTTGACACCTCTTTATGCTGCATTTCAATAATTGGTTCTCAGATCTTTTGAGTTTTCTGTCTGCAACATGATGAGCTCTGCTTAGAACAATTATATGTCAGTTATTAATGAAGTATGAACAGCATGTGATTTGCTATCACGTTGACTCTGAATACACAATTCAAATGAGGAAGGTATGTGCTAATTTGATGTAATCAACATTTACATGATGCTACAATTGTAACAGGCGGACTTGTTTAGAGTAGCAAAATTGAGTAATCTGCATGCTGTAATACGTGAAAACATTTTTGTCAGGTGTTTGCATTATCGGCGCAAAATCATTATAAATCTATTTTTACATCCTATTACTTTCTGCGGATTCTGTGGATTGTACGAGCTGTTTCTCTTTTCAAAATAAGTTTATTCATTTACAGGACTAGAAGGCTCATCAGTACGAAAATACCTTCTACTCAAAAAGAATTTGCACATAGAAATAGTAGGATAAGCATACAATATCCTTCAAAATTTGAAGATGCACATAACTCAAGCACTCATGCGATTTCAATAACTTTTCTCCAATTTTTGTAGATACCGTGGTACTAGCTTTAACTTTCTAATGAATCATTGTCATAGAGTAAGTATATTAGGTAGAGTGGTAACTCCGCATTTATTAAAGCCCTAATGTGTAAACACTTTCGATTTTATTAAATGGACTCGAGGAGGATATAGTTGGTAATTGTTGCCAAATGTGAGATATGCAAATTTTTGAAGTTCCAAAGAAATTACCACGGAATTGAATGATCATGATTGTAATGCAGAAGGAATGATGGTATTTTACAGATTCTCAGTGTCATGACAGCCTTGGAGAGGTAGCGTTTTCTTAAATTAGCAATTCGATATGTTCCTATTACTTTCATGCTCATCCTCAAAGGCATTTTCTTTAGCGTAATCATGTCACAGGCAACCTGCCACTTGCGGAGCAAGGTCACATAATCAAAGATAATGATTTCAATTAACTTTGAAAGATGTAAGTGGGTCCACATCACTATTCAGATTCAAGAAATTAAACATGAATTTGGTGAATCATAAAATCATGCCGGTGAAAATTGAATTAAGAACTCAAAATTTCAGCCAAGAAAGCAAAATCAGATCTCGACTTTTTCATGAAAACTTCTATTATAATGCGACTTATGAAATGCCCTTGCAAATTAGCTTGATTTCCATTTAGTTAGGATGATTATTAGCAAATATTTATTACCTTTGATATCCAACTTATTTCATACTACTTATAATGGGGCGTCATCTCGGTAGTATATAACTTTGCAAAATTTTGACATTTTTAAAACTGCTCAAATAATGTTTTGGACCACGGGAACGTAATCTCCGCAAAAAACTGAATCTTTTCATATCAAAATTTTCACTGTATACAGATACTTCTTTGAGTCGATACTCTACCTATATATATATCCCTATTCTATGATCATTGCATTTACTGAAAATTGTGAGTTACAAGATTCATACCTACAGTAGCCTTTCTTCATTTTGCGGTAGTGTATTCGGGAACGAAAACACAATGAAATGCAACGCAGCAGAAACCTAGAAAACAAAAAATTAATTACATGTGAATTATCTTTGCGCAGCTGCAACCAATGAATAGACATAGTAAGCTCATACGCTGACAATGACAAACAACGATTCAAGTAAAACAATAACAATTATCAAAACCAATTATTCGAATGCTTTTAAGAAAAGAGATTTACCATTAAGACCTAGGGTTTGATTTAATCTAGGAGTTTTATCATTTATTACAACGCTTTTACTATACGAGTTTCAAATTCACTACGTACTGTGTATTTAACAGGAAAACAATGATTAATGTCATTACTACAGTTTGGACATATGTCTAGATAGCTACTTACGCTGAGTTACCATAACATATGTAACATAGTAAACATATGTCCAAACTGTAGTAATGACATTAATCATTGTTTTCCTGTTAAATACACAGGACGTAGTGAATTTGAAACTCGCATAGCAAAAGCGTTGTTAATAAATGATAAAACTCCTAGATTAAATCAAACCCTAGGTCTTAATGGCAAATCTCTTTTCTTAAAAGTTTTCCTTGAATCGTTGTTTGTCATTGTCAGCGTATGAGCTTACTATGAAGTACATGTACTATCCACAAATAGTTTCCACAAAACAAATGATTGTTCACTTTCTGTTGTATTCTGAAAAAAGCAGATGTGCATCAAAATCTTCGCTTCGCAATCAGCTACCTCCTGAATTTGTTTCAGGTCGTGCTTGCAGAGCTTAGTGGTTAACATTCGAAGATATCGGACTCCTAATTTGAACTTGAATTTGCTAACTGCATGTAATTTGCATAATTTTCTTTTTGTAATATAATACATGTATCTCCGACTCATTTTATTGAAAATTGATTTCCAACTATTCATCTTTTGCAGATATCATGGCTATGCGTTTGCTTGGGCTGCCATTTATACGTTTTGGTACCATCCAATGGAGAACACGTGGGGACATGTTATGGGCTTCTTTCATACATATGTACTTCTATTGCAAGGATCCCTAGCTTACACGCCATTTCATCTCAACAAGTACTGGCGATTTTTGCTTGAAGTTTGGGTAACAGCTCACGGTGGAGTAGTGGCGTCTCAAACCGGAGGACCCGAAATGATGGGTACAAAACTTTGGCCCATGTTTGTATTTGGTTTTCTCCTCCTGGTAGTTTTATCACAATTATTTGGTCTTCCGTTTTGGCGTAAAATTCCAGCCTGGGTCCGCATATTTCCACTTCTTGCTTACATTGGAGTGGTACTCTATTGTTACAGCTGGATACCGGATTCTACAGGGGCAACTTGGGTTAGAATTCAAGAGATTATCAGAATTCCTGGTGTTTATTATCTGTATTTCTTCTTGGTTTGGGGATGGACATTGTTGCTGCTTGTTCTGCAACGATGTTCCACTTCTAATCAAGGGAAAATCGATGACGAAGTCAGTTCACTAACTAAAGTTGTATGTTTAGTTGGAATTGTGCTGATTTACACTCTGTTCGTAGGACTATCTGCAACTGTTGAAATTGCTGATGTTCAATTCAATATGATTGCATTGATGATCTTGCTTACAGGACTATTCTCACTTGGATGCTGTGTTACCAATATTCTCTTTCATATGATATTTCGGCAGCCTGTGATGGAGCCATGCAAAAATCAGGTCGATAATATGACAACCATGACTGAGAAACCGAATTTGGATAAAGAAGACATTTCAAAATTGTGAATTCTAGACATGTGCGAATCATACAAGCAGCTACATTCGCATATGATGTACCTGTATGAACTGCATAACAGGACAATGAACTTTGCTGCAAATGACAAGTACTGGAAGTTTGGTGTCCTTGGACATTACACACAGCACGCCAACGAAACTGCATCTCAGATTGATACACAGCATCAGGTGAGAATCCATTCCTGCTCCGTTGTTCAAGTTCATTTTTTGAAGTTTGTTTTTTATAACATTCGAAATTTTATTGAGATTATTTTTCTTCTAAAGGAGTAACTTTGATTCTGATGTTTTGGAATGTCATGTAAAATTCCCATTGAATGCAAGATCAAAAATGTATTGAATTGCTGTGATGATCATTTTATCTCTTGTAAAATGAGCACCAATTAAATGTTTTATTCAAAGCTCTCAGGAAACTCAGTTTTTCATTTTAAATATAAAAACCTTGAATGATTTCATGAATGATTGTTAAACAGGCCTATCTCACTTCCGGAAACGTACGATTTCTGAAACTTTCTTGGCCATGTTTTCATATTTTCTATATTGATGGTCTAGTTGCCCAATGTCAATTAACAACAGAATGAAATTAAATAAACGACACCATAGATAAAATTGCCATGTAAAAGATGCGTGGCTGCGAATCTGCGAACCTACGACCAATGTTATCTAGACCTGTGCTCTACCAACTGAGCTACGAGCCACTTATGCGACTGTGTCAATTGGCAGGATCAAGCCATCACCACACACACATCATTTGTCATAACAATTATAATCAATGAATAAATTACTCGTCACAATTGTGACCGAGAGCAGTTTCATATAAATGTTCGTGTTTTCTCAAGATATCCTAATCAAATACATATGATTCAGGCTTTTCTGTACTTACATGTGTATTGACATGTTAAAATCTAATGCTAGAAATTAATAAATTTTCATATAATATCACTATCTTTATTTGCATGAAACATGTACATAGGCCTATATTCTGGATTTAAGTTTTAGATACAGAGACTTGTGGATACCGCAGTTTCCTTGCTAGTATCCCAAACTTCTACGGAATGCTTTTAGCCTTTTTCCCATCTCAATTGTTTTAGTGCAACTTCCATCTTTGAAGATAAATATAACTTCAATTTGAAGACAAATACAAAGGTCGGTCATTGACTTGAACAAGTGATAATGTCACTAACATGGTTCCCGCACATTTTCAACAAGGTTATTCAAGGACATTCCAGGACTTTCAGTGATATATACTATGACCTGCAAATGCCTGAAGCTGTAGCAGAACTCTAGGAGCAGAACCGTCCGTAGCTAAGCCGTCGCCTCTGTAGCCTACTAATTAAAGATCGCAGTATTGTGCGCTCATGAAAATGATTGAGCAGCAATACGCGTAGACTTATTTAAGATATTGAGCAATTTCACGATAGAGGCTTGCGAGCACATGATTCTTACAAAATTCATTAACGCTAAAGTATGCGATTCCGGAAACTCTATTCAAGATCGAGTGCGGCTTAAATATTACATAAAATAAGCAGGGATGCTGATAGGACTCCGACTCCGGGTGGCAAGCATAAATAGCCTAGTTTTTTGAAAAACTGGTAACCTACATCATAGATCATTATAGGCTTACCTAAACATGCCTTTAGTGATCATTGCTGCATCAATTATCAATCATTTTCGATGAAGGTTTATCAAATGTCTCTTTAAGTTGGATGCATGCGACTCGGTTCCTCCCATCTTGTTGATGTGTGCTTCACAGAATTTTTCGGCAGTCTCTACCAGGCAGGAAATCCTCATCCTTCTCCAAAAAATGTGAGTACACCTTCGATTGCAATATGCGCTTTGGAGGAGCCATCACACACAATTAACGTGAGGGCAGGAGGTAATGTTCTCAAACAAACTAGTATCTCATTTTTGTCTCTGATGTGACCTTTGGTACGTATGTGTGATCGAGGCCAGGAAGGCTTGTCTTCTCTACTTTAAGTCATCGAGTGAAAAGTCAGTCCTTTTCTCACTATCACGGTTAATTCCCTCAACTATTGCAAGCTTTGCATGCAGCAGTGTCTCTGTACTTTTGTTTGACGGAGAAAGTTGACATCAAGACAGTGACAGCTATGCACGAGGATAAATAATTTGTTTGTATTATATTTCGAGTCTAGTTTTAGGTCGGAGTCCGGAGTCCTATCATTTGATAGGACTCCGACTTCAGCAAAAATGATATGACTCCGGGACTCCGACTCCGACTCCGCATCCCTGAAAATAAGTATAATTTAAAAAATGTCTATTAATTAGCACTTAATCGGAATCGACGTGCTCTCACGGCCTTGAAGTGTGGAAACTTCGTAGCATCTTACGAGGAACCAAACTAAAGCTGCCTACAGATTTCTCGAGCAAAATCAGCGGTCGAGAAATTCAATAATAAATACTCGTAGACTTGTTACCTAAACTTGTTGATGCACTTCCAAATAGTTGTCTTTGAACTTTATTCCTTCCGAGACGGAAAACAACAAAAATGAATGAATTATCTCGTCAACAAATTCATCACATATAGCGAGACTACTTGAATAAGCCGAGTAGTGTCAAGATGTTATCTTTTTTGATTGTAGATTACAATGACATTGTAATTTAAGACTATCATCCCCAATGTGTCCTTTTGAGGGCATTTCGACCCAACGGCAAACGTTTGTAACTAAAAGAAAGAAAAGATCAATGCGATCCTAATGGCACAATAGGTGACATTGCCACGCGTAATTACGTAGCACCCCAAACATGCGTGGTTAACATGTTGGCTGCCGCTAGTGATGAAAATTTTCCTTAAAATTTTGAATCAAAATTTGGGAAATCTTGAAAATTTTGATTTTTTGTGATATAGGTCCTATAATTTGTGCGCTTATTACCTCACAGCCGAAACAGACACACCAATAGAATTGGTCTAAAACTGTTGATTTCATCATTATTTCGAATAAAACGATCGTGAAAAATGGGAAATTTTGAATTTTTGTGATGAAAAAAAGTAAAGCTTTATTATACAGCGTTAATCATTGATGTAAATTTTTCATGTGTTGATGAACATGTGAAGAACAGTAGCACACAGTCCACGTGTAGCATTTTAAGCCTTTTGAACGACCATATTGGGAGATGTAAACTCGTGAGATACATGTAGTTGGAAACTGATGTGTACAATAATATCTAATCCTTCTATCATGGCGTACGGAAGTTGTCCTATATCTTCGTTGAGGACAAACTGCACATTGGCTTTCACGCTCCTCCGACCTGTCTCCGATCGAACATGCTTGGGATGAACTTGGTCGGAAAGTGAGAGATGCATATGATCATCCGCCATCAACACTGACAGCTATTTCAGAGAGACTCATCGATCAATGGTCATTGCTGGATCAGGAACGGCTTGATCATCTTTGCGACTCGATGCCGATGAGAATTCAAAGCTGCATTTCAGTGCGAGTGGGTACTAATGTCTCCAATTTATTCAAATATAATGTTTTATATAAAATGCTATCTTATAATTCATGAGTGTGAGTGGAATAAAGTTCATATATTTGAGTGGAGCATTTTTTATGTCAGGCAGTATATTTCAAATACTTCCAAATCGATTTCAGATCTGTCCAAATGAATTTCAGACATTTCCAGATGAATTTAAGATTCTCCAGTTGAATTTAGGATCTTTTCAAAGTTGAGTTTCTGACATATCTAAAATTCAATTAGAGAAATCTGAAATCCATGTTGTGTCTGAAATTCATTTGGAAAGATCTGAAATAGACATGGAAAAGGTGCATTTGGTTCCCAAAGTTAACATGCCGCATAGAGAAGTTTTTGGTCTTTGAATCTGGTCTTTGAAACAGTCTTTTCAAACGACTACAATAAGTCTGCAAAACAATGATTTAAGGCAAAAACGTCAACCACCGAAAAAAGAATTTCAAAATTTTCCATTTGCATCACTAGCTACCTCAGACAAATCGGTTTTACTAACTAGGGTACCGTGTGGTACGCCAGCGTCCTACAGGTACATCTCAACAACGTGCCATGAAAAATAACAGAGGTATTTCCCCGATGCCACGTCACAAGAATGACTATAGACGCATTTATTGACGTCATCATTTTGATGAATTGCTTAACAATGAAATAGCAGGTCTCCAGGATGAATTCCTAAGCTGTGACGCGCCGGTGGCTCACGGCGCTTCGTGAATAAACAGATTTGAATCAAAGACGTACCGTTGAACAAGATCAATGAGCGACGAAAGGGTATTCTGACAACGATTTTTTCGAAAGAAATTATCAAGAAGTGAAATTGCTGGAATGATTGACAAAAGAACCTCATTGGCAAAAGTAACCCAAGCAGCAAAACCGCTTCAGACTTCTGAACATTGACTCTCAGAAACCAACGAATGAGACGATCGCAATCGTAAAAAGCGACGAAGATGCTCTGAGTGCTACTCAAAACAACTTCAAGAGTTTGGACGCCAACAGGCATCCAGTCAAACAAAGAGGGTGACAGTCTCCATGGTGACAACGCTTTGTGATGACTGCGAAAACAAGCTAGCAATGTGCTTTGAATTCTATTTAGATAAACATACGTAGAACGAAAAATCTTTGTTGAATGAATAGATGCTGATTTTCGTAATGCAGCTGAAAATTGATTGATATACTGTGAGTTTGTTTTGATCTTCAATCAATTATGTCTCAGGAATGTTTTCCTGGCATAATATTTTACTTAGTGGTATTGAGCAACCGTGCAAGGTATTCTTATCAATCTCAAAATATTCCATTATCAATTGAAATACTCACAAAAAATTGCACACTGTGGCAAGCCGGCAGTACATGCGGCACTGACAGAAACTTAAGCTCTGGGTGTCCCACGGTACTATAGGAAAATATCAAATAAAACTCGGCATCGACTCGCAATCGTTATTGTGGTAGCCTACTTGTGCGTACTACACGGCAGTCAACGTGTTAAGGGCAGTATATGCTTCAACCCACGCACATACGTGCTGCACTAAGAGTCAGCAATCACGTGATCTTATTATGTCAAAACATGGAGAATGTTTATGAATAGGCTACGCGTGGGTGAGCGTTTATAGTTCACGCGTCGTCTGAGGTTATCCGCGTTGAACCATGGATGAACCGCTTAGCATATTCTGTCTTCCCTGAGCATGAAATTGAGGTCCTAACACATTGTTTAGCCTCTGATGCATACACACATGAAACGCAAAGTCTATAGAAGAGGACTGCGGATGCTATGTTGCAGTAATGTCACGCGTAACCATGGATGTTTCGGGTCAAGTGTGATTACGCGCAATCATCTAGTGCAGAATTCCCAACCTTGTATGATGCACAGAGCACGCGCGAATTGCATTTGAAAATTCTTTTTCGAAAGAGAACTTTATTTTGAAAATGATTTATTCGTAAAAGGGTTGAAAAGTCATGCAAATCTACCCTTTCTGTTGCGTAACTGCATTATGTATTTTTTCATCTACATGTACATGAAGTCTTAAAAATTTCCATCATAAAGACGTATACGACGGGCGAAGAATTATAGGAGTCACCTGCAAGTATTAGCAAAATAAATGTAAAATCGCCGTCCAAGTTCTCTGTGAGAGAACGTCGCTTACTGATATGAAAGATCATCCGATGAATTACCGAATTTGTGGCTAAATTTAAATATTTTTGCTCATTTTTGTGTTAAAACTATCGCAAGATGTGAAAGTCGCTTTCATTTTCTCTAATATGTCAAAAATCCAAAATGCTGCAGGTGCTAATTGATCAATTGATGGATATTTACATCCGAGACGATTTTCCGTCAAATGACGAAGTAGGGTATAGTATCGTAGCAAAATTAGCACTATTAAGTAGTAGGCTAATATTTGTATGTTAGCTTTATATGAAAATATCAATAAGTTCAATCAGATGAGTTAAAAGGGCTGACTTTTTTAAATTCACGAAAGCTTAAACTACAAAATTTTTACTTTCCATCCAATGTTGTCAGCAAATACTATGCGATTAAAATATTTGCTATCGTTGTAAATTCCTTAATGTCAGGAGATATGTTTTGCAAAATCTACATAGACAGATTCTCCACTTTATCTAAATTATCCAAGACAGCCACAGTTAAATTCTTATTAGATGGTTGACCACATGTGGTTGGTAGGCCTTAAGAAATGCGGTGAACTATCACAAGCAAATATGCTAAAAAATAATACTGAACTCTAGCATGACACCAATATAGTTGATAGCCTAGGTCCCCCTATTACTTTTTCACAAGATGAGTTCCTCACAGGGTTAGCATTCAAATTTTTGAAAATAAGCTTAGTTCGATCGCCGACTGCTCAGGAATACATAGGGGGATTCAGGACTATTAATTATATGGTCACCCTAAGGGTTTTCAGCCTTGTTTTTTTTACAAAAGTAGTTCTTTTCGTCCTGGGATTCACAGGGCAAGAAGATTGCATCAGACAACTTTTCAAAGAAAGATGGAGGTTCTAGGATTCATATGAAAAAATTTAGAAGCAATTTTGTAAAAGTGTCAAAATACCCATAGGCCTATAGCTCCATACCACGGGGTAAATGGGCAGTGACTTGGGGCTGGGTTTTGTATATTTTGACTTATTAAATGATGTTTATCATCGCTTTTGTCGTCTCCTATGCATGATTGGTTCATCAAGATAAGAAAAAACGACCCATAGCTACCATAACAGACAGTTAAACAGGGTTTCTTTTACATAACCTGAAAAGTCATGAATCGTCATCTTTTTCGATTTTGCAATTATCACAAAATAACAAACGTTGCATGAATTGCCTTTTCATTCATGCCACACCACTCATACGTGCCCAATTCTTGCGCGTTGTTTGGTGTATCATACCTACAAGATTGCAAACAACACATGGTGGACTCATTATTGAAGCTGAATAATAATCATTGCTAGCAGATAAGAAATTATACACTAGGTGACATGCCACGCTCAATACGCGTAATTCACGCGTAAACTACGCGCAATTACACATGACCTTAAACATCCGTGGCGATGCGTGACATTGCTGCAACATCTGATCGGCAGTCCTGTTAATAGACTTTGCGTCTCATGTGTCTGCGAGGCCAAACAATGTGACAGGACCTCAATTTCATGCTCAGACAGAACATGCTTAGCGGTTCATCCGTGGTTCAAGCGGCAACGCAGACAACTGCAGACGATTCGTAAACTATATACGCTCGCCCGCGCGTATTCATAAACATTCTACATGTTTCAACAGCATCCGATCAAGTGATTTCTGACTCTTAGTGCAGCGCGCATGTACGCGCGTACAAGAATAGAATGTCTTTAACCACGGATGTTTGGGATGTTCCGTATTAGGTTTCGGCATGTCACTACATACTTCACCGATCAAATTTATGCATTTTTCCCGTCATCCTCTTAATGCGTGCGCACGTATTTTCCTCGAATGAGCTGTGCTGCCACATGCGGACAAGCAGTGACCATGACTAGTTCTCTGTCGAATTTAAAGTTCATACGATCGCAATGGGGCCGGCCCAAGTAGCACAAACTCCTTGCATACGTTGGTCCTACATTGGTCCTTTGAATGTTACATTGGCTTTCAGTGGCCTTCGTTAGCCGACATAAGCCAGCATTGGTCCAACGTTTGTATCTTTCCATTGGTTTCGAAAATTGGTTGGCTTGGAGTTGGCTTACACTGGCCATCTTAATCCTTTAATGAACCAATGTAAAATGAAAATGTAGATAGCCATCCTCGAGCCAATGATGGACCATTAATGGTAATTTTGACTGAAAGGCTAGATGACAGTTAAATAAAGTGCATACGAAGAAAAACATTGTCATGGAACATACTCTATTAGCGTTGCCCTATTATTGTTTTATTACAATATTTTAATGGAAATATAATTCTGAATCAGATTAAATTATCGATAAACACATGGGTTGTATAGATGACACTGAATGTTTCATGCAATATTCACGAATTTAGTTATTATGAATTCGTCAACTTGACAAGCACAACAAGGCAACAGATTTCTCTACAATCTCGTTGTCAACATTATGGGTCCTGATAAATTTTTTGGGGAAAATTTTGTATCTCAAAACAAGCAAATTCAACTTATTGTAAACTTTGCTTGTTTCACACTAAAGACCTGAATTATCCAATTATCTGATGATCTAATCCAACCAAGGTCACCAATTGGCTTGTCTCTACTTTTGTAAATAACAATTTACCATCCATTATATAGATGTCACAGTAGACAGTATGAAAGTTGCATCAGTGATGTGAAATGTTGTTTGAATTAAGAGAAAGACTACTACTACATCATCCATTCTGTTTGTTTTATTAACTCTTTTGGGTTTTTTTTAAGATATTTCACTTTCCAAGCAAATGAAGGCGCAAGGTTGGTAGGAAAGAAACCACAAAAGTAAGAGACGTATTCAGGTGAACGGCTAGAGAGTGAGAAATAGGGATTTCGCTTTGACAATATTCAGAATTCACGATTTGAAGATTGGCCATTGTTTACAAGTTTAACTCGACAAAAAAAAAACCAGACTATGGTCACGATGAGATCTCAGAATGCGAATCGTGCATTAGATTGGTTCAGCGCCACACAGGTCTAGTTAACCTTGGTGGTAGGATTCGAATCCTACCAGTCGGCACCATCCTTTTGCATGGCAATCTGATCTATCGTGTTACAGTGGCGTAAGTAGCCAGAGAGTTGTTGGATATGAGGGGGGGGGCTCATACCAACGCGAGTCTACATGTTAAATAGTATCTAGAATTAATTACTCATTACCTATCATGAATGTATTAACAGTTATAATACAGGTAGCCTAATAGAGCATAGACTTCATAAGAGGCCTTACGTTTTTGTGAGTCATCATCTGATATGACACGTGGTTTCATCGACACAAATGTTGTTTCTAGCAATTACGCTGAACTTTCCGATTGTGGAAGAAAAACTTAGAGACCTACGACTACCTGGCGTGGAATCTCACAGCGACATTCAGAGTAGAAGTATTCCGATTCAAGCTGTGTTCTAATATCGAAGGTTTTCTGCCCACCTAATAGGTTCCGCTTGTGAACCGCAGTTTTTTAGCTGAATTTCCATTCTAGTTGGAAACACTGATCGGTGACCTGAGATCCTTTTTTCTATAGAGATCTACACTTTCCTTTGCAGACCGATGGGACATTTTGAAGTGAGTTTTAAACATAACAATTCAAATTACAATTGAATAATAAATGTATCTAGGGTGCTTATTGCGATCTGATGTTTCGATTACGAGTTTATCAAAACTGCATAGAAGTTTGAATGCCGGTAGCTGTATTCTAGAATGCAGCCTACTTAATTTAATCAATGATTTCCAACTTTCTCTGTCTTTTCTGTCGATGACAAGACTAGTAGCGAGGGGGGGACATTCCACCCTTTCCCCCCCCTTGACTACGCCACTGATCATGTATTTAATCTCGTTGTTGTTAATTCTCAGACTACGATTCTTACACATGCAATTCCTACGATGCACACACATACAAAAACAAGTTAAGGGGGAAAGGAACATCCTCACTTTTGCAGGAGGTAATCCTACTCATATGCGTATGTGTGAATTGTTAACACATGATGTGCCGTTACCTATATTTGGGAATTTAGGATGTGCAGAATTCGTTTTCATTCGGGAATCACTGATATTATGAAGCAATTACAGATGGGATGAATGAAGAGACAGGAACAGCGCATTTCTTGGAAACGCAGCATTTTCATGATGTTTTATCAACATGTTGGCATGTCTTTCTGAATATATCACTGCCAGTTGAGCATGTTGTCAGTCGCAATGTGTGTGAGACCCCGCTCGTCAGGGTTTGAGTTTTTCATAGTTTAAGGTCGAAAACGACAACTTAGATCAAGCACCTTCCTGATGACTGAACCACCTGCAAGCATTACTATCCGTCCCTTGGAGTCAAATAGGTTCAGTATTGGTAATTTAAAAATTGATCATCAGTCAGAATTGTTAGCATAGTTGTTTGTTATTCCACTACTATGTAGGAAATGTAGAAAAAGAGCTAGTTTTAATTTATTTTTGTATATGTGCTATACTTCTAGACTGTGTAGCATTATTTCTATTAAGTTCTAGTATACGCCGACACATAGCTATATGTCATAGGTCGGCTGCCAATCTTCCCCGCCCATCTGGCTGGAAATTCGCCAAAAAAAGGGTCTGAAAAGTCGAACTATTTTTCATCCACGAACACGGACGGGCTTGCTCTCTATAATTTCAGATCTGAAGAATACGTTTAATGTTACATGCTTACAAACTGATTATCAATCCTGATAATTGTCTACAGTGGACTCTCAGAATATTGGTTGTAATCGTGACTCTGTCGTCTAACATAATTACATGGGGCAGTATTTTAATATCTCGGCCATCCGACCTTTTGATGTTTAAAATCAAATTTCCGCCAAAATCGACTTTCTTCTCTGTTGGCAAGCTATGCATCTAGTGCCATTGCTTTTTTTTTCTCTTCCATTCTCTATTTTTGTTACTTTATCATATCCGGAAAAAACCTTATCCTTGTTTCGATCATGAGTTCTTCTTGACTATCGCGACAGCAATTTGCAAATGCTTCATAGAAAAAAGTGAGTAGCAATAACTGTGCATCACCAGCAGGTTGAATTACGTCAGAATTCTTTGTCCATTCTCCTTTTGATTCGATCACAATTTGAATTCTTTTCCACATGTGTATGTTTCCTTGATTTCTTCGTCATGATACCACATCATCAGAAAGTTGAGACCAGATGTTGCTATGCCTTGCGATATTTTTTCGATAGCCAGTAAATTTTTGATTGGTTCAAGGCTTAGTTGCGGCATTGATTCCCTTCGAAAATGTTCCCTGCATTTCCGACTAAAGTGACAAGCAGCGTTGCACATGTTGAATGAAATCTTGCCCATTCATACTTAAACACTTAGAAAAGAAGTACCGGGAAAATCTATTTTATACCTAGAGAAGACCGTCTAAGTTGTCAATTGACACTTAATATTCTTGTAATAAATAAATGAATGAAATTAATATATTTCCTATTCCAGCTGTAAGATGTGATAAAAAGGAGCTAATTCATCCTCTAAAAATTTTGTAATTGTTCATATATCATACATAAAAACTGATTACAGACCAAATAATGTGGAAGCCGCTTAATGGAATCACACTTGTCCCGCCACATTTGAGTCAATTATCCGGCTGATTCAATTAAGCGAAATTATGAAATACATGCATATTTTGCCTAATAATGAAGGCAAAATGCTACGGAAAACTATATACACGGATATATAACATTGTTCGTAAAGCAGTGATACGAAATAGTAAGATATAGTATGACTTTGTGTAATGTCTAGTTTGGTAAGCAATCTTTATATGTTCTATATTGTAGGCCTACATTTCACATACATGTATTCTAGGTAGTGTACTATTGCGCTGAAATAAATGTGCTAATTCTGTTTAGAATGTTTAACTGTTGAGTTGACAATGTATACACATCTACAATGTTAGCAATTTTATATTAATTAATTCCGTTAAAGTAAATTGTAGTGTTATAAAAGAATTATAGCATTTAGACTCTTAGCAGGAGATAAGAATACGTGAAAAACCACATTAAAAAAATTGTTTCCATACACTAGAACATGTTTTTTCGTTTACACCTCACTTTGGCTTCACGTGAATCTAATGTATGAAATTGATTTTATGGGCGCAGTAAATCTATCTCATACAGAAAGTGTTCAATCCTTAGTTAGATACGTAAGAATGTGTCAAATTGTTGATTTGCTTTATAATTCCCGATCCACAATTTGGTTGAGATCCTGCTTGTTCAAAATTTCTGAGCAGTTCGGAGTCACAGAAATTTCGAGACAATAAACTGCTCGAAGCGGCCAAAACCTAATCGGGCTTTTTCGTGTGGTCCAAAAGCAATCGTGGTTTGCACCAACAGTTGCGATGGTGACTGGATCCCAATCCTCCCAATCTTATCATCAGATAATTGCGTCCAACAGATTCATTTTCTTGGCAAGTTCAGGGGCCGAGGATCATCAGTTGTCTATCTCTCTCAAGATTTTCCGGCACATTTCTCGCCGATATAGTTGCTTTCACTGTTGAATCACGCCCCTGATCACACGGTTGCAGAAAGGCGAAGTCGGAGTTTCGGCGGAAGGAAACACTAATCTTTATGCTGCTCAAATTTAAGTCTTTCGGATGAGCAGCAGCAGTTGTCACAAAGTAGAAGAAATCACTTCGATTTTGTTTCCATAAGTTTTGTTGTTTCCAGTCGGTTAACCGACTCGGTGAAAAATTTTATGCAGAAGTCATCCACCAGGCTTTGTTGGCTTTGATAATTCAACAGGCAGGGACGTTCCCTTATAGGCATCGAGGGTTTTTGAATTTGCCGATCACGAGATATTATTTTCTTTTCGCGTCGCATGGAAACAGCAAATAGGGCGGTAAATCTATCTTTGCATTTTCGTTTTTCCTTTTTCTTGCTTCCTGAATGAATGACAAAGTCTGAATCTGGTAGCGCACGATAGCAAATTCCGCTTTTCATCTGCATTCCAAATGTCTTCATCGGAAATATTCGGTCACGGGACCTTGGCACATGCTAGTCTTCGAACCACTGTTGGCATAGAGACGAGATCTGGCGCTTTTCCCTCGTCCATGAAGCTTTTTTGGCAGAAGACCTTCTCTCTTCTTCCATACGAGAAACCCAGAACCTCATCATCTGTTGCCTTGAAACCATCCTTCCCGAGCTTTTCAGCAAGTTCTATCGGCCTTCTTTTTACGAGGGGTCCCACTCCAAGGAGCAGTTCTTCTCCCTTGCATTTTGCTATCCATTTTAACCACCGCAGTTTCAACGCAAGATCTATTCCTGACCGCTGGCGCTTCCGATTCATTGCCATTTGTGACCTTCGAATTGTTGCTCTATCCTTTAGAAGACGGACTGCGTGAGTGTCTGGGAACTTTTCTATTTGAGAGCGGGGCTTCTCGTTGAGGCGGGTTGGGTAATTGATTCAAATTCGGCGTGTAAATCAGTTGTTTTCTCAGTCATTGAAAGGTCACGGTTCTTCATGTTTGCCAAATATTTTTATCAACTGTTAGTCTTTTGACATCGGCATGCTGTTTTAACCCAGATAATTAACGCACATCAGATCCACACTCAATCAGATCAGTGTGGGTTTTGAAACTAACTCAGCTAAAAAATGGCATCTATGTCATAAGCCTCATTCCTTGTTGTAGCAAAATTTGGATTCAAGTAAACGACTTACCGTGATTCGATAAAAGCGATGAATTTTCTAGGTAGATGTATATAAAAAATTGGTTCCTAGGCAAAATCGATTCATTTAAGCGGCTGATTCTATGAAGCGAGATTCCATTAAGCGGCTTCCACTGTTAAAGTTTTTCGATGAAATTGGGGAAAAACTACTCAAAAACAGTCCTTACAAAGTAATAATAGTGCTTTAGACCGCACACGTGCCTGTCACATTTTGTACAGCGGTTACTTGTGCAATTTTTGTTGCAGAGGCGGCATTTTTTCCACCTAACATGTCGCGGGACGCTCTTTATTAGTAGCGGTGAAGGCTCCTGATCGAGGTAAAGGAGGAGGGCGACCTCAGTGCCAATAGCCTTTCGTCAATTCTTAGAATGAAATCCCGCCGACTTTGTGGTAGTTCCTGTGATCTCGCGATGAAGTGTGTATGCGTTGTTGATCGCTGCTTAAGTTCCTAAATCAAATTTAAAAAATATTTGAAGTGGCCAACGACGCGTGATGCCTGACTTTGTGGAATACATACGTGCAATGTGATCAACCGAGTTTACACCGGCTTTTGTTCGGTTCTAAAAGTTTACAATTTGGGGGGGTTTTTTTTTTTTGTTTCCATCCATCGAAGTGTCAGTATGCAATCGTTCGAAAGCATGATGACCGACTTATTACTTTTGAGGACTTTGTACGGAAATTATGGATGGCATTTGATGATGCATGTCTTGTCACCAACGAACTGAATTGACTTGTCGCTTTTTGTCGTGTTTTGAAGTTCATAAGGAAATTTCCCTCCTGGATTTTTTTCAGTGTCCCCACCAGCGTGATGGTTCCTCGAAACAGCTTTTTTCGGCAAGGTGGACAGGTGGTGAAAGAGAAGCTATCGACAGTCACATTATATCCACCACCGAAGTATGGTTCCAGTAGTTTCAATTGTAACAAATTCCTCCCAATTGCACTTCCTCCGCGAATTCTGAGTAGTTCCCTGCCAAGATATGGGATAGACGTTGTAAATAAACCGAGATTCAGCATCGGCTATAAATCCAAAATTTTGCTCCGGATTTTTATCCGGCTTACTGGGCATAAATTGTAGAAATGGACAGCGCGTCTTCATTAGGAAATAACTGCTCATTCTACTGTCATATGAAACGAAGGTTGGTACGATTGCTTGTGAGTTCTCCACGAATCGAGTCCATAGTTCACGAATCGCACAAAATCTATCATACAGGCGGCGTTGTGATCGAGCAGTGCTTTGTTCATCAAAACTAATATGCTTCATATGAATTTGAATTTGTTACGTGACATAGTGTCGGTGAATAGCTTTTCGACCAAATTCATTAGACCAAAGAGAAAAAGAGGCTCATTTTCGCAAGAAATATCCCCGAGCAAAAAGGAGTCAACAAATGAGTAGATATCTGCTAAGTCTATTGAGAATTCACTGTCGTTAGTTGTCTGAATGTGGGATAGGGTATATTGGTAAACTTTGCGCATGTATGATTCGTCGAATATTCTCAAAAATGCACTAACACAATCACGAACGGTTCGTTTCGCGAACGTAGTTGGTCCAGGTGTAGTTCGAACAATGTTTGATGCTACTATCGGACGAATAGACCTGTCAGAAGTTGTTGTTGCTAGCCACTCACTTCCATCCCGCGATTTGTATACCATTTATCATTGCACCTTGGCTGATAACTTCCGACTCTTCCTCTGATTCTGATGATGAATAACTTTCGTCTTCAACTTGTTCTTCGATGCGTTGTATAGTATTATCAATAATGTCATCTGTTTCACTGGCACTGTTCTCGTCATCACTGGCTAACAGCAACTGAAGGGCTCTATCTGCAGCATACCGTCTCAGGCGTGACATTGCTGCAACTCAGAACCGCATTCAATGTAGGAATGAAATCGAACACGAGCTCTGGCTGTTTTGTTACTTTCATTTCATGAATCATACCGTCATGCGTTATTCCATAGAGATGGATTGTTAGCTGAGATCGTGCGACCTGAGATCGATGATAGACTGGGAAGTGGTGCATGAATTGAAGGACAATGCGGTGTATGAACTGTGTGATACAGGCATAAGTCGCGAGTGTAAGCAAGCTTTGTCTGTCGTTGCATTCACACATTATAAGCGTGAAAAATCTGAGCAACACACGAACATTTGATGATACTGGAGTAGTGAATCTCTATCAGATAACACAAAGGTGTCAAATGATACCTGCTGGTCTTTCTCGGTATATAAATGTGTCCGGCCAAAACTAGAATACTTGAAGAAAATTTATCGATAGTGTTCCGATATTTGAGCAATTCCATTCCTGGGTTCCGAAAAACATTACTCAAAACACAATACTTGACGAGTTTCAACGCTGTGATGCATCAGGAAGTGTCAAATGACACCTCCGTTCTTTCTAGTGTTAAGAAATTACACGATGGTCGATGATTCGACTCTGACATGGAAACCGGCCGGGATGTTGGTGTCGGTCGGGCTCCGCGGCCGGCCTAGATCGAACTTCAGACCGGGATTTATACCGGCTTCAAGTAGATTTTATCCAAGATTCAGCCCATTTAGCTCAGTTTCCTGTTCTCAAGGCCTATTTTGGACCGGCTTCGGGCAAGCTGCCTCACGTTGAATGCAATTTATTTGAGAGCAAATTCAGTTCGCCGGCACTGATCGAGCCAGACCACAGAGAAATAAACGATATGCTCTTACAATGGTGAAGTTACTAATATTCATCAATTTTTGAATTACTCTTTTAATCGTAGCACACGTTAAATATCCAATCAGACTGCTCGAATGATCCGTCAGGAATTCGTCTGGCTAATAAGTCAATAAATGTTTCCAATATCACCGGAAGGCAGAAACATTTAACTACGCGTCATTCAATTAGTGACACTGTTTATTACGGTCTCCCAAAAGTAATCGCGTAGAAACTACCCACTAATGTTTTTCCTTTTGGATTGCTTTTGAAAATGAAAGTGATTTCAGTTTGATTCAAATTTTATTCTTAAATGAACAGAAGCACGTTTTTATGATTCATATTGCAAATGCCTTGAACTTGAGAGATTATTCTTGTCACATCAGTCGTATTTTTTCATTCGCTCAAGAGATCAATTGTCCTCGTTGCCGCTGCTATCGTCAAAAATCCTTGCCTTGACGACGTCTGCATCTACTAGACTCTTGATCCCTTTATTCACTTAGTTTTGTTTAAACATCCACATCAGAGTCTATGCGTGTGGGTTTCATGATTTCATTTGTGCAATTCTTCATGATTGACGGCATCTACCTTAACAACCACTAATTTCATGCCTGTTCTTGAGCATGTCCAAACATTTGCTCCTGCCTCAGAAACTCGTGTTGCTGAAATTCTGAGCAAATTGCGCGGCTTGTCTTGAGTGCCATGCCTTACTCGAAAGCCTAGACCATATCGGTATGGACACGACAATGACCCCAAACGACGTTTACTTACGCAGAAATTTCAGACAGTATTGTCTGTGTATTTCATTGTCTACGTTTGATGTCCTTTTGAGTAAGAGTAAATATATACCCATGCAATACACAAATAATGCTGTCTTGAATTCCTACAAAAGAGTATGACGTTAGGAGACCTTATGCCCATGCAGACATGTCTTCGAGTAAGACATGGCACGTAAGACAAGCGGGCGCAGCAACTTGTTCGATGTATGGGCTACATGTGAGACTAAGTTCAAATCGCTTAAATCGTTGCTGCTTCCGGAATATTAGTCCATTATGAATTGTAAATCATTCCCTCATTTCTTTTTTCATCACGCTAGTAATGTGCGTATAAATTTGTGCATATAATGTGCATTTTCTTGTATGTTTACAGTCAGGTTTGTATCTCGCCAAAATTTTGATAAATATAATACAGTGCATTCCATATGCATGCGATCATAAAATAGCACATATTTTTTTCTTTTAGCCGAAACTTTATTTGTCACTTAAATATTATACAGACTGCTCGACGTTTTCTTATTCATCAACATCTTATTTGCTTGTTATTATGTCCTTGTATCTAATGTTTCTAATTAGTTTTCAGTCAATTTTGCTAAAATTCAGAGCTATAAGTGATTATGGTGAAGTGTTTGCTATATTGCTCATCATTTTCACGAAATATTTGAATTATTTGGCATAATCATCTGAATTGGTTACAGCATCAGGAGTTCCAACACATTCCGGTAAGACAAGAATCGGGATTACGAATTGGAGAAATTGAGATATTTTTAAAGTACACATCTATGGGTTTACTTTGCAGATGATGAAGCACTGTGCTCATGATTCAATTTCACCAACATCCAAATGCTTGCTGCAGAGGACAACTGTTTCTCGTAGAAGATTTCATGAGTTCGAAGTAGGCCAGCGGTATGACAAGGTAAGGAGACACTGAAATTCGAGTGAATTTAAGCCTACTGACACACTCGATATCATTCATCAAGTATGTTCCTGATTTTTCAGTGTTAACAGACTCGCTTTATTCTTGCATTGTTGCTCATCGGTATGTATTCGCACGGTTAATTCAGCTTCTACTTGATAGGTAAAATGCATGAACAGATTGTTTCCGGAAATGCTGTTCTTGTCTATTCATGGAGTTTTCGAGCAGCGCGACTTTGACGTATGGACGAAACATCATGTACAATCATATGTTTAAAAAATCTTGGAAATACTTATGAAGCAATACTACATGAATACTAAATATTACAAATTTTTTGAATTTATTATTGTTGAAATGCTTCGCACATGTGTCAAAGTCGTGCTCATTCTCGATAACTCAATTAACAGGTAAACACAGCATTTTTCATAAATAGAATAACTGTTCATATGTTTTCATACTCATGCAGCAGTTGAATCTAGCCGGACACATGAAAAAGTAACAATGTGAGAATAGAACGAGTCAGATATCGCCGCAATATTAGAACTGCGCCCTCAATCGAGTTCGAAATTTAATGTAATCACGCTTCTTCGCTCTCGATCAAGAGCGATGCATTGACAATCACGCTAATTTGTGCTCGATCGAGTGCGAAAAGTGAAAATCGCGTTTGATCGTACATTAAGTCGACCAATGTTTGCTAATGGGAGGCTACGGTGGGATTAGGTTGACCAATATAAGCTATCGGCGGCAGCTGAAGGTTACGTCGGCTTAAAGAGGCAATAAAGTGGGATTAAATTGGCGTTTGTTGGCATAAGGATGGCTAGAGCGGCGCTTGGATGGCCATCGCACGAAAATATGTTGGATTACGTTGGTTTAAGACCGGTTCTAGGTTGGATTGCCTTCATAGAACCAATGTAGGCCCGCTGTATCATTTCCAACTTTTGACCATTGTAAATGGCCAATGAAGGTCCAACGTAGTACCAACGTATCTGTGTTACTTGGGGGAGCTAGGCCGAAGAACTCAAATTGCCGATATTAGTCCCGCCTCCCCTATTTTGTATCAGAATGATAGCTCACTCGTAAAATCACTCCTATCTTCCTCTCCAAAATTCAAATTTAAACTCAAAATTTCAAAATGTTTGACTGATAAGAGAAGTTCCCACAAGACCCAGGAGCCATGTGTAATTCATGCAGCCTCTTGCACAATTTATTAACTATAGCAAAGTGCATCCTACGATCTCTATAGAAAGCACGCAAAACCACGGATGCGGAGTCGGGTCCCAGAGTCCTGTCATTTTTGCTGAAGTCGGAGTCCTATCAAACGATAGGACTACGGCCTATAAGTAGACCCGAGATATAATACAAGCAAATTATTTATTCTCGTGCATATATCTGTCACTGTCTTGACATCAACTTTCTCCGTCAAGCAAAAGTACAGACAGCAGTGCATGCAAAGCTTGAAATAGTTGAGGGAATGACGGCGTGATAGTGAAAAGGGGATTTTATTTTCACTCGGTGATTCAGTAGAGAAGACAAGCCCATGCAGGGATTGCAATTCACCCAAGAAAAAAACCCGGAAAATCGGGAAAAAAATTAGTTGAATGCATAAATTTGAAATATTTACATTGGATTAATTTCGCAAAAAAACCGGAAAATTGCGATTGGACAAGCCTTCCTAGCCTCGATCACATTTACGCACCAAAGGTCACATCAGAGACAAAAATGAAATACGTTTCAGAACATTACCTCTTCACCCTCACGTTAATCGTGTGTGCTATGATGGCTCCTCCAAAGCGCATATTAAAATCAAAAGTGTACTCATATTTTTTGGAGAAGGATGGGGGATTTTCCTGCCTGGTAGAGACTGGAGAAAAACCGCGTGAAGCACACATCAGCAAGATGGAAGGAGCCCAGTTGTATGCATCCAACTGAAAGCGACATTTGGTGAACTTTCATCGAAAATGATTGATAAAGCAATGATCCCTTAAAATAGGTTCAGGTAAGCCTAATGATCTATGATGTAGGCTGCCAGTTTATTTTTGAGAAAACAAGGCTTTATATATATAAAGGCCACCCGGGTGCCAGTCCTATATGATAGGACTGGCCGCATCCCTGCGCAAAACTGAATTATCTTTGATTAGAATGACAACTGTGAGAAGTTAGAATTCAACTATTCATAATAAATTGTGGATTGATACAATTTTTGCAGTTATATAATTTTATGATTCACCAAATTAAGCTTGAATCTGAATAGTATTGTGGACCCATTTACATCCTCTAATAAACGACTATGAAATTAGGTTTGAATTAGTTTATCAGGAGTACAAACAGCGTGTCCGCGGCTCTTCGAGGACTAAGTTCAGGCTTTTCCTGGTCGCGGACACCCTGTGCAAAGAAGAACGAGAAGTTGAGAATGATGATCGTGCATTTTGAATGAACTTCCTCACATTCAGACTGCATGTGTCGAATATTGCTTCAATCACAACACAACCATGACAACATCACCAGGTCATTTTCTTTACATTTTCATAAAAAAATAGTCATCGATTAGTGAGAAACAAAAATTATGGAAGTTATGTTGAATTTGGCTTCACATTCGGTTGGCAAATCACTTCCTCATCACTGGAACAGGTTTAGATATGCCTCTGAGAAACATCTTGAGCGAAGTGCCTCCTTGCCTCATCTCCCCAGGCGGACGGACGAATGTCCAGCGTCTTCCACGCGGACGGCAGACAGGAATTTCTCTATGCTGCGAGAAATGTCTATGTGTCGTAGAATTTGATCCAAAAATGAATAGATCGCTTCACACAGTCACTCGATCACAGAAATTGTCACTTTCGTCATCATAGAAGCTTACAATGTTACTTGTCTGGCAAGGACACAACCACGCATAGAATGGAGCTGAAAGAGAAATGGACATAATCGTAAAAAATGCAAGTGTGAATATGGTGAGGAAACTGGCGGTAAATAAATCAAGTATTTACTGTATCATTTATTAACTTATACCACGCCATTCTACTTACTGAAGTTTTGACAGTAGCACATTGCAAATGGAAGATGCATTTCAGCATGATAATGAATTCTAAAGGGCTCGTTTATTTTTCACCGAAATAATTGTCTACATACTCGCATATGCATACTCCCTGAGAAAATCTGCAGCTTTGTCAATTGGCACAGTAAATGCGCACCATGTGTATAGGCTTTTAAACCATTCATCGCTTTTCGCTTAATATCCCGTCAGAGAGATAACAATCAACAATAAACAGTGTCTTCCAGTCGTTTATTCGATTTGCAGTAAAAACAGACTGATTGAAAGTGAGATTGCGTGGTGTGTGGGTCAGAGCATACTAGCGATCAATTTGATGCACTGCTCGAGCCAATTTTGTAAGTTGTTGAAAGCAGAAAGTTCAAGAATTCGTTAACATCAATTCCGTTCTCGTTACATGAGAGGATTGAAAATTCAAAAGTGAAAGACAAGGACATCCTCTCTACATCCTAAATTTATCATGTCTTGATACTGAAGGGAAGGACACAAATCGATTTGCTCTCTAAATTAGATCCGGAGAGATCTTCAAAAATCCTGCCTACAACACACATATGGCAAAATAGATTTCAATTTCAGAATCATTCACAAATAATTGAGGTGTTAGAATTTAATGAATATACAAACAGAATTAGATACAATTGAAGAGCAATTTGGATCCTGCTTAGGTTTAGGTAATCTGATTGACTAGTGTTGGAGTTCACATAAAAGTTTGTAATTTCTCCTAAACAGCATAATGCTATACGTAGGCTGAATTTTAAAATATCCAACGCTGTTTAATCTTGAAATTTTATTTCCAAATTTTCGTCTGTACACAGACCTCGTCAGGGGAAGAGGGGAGTTAGTAGTGCCTATAATTTTCAAATTACTAATATGTATGGTAGAGTAGAAATAGAAATAAGTGAGGTAAATGCTCAAGAAATGACACATTAAAGGGAGATCATTTACGTGAACAAGAACTGCTTGTATTGCTCTCTCTCTCCTCTGGAGTTAACTTTTGATTGGAATTTTCATATCATCAACGCTTCTCTTAGTCAAATGTTGTTTTGATCTTGTTCGAATGTTATAATATTGGTTTCGATCTCGTTCACATTGCATTGGTATACATGCTTGTCATGTGTTCATTCACCCGTACATGTAATGGCAAAAAATGTCCGATCTACCAGGACTACTACATAGGAAGTACAATATGGCCCTTACATGTACGGGTGAAGGAACAATGAAACAAGCTGTTTCTTCAGAATACAAGCATGTAAACCAATGCAATGTGAACGAGATCGAAACCAATATTATAACATACAAACAATATCAAAACAGCATTTGACTAAGAGAAGCGTTGATGATAAGAAAATTCCAGTCAAAAATTAATTACAGAGAAGAGAGAAAACAATACAAACAGTTCTTGTTCATATAATTGGTCTTCCTTTAATGTGTCATTTCTTGAGCAATTTACTTCACTAATTTCTATTCCTACTCTACCATACCTATTTCTACATCTGCTTTTACTTAATATGTTTAACATAGATCGTTATTTGTAATAAGAAAATTATAGGCACTACTAACTCCCCTCTTCCCATGACGCGGTCTGTGTACAGACGAAAATTTGGGAATATAATTCAAGATCAAACAGCATCGGCTATTTTGTTGGAGTTAATCACAAATATCACTCCGAATCATCTCTGCTTATTATCTGGTACCAATCACACATGTGGCTAATATCACTCAGTCAGTGTTGGAATTCACTGAATGATGGTGAATTATGATTTCTAGGAAGTGTCCAGGTTATCCTTCATCGAGATATAATTTCACAACTACCTTGCTTTCCTATTTTGAAGAATAATCATGCGAAAATGCGCATGGCTTAGCCAAATTCAATTCGAAGCTGGAATTTGTATGTGACAACCAGATCAAATCTATGATGAATATATCAACGACAAACAACAGTGAAATGTACAGTTAAGTCTAATATTCATGGGAATACTCAATTAAGTCAAAAGCTAAGAGTAAAAATATAGAGCTACAAAGTAGACAGCTGACCAGCCATTGAAATGCTAATGACATTTCCGCGAATGATTGCTAGGCTGATTAGCTGTCTGAGCCAAAAATGTTTACACGCATCACCAGTAACCTCAGACATCCTACGACCAAGTTCGTTGGTAAAAAGTCGCATCTTCCATAAACTCCAGATGTTTGATGGCAATCGGTAGAAGGAGGAAAATTTACATTGTTGTTGTTGCTTTACCCGGTTCCGCCCAGCAGATAGGAGGCTTCGTATCAAGACAATACGAAGCGACATACCCAGTAAGCAGATACATGCCCACTGCTGGCGAGGAGTGCCCTGGGGAGGAGATGGCCACTCCCATACCAACGGGGTGCCACCATACACAGGGTGAACAGCATAGACCGAAGGAGGCAGCAACCCCAGGGGTCCCACCCCACACCTTACCTCCGATGAGGGGCGCGGCCATTGCTGGGGGACTTTGGATAAAAGCATAGGTAGATATGCCACACGTGAGGAAGCTCAAAAAACTTTGTTGCATATTCCAACACTTAAGATTCGGCTGCAATGGATCCCCCGCAACATCAACGTAGTATAGCCACTGAGGAAAGGCAATGAGAATAAGACAGAGCCGCAGTGGCAAAAGGCACCCTTTAGTCGCCTCTTACGACACGCGGGGGAACGTCGGTCATATTCTATTCATTCTCGGGAACCACACGGGTAATCTTTCCGTTCTTTAGTCGCTTCGGCATCGCTGGCTGCGGCTCCAGCTGTCAGTGCTCAATCAATGGTGCTGGTCTTCGCGTACGAGTTTGTACAGGTGAAATCCCACACCAGCGATTTACCATTGCGAAACGGAAAAATAGTCATACCATCTGGACGACAACCATCATTGCGATGAAGGCCGACAGGCTACAGATTGGACGGAACACCTGACGTATTCCAACTGCGACCTATAATGTCGTTGACATTGCTGTGACGCGGAGTTATATCTGCATGACAATGGATGTAGAGCTAAGTTGTCAATTTGACCATTACAACGGCAATTACATGCATGTGGCTCGCATACATCCGCGCCGACCCGCTGAGCAATGGCAAAACGAAATGTGCTGTTGTCGAGGTTTGTTCCTAGTGATGTCAGAGGGAATGTCTTAAACAGGGCATCAGCCTCGGCATGCTGCCCAGAAAAGTCTAGTACGTTCAATTTGATGGGCTTGATTCAACATGCGTTCTTGTTGTGATTATTGATGAATTACATGTATCCCAAGCCTTCTGGGCTCCAAATAATTCCCGTTTGGATAAAGGCAGCCCTCATTTGATACTGGCGACGCCAGAGGAGGTCAAAGACTAAAGTTTTGCGCTCTCGTGCGCTGCCATTTTATAACTCCATTTATTTTGTTTGAACTTTGCGAGATTCGGCGATTGATAATTGAAGTCGCATTGAGTACTCCATGGTCCAGTGACAAAGAACGAAAAATGAATGGCCATTTTAGGGGTCAAGGCAGCCCTCATTTGATACTGGCGACGCCAGAGGAGGTCAAAGACTAAAGTTTTGCGCTCTGCGCTCCATTTATACGATTTGAACTTTTGATTTGAGTGCGATTCGGCCTATGATATTGAAGTCGCATTGAGTACTCCATGGTCCAGTGACAAAGAACGAAAAATGAATTTGCCATTTTAGTCCAACCGACGTCATTTAGCACACAGTCTGATATCTTTATTTGATGATTCAATGAAGCTAGACAGAAATTCAGATACATTGTGGCCTCCGTGGTGCTTCATTGTGCTTGGACTGACAATATTTTGGTCTGGAGGTCGAGCCCCGAGAAAATGACAATGGAAGTCAAAAAGAGGGGTATCTGGACTGAAAATTTCACAACACTCCAGAAAATCTGCATAAGTCCGCAACGCCTAAGCCCCGGTATTGACGATAGCCCCTCATCATTCTATCCAGATTTAAGTGTCAAATGCGGTCACACCGGCTATTTTATCTTTCCTAACATGCTTGATGGTATTCACTTTTCATGATAATATAACTACGGAAATGTCAACCCATTGATAAGGATTCCGATACCACAGGAATTCCGATGACTAATTTTAGTATGAGGAAGTTTCAGATGTGAATACAATTTTATCAAAATTACTATGCAATGGAAATCTTTTATCTGCCACGCCTATCCCTCTTTGAATTAAGTGTCATTACAGACAGAGACATGTCTCATGAGAACATGAAATGTATTATTAGTGATGACATCAGAAACAGCAGCCTATATCAAAAATATGTAGAACAATTACAGACCTGTCTGAATTCGATCGGATGGATCGTTTTGAGGCTAATGATACAAACACACAAAAAATAACGGTTGTAGCCTACTTCTGTCAGAATTACAGAAAATCTATGAACGCAAACGAAATGATTTGTCTGAGTCATAATGTAATACCTCAAAAACGATAAATCGAACAACAACATTTCTTCCATCGCTGTTCACACACTCAGCCTTAAGAAATGCAATAAATCATCGACACTGACGACTGCGCTGTTCTTGTACGAATACCAGATGATGTAATCGATAAGGAATTAACGTCGAGCTGATAATAAGCGATAACTGTGTTTCAGCACGACTCACGTGTCTCTAAGAATAATTAATAGCCGGTAAAAACCAGAAATCGCGAATGTTACTCGAAAAGGCCAATGTTCAGTCTAGTGGATACCAAATCACACAATGAAATAATGTATTGAGACAGAAAACGTGGAATAAGAAAATCAGGGACAATAACTCCGAGGCTGAAGACCAAATTTCTAGGGTTTTCCACGAAAAGGGAAAACCTTTGTATTTAAGAACATGAGATGTATTCATTATGATGTTGGGAAAACAGAAAGCGCACAGCACCAACTATAACATCACAACTCATAAAATTATTTAATCAAAGGTATAAATTGATAGAAAGACAACTCCAAACGACGGATTGTATTACGATGCTTGAAATGTATTAAATATATCGATAGTAAAAACGGCGTATAAATCGGCTGGTTAAATCAGACTTTATTCGACCGGATTCGGATAAGAGTCAGTCAACCGCTTTAAATCCATTATTCCATTTTATGCATGATACCTTTTCAGACCTCTGCTCATGACAAGTTGTAGCATTTGAATTTTGTGTAGATTTGTGTCATATACTGTCTGTCATTCTATTCCTGATGAAGGTTAAGAGCGGCTCGCCGGCTCTAATTCGAAACTAGTCGAATAAAGTCTTGGACCACTTGATTTATGCGACGTTTTTATCATCGAAATATAAGACTCATAAAGCTATGAAATGAATAATCAGCAATTAATGATTATACTTGTATAGTTCCATGATATATAGTTTTCACTGGACACGCTTGTTCTATATGGCTGTCGAGAAATCTTACTTCCTACGGATTTTAGAAGCTGTCAGTACTATTAAGAGTCTTTTGATTGACTTGTACGAAAGAATCATTAGCCTGGCCCATGGGGCTTTGATCTCTGCGTTGTTCTTTCTGCGCACGTTCATGAAATAGAGCGAATCATATGGCCTCGACCAAATCATGCTGCCGTTCAGGAAAAACGAATTTATGCAATTTATTCATGATTTAACAAATATGACACGGTTTTCCGAGGTCGGTGAGAAATCAGTGCCGTCCCTGTTCACTACAAAGTTCATGACATGATTTCAGCTTCCATTGTCTTCAAATATGTTTCAAGCAGGTTGACTATCTCATTTCCACTTCCAAGTAGCTCCTACACAGCATAGCGAATAAGCCACACCCTTCTGCCACCGGCAAACACGAGACATGGATCATACTCATTCTATGGGATTTCCCCTTCCGATCGGCTGAACTTTCCGATGTTCATTACAATCACTTCGCATTCGCCGCCTCTTCCGAAGCTGATCTATCATATCCTCAATCGTCTCACTTATCACAACCACATCATCCGCGCAGTGTTGTGCGATATTTCATGCCTGCTAGTGAAAATTCTAATCACAATAAATGCTATCGCTGTAAACTCGAGACAATTTTGTGATAACAACATTTGACTACGTGACTTTAATGATGAATCTGCTCATTACAAATAACATGTATTTATTTATCTGCGCTTGTACTGTCGGAGCAACATTGACAATCATTGACACGACCCTTTCTTAGACTGCAAATTTGCATCTTGAAAATTGATCGAGAATTTTCAATAACCCGGAGTGTCCATTTTCTTGAACATTTGCTCATGAATCAAATTTGAACAGATATTAACACCATGCATGTTCAGGCCAATTGAATTTCATGAGTCAAGAAGGTACATATAAAAACAAGAAACGACGAGCGCTTGCAGTGAAACGCCTCGGAATTGGAATACGGAAGTCGGTGACTAATGAAATCCATGTGCGTGTAATAAGCAATATCTAACTTCTCTGGTCTCACTGGCTAATTCACATCTTCAGCAGATAGAGCGCATGTCTTGTGGTTCGACCAGCGTTTCCTAATAGCAAAAACGAGGTCGCGACTCAAAGATGGATCTTCAGCGTTTTTTAGCGGGTCGCTTAATTGGATGACTTTTAATTACCAACGAATAATCACGATAACAGCGCCTGTTTGAGAGATGCGCTAAGATAAATTGCCTTGTCTGCGTGCTTGGGTCTTACGATGCCTTTCCTCAATACTGATGGTTACGGCCAGAACTAGTCTCGAGGGACAAGAAGATCAATTTTCCATTGAACTTAATGCAAATTCAGGACTGAATTCTGACGAACCTGAAGGTTGACACCACATTGAACGTACACAGTCAGTAAATTTAGATCGTGAAGAGTCAAGCGGTGTGAATAATATTTCCATTTGACGAATTTCTCATGGAGGAAAATGGAGTTACGATTATTACTTTTCACTTGACAAGCCTGCCTGCAATCTGACCGCTGAGGCTCGCATTCTCGCTGATGCGAGCTACTTCTGCAATGCACGCGCTTGGTCAATCACACAAGCCAAAGAGAGACGAATATCTATGTCAATCTCTATCGCTTACTGCTATTGCATGTAATGGCTAGGATAGGATTATGTCCGCTCTAGACTACACAGCAAGTATATGGATCTATCTCTGTGGACAAATGATTCGTTTCCCTATAATTGCGTAAATGAAACTCGTTGATTGTTGATTAGCGGCATATTGTAGCACACAAGATTGGAACCGGTATGGATTTCAACGGCCGTTGTGGTCAAAATCGGCTGTCCGGTATGAACGGCGGCCGGTTCCAACCCTGATGGTACAATCAATATGCATATTAAACATGCTAAAATGCTAGTAATTGTTTTTACTGGTATTTCGCCTTCTTCGCCTTCGACCAATACCCACTCTAGAAATCTATTTTCTCAGCTCTCTGAGGTGCAAAGCGAGCATTGTGTCGTGCATTGCATCAATCAGTTGAATGTTGGCGTTCTTTAACATTTCATGTTAAAAATGCTGTATGAAGGTTTCAGGTCCGGCTTCGTCCCCTACACAACATCGTGCTGGCTCCCGAACTATGTAGTTGTCAAATGATGAAATAAGATTGGTCAAGAACAAAGAACACTCACCGGTTCCAAACACTTCCTTAAAAAGAAGCATTTTTGGAAGATTCCGTCGTATATGTGACGCTCGTCCTTTAACATATTCCACTGCTGTCTCATCGCCCATAATACCCTGAATCTGAAAGGACGACATCATTCGTTATCTATCAAAGGAAAGGTTATCAAGTGAACTCAGATAGCCTCACCTGATCACAGAAAATGGCCAAAACAAATAAGCCAAACAATACTGATTCTATCACCAACGCCACCGAATGAACTCTGAAAAGAAATGCGGGAGTTCGAATCATGTGTAGTTACTAAGAGAACGACTATTCAATCATGCATGGACCTTCTTCTGCAGATTCATCGCGATCACATCTTGATCGATCGATACTGGATTGATATTCGCGTCTACATTGACACAGTTAATACATTCGAAATACTGCATAAAAATGACATTTTCTGTACACACTTGACGCGCTTTTCCGATTGATCGATGTCTCGCTAAAATCAGACTATTAGTTTGAGGGAAAAGGAGGGAACCGCGAAAACAACACAGAATTCTGGACTTCATCGTCTGATCTGAAATGTCGTCATAAAACGGAGTGATGTTCCAATAAACCGAAATATTTTGTATATTAAACTCGTGATTGTAATCAGAGTTTCAATGATAATGTCAAACATCTGCCCGGTAAATCATGTCCCGTGCATGCAGAGAGTACTGCATCCACTGCAAATTCAAGAAAAATATCCGCTGTTCAAAATAATGATGTAGGTTGATCCTAATACTCCAGTTGAATCAGTTTGTTCATAAGAGATAACCAGCTTTTACAGCAACGATTAAAATAACAACCATCAGCCTTCACTTTATCACACTTACAATTCCCTACGATGATCGATTGGTGAAGAATTCAGAATTTGTCTTATATTTGTCACTTGAATCTTCTAAACAATAATAATTCGATATGCAAATATTTTGAATTTCAATAGATATTCACACATCACCTGTTCTGGTGCTTCTATTCTTTCCCCCTCACATATTTTCCAATATTTCCAAATTCATCAAATTTCGTCAAACTTAGTCACATTGGATTTAGAATAGACTTGATCTGTCACTGAGTGACAGCACAACACCACTGAGAAGTCTTACTTGAACCCTGGGATGAAGGATTGGTGCCTTGGATACTCACTTAGAATACAAGGTACATCTGTGATCATGAACTTCGTGTGATTGTTGTCTACAGACAAATGACGAGCACTTGTCTAATTCTGAGGCTATAAATGTTCTACAAGCCTGAGGAATTTTACACACTCAACGCTTTTGTGTAGTGAGACGGCCCTTTGGAGCAAGAGAAGATCGTTTACGATGCAACACTAGCGGGTGTCAACAACAAATATGTGGGGGGGGGGAGAATAGCAGTACCTTGTTCTATACATAGGCCTGGAGAAGTGATACATAGCACTCTCAACCTCATAAAAGCATTTGACCTCTAGGTTACCTAATAGGTTGACTGCAACAGATAGGTACACTTTGAAATTTGTTATTAAGCAAGATTATAATTTCTTCTGTGACTAAATCAATAAATAGTTGCAATTACAAACCTTTAATTGTTGTTTAAGGAACACGCCCAAGCTTTGGGTGGAGACAGCTATTATGAAACTATATTTACCAAAATAACCACTCCTGTTCCACTGAATAGAACTTTCCGGTGAGTAAAATGTATCATTCATAACTTGCAAAAGATTGCGAAGTTACTCAATGATTTTCTGGATTATTGACAAATCGTGAAGACTTTGGACCGATTATCACCATCTCATTTTAAGAATATTTCATCACTGAAATGAATCATTGTTCTCATCATTCTCTGAATTTGCACGTTTACCGCTCATGATCATGTCATGACAGGTTATTTGAACATCACGCACAGGAGAGAGATAGCCTGTCATTTACCTAAATTTGTCAATTAACACATCTTCGAAAAGTAAAATATTCCTGTATGTCTATTCATACATTCAAAACAGTGCACAGAGAATATCCTTCTAAAAGAATTATCTAAAATCAATTCCACTGCATTTTTGCAGTCTGAACACAAAATATCCGTAAAAATTGACGCTGCTTTTTATGTTATAAACGAATTTTGACTATGACGTCATAAAACATCAAGTTCTGACGTAATTACTATTAGCAGATATTTATAAATATCTTACGTGAAGCTCTAATGTAAACTGTAAACTGCACACATGAGGGAATGGCCGATAATATCATAGATCATTGACTATTTCACTTTAAAAGCAATTATCTGACACCTAACTACTGAAGAGCTTATAGAGCTTAGAATCCATATGCCCTACCATTCGCGCATCGACACCGGATATCATTATCGTTCCTTCAAACAATATTTGGCGGTAATTCATAGTTATCCCCAGGCCTTTTGCCGTCTGCACAAATGAATTATGCTCATCGCTTAAGATTCAAAGATAGATTCCATGCTGTAACTCATCACGTAAGAGCGACATGTCTAGATAGCGTGAATCGTACAAGTTCCAACAGACGCCAATCTTCTGCATGACAGTTTGGACGAACCTGACCGACATGAGCAAAAACGAGAATAAATTATCTTACTATTACTAAAAATGTTATAAATAAGCTACAGTTTGTGTACAATTATTTTTTTTCTTTTTTTGCAAAAAACGCCTCAAATAGATACTACACCTACTTTGAGGCTTTCTTCGCAAAAAAAGAAAAAAATAGTAGAATAAAAGGCATGTCCAAGCTTCTAAAACAGATGTTTGTGAACAATCACAATCTTCAATCCGTCTTATTTACTTTTGTTCGGCATTGTCTGCTTTCCGTTTTATTCATCCAAAAAACGCTCACATAGCTCGGTCCTACCGAGTCAGTTAAATCTCCCGCAATCATGTTTATTGTTTAGATTATATAGCTTATTTAGATGTTAATATCAGTACTTTTCAAGATGGAGTCCACTCATCAGTGCATCACAAAGTTGATGATTTCCCTTTGAAGTTGTATTATTCACCATTCCTGAAAGCACGGTGACGGCCAGATTCCAAGCTTCAAATTCCCGGGCGATTCCCGGGCTATTTCATAGAATTTCCACGGTATTTCTTTAATATTGAACAGATATGTTATTCCAATTATACCGCTCGATAATTATCGGGACACTTCTTTAAACTGTCTTCATCATAAAATTTGAGACATTTCCTATTTGAATTTTGCCATCAAATTTTGACGTGAACAGTATTTGACTCAACCGACCTCATTTTTTATTTTCTTTTAAAATTCTGTGAGCGGTGGTTCTTAAGATGAAAACCATCTACTTTCCTCAATGGCCTGCAGCCAGTGAACTACTTACGGGATCTGAATGATTTCATATCGACAGGAAAATTCACGTCCTGAACTTTCTAACGATCAAAAAACACTGCCTTGTCATCATCTGATTTATAAAATTCTATTAAGTTGTATTTAGCCGTACTTCTATTTAGTTGTACTCAGGCTTCAATTTTCAAATATGTTTCGTTGAAGCAATTATATTTCGGAACACGGCATTTTGAACTACAGGGTATTCATGCCATGATAGAAAACCATTATATGAAAATCATAATGTTAATACAAAGGCACAATGACACCAACTTATCAAGAAGAATCGACAAGAGCAGCCAGGAAAACTGCCACAATGCAGGAAGACCGTAAGCGCCAAAAGAATGCCTAATTATCATCCTCTTTTTATTAAGATGTGTAGAAACAATGGGCGCATGGAAACCGCCAGTCGTGAAATTTGTGTCAAGCAGAGTCAAGTATAATGCCCGAGAATCAAGGTCTCGATCTTTCTTGAATCAGCGAATGCGGTGCTACGCAGTAATGTTACCTCTGTATTGAAGACAATGCCATGGCAGAAGCTTCTTTATCTGGTTTAATTCAATTTTAGCCGGTCAAGCACATGCATCCAGGTATTAAATAGCTAGGCCTTATTTTGCTAGGCATATGGCACAGGCTAGCAAAATTTGCTTGCTTTGATGCTTAAAACGATATTTGTTGATTTATTTTTCGCGTTTCTGGTATAGTCGTGAACGCAGCAATTAATTTAATTTAATTTTACTCGAATGTGACTTTGTATTCCTCTTAATCAAATTATCCAACTTTCTTTTTCTTCACATTGTGTAATTAATTCCGTGAGCTTCTAGTTGTTTATTAAAATAACATTTACAACGTGCCAAAAAAATTAAAATGTCAATACAATGAATTGATAATACACATCCTTTGAAAATATCACGTCTCAAGAGGCAACTTGTAACTTCAGCCTTGCATGTCTGAAAGTTGAAGTCTGAAATAAATGCTAAAAGCAAAAATTATATGAATCAATTGATGAAAATGAAGAAGTGTGAAAAACCTTCTATCGTTGAAAAATCATTCAGATTTCATAAATAGCTCACAGGCTACAAACCACTGAATAAAGGCGTGATTGTCTGTGCTTCTTTAAAAAAATAGCTATCCGGCTAAATGTGTAGGCCCAAGCAAGTTTATCCAAAAGACATTCATGGTTCTGATTACTTTAAAAAACAATACATAGGCTTACTAATGTAAATGTCATCAAATATTTAATGAACTATCAGCCAATCCCGCACTCTTGAAGTATTTTATTCGACCGTCAATTAGTAATGCGATTTGTGTTAAGAAATGCATGCGTGTATATCGCGGTTAACCGGTCAAGCATATGCATCCAGGTATTAAATAGATATGCCTTATTTTTCTAGGCATACGGCACAGACTAGCAAAATTTGCTTACTTTGATTTATTTTTCACGTTTCTGATGTAGTCGTGACTGGAACAGAGAACAAAATCTCTACCACTAGAAAAAGCTCCAGATGGTTGGTTCCCTATACTAGCGACCCCGATATCTGGAAGCGGTGGTCCATACATAAGTCCCATTGGTTTGGGTAGACTTCTTGTCGCGACTTAATGTGAGGTTTCGAACTCATCACTTAGCTCATCACAAAATACCAACAAAAACTCTGACGCACTTTTTTGTCAGTGGCAACGTTGGTAGAATTTTTTGGCATGATTTTGGGCTGATATCCTTCCGCAACTTGGTGTGGGTGAAAGCGTAGGAGTAACCTGCAGTGTTAAATTAAGCTATTATTGCTCAAAAGGTTTTGCACTCGTTAAATATCTTACAACTTATGAAATTTGTAACGTGAAGATAAACGACGATTTAGACATGACTTTTGAGTGTCTAAAACTCGCAACTTTAATTACATCAAAATGTGCCAATTTGCCATATTACGAGTCTGTTGCAAAATTGCATGTAGGCTCGTTAAGAAATAAAAACGATTTTTTGCGATTTTATGCCTGCATATACGAATTAGTTTGTAGTCAACCCATCGACTTCGACGTGAATAGCCACACATTGGTTTCGTAAGATGCAACATTACTTATTTGCAGTGCTTCATCATTATCGAATTCATTATTAGCGACGCGCCAACGACATAACCATCGCCTCACAAATATCATTTACAGTCAGATGGAAACGAAGCAAATTTATGTACTCGTAAGTATTTCATCTAAATGTGCAATCATACTGTTTATTTCAATTAATATTCGAAGAAATTTAATAGAAATGGTGAGATCAATAAAAGTCACAATAGTAGCAGTTGAAATCAAGAAATATTGCTCACTTAACTTAGTGGCAAAAATTCACGAGATGTCATTCTCGGACCCCAAAAAAATTTCCGGGCGATTCCCGGGTTCGGCCGCCACCCTGTGAAAGTCTTCTTCCTTCCTATATGGGTAGTGCAATTTTTGCAGGTCAAGTTTTTTACGCATTTGCTCACATTTGTGCTATGTTGTTGATAAGATTAAAATCACACGCCAATTGTTTACAAAGAGGGGCCATCTTTTATGTGATTTAAGAAGATGCATGGAAAAACTTCTACACAAGCATTTTTCGCTCCTGTTGAAGTTTGAGTTGTTTTCAAGCAGACAATTGTCCGTCCAATGTGGTATAATTCCTGATGAGCCCCTTGTATATATTTGTTTTCATAGAAATAGATTGTTTATCTGTATCTCAAGTTGACTAGAATGGAATTTGGCTCAAGGTCGCGGCACAGCCGAGGGAACTAAGTTGGGGCATGAATAACCATGTTATGCGAGTTGCAATTCATGGGAAAATCGCATGCATTTACAAATTTTAGACAAGCTTCCTTTTATCATCAAAGTTTTGCTTTTTCACAAATCTGGAGCACATAATGAAAACACGCAGATTATGGAGCATCGGAGCGGATTTAAGGCTTCAATCAGCGAACCTTCTCGATTCTTTTCTATGACCACCTAGCCTACATGCACATTGTCGCAGAATCTCAGTAATCCGAATTGGGAATAATTAATGTTCAGGATTGGAAACCTGCAACGTCTGACACAAGGAAAATATTACATTCAGTAGCTTATATAATCGAAATTCAAAAATATGGATTGAAGTCAGTCTACTAAGTAGATATTTCATAAATCGCCAAGTAGACTAAGAAAAACAGCACGCAGTAATATGCTTCTTAGGTGGTTATGGTCAAATGAAACCAATGAGTCATCAGCAAGGACGTTAGTGGAACCAACAAGCTGGTAACAAGAATAGTCAATTGTTACTGACAAAAGTTTACCTCTAATTGTGTTACAGATATATAAACAATAAGAAGACGTGAATTGATTTTTTAAAATTTGCAATATTAATGACTAGCAGACACCATTTCCTTCCTTCCTTGTGGCGACAGAGCATCCACATCTATTGCAAGTCCCCTCACACACTGCTCCCCTCCACCAGGAGTGTTCCAAGTCAGCAAGTTTATTTATCATCGTTGTCATCAGGCCGATGTGTTCAAATTGCTCTGAAACATTTATGCTCTGAATGACTTGTCAACCGTAGACTCTGCGCTTCTTTCTAACATGAGGAATGGCCGATTGAAAGACTGCACAACGGGCTACCTGATGTTTACCAATCCTGGCTTACGGACTGTTTGTGCATCAAAGTAAAGACCCTACCAGCTGGACTCTGTCCATCTTTCAGTTACTATCCCTCTATTATTTTGCTAACAGATGATATTTTTTTCTTTACTATAAATTTCATTTTTGGGACTGTGCATCTCACATGTACAGGACCGCACTTGGTTGGGTATGAGTGTCCAGGATTTAGCGGTCAAAACGCAATCGTCTTACCCAAGTTCCGGTTGATGACCTTAGACAGTCATGCTTAGTATGCACATTTTGCAGCATTTCACTTCTCGCTCTAGCTTCATTATTTCTCACACACACCTGGTAGATCTTAGACAGCGTAATTTCGTTGAGTTAGGTAGATCTGATCTTGTGATTGGAAAAAGACCTGTCCTCCTATCACCTGAATGGGTAGACTGTTAAATAGAATCTTTTCAACATAAGACTTAAATCATAATTTTGACAGAACGACTTACTCGCCAATTCATTTCGTATGAAGAGAGGAGAATCTCTGTTTTGTCCTTCTAGTAAATTTTTAAAATTCTTAAACCTTTTAGGATATAATGATTCTCTCTTAAATAATATTTTGCACTTCCCAAAAATACCGGTAAACTAGTCGCTCGCCTGTTTTATTTTAATTAAGCTACCTTGACGCACTTTGTTGCGTTGAATTACCGAGTCGCACTAAAAGTTGATGTGGACGAAATGCAACATCTCTGGCTATCTAAGAATCTAGACCTATAAACTGTTCAATTCTGTGGACATTTTTCATATTAACGCTTAGCGAGCTAGCAAATACGCCTGCAGGATATTTTTCACTGACATGGAATGTATAGTGCGGTTGAACGACTTCCAAATAGTCAATCAAATAAATATAAAGAAATGTTTAGATATTTAAAATTGAACACACGATGGCGAGTGAAGCTGCTGACAGCTAACAGCCAAGTCAACAGCAGACCAACCGTTCCTGATCATTAGGCATACATCGGATGCCAACGGTGATTCAGAAGGACAACTCTGTAGCTCCGAGTCCATCAGGCTGCAAATTAAAACGTGACCTTGATTGAGTCCATTGAAAATCAGATAGGATTGCAGCCAACACCAACTTGTCACTTCCGAAAAACGTGCACGAAGCTTCAGCAGATTGATGAATATAAAGTAGATTTACAAGGCTTCAGGTGCTCGGCCGTCCCCTGGGGAATTCACGACAAAATGATTTGAAATTCTAATAATTCTTAATTCAGGAAATTAGATGGACTGTTAAGAATGATTTACGTTTATTCACACGCCTCAGGAAGCAGAATCTTGTTCTTTCCAAATGGTTACATCATCAAGATGCAGCCTTGCTCTATGGATACGCGCACTGGCTCTCAATCCCGATGTAGCCGTCTCTCTTGTGTATTAGAAACAAAGCATGGGTACTAGAGATCGACCGTGATCGGAAACTTTGCCGTGCTCTTACCCGATCCAGTCAATCCGCAATCGATACTGGTTATTTGAAATTATCACTCTGAAATCACAAATATGAACGAGGAATACAATGACACTTCTCAAGTTGAAAGTGATGGACAAATATCAGAGTAGATGGAAATGACATCAGAGTTGAAAACATCTCACAGCTGTTAACGCACCGGGTTGAAAGAAACCTTTGAGACTCGGATCATTTTACATAGCTGACATCAATAGAAAAAGGCTCTATCACTCTGAGACCTCTAAAATCTGAACAACGTGACGCAGCTTTCCGATACGAAATTAAAAAACGAAACGTAATTAATCTCCGATACGACGACATTTGGGTTCTCGATTGTTAGAAATCGGATCCATGTGAAGTAACAGTAAAGTATGTGGAAAACGTCCATGAGTGTCACAGGCAAGAATGAGACATTGACAATTTTCTCCATTAATTTTGCATAGGAAGTCATCAAGATTAGAAAATCGCCGGTCAGTTCCCGCATCCAGACCTGAAGGAAACGATTTTATTGCCGTAATGCCGGATGGAGAGATCGCAATGATCAGACGGAAAACATCACTTTGTTGGAGCTGTTGTACGCCGAATCATGAGTAAGAAAGCGGCTGGAAAATAGAAGTACCTTTGATCCAAGTCGGAGCCGGATCGGTTTTGCAGGCCCGCCTCGGTACCGCTTTGACTGAATATCATCAGACCAGGTCCAAATAGAATTAGAATACTGAAACGGGTGACACAATTAATCGTTATTTGGAAGAATATGGATCAAGAGAGCTTGGTAATGATTTTCCTGAACATTTAGTAACTTGAAATCGAATCAACAAATTTGTCAAATCCCGTGCAAATAAGATTTGTCACATTTTTATCTCGTTTTTGTACCATCGACAACTCTGCTGTTGATTCTGCTCACAAAGAGAATTTGATTCCAGCTCTGTCAATCACCGTATCAACACCAACATCCAATTCTGCTTCCCTTCTTATTCGAATTTCAATTCTGTGTACTTCCCATTTACGATTACTTCAAAAGTTGATAACAAAATGAGCTCGAGCGATTTAATAAGATACTTTTTGCAAGTGATTCATGATGATGATGATGATAAAAATGAAGCTTTAACGTCACTACTCCCCCCATACTGGGACTTGGACGGTGCTGACACAGTCAGACTTTTCTGGAGCGTTGTGGTACTTTTAGTCCGGATGTCCTTCCTGCCAACTTCCTATGACACCTTGGGGCTCGACCTCTGAACCAAAGGATCGCTATGCCAAGCACTTACACACTGTGCCATGGAAACCACCGTGGCTCATGTCTGACATTTTTTGTCGACCTCAAACAGCGAACTTTCACCAAAGCTGGGTCGAGGTGAGTGCATTGAGGTAGGTCAACAGATTGTGCCGATAGTATGAGAGGCGCACGAACCTTCGACACCTCGCTTGCCAAAAACCAGAGTTGGAAATAGAGATAGAAATTGCGGCAGCAATAGCGCAACACATTGGGAAGGACTCCACCGAAGTTGAAGGAGAATGAGCAAGATCACGATCAATCGGAACACGCAAGACTGGTGAGGAGAGTGTGATCACAGCAAGAATTCAATTTTTTTAGAGGAATTTCCAAGTGTCGTCTTCATTTTTTCATTTTTCAATTTTTCAGATCCCAAGAATGAAAGGAAAATTGTGACTACATGAGTGACATCAGCGAGACATGACCTACGAAAAATGAGGGAAGGAGACCGATCACACGCTTCTATAGCCCGGACAGTGAGTAGGATCAGGAAAGAATACAGGACTTGGGGAAATGCATGAGAGAGGAAGCGGTAGGAAGAGAGATGCTCGTCCGACGATCTGAGACGAAATGCTGTCCAACAACCGCTGTTTTGGCACTAACAGATGTCCTCAGCCATTGGCATTAGAAGCAAGAAAAATCCAAAAAAAGTGGAAAAACTAACTCTGAATTTGAAATTAAAGTTAAGTTAGGCCAAGCCTAGACAGAGTGCTAGGAGTGACAAATATTTACCTCAGTCTCAATATTGTTGTAGTCTGTTTCTATTTCCTATTTTATGACTTCATAAGGTAATTGGACCAGCATCGATCACAGTACCTTGCACTTTTAAGGCAGGCCCACTAACAGCTAGACCACAGAGACACGATCACTATGTCTCCACGCCTCTATAACTGAAAAATTTTAACCCTTTATCAAGTGATAAATGAATTTTCCTTTCAACTTCGGAAAATAAATATTGTTAACATGTCAAAACATCATTAAGAATTCATCGGTGACATGATATTTCCATTTCAATAAATGTTCTCCTTGCGTGGGAGTGACACTGTTGACATTTTAAGTAGATCAATCAGAATATTTTGAATGCTGATTATTACACACTCCTTCTGCTGAAGAATTGTGCAGCAGTTTATGGTTGCCATTGCCACTTCTATTTGCGTGCGTCATTGACTGAGAAACAACTTTGGCATTACAGCTGTTCAGTACGGCATTCAAAACGCAATATCATAAAATTTAAAAGCAAATGTTTTTTATGATGAACTATAAAATGAAAAAAAACAGAAGAAAAACCATTGATGATGTCAAGTATAGTCATACCACAACAAATATTATCTCTGCAACACAGAGGAACTTTTGACGGAAGGAATAACAACTCACTTTGTTTGCAGCTCTCGAAAGGAGATTGAGTAAGAGACTGAGAAATAGTATCTGTCATAAGGTTGACTAGTTAAATTAACACATTTCATTCGTAAATATAACGTTTCCACGTAATCTAGAAAGATGTCCTCAGACTTGAGTAAATTTGAGCACGAAAATTCCTTGGCAGTCATAGACACTGCGTTTCGCACAACAAGAGCTGGTTACTACGGCTCAGAATGGCCCAAAGTAGCTTTAAATACCTAGAATGGCTGAACAGGCTGCTCTGCGTTTGTTTATTCTTGCGTAGTCGTGCGGCTGATAATCATGAAGATTGCAGAGTGCCAGTTCGCCTGGGCATAGAATAGAAAGTTGTCCTCAGACTTGAACAAACAATCTACCATAGATTCATGGACGACAATTGGTGAGTTTAAGTTGTCACTTGAGGATTAATTTCCATGAGAGGTGAATGATGGCGAAAAGTTGTGGAAATGCATTTACAAATTCTTCAATTATTTATTATCATTTGGAGGACAATGCCTTTGAAAATTGAATTCATGATTCCTTACTCCTTATAGCTTTTCAGAAATTCTGTACTGGACGTCTTTTTAAACTTAGGAAGACTTGATCTCTGATTATTCAAGTTCTACCTTATCCCAACAAAATTACGAAGTCTCATTATTAAATCATGACTGGGACAGTCTTCATACAATGGCAACTCATGACCCGTTGAGCTTAGTAACGTGCAATGGGAGCGGTTTGTGTTTTTACATGAGAGTCGTGTTCGTGTCGACTTTGATTCATTGTAAATCAGCCACAGGTTCACATCCTTTTGAAATCAATCAATTTTGATCTAAATGATATCATTTTGTTGTTACTTCTTCAATCTGGTGTGGTCTCCTCCGGTGAACTTTACTTTGTATTGAATTATGTTGCATGTTTTATATGAATTGCTCGACAAAACCTTTTCACGAAAAAAAAACTTTCACATTACTTTCGTGTTAGACCTACGCGGTTTGCGGTTCGTGTTATGTTAAAGAGTGCAGTAGAGTTCGTGTTTCGGCTATCAAGTTTCGTGTCGCGTTGACGGCCAATTTCGAAGACTGCATCTCTTTTCTACTTTGTCGAGTAGTGCGTTCGACTGACATACTTTAAATGCTATACCGAGCTACTTGATGCCGCGCTGTTTTTGTTTATTTGCTTATGAAAATATTTATGTCGCACACAATAAAAGGCGCTCTCTAGGAACAGGTCCGTTTTAAATGACCGACGAAAGATGGGAAGTGTCATCTCATTGTTCCTGAAATACGAAGGGAGACTGTTCTATAATCGCGATGCAGCAACGTCGTTGCTGTTGTCGATTCTCCCCATATTGCTGGCCGAGACGTCCAGCATTTACTTCTCAGGAAGCGGATTTCTATTTCTTCTTCCACGGATCGTCTCCGGTACTGGTTAGAGATCTCAAAAAGCTCTCATTCGTTCTCTCAACCATCTGTCGCATCGCAGGATCTCTTCTTGTGTTCCACAGTCTATGTAGGAGGAGGTCACTATTATTCCGATTCTATGCTAATACTGCCTGGATAGAATGCAATGGCCACTTCGACGTATTAATGACACTGTTATTCTTTCCCTTTCGTTCATCATCACCTCCTTTCTTTATGTCTGTTGAACTTCCATCTGCTGTAATGGTGATGATAGGCTTCATCTTCCCATTTTTCTTTCTTTGTCTCTGGATTGCTTTCTTAGCTACTGCAAAACTTGGTGGCACTTCTGTTTGGTCTTCTTCTTTCGCTTCTTGCGCTAGTCGGTCTGCTTCCTCATTTTCGGATGTTCCTACGTAGGTTAGTACCCACTGAATGCTGATATCTAGGTTCTTGCATCGCTTCTTCATATTCCGTATGTTGTTCACCATATTTTTTCTCCGATTTGATCGAGTTGTTCGTGAAGTCATTTGCCGATCTATAAGACTGCACTTTCGCTGTCCGTTAGTATCACTATTTGTAGGTGTTCATTTTCTCCTTCTACAAATTCATCGGTTGTTATCTTGATTGCTATCATTTCAGCAACTTTCCTGCTGGTGCCTTTTTTCTATAATGCTCTGCTTACTATCTGCATTTTTCACCTCAATGCACACTCCACTTCCTCCACTTGTTTGCCCTTCCTGCGCCGAGCCATCTGTTCAGTGGTCCAGTGTCTTTGTTTTAATTTTCTTCAATCTCTGTCGGTGCTGGTATGACATCCCTGGTTGTAATGACTCTCGGTAGATATTTCAAGTCTTTCAAGACACCATCTGTTAATGATGATGAATTTGTCAAACATGGAGGTCGAACACAGCAGGATCAATGGTCACTTGAAGACTGAGAAACTGTGAGATATTATTAAATACGTCAGTGGTCATTATTTGTGTTGGTTCGCACAAATTAGCATTCAGCACGTAAGACTAGGTTAAGACCACACCGAGCGCAAGTCATGAGTGCAAATGATGATCATCATGCGGTCAATGTGATTGACGATTCCAATGACTTTTCACACAGTTCATTGGAACAGGAACGCACTTTTGAGCTCTGGCATTATTCCTGATGATTTCCAGTTATAGTTCGAGGTGACATTCTCCAAAATCTACTTGTAGCAGCTACCTTCCGTACACAGCAAGATAATTGTTTTCATGAAAATATGATTTCCATCTTGTACTAGTCGTGCTGACAACAAATAAGTTTAAATGACGATGAATTGTTTTCAGTGTGTAGTATTATTTATAGTGTGCAGCATTATTGCAATTTTATTTTCAGTAGTATAGTAGAGTGTAATTTTGTTTCCATTTCTACCTCCGCTTTCTTTGTTATATACCAAACGATTCCCTGGAGATCTTTGTGTATCAAGGGTGTATTCTAAGTGCAATCTACGGCAATTATCAAAAATCTGCTGTTTTTTATGGCGATCTTCCTATCCAGGTAGTATCCAGATCACTGTTGCCACTCCACCTAATAAAGATTATTATTGCCAGTTGACAAAAATATTGCCGAAAATATGTTCTTGGCAATGTTGAACGCGTCAATGAAAGAAGCTGACGGCATCAGGGTGTGCGTCAATTGCCAAATTATTGACACCGTCAACCAATCATGAAATTCTATTTCCTCCTCTAATATGTGTACAGTACACATGCATGAAGCAATTGTGTTGACCATGTAGAATAAGTTAATTAGAGTAACAAGGCTCAATATTTTCGCTTTTGCCAGTTAATTGATCAAGACTGGTCAACTCTAATTCGCTGCCACGGGAAAGCTGCATTGAGTTCTTCTACGAGTTGGTTAATCCAATGGCTGCAACACAATAGCATCTGTGAATTGCGGATTGGAGTACGTCTTCAGTCCTCCTTAGAACTATTTCCTAAGAATTGTGTTCTATTATGATCAATGGGATGATGTCTTATTCACTGGGATGCAGACATTTTTCCATGCCTGCATTATATTATATTACTTCATCTGCTCAACATTTTGTCCAACAAGTTTCCTTCGATAACGTGATGCCACCGTTTTGCGTCTCATTTAATATTTCCAAACAATACTGATCATTTTCGTGTACATCATTTGCAATTTCCGATGAGTTGACGTTCATAATGATTATTTCATGTTCAAACGTCATCTTATTGTCTGTTATTGCCGTTTCAATTATGTAATTTCAGTCAAAATGAGTTGTGTCATCACTCTTGCATGAAGCTCGATTAACAACAGCTAGTCTTATCAAACATACAACTAAGAAATACATTGATCTCATCAGCACATTATCCTCAGAGTGTCAGTAAAAAGTGGCAGCTTCAATTGAACAAGGCGAAACATTAGCTGACGCTTTTTACTGAAACTCAGAGGATAATAAGCTGATGACAACAATGCATTTCTCTTTATGACCATTCATCAAATAGCTATTGTCTGGACTCAGTCTGATGATGCACGAAGCAGGATTATTGAGGGCATCCATTTGTTTACATTGTTTGTCCATTCTTTTCTGACTCATCATGGATCAAAAAGTGTCAGCAATCAAGCTGCACGTATAAATGCACCCCTAGACTGGGAAATGCTTGCACACTCCACTCTTCTAGAAATTCAATATTATTTATTTTCTTCAATATTTTTTTTTTGAGAATTCCACAATAGAGCATGCAAAATCCTGAAAACAACTAGTTTTGCCAGTAGTGATTTACTACATGTATCTAACTATCCAAAGACTGGGAATCAATTGCTAAAGGCAGCACTCATATTTTCATAGTAAGTGTCTAGTCGGTGGATGCGCACCAAAAGTGTGTCCACTTCCATTCCAAAAATACAGTCGAATGTATTTTCATCTAGTGACTCAGTAGGATGTTCCGAATGTGACTTCATGATGCAAACAGAAATCTAGGATCGAAATCATCTCTAGGCAGTGAATGAAATCGGTTGAATTCGACGATACCAAAGTAGTTCGTCATCACTTCATATCAACGCATCATTGGCAATCACACTCAATTGATTCAGCTTGATATTAACCGCGAACTATCTATCGTCGAAGTTAAAATTGCGCAAGATGAGATATAGGCGGTTCACTACCGCCGAGGACGCCAGTACTTAGAATCCATCAATTACGTATTAAACATCATGATAGTGCAATATTTACTGATCTAAACTGCTATGATTCTGAAACTGTCTATCAGCTTTCCAATTCAGAATAAGAGAAATATTATTCGTTAAATAAATCGCTCTTCGAAAGGATATTTTTTACATTTGAAAATTAACAGTGTGAATGGTAAGATATTATTTCTTCAAAAATATCCATGATCGAGATTCATTAATTATGCTGTCTCTATTTAAGATGTGCAGAATGCCATGCTTGTGCGGTGTGTGAGATCAGCACAATTAGAACTATGCTAAAAAATATAGAAACAACAATTATGCAGTTGTTTTCTAAATTGAAAAATCCAGCTAGCTCATGATGAATTGATTAAATGAAATTATTAATAGTATCTGTTAATGAAAGTGAACTAATCAAATAATGAACTCCTTAAAATGAAATATCTATGAGAAATGCTTTTTCATATATGATGACAATTTTTTGCATGCTCCATAGTGAAGACTCATCATAATGAAGATCAAGAAGACAGTAAGTTTGTCTATATTGTGAGCATAATAAGATGTAATTATGTATGCAATTATGTCACATGCATTTTTATATTTGATGGGAAACATGCACGTTCTTTTGCTCCTCAGTAAAAACTCCATCCCAATGAATTTTAATCATATCGTGTAACTCTGTGAGCTTTGCATCATTCTGAAAATTTGTCACATGTAGTTTACACATGATGATAAACTCCTATTACATATATTATCAACGCTTGTAAGTGCTCCTGTTTCCATTGCCATGTGTTTTCTGTTGTGATTCAGAATAAGCATTTATGACTTATCAGGAAACTCATTTACTCATTAATTCGATGGTCGTTTCGTCATTGTAACTGATTGTAATGTGACTATTGGTATAGTTGTGAAATGAACTACGGCAGATAGATCTCACACAAAGTCTACAAGGAATTTATCCCAGAACACGCATTTCGAAATTGGATAATGAATAAATTGAGTCAAGTGGGGGCAATCAGTCTAAAAGCTGGCAGTAACGACAGTCCACAGATATATTCCAGAATGTCAGAATACATCCATCGTCGCTTCCGAATCTGTCATTCAAACGTGTTGTTCCTTCAATTTCTCATCCATCAAATCTCAACAGATGTAGCCACCACGAGATATGTTTTGGCCTACTGGACCTCATCGGTCGTGGTTAGGTTTGAATTAGCGATGTTGGAGCTGGAGGACATGCAAGCATGCTTCAATTTCCTTCTATTGCGAGTTTTTATCATAAGATCAATTCGTCTGTGTCGATAAAATAGTTGATTTCTTAGTGAAATTGGAGATTATTTCAAGACAATGTGTCAACACAGGTTTAAAAGATAAGTTTGGTAAGTCCAGCTGTGAAGAGCAGGCAAAAAAGAACGACAAATGCGTCTTTTAAAGATGTCTATGAAAACAACAGATGATGCTGTAAAATAATGACTTAACCAAGTTTTGCAAAAGGTCACATAAACTTACGCGATTGACATATTGTATGATGCACATTTCGTTTCTGTATCGTGGTTAAAACGAATATTCCAAGACTGAGTCATGATGTGAAATTTCTCAGAATAATTTTGATATAATTAATAACTGTCTCGAAGAGAGCTGATGAAGTTGATCAGAGCTCTTCCATTAAGCTTTCAGTACCTATTTAGATACATTCTAATCATCCATTTTTTAATCCGAGGTTGCAACTTGCATACAGTTAAATACTGTCAGCTTTCAAAATAATTATCGCTAATACAAAATACAAAATTGCATAGATATAGCGAGACAATTAATCATCAACAAAGTTATGAGTTGTGCTAAACAATTTGAACTAAGCATGTCCTGAATCAGTGTTAAACAAACAATAGACGCTCATCCATTGTATCTCTAGACAAGCTGAGGTGCATCTAAGCGTGGTCATGTTTGTTTATCCAAAACTATTCAAACACCGATATCAATCTATTCATGTAAGAATAAAAGTGCAGAATCAAATTATAAAACCGATTTTGCCAAAGTCTTTGCGTCACAGCAATATCAGAATCAGAAGCGCCTTGGGGAAACATTTTGATTACTTCCATGCTCGATATCCTTCATTATTTCAGCATATGAAGCTAAAAGTCCCAAAAGTATGAATCCCAACTATTGCATTTTATGAGCATTAGAAAAATATACGTACTGAGGACTGTGTTCCTTCGTATAATGGAAAATATGGAGACACGAGCCGTATCGCACAGGTTAAGCCATTTCACATATCAAAACACATTCGACACACTTGGAGTTTTGGGTAGTTCCATCCTCCCCCTACATCTTCCCATTTTTCCAAATTCATCAAATTTTGTCAAACTTAGTCACATTGGATTTAGAGTGGACTTGATCTGCTACTGAGTGACAGTGCAACACCACTGAGAAGTGTGAAGGTACATTCACACCGCGCGTCTCTGTGTGAACAGTCCCATAGGCTTACTAAGGTTCTGAGCGAAAATTCTGGACGCGTAAGGACGCGCCGCGCCCGGTGTGAATGGACCTTTACTTGAATCCTGGGATGAAGGATCGGTCCCTTTCATACTCAGCTAGAATACAATACTGTGATCATGAACTACACGGGATTGTTGTCTACAGCGAACGATGGAGTCGGTGGTCTCCGTGGCATAGTGGTTAAGTGCTTGGCCTAGCGATCATTTAGTCGAGAGGTCGAGCCCCGGAAGTGTCGTTGGAAGTCGTCAGGAAAGACATCCAGACTAAAAGATCACAGCGCTCCAGATTGAAGTCTGGCTATGTCAGCATCGTCCAAGCCCCCAGTGAGGGGGGAGTAGTGACGTTAAACCATCACACACACACAGTGAGCGACAAAGCCAGTGCTGTAAATTTTCTACAAGTCAGAGGAATTTCACACAACTGCCTCAAATTGCGATGAGCCATCGGGAAAATCATTTAGCGATCGAAGTGAAGAGAATTAATGTAGAATGCAGTACTCACAGCCGTGTCTCCTTATGACCGTGCAGTTTACTGTGAGGGTCGATCACCCACGTAGTCACCACCAGCGATATGGAATAGAGGCTGCACACACCAACGTACACAAGGAATTGAATGAAGTAGCGCTGATTTAATTCACCCACACAATTATTGATCCATGGGCAGTGATGGTCCATTCTTCGCACACAGCGGCGACATGTTCGACAATGATGTGCTCTCGGAGGTCGATACATCGCACACTTGATGCACACAGACCAACCGTCTGGCCTCTGCAAGGAGGAATTATAGATTTATAGCGAAGTCGTGAATACAAAGACTAAATTTCCTTATAATCGGATCATCACACAGTTTAAAACTTTACAATGGGTTGTAGTGTAGCTCTTATGGTGAAGGGCAGCACCTCGGAACGGAGTTGGAGGAGTCCAGGGTTTAAGTCTGTCCGTCTCTCTAATCATCATTTCTCTCATTGTGATTAGAAGACACTAACCTCAACCTAATGAAAGATGCAATTTGAAACAGGAGAAAATTACATCATTTTTCCGCATACATATTGGTGGAAAACATGATTTATTTAAACTTTATGTAAATCATTTGATTTAAATCAATCACACTGACAGCAGACAGTGTTAGCACACTGACAAGACAATAATTGCTGCAACAACTGCTGATATTGCTGATCTGAAATCCATTTTTTGTATTTTTTAGTTGTTCAGCACTCTTGTTCAAAACACTTCATTGATCTAAAATTAAGTTCTTTATCAATTCATGCAAATAGGCCTACTGACATGTCATCCTGTTGAGAAAATACAACAACCAAAATCGGATAAAAATAGCCAAAACAATAAGTAAAACAACACCTCTCCCTCCACCAACCCCCTCTCCATCAACTCCATTGTCCTAAAAGTTGTGGAACATATCCAAACATCAGCATCATTCCTCGAGTTATTAATTATACTGACGTAAAATTTCACGTCAATAGCACACACCCTTGATAAAAAAGATATTTTGCAGATGATTTTACAAAAAGCTCATAAAGAATAGACGTCATTGAAAACCTACTTGTGCGTGTATATAGGTTAGATTTCTATGATTGTCAGTGCTCACAGCATTTGGTTGTGATCGACGTGATGATCAACGGGACTTCTGTCATATTTCGACAACGCATACTGTGAAAGAAACCACTTTGTCACCTCAGAAACCATTGCGATGACAATAGCAGTCCATTTCTAAAGACCATCGTTTCCAATTAGGAAAAATCATACCTTCTACCGAGTATAATTACTCGGCAGTAGATCCAAACTTCGAAATTTATGTCAGCCTTGGTCATGCTAAACATGATGTTCTCTTGTTACCGATGGGAAATTTTCCGCTCTTTGAAATTTGTTTAAAATTCGCAAAAAGAAATCAATCGTCACATTCAGATTCACGTAGTTCTTACTTACTTACTTCCCCGTTTTTCGTGGTGGTGGTCTTGCATGTAAAGGTTGAAGAGGAAGGGGGAGAGAACTCCTCCCTATGGGAGCCTGTCTTGATGTTATTGTTGGCTGAGCGTGTTTGATTGTACGTGGTGTAAGTTTGCCTGCCCTTCATGTAGTTTGCGATCCATCGAATGAACAGAGAAGGGATGCTGGTCTGTTGGAGTTTGTGGATGTGGAATGTGTTGAAATACTTTTGTCATATCCAGCGATGTGGTGATTGTGGGTACCGGTGGCTTTTTGCTGAAACCAGCAGCGATGGTGTTGCTGATTTGGTGAAGGCGGTTGTTTTCGAGCGTTCATTTTTGAATCCGTGTTGAAAAGGCAGCGAAGGGACGAATTTTGTGACGACTGTGAGAATTATCTTTTCTAGTGTTTTCGCAAGAGGTGAGAGAAGAGAAATAGGTCTGTAAGAGGTGGGAAGTGGGCATATGTCAGTTAGGTATTGGATGGCAGTGGGGCCGAGGAGTTCGAGGTGTTTTATGTTGATTACATCTGGCCCAAGAGAATTATTGTTTGCGGAGTCTGAAATGGCTTGTTCATTTTGGTCAGGCGTGATTTTTGTATTGGTGGTAGTGAGGCGGAGTATGCGTCTGTCAATTAATGTTTTATTTTCGTGTTTTGTGAAGTGTGGGTGTGAAGTGCTTGTCAAAGGCGTTCGCTATGTCGCGATTGTGATGAAGAGGTTTGTTAAGAAATTGACTGTTATGTTTTTGGGTGGTTTGCCACCCTTGTCGTTGAGTATGCGGATGGTGCGCCGGAGTCTGCTCGTGGGTTTGGTATGACAACAACCAGAGGAAATTTTGCTGATCCATATGTTTTGCTTGTGTTGATTGATTTGTTTGATGATTCTGTGTTGACTGTTTTGATTTGAGGATATTTGGGTCTATACTGCGGATGTTGTTTCTTTATTGGATGACCTGTTTGATGAGTCGGTAGTATGGATGTCTTGATTTGTTGGATCCCTCTTGGTATGTGGAGTTTGTCTGCTTGCAATATTGCGTTGGTATGTTGTTGGCACTGTGAACGTTTGTGGGTGGTTGATGTTTTGAGATTTCTTGTTCGATATGTTCGGTGAAATCCTCCCAGTTTGCTTTGTTGTACTTAGTGGAGATGTGTTTGAGGTTCCTTTCTTTGGCCTGTAAAGATGTGCGTGTGCTGATTACTATGGGTAAGTGGTCGGATGTGAGATTGTTGAGGGTTTTCCATGTGCGACGTGCAGTTTGGCTGCTGGCGATGGTTATGTCTGGAGAAGAGTTCTGTTGGCTGTAGGCCGGAGAGAGGCGTGTAGGTGTGTTGGTGCTGAGTGTGGTGAAGTCGGCTGTGGCCAAGAAGTCGGCGATGTCATCTCCTCTACAGTCGTTGAGTGTTGAGGCCCACTTGGGTGAGTGTACTTTTACGTATGTTAGGATAAGGTTTTTTGCTTTGGTTGTGTGATAGGCAAGAAAGTGATTGATTTCTCTGTTGGCTTCTTGTGTGAATGTGTGACTGCCTTTTTTTGGGGGGAGGCGGGCAGGAGTACGAGTACGTTATGAGGAATTGTTTGCTTTGTGCGAGGTGTATTTTAAGGTATTACTGTTCTAGGTGTTTGCATGAGGACGGGCCTCGAGGATTTGGAATTTGATGGAATTGTATATGCCGGTGAGGAGGTCGTCGCCTTTTTTGTGTTTTCTATCTGTACGAAGGTGGTGTAATTGGGGATAGTTGGTGTCTTTTGTTTTAGATGTCAGTTTGCTTTCTTGCATGCATGTGATGTCGGCTTTGTCTAGGATGACCTATGTGAGTTCGGAGATCTTGTTTTGGATGCAGTTGATGTTGAGGTATGATAGTAAGAGTGTTGTTCTTGTGTTTTATGCTGTTGGTTTGAGTGCTTGTGGCACCTGTGGCAGGCCGTTGTCTGGCGGTGCTGAGTTGGGGATAGAGGGGAGGGTGGGGAGGGTATTGGTCTTGATGTGGGTGGCAGTAGGCAGGCGGGAACGGTTAGGAGTTGCGTTAGGGTTGTTGGAGGGTTTGTTTTGCTTGTTCGCAATGATGGTATTCTGTCTGTGTTTGGCACAGATCCAGTGTGTGGTGTATTGGGTGGGTGTGATGCTTGTGTATTTGAGGTGTAGCCAGTGATTTTTTGGGATGTTGCACCGTATGGATGCTTGTCTTCTTGTGATGGGCTTGTTACATGTGGTGCGGGTGTTTGTGGGGGTGGGACCAGAATTTCGTTCAATGTCTCCCGCCAGGTGGATGAGGAGCGCCAGCCTCCACGCGGGAATAGGCGGCTACCCGGGCCTCTTTCGAGTCAGGTGTAGAGGAATGGGCTTTGTTTCCCAGGAATGGGAGGCGGATTGCATCTCGAGCAGGCCCCATCCTTGACAATTCATTGTTGACAATCCTCGTTTTTCGTCCTTGTCAACATTGAACACGGTCGGACGGTTGTTCCTTTCTGATGACGCGCCTCCACTCCTGTCGATCGTAGACCACTGCTGGATTCAGGTCCAGAGCGTGAAGATCCTAGGAGACGACTTGCGACAATGTTTCCCTTGGTCTTCCTCTCGGCCTTCTGCCTTCTACCTCCAACTGGAAACATCCTTTCGTCTAATCATTCTCATCTCTTCTCAGAATGTGACCATACCAGTTCAGTCTTCTTTTTCGCAGAACATCGGTAACACATTCTGGGCTTATCTTCTTTCGTAGGTCTTCATTCCTGTCTCCATCGGCCAGCCTCATACCGCAGGTTCTTCTCACCATTGCCTTCTTTCAATCTTCATGATCTGATCCCTTTTCACGGCTCACGTCCCAATCCCGCACATCATATTGCTACGGAAGCAAGCAGAATACACCGGGCCTTTCATTTTCGAGGTGGGAGCTTTGGATGTCGGGAAATGTGCAAGTTCATGGAACTTCTTCCATCCACACATTGCTGGGTCGGATCCACCTGCGGTACTCAACATATCACAACGGCAACAGAAGGACCTAACTGAGCTGAAACGGTCACCGCCGACACTTAACTCATCAAACTCACTCGGAGTCTTTACCTCCGCCCGAACACCTTGTATACAATACATGAGACGCATCTTATGTAGTTGAAGATATTTTCTTCTCACATTCAAATCGGACTGCTTTAATTAGAGACGATAACTTGAGGTGTAGCAACGTCAGCAGCTCGATCTGACATCGCCTGTTCGAATGATTCTTGTGATTGCCTTGCTCTCTCTCCGTCTTAGTCACATCGACAGCTGTCAATCCCACAACCTCTACCTCATCACACCTTTTTAAGTTGACTATATAACATGGTAAGGGACATGGCCTTGGTCATTATCACTTCAAGAGTTGTTGGGTAATGAATTTGCTGACCTCATGCGTCGAACAGACGAAGTCAGATCAAGCTGCTGTCATCACTACGTAGTTTTCGTCTCTAATTACAACAGAAACAATGCTTGTCCAATCTGTATAATTGCTGTATGTGATAAGAGAATGTCTCCAACTTCGTGTATTCGCAACTTTGTGACGATTGGTTTATTTCAAATCCCTGATTCATTTTTACGAATTCTTGACAAATTTGAAAATGTGGAGAGGAGATAACTCACAAGGGCAACCATTCTGCCCTGGAAGATTTTCGACTATTTCCTTAGGCTTGTGATTACATTGCACTCATGACAGATAATTTCCCATTTCATTGTTCCCCTACGGCCAGCCTTGAGGGCAGAGCTATAATCTTCGTGGGTTCTAAATTCGATTGAGAATAGCGAAGAAAATTCACTGAGGATGTATTTCCACCTTAACTATAAATATTAAGCTTGTATGGAGTCCACTCCGCTTAGAATCGCTACAATCACTGATCATTGAAAAGATTTTATGTAAATAACATGTGCGTCACAGCTGCCGCGTGTAAATGAAAGCAATGGAGTAGGTGCTGCGGTTAGAAACCTAACATGCAGTAATGAAGGTAAGGAGAAGAAATCTTTTCCCACTTCATGTCTTTCTAAAAGATCTAATTGACAGAGACGTAGGAGTTAAGAATCCGTCAGTTTTGAATCTCAACCGCTGTTCATAACAAATAAATTAGGCTTGCATGAAATGTGCATTTATGTATTCGGTGCATTGCCCATTTACTAAACACTGAATCGCCTTATTCAGTACATTCTCTGCTATCCTTTTTTCTATCGGTATCGCATCAAGAAAACAATATGATGCTCTAAACACAGTTTTCGAAATGATAATTGAACAATCTATCAAATAAACTAATTATATAGATGATATATATCATATATATTAATGAGGTAGAGCAGGTGTGATGTGCCCCGCCTTTACTACTCCACTGCTGAACTGGCTGCTTAGCAAGAATAGGTTTCTGCACATCTCAAAAGCAGCTGGCTTGAATTATAGTCGTGTGCACGAAGTACATCAATAATCACTGATTCTATCAGTCCACGGTTTCTTCCTGTTACTGTTACTTGATTTTTTGCAAAAGTTGCCTTCAATGAAAAGTGTAATTACTTATCAAGTCAACTGGATCAGTGTTTCTTAACGTTTAATTTCTTGCTGCCCAAATTTCTCTTAATCAAGAATTTATTAACCAGATTCTTTAATCAAACTTGCTTCTATAGAACCTGTTTTAAGAACAAAAAATGGGTAGATCTAATAAGCTCATCATTTCTTATAAATCGAATACTATGAACAAAAAATGAAGCATATATTGTCATATCGACACCAGAATAGCATTTTGCAACCTCCAAACACAACATAGCACTTTGTAGTTTGTGGAACAGTATATTTATACAGTGCTTCTGATAAACTCACAAAATACTACAACCCTTATGAACAAGAAACATTAAATATATGACATTTAGTTGTGACTCTTTGCCATACTGCATTCTAAAGACATGCCAGTTAATAAAACTTCAACCTGTTGAGGACGGATTTTATATTTTCATTCAACTGCGCAAATGAAGAAGCAGTATCACTTGAAGAGTCTCCTGGTCTTGGTGCATTTTTTCAGCTTATCAATGTCTAAATTCAGCCAGATACAACGGAACTTAGACAATAAAGGTACTTATGGGTTATCTCCTCCCCCAGGTTTTCAAATTTGCATAAAATCTGCAAAAAGGACTCAATTGTCACCAAAATTCAGGTGGATGTGCTTAAGTACATTTCCTAACCAAATACCAATATTTAAGCAGATCCAACAAGTGCTTTTTGCACTAGAGTCGATTGCGTGAAGAGTAGCGATGTCAGCAGCTTGATCTGACTTCGTCAGAGCGTTGTGTCAACTTCATGTGAGCGTTGTTCTCTTTCCCTCTTCGTTTCATCCACTGTACTGCCATTTTGATATCTTCCCACGACCACTACCTTACCACATTTTTTAGAGTTAGAAATGTTATCATGAGTTGTCGAGAAATGACTTTTTTAATAATAATAATAATCCGTTTATTTGAGAAAATAACATTGCCCCAGTACTGAAAATCGTGGGGCCAAAGACAATGTAAAGAAGACATTCATTAAATGAAAAATAACTTAACAAAAAACGTTTAATGAAGAGTACGTTCATAAAGTAAAGTTGCTGTTATGAAGTCGTGACATTTGTATGATAAAACATTTACTGCGAAGAGCTGTTCTTGAGATTGGTATACGAAACTTTCCGGAATGGGAGAAGATGATGAAGAATGTGTTCATTATTTCCCAATATACTTTCAAACAATCTGAAACTAAGGATAGTTCTGCGATACTCAAGCGGAACGAAATTGAGACATTCGCAATCGTGTGTGTTACAAATCACAAAATGAGCTCGGCGTTGAATCTGCTCCAATTTAATGACTAATTTGCGTGGTAAGTCCGAAAACAGAGGTGCTCCATATTCAAGTAAGCTTCTTATGCAATTTTGGTATACTAAGGTTAGTTCGGTTTTGACCTCAAGTGCTTGCAGCTAAGACGATGAGACGCTGCACTTCAAATTATCGCCCCTAAATCATAAAATACTTGTCGATTTGCATAAATTTTGGTATGTATGTAGAAAATATCCTCACTCACGTGTACTTCAGTTGCTGTGACGATTGATTCATTTCTACAGTTTTTAGACATAATTTGAGGAGGGGGAGACAACCCATAAGTACCAAAAGAAACTTATAATCAATTGACGAATAAATTCAGAATCAAGTGAGCCTCCAAAAGACTGTAGCCCACCTTGAGAGGCACTGAACTAGACCATCACTAAGAGCTCAGACGCAAATTATGTTTATCTTTAGACTCTGACAATCTGCCAGACATTGGTTTTCATGACGGTACGTGGTTAAAACCATCCGTCTGACAATGGAAACATAAACGTGTCGATATTGTACATCTTTTAGACTGTGTATGCCACTGATGATGAGCGTAAACGCTTGAAAGCGCTATGGCGAATAGAATTCGATCACCTAAAACCTTGAGGCTTTTGTCTGCAAACAATGGAAACACTGTTAAAGACATCATCTATTGAAACAAGTATTGATACCACAGAATTAGATTCATCTGCGATCACTTCATTTCGATATCTTCCGAAGGAAATGACATGCCAATTTCCTGTTCTTACTTAACTTATGACATCATTAGATTTCGCATTTTCCTCAAATTTGTTTGAGAAGAGATTATCACTTTTCGTCAAATCACTAAAATATTCCTTCCGACGATATCCAGGAAATACAATATCCTCTGAAAGCTGGTGTATTTGATAATGACATTCCATCGTGCTTTATGCAGTTAGATTTGTCATTAAGCGTTGACATTGAACAAATATTCATTTGTATGGTGAATTTCACATCATCAATTATCTCTACAAAAATTGAATAGGTTCGAGCAGCGCTGGAACTGGGCCGCTATTTTCGGCCTGGGCATACATTGACTCAGAAAAGTCAGAACCGGCCGGTCCCCGATAAATTTTTCATCAGGATCCTGGTGACAAAGTTAGTCTTATTGTGCACATTACCATCCTAAGCGGAGATATCGTTTTCGCTAGTTGAGTGCAATTAGCTTCAAAATAATTCTAAAACGCTGATTTTTGATTATATGATTGTATACTGCTAGGTCCATGCACCATCTGTAAGTAAACTGATTGCTATTGAGTAGTAAAGTGAATTTTAAAACATTCAATACGTAGTTCAATTTTTACTTGTTTTGTCGAGAAAGCATTTTTTTGTCCAACAATGTTCCTTTAGATGCAAGGTCTTTGTTCCCTTAACATTCCTCCTGGCTTATGCCCGTAGTATCTTATATAATTTCCTTAGGTGAATGATTCGACTAAGGAGTCACTTCATAGAGTAAGTATATAAGGTAGAGTAGCAACTCAGTATTTATTAAATCGCCTTTGTGTATGCAGTTTCGATTTAATTAAATGAACTCGAATGAGACCCACATGTGAGATATGCAAATGCTCACACTTCCGGAGAAATTTTGGATTTGACTAATCGTCATAGCAAAGCAGAAGGAATAACAGCATTTTACAAATCCTCCGTGTCACATCAACCTGTGTGGAGAGGTAATATAGTTTGTTAAAAATTAGCATGCGATGGATTAGTATCACTTTAATGCATTGCCTTATCAAGCACTTTCTTGAGCACGATCATCACAAGCTCCGGCCACTGGAAGAGCAAAATAAAATAAGCACTGACAATGAGCACAATAAACTTAAAAGATGTAAATGGGTCCGCATTACTATTCATATTCGAGTGAATCATAAAATTAAATATACCGATAAAAATGGAATTAAAAACTTGAAATTTCAGCGAAGAAAACACAATAAGATGTCGATTTTTTCGTCAAGACTTGCATTATAATGCAGCTCATGACTTTCCGTTGATAATCAACTCAATTTCCGCTTATTTAGGATGCTTGTAGGCAAATATTCATTCCTTTTGATATCCAACTTGTTTCATACTACTTATAAAGGGGATTCATCTCGTATATAAATTTTAAAAATTCTAACTTTTTAAAAACTGCTCAAATAATTTTTTGGACCACGGGAACGTAATTTCCGCAGAAAACTGAATCTCTTCATATAAAATTTTTTGATGTATTCTGATACTTATTTTAGTCGACACTCTACCTATATATACTTGCTCTATGAATCACTTCATTTGACGGCGAGCCATCATATAGCGGACGGCCGATGGCTCATTTATTTATGACCTACTTCATCGCATGCCTGAATTTATTTCATCGCTTTGCTTAAGAATCATTTTGATAAGCCATTATGCATTGATTCGGAGAACTTAAATGATCAAATGAGGAAAAATTATTCCAGACATAATAAATATCGGCTGGGGTGATAGATATTTCAGACCCAGACCCGACCCCGGTGCCTACGAATCTTTCAGGTCCAAGTCCGGCCCGGGTACGCTTGCAGTGCTGGGCACGAGGTAATACATAATGTGACGGCTCAGTCTAGGCCGACGGAAATGAAGACTCTAAACTGAGCTGCGCATGTCATGGAGTTGTCACGTTATGGGATTCATGCTTTCATTATTCATCGATATCCGATCACCACTGAAGGGAAACCATGACACTAGGTACTCAATCCCTTCCGACCGATAAATTCACAGATGTGGCATTTTACTTCAACTGGACAGCTGATCGCTATGAAATCAAAATCAATCGGTGTGGTTGGACACCAAATGTTGGACACACGACAGTCGTAGAAAGTGGCGTCCATACGAGTATAAGCAGTGAGGTAGATCACTTGAGAAGTTTTCATCATATACTTGTGGTCTCCGTGGCACAGTGGTTCAGTGCTTGGCCTAGCGATCTTTCGGTACAGAGGTCGAGCCCCGCAAGTGTCATTAGAAGTCGGCAGGAAGTGCATCCGGACTAAAATATCACAACGCTCCAGATTAAAGTCTATGTCAGGCCCGTCCAAGCCCACAGTATGGGAGAGTAGTAACATTAAGCCATCAAAAAAAAACTAAAAGCGTGCGTTCAAAATATATTCCCAGATGAGAGACGTCACTTGTCCCTACTAGTACTAGGGATGATAAGTAGAACATACCTCAGTTTCTAGTGGGTGGAGGTTGTTCTTTTCTCAGCGGTTCCCTTTGCGTTTGAAGATGAGTAGAAAGGCTGTTCTTCAAAAAAAATCGAAGTCTATTCTAGTTCCTTATCCCAATGCATCTCTTTGTATCCGTGCATATATATATAGAAGAACTTCCTAACCCTTTTCCCCACATGTATGATGTTTTTGAATTATCTTCTTCGTGTGCGTCATTGACTATTCCTCAGGCGTTCAATTTGCCATAAATCTCTCTGATTTCAGCATTTCTTTAACTTTCTGATCAGCAACAAGAATATGAAATGTGACTTGCTTCAGTTGACAAGTAAGGCGTGTGACATGAATTGTTATTGATTTGCTAATGAACTGAATCTTATCTTCTCAAGAGTATGTATTTTTATCAGCTGCTAATTTCGTGATTGTGAGAACACTTCGACATATCAACAGGTTTACAAACATATGAGCAAATATGTCAAGTCGAGAAATGTTCTTTCTATCAATAGATATTTGACTCGAACCTTCAATGACATCGCCATTTCCTTTACCGCTCTGACAGGGATTCGTGATATATAATTATTTTTGCTGATAACGCTAACCACTTACTCAAGAGTTTAAAAATCACTGTAATTTTCTAATAGCTTCACCTATTCAGCAAATGAAATACCAAATCGTCCGAATCATGTGAGCATGAATTAGCTGGTCAATCTTTGCATCCCACCTTTTCCATAAAAGCACGGCCGCCATTTCATCGGAAAAATGAAGTGTCCCGGTATAACTGCATCCATTGCAACACATCAGGGCCTGCGAAGGTGATGCAGAGTTGTTGCTCGATTTATGTAAATAGCAGATTCGGCTAAATCGCTGCTGCTGTGCCTCCCGACTTCACACCTTCGAATGCATCGTCAACATTCATTTAACGTGATCAAATCTCATCAAGTCCTTGCACACGAGAGACAATTTGATTATCCATGAACAAATCTTTCAGTCGTACCAACCCTATTCTGATGCATACTGATATTATTTGTGCTGATATCTGATTGGTGCAGGTTTCCATATACATATTTGTAGTTAATTCAACAATTCCGTTTTAAAGCACGCTACTTCTACTATTGAATTTATTTCAATCAGATTAATTATTAGTTCAAGATATTACGTACTTAATCAGACATTTTCGTGCAGATGTTCCACAAGGAATTATTACAATCATGTTCGTTGATATTAAAATCAACTTCTAAAGAAACCAATTCGTTCCAGATGTTCATGTTGTACTCAAAACTATTTTTCAATTTCCGCCATGGCTCACCAACGATGAACATAAGTTATTACATGATTGTACATTGGCTCGACCTTATCAGAACTTCGAAACTCCTGATCGTCGATTATGGATGATAAAAAGTTCATAAGAATTCGTAAGCGATGTTCCGCCACAGAAATGCCTTCTGGGATGTTGCGAAGTCTCTCTTTAGTAGGGTCTTCTCGGAGGACCGAGTTTGAATTCACCGAAGACGTTTTCGATGAGATTCAATTAAGGGCTGTGGGGGGGGGGCAGATACTTTGTTGGAACGGCAACATGATCTTCACTCGATGAACCGTTGTCCATCACAACTGCGTCACCTCACGCCTCCCTCCTCTCGCATCGATGACACTTCCTGCTCGCAGATATTTTGAAATTATCACCCGAGCTGTGGAATCATTCATGCTTAAAAGCTCGGACATTACAACAATATCCCTTCCTTCCTCCCGAGCTGCAACAAGTCGTTCTTTAATTTCGATACTAAATCTGGTGTAAGGGCCTCGTTGGATTGAAACATCAGAGCTGATGGAGCTTGGATAAATATTCTCATCATGCAGAAGTTTCTTTTAATCAAAGCTCAAGGGAAGTGGGTGAGCTTCTACAGCAGAACATCAAAACCAAACAAGCAGAGAAGTGAAGAAAAAACAATCTATCATTGCTTCGAAGATATATCAAGCTAACAGTCTGGCTCAAAAATGAGCATGAGCAAGATATGTCACAATAGTTTCATTTCTGTACATGCATTCATTCTAACCGTAATGCTGCGCACATGGCCCTGTTCATGAAACATTCTGAGATATTGTATGACCTGCTTCTGCATTCTCCTACCATAATGGTTTTCTCTTTGAGTAGAATTTGAGCGACACGCTTTGAGGTTGAGCAATGGAGCTCAATCATTCTGTCCTGAACTTATTTGATCTCTGCGAATTATCACACTTATAATGTAATCTACACAGGAGTGTCTCTGACTATTAGTACTTGCAGCCAATTTTCTTGAGCGTTCTTTAAATCATCTCAAAGCATAGCCAGACTGTCATTAACTCGTGTATCAAGCTTCCATTATTTAGATCATCCCTCACTAAATCGCATTGTAATGACAATTATGACCTTTTCACCTCTCCATACAGAACAAACGAGTGGGTGGGATGCATCAGCTTGCTTGCTCCTTGAATTATCTTATATTGCACTTTTATGATCTCGTTGACGATCATTGTCAGGAGACAGCAATGTCACTGGATATCCTGTGGAGATACAATTACTCACAACCTGATGTAAATTATTACTAAGTAACAATGACAATTTTCTGGATGCCGTGCATTACAATCAAAGTAACAATTGTGATTGTGTTCTGATTTTTTAGCACTTGATCTTATTTCGTCAAAATAATTGCCGATTTGAAAGAGGTAACTTAATTGGAAGACTTTTTCAATTATCAACTCAAATGCGATGCATACGTTATATACGTTATACGTTCTTATACGTTGCAACGATTATATTCGAGGATTTAACATGTGTAAATGCTTCTTAGATTGAATCAGCTTCCATCTTCATTTCTTGACTGTGGCTACATTTCGGCACGTTGTAAGATATTTCTGAGTCCGGCCCCTAATTTGATAGGCTGATGCGGTTTGTAAAGAGGCAACACAAATGGAATTAATGAGGTATAATGAGACTGATTATAGACTGACTACCTCAATAGATGCTATCACCATCATTTCAAGAACCATTATCTTTATGCTAGTTTCCTGTGTAAAAACAAACCAATCTCGACTTTTCACCCATTCTTTTCCAGCAATTTAAGGACAGACTGACAAAACATTCGAGCATGAGGCTGTATCTCAACATTATTGGGATTGACTATTTGCCACACAATGTGGTCTCCGTGTCACACTGGTTTATGACAGTATGATCGAGCTTCTCCAGAAAGTCCTAGGAAGTTGGTAGGCAGCGCAGAGGAATTGAAAGTATCACCTACAGCATACAAAGTCCGACCGTCTAATTACCGTCCAAGCCCCACCCCCTCCATCATGAAAAAGGGATGAATTAATCAATCATTAATCATAATGGAGAAGGGATGATTGAGCTTCCATAAGATTGCTGAACATCTTAATCAATCATTAATCATAATGGAGAAGGCATGATTGAGCTTCCATAAGATTGCTAAACATCTTGATCAATCATTAATTATAATGGAGAAGGGATGATTGAGCTTCCATAAGATTGCTAAACATCTTGATCAATCATTAATTATAATGGAGAAGGGATGATTGAGCTTCCATAAGATTGCTAAACATCTTGATCAATCATTAATCATAATGAGGAAGGGATGATTGAGCTTCCATAAGATTGCTAAACATCTTGATCAATCATTAATTATAATGGAGAAGGGATGATTGAGCTTCCATAAGATTGCTAAACATCTTGATCAATCATTAATCATAATGAGGAAGGGATGATTGAGCTTCCATAAGATTGCTGAACATCTTGATCAATCATTAATCATAATGGAGAAGGGATGATTGAGCTTCCATAAGATTGCTAAACATCTTGATCAATCATTAATTATAATGGAGAAGGGATGATTGAGCTTCCATAAGATTGCTAAACATCTTGATCAATCATTAATTATAATGGAGAAGGGATGATTGAGCTTCCATAAGATTGCTAAACATCTTAATCAATCATTAATTATAATGAGGAAGGGATGATTGAGCTTCCATAAGATTGCTAAACATCTTGATCAATCATTAATCATAATGGAGAAGCGGTGATTGAGCTTCCATAAGATTGCTAAACATCTTGATCAATCATTAATCATAATGGAGAAGGGATGATTGAGCTTCCATAAGATTGCTGAACATCTTAATCAATCATTAATCATAATGGAGAAGCGATGATTGAACTTCCATAAGATTGCTGAACATCTTAATCAATCATTAATCATAATGAGGAAGGGATGATTGAGCTTCCATAAGATTGCTAAACATCTTAATCAATCATTAATTATAATGGAGAAGGGATGATTGAGCTTCCATAAGATTGCTGAACATCTTAATCAATCATTAATCATAATGGAGAAGCGATGATTGAGCTTCCATAAGATTGCTGAACATCTTACACACAGTCATCATTTTTCACAGTCTTTGTGCACAATTTTTTGTCTGGTATACGTCAGAGAGTGAGATGGATTGACGAAGTCAGCTCAACGAAATGTGTAAGTAGTGGAATTCCTCAGGGGTCATCGCTCGGTCCGCTTTTGTTTGTGTTCTACGTCGCAGACTTACATTCCTGTGTGACTACATCTGGTAATAAACTGCTTTTGAGTTATGCCGACGACTTTACGTTATGCGCCGCCATAACAGACGATCTTACTTGTAGTCCCCTTTCATCTGCGATATCTGATATACAGAAATGGTGTGAAAGGCACAAAATGTCAATCAAGCGTGAAAAATGCATGCAAATGTTTATATCCTCTGACGGAAATTATTTGGATTCTTCAATGATGTTGCCAAATGTTCAACTTAGTGACTCCATCCGAATTTTAGGTGTGACAGTTGATCAAAAATTGAGCTGGGAGTTTCACACCAACATTATATGTAAGAAGGCTTCCTGCAGGATCTACACTCTTCGCCAGCTAAAACCTTTCATGAATGTGACGCAATTGTGTGATATATATTATTCATGTATTCGCAGCATCTTGGAATATTGTGCACCTTTATTTACAAGCCTAGCTGCTCGGGATGTTCAAAAAATGGAGAAAGTACAATCGCGTTGCCACAAAATAATATGTGGATCATCCTTGTGCCAGTGTTCTGCGTTCATTCCATTGGAGTACAGGCGAGCTGTGCAGGGTTTTCGGTTGTTCAGCACCTTGGTTGAGGATCCTTCACATCCTCTTCATCACATGTCCCCATCCGTCCTATCATACTCGGGAAAATTTTCGATTCCGTTATGCAGAACAGTTCGTCGTAGCAAATCATTCATTGTATCCATGGCTAAACTAGCAAACAGTGGTTTTCGTGTTTAAGTTCTTATTTCAAGTTACATATGAACCGACCCCAACTGACAAGTCTTTTGTATGACTAGCTTTTCTGGTGTTATTTCTTTTGTTCCTTGTTACTTTGTATTGATCGACTTACTTCATTGTGTAATTTTAGTCAGCCTCACGATTTTCATTATTGAGGCGTATGATCAATAAAACGTTATTATTATTATTATTATTATCTTAATCAATCATTAATCATAATGAGGAAGGGATGATTGAGCTTCCATAAGATTGCTGAACATCTTAATCAATCATTAATCATAATGAGGAAGGGATGATTGAGCTTCCATAAGATTGCTGAACATCTTAATCAATCATTAATTATAATGGAGAAGGGATGATTGAGCTTCCATAAGATTGCTGAGCATTGCGCAGATTGCCTAGAGAAGTACAGTTCCACAAATATTTGCAACATACTTTCTAAATCTCTTTGAGAATTCTTCAATGAAAGCTGTACGAGATTTCAGCTTGTTGTGCATCTAAAAAGGCATTTGATGCAAATTCCCACTTACATCTTCGTAAAAGTGACGCGATCACTAATTGATGCAGTAGACTTCCTAACATCCATCTCATACTGCCTCAATCATAATGCCCGACTGAAGCCGACATGGCTTTCGGTTCTGTCTGATGCGTCAGTTTACACTCCGTAAATGTAAGGTAATACACAAACTCAAAGTTGAAGTAAAAAGTAAACAACACTTTCTTTTATGCTAGAAATTCTATCGTTTTAGAAAGACAAATTAGAAAGTAGCGAGGCGTCCCACGTCTTCACAGGTCGATGGAAAAAAGGTGGACGAGACAAACTAAATAGAAATAGAAGTACGCCGTGGAGATTGAACATAATCTATTGTCAGTGCACATCATGTACCATCCTATTCTTAAATGCAATAAAATGCAATAAAGAATTTACAAGAGGGAAAGTACACTAAGACAATTTATACGTTCAAAATAATTGCATATAGCGAAAATAGATGAAAATATTCAGATTAAGAGTTACTCTCCCTGAGAATTGGGTGATCATCGAAGTGGAACTTTATTGTGAGAGCTTCATTTATAAGGAAAGCATAGTCTACAGAATTCTCTTTACCTACAGTTTCAAAGGCTGTAAAGAACAAAAAGATGAAAACAATGAAATGACCAAAGGCGCCAGTTGCTGGAAGCTGCCTTACGAGAACATCGATGGGACCCTAAAATAAATTGAACGACAGGTTCACATGATAAGCAAGCTGCTGGAGAAGGCCAATCATAATAGCATACAATACATTTAAACACACAATTTATGCTACTACAAATTGGCAATTCCGCTCAACTAGCGATATAGAAGAGACACTCGCATCAATGAAATTATCAAAGGAAGACCACCTTCGGAAGTCTACACATTCATCCAACATCAGAACAATCATTCTACATCCTTCATTACAATTAGCACACATGCATAGAACATCCAACATCAGAACAATCACTCGCTATCCTTCATTACATTTAGCACACATGTATAGAACATCCAACATCAGAACAATCACTCGCTATCCTTCATTACATTTAGCACACATGTATAGAACATCCAACATCAGAACAATCACTCGCTATCCTTCATTACATTTAGCACACATGTATAGAAGCTCTCATGCAAAATTCAATATTTACACAACTCTCATGGACAATAGCATTTCATCTTTCAGTGTTGCAAAAGTAAGGCGATATATATTTTTAACAATTCATCGGCTAATGAATCTGAATTTAAAAAAGTACTACGTCTGATCGCACTTCCCTTTGTAAAATGCTTTAATGTATTTGCCAGTTTGTCAGTCAGGATGCTATGTCATGCACAATGAAACGCGTTTGACGAAGCTTTAACGTCACTACTCCCCATACTGGTGGCTTGAGAGGTGCTGACATAGTCAGACGTTTCTGGAGCATTGTGATACATCTAGTCCGGGTGCCCTTCCTGTCGACTTCCAATGACACTTTCGGGGCTCGACCTCTGGACCAAAAGATCGCTAGGTCAAGCACTTAACCACTCTGCCACGAAGACCACATTAAACGCGTGTAACAATATATATAAATCATGTTCGAGCAGAGATGGAAAAAATCTATTGAAATTTTTTAATTCCAATTCCAGAGCAGAAATTTCAATTCCAATTCCAGTCGAATCAGTTCAATTCCAATTCCACAATAAGATTCAATTCCGATAACTGCATGTCGCGTATAGTGTCTTATGTTAATGTATCTTACGTTAGTTCGCTTCAGTCAAACACATGTGCCCTTATCCTATCCTCGTTGTTCCTGTGTACCGTTCCCTGCGTCCTTCATATGTGCGTTCTCATGTTCATAGTTCATATTTCTTGTGTACATGTATATATGTAACCGGTCAGCCTACGCCATTTTCGTTTCGTAAACGAGATATTCAATATATCGTGAAAAAAAGAAAAGAAAATTATCGGTCAGCAAAGAATCAAACGCTGAGAGAGAGATAAGATGCGAATAAATCTATTAATAAACTCACAGAAGAAAGAAATTCAATGTGCATATATCGTGATTGTTGATGAAAGAAAAAAAACGACGATAAAAATGATATCATGAAAACTGATTAATGGTTCATGTTAGAAAAAAGAGATTAAAAATTCCGTGATAAGAACGAAATGTGGTCGGGTCGAAAGCTAACGAGCAGAGAGTAAAGGGGGGCTCTTTCAATTTTCAAAAGAAAGTGGATTTATCGTCAAGTCTCAAACATTTGTATAAATTAGAAACGATGAGAAATTGACACAACAACAACTACCAACAACAACACATACGACATCTTCAGTAGCTGTTCGAAGAACTCCGGGCTCTCGCGGTGTAACATAACTACAGAAGTAACAACAACAACTGCCTGACAGCGAACAACAACACAGCAGCGTATGCGGCAACCACAGAATTAGACTGTTTAATCGTATCACTTTGCTAGAAGTGCAAACTGATTCAAACAGATGGCACATGCAGGAACTTAATAAGTGGGCAAAAAGAAATTTGTAATACCTTGCAGAGATAGGAAAAATAGTCGTGCGTCGCTTGCGGATTATTCCTAATTCCTTCAAAATGCTCCGATCGCTACGACTCCTTCAGATTCGAAGAATTCAGATCATTGCGCAAAAGTTTTCTCGATAATGTTGGGCCCTCCGATCATTTTAAAAAAAGTTAGCATGAAAAACCGTTCACAAACTTCTCTGTAGAACTTGACACCGTCTGTGTCTCTTTGCTGTGTGATCCGGTTGATAACAGACACTGAAACTTCGCACAATTTGGCATGTTTAAAGTTGAACTGGCTGCTCATTGTTCGATTGCTATGGTATTCAGTCAGCAGATTGTGCCATTTCATTATCGTTACATGTTCCAATGCTTCCCTTCTAGTCAAACGGAAGAAGAGACGACCTGTTTAATTCTGTGGCGGCAACACATCAGCGAGCGCGATCGAAGATTGACGGTATAAGTGACACTGATATTGATGATATTATTTTGGTATAAGTGAGTCCGATCGAATGGCAGCGAATTCAGCATTATTAATTGAACTGTAGGTTTAAAGCTTTTCTTTCATCGTTGCGTGACGTATCTATATAATTGTAGTCTTAAAAATTAATATTGTTAATTGTTGTGATTGGAAGTTGAATAATAGTACATGCAATTGTCATTTTAATTGAATGATTAATTATTAGAATAATTTGTTGACACTGTCTATATTGTGATTAGAACTGACAGGGTTGCTGCCCCTTAATGCAGCGTTAATTTTCCTCGTTCTAAACCAATTGTTTTTCGCGTGTACGACAATCTCCAATTTTTGTGCTTATCCTATCGAGAACTAAATTCAACAATTGCTTTATGTTGATTAATTGTCTTACTTGATAAATAACTATATAACAGATTGAACAAAGATGATTGCCTTTTCATTGTTTGCTTAGTCGCTGAATTAACATTGTCCGGGGGGTGTAGGCACATCGAAGTCACAATTAACACCCTTTATTCAACAAAGGAATAAAGCTACCTCTGTCGATCTATCTCTCCCTTATCTCTGCGTGCAGCTACCACAACGGCCGAGTAGGCCTACTATGATTTCAATGTTTTTACAAATACATTTATCACAGGTCTATCGAAAAAGTGGCATTGAGGTTTATCAAGGTCAATTCCAATTCCAGTAGATTTAAATATCGTCAATTCCAATTCCGACAAAAAATGGAATTAATTCCGGATCGGAATTTATTCCAATTCCAACTTTTCCAACTCTGTGTCCGAGACAAATCAAATCGACAATGTCTAGAAGCACCACCATGGTCACGTGGTCGATTTCGCTGGAGAACATTCTCCTTTAATTCCTATTGTACACTGTTCTGGTTGCAATGAATCGCATTGTCCATTCACGTAGTATCATCATAATCCAATGCTATACGCCAATTGTTTATCATTCACACAAAGAATGAATGGAGGTGACAGGAACACAACGCTAGCCTCCCTTGACCCTAGGTGATAGCAAGTTCATCAAAGTGAGGTTCTCTGACACACAGGACAGAAGACAATGCGGTTTTTACTGCAGATATCTCTGATGATGTTGTGAGCAGAGATGGAACCGCACAGTTATTCAAGATTTATTTTTGACACTTGACCATTCTTGACAGCATCCAAACCATGGGGCGTGGCCTCCTGTCGAATGATTGTTGTGGTCCTCGTAAAACTAAGGGATTTGAGACTTTTGATTTTCGTGCATTTTCAAACTTCAACCGGCTGGAAGGTCAAATTCATGACCTACTTTGAAAAGTATATCATCAATGTTCGAATTTTGTCAATTTTGCAAAAATTTTGTTTAAGGAAACGCCTTTATTTTCAATGTGAGTGCAATATACGATAAATAGAACTCTATGATTCGTATCATGATCATCTACTATCCCGTAGCCAGGGAATACAGCAATGGAAGTCAGAATTATATCTAAATACTACTTGCGAACAACTCATTTGTAATGACAAATTTAAGTTGTCATTTTGATGTCTTTCCCTAAACATCTGAATTCCTTGGGTATCTGCAAGCCGTCCTTCTTCATTCGAATGACATAGAAGTTACATAGATCTGTAGGATGACATTTGATAGAAGCATTCGAATGGCTACTCCTTTCTACTCATCACCATCCCACCCAAGAATCAAAGCCATTCTTATAAGCTGGGAGTGGGACAACCTACACACGCTCACAACTCAAACCAGGTTAGGGTTAGTTCCATCTTGTGAGAGAATCAGCACCTCCCGAGGCTGACAGACTCGAACCCTGGGCCTTCTGCACTTGCGTAATGAAGCGCGGCCCTCAACCAACTGAGCTATCCTACCACCATTCCTTAATTTAGAAGGTTGATCTTTCACATTTCGACTACGCATGTTATAATTATAGATCTGCCGAAGTCGGATCAAGTCGGATTTATTCTCATGCCTTTCAGTTACAAATGATGACAAGGTCAACCAAGGTCAGCATTCCCTTGAAATGGCGCGCACTGTAAAAAAGGATAGTTAAAACCAGGGATTGCAACGGGTCAAGATCCGGATCCTGTCGTAAATACCCGGGATCCGGTATGAGATCAGTCCGGATCTCGGATCCATCGAAGACCGTTTATGATGAGATGTTGATGGTCATCAATGCTGTGGAAAATCCTATTAACGATAGAAGTTATGAAAGTTATAGAACCTCAAACTTGTTTTTCTCGTTACTCATTTAGATTTGGGAGTGGCAGCCAAGAATGGGAATATAAATCTTAATTGAAATGTTTTATCAAGGAATATTTGTAGCTTGGTATAGAATGACCATTTATTAATGTGTAAAAAAAGATGAAGTAACTTTTTCATGCTTTGTTCATTCTAACTGTCATGTTACCGTTGTAGACTTGTGACCACTACACCCACCTTACTAATCCATACCAAGGAATGAATGGACATACATGACTTTCAAAGCTAATAACATAAAAAAAATCCATTCCACTTCTCCAAACATAATTGATCCGACTACCTTACACTTACAATTAACAGTAGCTGTAATTATCAATAAGTCTATAATTGTTGGATATGCGCATATTAATTGAATAAACACAAATAAAAGCAAGTTTGCTGTCTTTCCTTTCTTTTAGTTAAATACATTTGCTTATCGTTGTTGAAATTGCTTTCATGATTGAAAATCATGGTAAATGTAAACTTAATTCAGAAATTCAGTTACAGTTATCATGTCTTAAGAAAGAGTACACATTTCTCCATGCTCAGTCTCAGATTGTATTACCGATATTTTAGATACTTGTAATCATCCATTGATATTTACTAATGCTATTTTGTAAAGAAGGTATACAACTGAGACCAACAACTGAGAACCAGAGCGACGACTGCAATTGACGATGGCAAAATCCTAGGATTTCAGTATCACTTCATTAGAATGTTTTATGTATTATGAAATAATCTAAAACTTAATCTCAGGAACCAGACTATTCAATGTTTGATGATAATGAAAACGAATTACATGCAGTTTTATCACTTTTGATCATAGGATCAGGAATCCGCCTGGTTTCCAGGGTCTAGGATCCGGGTGGTTGCAAAAACCCGGGTATTTACAATCCTTGGTTAAAACTAATGGAGCTTGAAACATCTGCTTTCCATTCTAATCCCAATAATTTAGACAAAGCGAAAAGTTGAATTTCTGTGATTAGAGCCGTCCAAGCACACAGTGGGGGAGTGATGACGTTGAAGTTTCATCACAATATCATCGATATCAATAGACGAAAATTGATTTTCATGCTGAAATGCGGGGGTAATCAAATAATCAGTGGATGGGTCAACCTTCGAAGGAAAGTGAACGAAATTGACCGACATTTTTGGCCGATGGTCAACTTTGATTTCTGACCTAAAATACGTTAGACAAATATCAGTCCATCCGTAGAAGATTCTTCAAAATCTCTTTATTACTCGCAGCACCTGAGAAGTATCTGACAAAAGTTTGTGTTGTGAAATTGCATTCTTGGCTCTTGTACTTCTGCGGTGTATTTGTTAATATATCACACCGATTGAAAGTATATTTGTCATTCAGTGTGGACTCAATGATGGATCTGCGAAATATTCAAGCGGATTTCGCAATCGTGAACTGATACTTACGTCAGTGATCCATTCTAACGTACAGATCAGCTGCTCATTGCAACGTCAGGGTTCTGATCATCAATTATTGATCAGTTTCACTTCAATTGGTTCAACCAGGCTTCCGCTGATGTCAATGATGAACTTTCTATCTAATTATGACGTAACCATTGCTCTAAAATCAAAACTCAAGGCAAGTCTGCAAATTTCAAATTATTTCAAAAAGATGATCGATGTGGATTTCTAAGCATTCTGTGAACGGCGATAAAAGATAGTTGATGAAGTGACTGGAAAGTATGATTTTAGGCATAAAGGATTATGGTTTCACGCAAAAACATGGATAATTCTTTCTCATTCCTTCCACATGATGCAATAAGTCAAAGGATCTCTCAGAAACAAATGCCCGCAACCACGGCAAACAGCCACAGGGTAATAACAACAAGCTTTCACGGGCTTCACACACACTCGCAACTCTCATCATGTTTGGCTAGGGTTAGCAACCTCTAGTGAAAACGGATGGCAGATCTTGTAGAGGACACACAGAAACCCTGAATCTTCAGCACTTTCGCACCAATGCGTGGACCTCACAGAGATAAATTGTCTTGTCTGCGTGTTCGGGTCTAGAAATGACTTTCCTCAATATTGATGCTCACGGCCAGAACCAGTCTCGAGAGGCAAGAAGATCAATTTTCCATTGAACGTAGTGGAAATTCAAGTCTGAATTCTGACGAACTAGAACATTGACACCACAAATTAACGTACACATTCAGTCCATTTAGATCGTGAAGAGTCGAGCCGTGTGAATTATGTTTCCATTTGATGAATTTATCACGGAGGAGACCTTTACAGGTCTGCCTGTAATCTGACCGCTCAGGTTAGTGTGTTCGCTGATGCGAGCAGGCGCACGCTTAACCACCAATCACACAAGGCAAAGAGTGACAAATATCTCTATCAATCTCTATCGCTTGCTATCATGGAAACAATGCCTGGAATAGGATCATGTCCGCTCTAGACTACCCCACACGCAGATGAATCTGTCACTGTGGTGGACCTCAACTATTTGAGCAAACCATGTGTTTATGCTATTACACACGCATGTATATGTTATGTATTCTGTATGCACAAAACAAGCAACACAGATGCATCCAAAACGAATTACTTATCAACGGTACTCTGCCAAAGAGTTGCATGACGGTTTTTGTCAAAATTGACATATCTATGTCCAAAGAAGGTCTAAATGCTCTACATTCTGGCGAAGTGTTGTGCCAAAATTCATGATGTCTAACAAACTATGACAGTTTGAAATTTGCCCAAATTTGCCCGTCATGCAGACTTGTCTTGAGTTTTGATTTTAGAGCAATGGTTACGTCATAATTAGATAGAAAGTTCATCATTGACATCAGCGGAAGCCTGGTTGAACCAAGTGAAGTGAAACTGATCAATAATTGATGATCAGAACCCTGACGTTGCAATGAGCAGCTGATCTGTACGTTAGAATGGATCACTGACGTAAGTATCAGTTCACGATTGCGAAATCCGCTTGAATATTTCGCAGATCCATCATTGAGTCCACATTGAATGACAAATATACTTTCAATCGGTGTGATATATTAACAAATACACCGCAGAGGTACGAAAGCCAAGAATGCAATTTCACAACACAAACTTTTGTCAGATACTTCTCAGGTGCTGCGAGTAATAAAGAGATTTTGAAGAATCTTTCGTCGTGTGATGATACGTCTCTTCGTCAGCAAAAAGTATAGCTTCCTTTTGTGATACAAGTTAATATCGACAACGGGCATTTCAACCGTTGGAGTCTGCATAACTTCAGCATTCATTCGTGAAGTAGTGGAGTGCTTTCCTGCTTCTATTTGATAATTTTAATGAACCATCATTAGATAAAAGGAATTTTGACAGAAACGCAAAGGCCATGAATTCAAATTTCACATTGACATAGGAAGCAAGGAAGTATATAATAAATCTATTAAAATGTATAAAACTGTGTAAACAAAGTTTAGTAGGGAAAAGGAGGATCCTTTTATCTGATGATGGTTGCCGAATACCAACCGAAATTGATTATATTTTTAATAAAATTATCACACCATTCTTGGCTCTTCCTCAGCCATTAAAAATAAATGACTGTCCAAAACATCTTCTTGTGCGGGCATTCATCACTATAATGTCTTGAGACTTCATTAGTTATTTCAAGATCATCTAGAGGAAAAAAGATGCTTGATAAATAAATAAAAATAATTCAATCATAAATTGACCGTCAAGTCAGGTTTGCTAGGCAGTACATAATGAGTAGTGCAAATTGATTTTTCGAAAGATTTAATTCAAATCAACCAAAAGAATGTTGTATAAGGTATCATGCTCTTTCGTAAGTGATGACTTCGTTTATCCGTTTTTCCACAGAATTAAATATTTTTTTTTATCTGCTTCGGTTTGCTAGAAGTGTGATTAATACGGAACTGACGGCACATCGAGGAACCTATTAAGTGGGCAAGAAGGAATTCCTAATACCTTACAGAGATAGGAAAAAAGTCGTGCGTCGCTTGCGGATTAATGTGAGTTCCAGCGAAGTGCTTCGATTGCCAAAATTCCTTCAGATTCGAAGAATTCAGATCATTGTGCACAAGTTTTCTCCATAATGTTGACCCTTCCGATCATTATTAAAGAAAGTAGCAGGCGTACGAAAATTAGTTCACTTGATGATTTCACATCCTATCCTCGGCATTTCTCACTGTATAGTACATACGCTGAATCGAAGCCAGGCATCGATGTGTGTTATGGTGTGGTCGAAGTGATATCACAGCACGCTCGCATCTCTCACTGGCTCTGGTGTCCTCTGCTGACAGCTTATTGTTTGCCATTTCCAATAGCAAGCAATACTCGAATTATCCATTCGAGAAGGAACAAGTTGTCTAATTCTGTGATGTGCCATTTCGACATTAAAGGTTGCATACAATTCTTCCTTTCTAGGAAACCGAAGCACGCGCAGATGAATCTAATTCTATGGTTTTTTCAGACTTTCACATTTTATAAAACCTTGATAATCAGGATTTCATGAAATGTTGAAACCAGGAAAACAGAAGAGATGAATTCATGTTATTCAATCACAATGCATCGAACAAAAATCACTATTTATGGACACTTATCGGAGATTGAATATCCATATTTTAAGAATAATTTAAGAATCACCATACTATAGACTTACTACTACAACTACATATCACAGTGATAAAGTCGATTCGTCAATAGATTGCAAGACTCTATAAGACTTCTTGGCTTATCAATTTCATGAACTCCTTCCTTGTTACGAAGAAAATGTAAAATCAGATACTCCCTGATATCTGTACAATATCGGTTATGTTTAGGCATGTGACAAGTCAGTACCGAAGTTAGCTTCGACAGCAGCATGTCTCGGTCGATGAAGGAATATGTTTTGAAATGCAAAATTGACACAGATTTACGTAATCAAGGACGAATAGATCATTATCTTCAAAAATGTTATGCAAAAAAAGCGACACATCCCCACATTTACCTCTAAAATGCCTGTCAGTTCTTTTCGTAAAATCACAAGTAATATAGGCACTATTCTGATGATCTTGATGAACAGTTTAAAGTGACAGTTGTCTTGCAAAATTGTAGAAACAAACACAGTAAAAAGATAACTAATCCATATAACATGTTCACTTAGTTATGAACTGCGCCTAGGTTTCACATCCCGACAAACTAGGAGAACTGGCAGACATCGTGTCGATGATATTGAAGATTTCTGAATTGCAGCTACAGTGGAACCTAGGTGTTTATGGTCAAGATAAGCTGAAATTTCAGACGTGCCCTACGATTCTCATTTTGGAATCTGTAGTTAGCAAGTTAGTTAAATTTCAACGGGCGTTCACTAAATATCACTTTAAACACAATACTGGCAAATCGCCTAAGTTAGTGCGGCTGCAATAATTAATAAATGCTGCTTTTTGCAAACACAATGTAAAGAAAAGAGAATAATTAAAATTTTTCTCTATATAATTAATTATTTTCGTATAATTATATGTTTAATTCAATGAAATGGCCTTCATCATCTCTCAGGCATGGGAATGAAAATGCTCCAATCGTCACGATTCTTCAGATTCGAAGAATTCAGATCATTGCGCAAAAGTTTCCTCAATGATGTTGATCTTTCCGATCATTATTAAAAAAGATAGCAGGTGCACGAGAAAACGTTCGCAAACTTCTTGTGGTCTGCGTCTCTGCTGCTAGACTCGGTTGATAAGTCACTGAAACTTCGCACAATTTGGCGTGTTTTATGTTGAACTGGCTGCTGCTCATTGTTCGATTGCTATGGTATTATGTCAGCAGATTGTGCCACTTAATTAGCCTTAAATGTTCCAATACCTCCTTTCTAGTCAAACAGAAGAAGAGACGACCTGTCTAGCTCTGTGGGTTAAGGTTATTGACCTAAGGTGAGACTAAGGTGAGAGAGGCGGAGGCACCTCACCAAGCGAACAGACTCAAGCCCTTAGATTCTATGCAACTGCACCCCTTAGCGGCCCTTTAATAACTCAGCTACCCCATCATCTACTTACACCCAACCAAATTTTCTTATGTATGCATGTTTTTTTTTTGTATGCATGTGAACTTACATTTCTATGTTTTTCTTTGTCATTAGAAGAGTCTGATCGGCGTGAAAAGTCTACGACGTTCTCAGGGATCGGCACCATTCCGGGATCTGATAAGACAGCTCGTAGATGTGACAAGATCAGCAGGAATACAGATAAGTTGAAGAGTAGAACGTGCAGAGATCCCCATAGTCTGAAACAAGATAGAAAGCTTAAATTATATCATTACATGCAGTTAAGAAAATATCTTTTCTTCGACAATGTATCATTATTAAGGAAATGTCACGCTAATCGATGTGAAAGCTATTTCATATCCTCATCAGATTCCTTTTGGCATGATGTTATCTGATAATTGGAATCTTGATTAAACTCGATTTAGACATTGACATTACATTTGTAGTGATAAAGAGATGCAATGATATTGGGAAAAATCTGCTCTTCGTCCACAGAAGCAACATGAATACGTAACATACTGACTAGTAGGAGTTCATGTAATTTAAATGCGATTAAACAGGCCTGAACGAGTTGAGTAGCTTCTATTTTAAATAATCAGACGACAATACACAAATCATTGAAATGGTGCAGTCTACATTTCAAATACATATAATGACAGCTCAATTAATAATTCACCACAGTTTAACAAGACGATGTAATAGGCCTATGTATAAATTGACTGCCAGTATTTGAGCAATATTAAAGATAACCAACAATACATCGTCCACTAGTAACTGCAACAACAATTACAAAAGAACAGCTAGAGTGTGTGACACAATTACAGCACCATACAGATAAATTTCAAATTCAGTATAAAAAGAATGTAGAAGTCAGAAAGGACCGCGCAAGTAGAAATAAAAAGTCTGAAGGTCACGGAAAATCGATTTTCTGTTAACCTGCTTTTCAACACAAGGCTCTGATTTCTATCATGCCGTAGTTGAAAATCATTCTGATTCTTCTTATGCTGTCATAAGTTTAACATTGCAAAGATCGCACGTGATAGGCCAAGAATGTCAGTTCATTAAGGGCTTGAAATAATGAAGTTAAGTTATGAGAGACATCGATATTTATTTACTTCATGAGACATATTCCTTCATTTATCAATAATTCACCTCACGTGTCGCAAAGATCTATGAAGCAAGCGTGGCAATTAAAGTTAATATGGAATGCGTTGAGGCACAAAATAAGCACGACATCGTCAGCTAAACTTAGCAAAACTGCGAAGACCGGCAATGAAGCAATCAGAGCATGTCTGTTAGCTAGGTTTATTGCTGTAAACAAAAATTCAGTGGCAGAGAAAATAGACTATTTTATTACTTTGGACGCTCACTCGGCTGATGTTTCGAGTTTGTACATTTAAGACAAATATTTTGAAATAGAAAATATAAACTCAACTTCAACACAATACCTTCATTGTCCTATGAAGGTATTTATGGTCTTATTATGATTTTATGGTCTAAGTACTTCATTTTAATAGGAACAATGACAACGCGGTAGATTCCATAATTAGCGACAGTATAATACGAGATAAAGTCAATTATATAATGGTAGGTGGAAGTCGGTCAGATTTAATTGTACAACGACTTATTACAGCTTACACATCAACCTTATGGATGACATAATATTATATAATTATAACATCATATATTATATGATAATATAAAATAGTGACCGGAATTTAAGAAATACCGAAATCAGGTATCCAATCACTTGGACAGACATTACGGAAACCACTTGAAAAACAGACAATTTTTTATGGCTTTTAGGCAGATGGAGAACCAAGTTCCCGGAGCAACCATTTCACATAAAAGGTTGCAGTATTTTCTAAATAAATATCTTTGTGAAAGATCATCCGTTTAACTGAAATCACAAACGCACGATTAATCAAGCATGATTCCAGAGCTCCTTGTCACTTCTTAGGTCTTCATCAAGACGCGTATATTGATAAGTTAGTAAACCTTGAATTAAACAATGCATCGAAATGATGAGGACCTACACTACCTTGCATTGACAATATGTAAAGTATGTTTAATAGTTCATTAAACATTATGCAGGTCCACAAAACTTGCTGATTCTGTGGACTCTATGTCATATTAGGGGCTACTATAACATTAAAAATGTTTGTCGTCTAAATTGAAATTGGCATCAATTCATTTTTTTCAATAAAGAATATATTGATAGATGTGCTTGCATAAGCTAAGCAGAGCTTGGAATTCATATTATATCTGGTATGGTAGTTTTCTCAGTTGGGTTCGCAGATGAATCTTTAAAGAATCCATTGCTTTTGAATACTTCATCGTTAACAAGTCCTCTAAACGTCGACAAATAGACTGCCTATCCTAAAGTATCACAATGTCTCTTTTAAGTGCGACAGCGCACCATGCAAGTAAAGAAGAAACATTGAGATTAATTCATAGCTCAGTTATTTGCCAAGTTCTGTTGCTCGGACGGTGAATACACTCTGAAAATGGCCACACACTAATCTCAACTATTAAAGAATTATAAATCGAGTCAGCTCTCAAGCATTCAAGTCCTTCTAAATCCTCTAACTGTTCAATCTCCTCCATCCTGTCTCGAGGAGATGGGAGATGAGGAGGCGTACGAGATTATTGAATTCAAGTTACACTCACGAGTTGGAGAATGTCGGCTTGATGAGTTGAAACACAACAACATAATCTGCGTAGAGAACAGCCGAATAGGTCAACAGCATGCAGAGCACGCCGCACGGATCACGACGGAACACCGGCATCCCAAGAGGTCAGACTCTGTAAAGAACAAATGCACGAGATAATACAAAATTGGTTTCTGTGAATTGACATTTACATTTAGCAAATAGTTGATAAGCTTTCGGTGTTGAAAGTTAATTACATTCCACCTAAAAATAGACAGCTCTCATGGTATGAAAAAGACTGGAGAGAGAATTCATGCTCTGAGGGATCTCGAGAGATGAACATGAAAAGATTTGAATTACTTGTATCCTCATATTCTACTTTTGTTAACCGGCCAGGAAAAATTAGTCTCTGATCAGGGATATAAGTGAAGCTCTGATCAATCCAACTTGACACAAATGCGTCAATAGTGAGCGAAGACGACAAAGATAGAGAGAAAATAGGGTGTATCACGCAACATCGTCCTCTGGGTAGACGCCGAGCGAGTGTCACTCAAACAACTTAGAAGTTATACGAAATGAGAAGTGTAGAAGCTGTGGTTGGTGGAAAATAAATGACACAAATCGGATTTTGAGGTTGAAAGGTTTATTCTGATGACTGTCACGTGTAATTGGGTGTATGGGGAATAAACTCTGTCGAAGATCTGAAATCATTGAAGTAGAAGATCAATTTTGTCGGACGGCTGGAAATTACTTAGTATGTTTTTTGTATCATTTTTTTACTCATATTGAAAGCAAAATATAAGAACTTAATTTTACGAATTACCTAAAAAATGAGAAATAATGTAAGCTAAAAAGGCCGAGATCCCTATTAATTAATAATATCACCAATAAAACGGCAGGGATAAGCTGATAGCTGCATTAAAATAACTAGTAGATGAAACTACATGATCTTTGTATTATCATATCCAAGACAATTTTGTACCAATACATGTCAAACTAACCCGAAATCTAATTCAAGAGTAACTTGAAGAAATCCTTACGTAAAGTAGAATTCTAATTTAATTCACTTCCTGAATTGATGGCGAAGAATATCTGATGCCATCATCTGCTTAAATGTACGTATACTAGTAATGCCTGATTGTAGAATTACTCTTAATTTTACAAGAATTTGCCATCAAGTAACAATATAAATCAATACTTAAGGCACTTATTTTTGAATCATTCCGAATAAAAATCCCTCACGACACACCCCATGGACAAAGTCAACACTGTTTACAGCGAATCAACAAAAATGAATTCCTCGACAGGTTTAGAGCTCACAATTCGATCTTCCATGCATTCATTCAAGCATGCATGTTTTAAAGATGAACTGCGAAGGGTTATTGTTACTTTTAAAAGCAAGAAGTCGCAACTACAAAGGAGCGAATCCTTTTTTCATCTCTTCAGCAATCATGGTAAAGAACCGTCCCAACCGCATGGACAAATCGCGACAATTGAAGAAGTATCATTTAGCGACGCCCCGCCATAGGATTATATTGGATAATAGTAAAAATGCGGAACACATCAAGTACATTTTGACAATTTCGAACACAAATTGATACACCAATTTGTGCATCAATGTGTTTTACAAAATCATATTACCCAGTAACCCAAAATGTGTCTACAATCCGATTCAGCAGTCCTCAGTACTAAGCTGAAGTTAAAATCGGGTAACACCGACAGTCCCAAAAAGAAGAGTCAAAATTTGCCGGGTATAGTGGACCAATGATGTTATTCCCTATATGAAACCAAAGTTTACATATCTGTTGCCTCTTTCATTGTAAGAAAAGGCGAAATTTCACATCCGAAAGTTGTCTAGACCGACGAATCTATAACTGTCAAAGACGAAGAAGAATTCTGCACATTTTTCATGTATGTAAGGCAGATTTGCAACGCAACGGAAAGCGATGAAATTTCGCCTTTTCAAGCAATTAAAGAGACAACAAATGTGCAAAATTCTGTTTCATAAAGAATGCAACATTTCTAGTTTATTATACTTAGCATCTTCTAGTACTTCTTTAGGGGACTGTCGATGTTGAGTGTGAAGGAGTTGACTGATTTGCACTGGAGTAATAACTTGTAAAATTCGGCGATTCACTTCAAACTTCGACGTCTGTCAACATGAGGCAATCAGAAGAGCTCCACCAAGCTTCTGTTGCACCTTTGAGAGTCAACTGCTTATTGATGTACTTTCGTACACGCATGGATGCGCTCCTTAAGTTCCATTATGTTAGTTTGGAATAATAGTTTAACTGTCGATGCTAGCCGACTGTCGATATCACCCAATTTTATCCTAAATTGCACTCAACTCAAAATTCAAATTTGTGATGCGCGTTTTCAATTGACATCGGTTTGGAAAGCTGCAAACGGTTAACCTGCATTTATCAAAGGTACTCACATTTTACTCAAGCTATCAATAACTACTTTGAAGTGAGGGCAAATTTCTCACAGAAATGAAGCTCATATTTCTCAAGAATCTTAAGAGCTGTGAGAATGAAGATGAGAAGGAAAGTTTTTGTCTTATATTTAGGACTTCTCCGTATGTTTCTGTCAACATATCTCTTTCTTCTGTGTAATGGCTGAAGAATACACATTCCCCATTGAGTGAATTTCACGTTCATAGCTCACCCACATGTTCCTCACGGCAAAAAACTTTGACTGACTCTTCATATTTCCTTCTCTGCTAGCTCTTATCAAGTCTGAAAATGGTAAAAGTGTCTTCGAAAACTGACAGGATTCGTCGATCCAAAATTAGCAGTTTCGCGTTAATTTTCACTCAAAGTCTTCGCTCGCGATGTTTCATGATCATTAACGAACGTCAATCAGCTCTGTGAGGTGTAGTTTGGATGTCGTCAGGAGCATTTACAGGTCTTATATGGAAATGGAATTTACGTCAGTGAAAAAAATGCCTAAAGGAGAAAGCATTTCTTAAAAAGGGATATTGAAATTGTTGTGACGTCAAATACTTTTTAAAGTCCTCACAAAGCGTGCGAAACTTTAAAGCGATACAAATGACACTAACAAAATGTTAATGACTGATGTATAAGCCAGCCAATATGGAATAATTTGAAAGAGGGACTACAATTCGCTCAAGGTGGATTTGAGGAAACTGAAAAAACGGCGGCGTAAGTGGTATTCATTATCCAAATTCAAATAAAAAGTAAAAATAAACTATGTACAAGATAAATAGAATAATTAAATATTGAGTTGCAGCCTCAGTTGAAAAATGGGAGCAGACCTGAATAGCTTCTTTTTCATCCAAAATCAGGAATCATCAACAGTTCTAGATCACATCTCTTAAATCGACACAACTCCATATCTAATGTTGCAGCCATGCCCGGGTAAATTTGAGATGAATTATTTGCGACAAGCAAGTTATTGAAGTTTCTACGGGCATTCATTGAATATCTCTCTAAACACACTATTGGTATAAGTTGATGTTGGGAAACCAAGTAGACAAGATGGCAATCATTCCTTTTTATATGCTTTATTAGTTTCAGCCTCCTCTTAGGCCATCATCAGAAGCAGAGAATATATACATTTACGATAATATAGCTGTCCATTCACGTAAATGTCTAGATTCTCTGCTTCTGATGATGGCCTAAGAGGAGGCTGAAATTAATAAAGCATATATATATATATATATATATATATATATATATATAAAAGAATTATTGCCATCTTATCTACTTGGTTTCCCAACATCAACTCAAAGAAAATGATAAACCAAGGTCTTTTCAACACACTATTGGCACATCGCCTCAGTTAGCGCACCTGCAATAATTAATAAAAGCTGCTTTTTACAAACACAACGTAAGTAAAATAGTCTAATACTTAATTAAATATATGATTATACAAAGATAATCAATCAGATAGAATAAAATATTTCATCATTCTATTTGCATTGCATTTACAAAAGCAGCATTAATTAATTATTTCAGGCGCACTAACTTAGGCGATTTGCCAGTAGCGTGTTTAAAGTGATATTTAGTGAATGTCGGTGGACATCTCACTAACTTGCTAATTGCAAATCTCATATGTACAAGATATCTAGGTCGCCTTCTGGGATACTTGAAATAGAAAGGTAGTTTTGGAACACCCTGTATTTCAGGATTCTACTGATACTATGTATACTAATGCGTACTTCTTTCCTTCGAGAATATGGAATGAATCAACATGGCTTTCGACAGGGGGCATCTACGGCTACGGCCTTGATAGATTTGCATGACCATGCTACTCGATTCTATGACAATCCATCACTCCTCGGGGCAGCTATAATTAGCGTTGATCTATCAAAAGCTTTCGATTACGTGTCACATCCTATACTTCTACAAAAGCTTCAAAGGAGCAATTTCCCTTCAGGATTTATTTTGTGGCTGAGCAGCTATCTTCGGGAGCGTACTAACGTTGTTCGAATTGAATCTCTACTAAGTGCTCCGTATAATATTACGTCCGGTGTTATTCAGGGTTCAGTTATTGGCCCATATTTGTTTTGTGTCTTCACTAACGACTTTGTTCCCGCCTATGTTGATACTCATGTCGTCAAATACGCAGACGATATTTATCTTATCATTCCACTTCCGAAGTGCGTCGACATCAAAAAGAGAATCTCTGACGAAATATCGAATATTGAAAGTTGGTGTAATGAGAAGGAACTTCGACTGAATACTCTAAAAACTAAAATTATGTATTGTGGACGATTCCAGCAGATATCGAATATTGATGATCCTCAGGTTGTAGATCACATGAAGATCCTTGGCGTGAGAATAGACAGGAATCTAGGGTTTGGGATGCATATCGAATCAGTTCGATCTAAATCCGCTTCAAGACTGCATGCTCTACGCCTGCTGAGACCGCATGTCTCCAAGGAGGAGCTTCACAACATATATACCTCGTATGTCCGATCTATTATGGAATACGCAAGTCCGTGCTTCTGTGGCATAAATAAAAAGCACTCCCAACAACTGGAGCGGATGGATAAGAGGGCGCATGGAATCATTTTCTTCGATGATAGCAATCGCTGGTGTCAATGCATCCCACACTCTTTAGCGGCGAGAAGACTGCGCTCATCGAAGAAACTTTTTCAACAAGCTTGTGGCAATCCTTTTCATGTTCTTTTCCCTATGACCCCGACCACGTTACCACGCACGAAGAAGTACCAATCATTTTACACGCGCACAAATGTTAGATCATGTTCCTTTTTCCCTTTCATTACTAAAGCAGTGAATTCCACAAACTGTGTTTGACAGTGAATTTAAAGTGAAATTCTTTCAAAATCCTTGACTTTTGTGTATTTGTGCCATTCCTACTTTCAATTACTTGTATCGCATGTTTTTCATTTATAAATAAACGACTCTACCACTACTTTTTGGATTACTTTTATTGCGACCATCCTTGCCTTGAGTGACTTGAGAAGAACGCCATTTCATCCAATTTCAGGAATCATCAGCATGCCTTGTACACATCACTCAACATCAACACAACTCCCTTCTTTATATATAACCACGCCCGATAACCAGATTCAGCAACTTCATCCAATAGACATCTTTGAATACTTATTATACGCACATGTTCATGCACTGGTATATAACATTTAACAATGACACTTTATATCGTCGATCTGCTATTATTGCAGAGATGTGATATCCGAACAGGGTGGTTAATTATTGACTGAAAATACCTTTGATGAGATTATCTAAGCACTTTCCACTTAGACTATCAGGCTCACTGACACCTTCTTACAAAAACACATTAAACAGTTTTCTGACATGTCAATTTTGCTCCAGCGTGGCACTTATGTTTCATTGATCGAATTTCAGACTACTCATGAATTCAACAGATACGCATGACATCTCATATTTTGTGAAATGCTATGGCTCATTCAAAGTCTGTTCAGCTTCACTTCGGAGGTAGGAAGCCATCTTTGTTCACAACTTGGACATGATGTCATGATCAGCATTTTTCGACCAGGGCCTAGCCCGCAACCTTCGATTTGAAGGCCAACCAGCGGACCGTTTTATTTAAAGCAAACAATCTAGAAACTTCTGATGTCCTGTTTAAAGCTAGCAAGCTGTTGATGAACAGGGAAAAGGCTAATGTCACGTAGTATGGGACTCGTCAGCGTCTCAGAAAAGTCAGATATTTGGTTGCTGTCATATGTGTCATCGTGCTCCTCTCATATTCCTTTAGAAATTGCGTAACCCCCACTCGAAGAATGACAAGTCGATTAAAATACACATTTTCGGTCCTTTCTATGATCGCATGAAACTATTTTCCATTTGGTTTCTATTTCATTGATCACTCGATGGTACCTACTCACCAGCTACAGCGCACTCATAAATTGACCTTAAATTGCATTACACTTGGATACAAATCGGCTCAGTAATAGTCCCGCTAATAGCAACATAAAAGACGAAGCTAAGCTACTGAAAGCGGTGATACCTCCCCAAACGGACCGGCTCGAAATTCTACTTGTTTAATTCGCAAGCAATACCCGAATATATTCAGGAATATATGGCTTTATTAGATGACATAGAGAAAAAATTTAAATATTTGCTTTATTAATGCGCGGTATTCTATTTATCTCCAAAACAGGGATTGCAAATACCCGGGTTTTTGCAAGTACCCGCATCCCGGATCCGGATCCTAGACCCGGGCGGATCCCTGATCATATTATCAAAGGTGATTAAATTGCATGGAATTCACTTCCATTATCATGAAGCATTGAATAGTCTGGTTTCAGAGATAAAGTTAAAATTGTGCGTTTCATAATACATAAAAGCATACTAATGAAGTGATATTGAAATCCTAGGATTTTGCTATCGCCAACTTCAGTTGTCATTCTGGTTATCAGTTGTAATAATCCTTTTTGCAAATTATCATTACTAAATATCAATAGATGATTATAAGTATCTAAAATATTGGTATTGCAATTGAGACCGAGCTTAGAGAAATGTGTACTCTTTCTTAAGACATGATAACTGAAACTGAATTTCTGAATTAATTAAGTTTAGGTCTATATTTACCATGATTGTCAATCAAAAAACAATTTCAACAAAGATAAACCAGTGTATCTAATTAAAATAAAGAAAAGACAGCAAACCTACTTTTATCTGTGTTTATTTAACTAATATGCACATACAACTACTAGACTTATCAATAATTACAGCTATTGTTCATTGTAAGTATAAGGTAGTCGGATCAATACCATATGTCCGGAGAAGCACGATGGGATATTTCTTTGCTATCAACTTTGGAGTTCATAGATATCCATTTATTACTTGGTGTGGATTAGTAAAGCGGGTGCAGTGGTTATAAGTCTACAACGGCAACATGACAATTAGAATGAACGAAGCATGAAAAAGCTACATCTTTTTTGTACTCGCACATTAATAGATGGCCATACAATACCGAGCTACAGACATTCCTGGATAAAACATATCTATTATAATTTATATTCGCATTCCTGCCTGCCACTCCCTACTCTAAGTGAGTAACGAGAAAAACGAGTTTGAGGCTCTATAACTTTCATAATTTCTACCGTTAAATATGATTTTCCACAGCATTAATGACCATCAACATATCACAAACGCTCTTCGCTAGATCCGGGATCCGGGCGGATCTCATAACGGATCCGCCCGGATCTTGACCCTATGCAATCCCTGCTCCAAAACGATTACGAAAATAGAAAATTCAGTCGTCAACTAATGCAGGTGAAGAGTGAAAGTTCCAATCAATGTTGCAATTTACCAATGTCACTACCATTGTCACTGAGGCAGTTGCAAGTTTTGGCCAAAATTCGGGAATAGTTTTATTCTTTACTATTCTTATAACAACTCAAAGACCTTTCACCTAAAATGTGTATAAACATACCTTGAGTCTTCGTATGAAAATGATGGTCAGCAGCTGTAAAGTGATTGCTAATGACTTCATATTGCGATAGCTTATGCTGCATTACATGCGATAAATAATCAATTGATCCTCTTATCAAGCTGTACAATTGCTTTATGTTGGGGGTCAAGAGTGAGTGGCAGGTCATGTGATGAGCAATTCAATCGCTGATTTATAGACACAAGGTGTCACTGAATAATTGCATGACAGAAAAACGATTAAAAACATCAGACCATCACACGATATTCATCCAGGTGATGCTGTCAAATTACAACTTGAATATCACGAAAAAACTAAATTCCGACAGACAGCTGCCACACCCTGACATCAGACTATGGTTAGTGACCATTTGTGAGAGAGGTGATACCTCTCCAGAAGCTCGAAATTCTTAGCCTTCTGCACTTTCTGAAGTGTGGCCTCTTATATCTAACCGTCCTGCCATCTAGAATTCGAGAATCTTTCACCATTTTCTATGAATAATAGTAATAATATGCTACCGTATATTCAGAAATGACAGACACATAACGATTAAAAATATTCAAGGGAGAAGATAGGAAGTCAATGAGAAGTAATATCACTATAAATCATTCGATGGATGAAGTTCTTTCCGTTGATCGCATTGATGGTCATTCTCCGCAGTCGATGCAGCCTAGGTCTGAGGTTCCTACGATGTGCAGTTTCCGGTGGTAGAAGTCGAAGCACGTGTTCCCGGTGCTGTAACATTTTGTTAAACAGTCTTTTTTCACTTTTCTCAACTATTAAGCTTGCGTCCGCCGTTTTGCTGTATCGTACCTCACTCCTCGCATCAGATATTGTTCTATCCTCCTCCTTTCGTTAGCGTTCGTGAATCTCCACCAGCTGGGAGCAGCATAAAAAAATCTTGTTGATTATCATTGCTGAGTACAGCTGATGGAGTATATGTTGCTTAGCTCCTCGACTTTTCATTATCTTCATTGCGTATATGCTCTTGTTGCATTTTATCAATATCCTGCTCACGTCGGCGTCCGTATGTAGTTTTTGTGTGAAGGTGACACTGACGATTATGACTTTTGAAGTGAATTGCTCTTTCTGAATTGAAAATGCTCGAATTAAATGTGGAAGATAATATCAATTGCAGATTCGATGTCCCAACAAATTGCTGAAATAAAATGCCGTCAAATAAAGTCGTCAAATTCCATTTAATTTGCATTAATGATAAGGTACCGATGTTCAATTCAATCGCACTGCGTGTCATCCGATGATCTGGAGTCACAAATCAGTCAGGATATGTACAGAAAAGCATCATCTGCTCTATGCAGATAAACCTGACCATGAGGGTTGCAAAACATTCCTGCAACTGAATTGCTTCATTCAAAATGCAGAAAAAAGCAAGACTATTTTGACTCAAGAAAAAAGTTTATCTGATACCCCTGCTACCATTACCCGCTACAAGGATTGAGTACAACAGTTCCATGTATCGACCTCAGTTTCAGTTGAAGCTGGAACTATATTTGATGCACGTCCTTTTTTTACCTGCATTCAATTCAATGCATCGAAGTCGTATGCCGAGAAACTTCGTGTCAGTTTTATTTCCGCGAATTTCGTACATCCAATTCACGGACAATTTCCTTTCCTGCTTGCATTTTTTTGAATTTTGGCGCTCTGTGTAGGACCATGCTTTGAACAAATAGTCAAAATGCTTACAAGAAATGTATCTATATCCTCGGAAGACTTACAAAGGACTGAGAATTTTGTAGATCGAATATTCTACTCTTGTATTCAGAAAATTATCAGCATACATGTAGGAGTATCAACAGACAACATACATGTACACGTATGATGTAGGTACCAGTGCCGCCATGTAGATTAGAAAGCGACAACTGTTCTCGTACACCAAGCTGAATAAAAGAAGATGAAAAAATCTTGGTGTTTCTTTTCTGTTCCATTTTTCTATGAAACACAATGGCATCCGGTGCTTGCAATTTTTCTCATGATCAGCATGTGTATTTTTCATCCTCATTCGTATTTGTAGTGATTGCTGGTCTGTTAAAGTGCATCTTAAATTATTAGTTTGTATCTTCTTTACAAGCATCAATGTTGTTATGTTGCAATTTATACATACAGTATAATGTGTCCATATTACACTGACAAGGTCATCTCAATGTACATCTCAACAACGATGATAGTCTTACATACTGTAGTGACTGCGAGAATACAAGTCTGACGATGCTTGACCTCTCGCTGTCCAGTACACTTTGGCAGCTTCTCGAATGTTTGTGCGATTTTTTTTGTTTAATTTGTCACGTGAAGATAAAGTTTCTTCCTCAATTTTCTGCATACGTTTGCAAAATGACAATGTTTTGTGATAAGAGTATCTATTTACAGATGCTTCAACTACGTGATCAATGCCTTCACTTTACAGGCTTCTGATGTTCTTAACATAAAAGATTTGTAGCATGATTTCTCAATGATTATCAAAAACGTTCCTTCAATAAAGCCTTTCAATGTTATTCCGCATGCGTATCAGCATGATTAAAATTAGCACACAAATCTTAAAAAATGTCACAACACAGAGGATAAATAAAAGCACTCCTCCATCTTATCAGATTTCTTCTCATGTCACGTCTGAAAATATCTGAACTTCTTAACAACGAGAACAATGTCACACAATTCAAACAATTACCTCTCCGATAAGTGTATTGTTACAGGAGAGCTGGTGTACAGAGAAACAACAATACCCACTGCAATTTTGGAATAGCTTTAGCGATGCTACTGAATGGGAGATGCGTAGCAAAAGTTTTGGAAGAGGTTTTTGATGACGCACTAATAGGTGAATGTCGCACAAGAACGTAAACCTCATCATTGTTAGAAGCAATTAAACTGCTAAGCCACTATAACCCTTGCTATTTTTAAATGGGTTTACAAACATACGTATCTCCTCTCTTTCGTCAGCAGAAACAGACGCAAACAACGACAAATGAAGAAATATAAAAATCAAAAGCGCCAAGAACAAAAAATGTTAACTTTAAGCAATGTGAAGTACTCCGGTTATTCACAAAATCTAATAGACGACCATTGATTAATTTTCACTAACGGAAGCAGGACACGTTGGTAGTAATAAGCATGAACAATAATAGTAATACAATAGATGATTCCCTTATAATTCAAATTTTCTATTCTCACTAGTTCACATGTAACAAAAAAAATCATCACGACGATATCAGACAAACCAGGAAAATTCAAATATTTATTCACACATTAATGCATAAAATAAGTGTTGTGATCTACGCCTGATATTAGACGACCGAGAATGAGTTGAGTACAAACCCGTTTCGTATGACCTGTGCATAGTTCGCCTGGGTGCAGACCAGAACGATTTCTTTCTATGAACAAGTTAAGCACTAAAAATAATTTAAGCTAAGTTCGACCATTCCGAGTTGCACTGAAGAAACATTGCAGGGTGAAACGGACGTCTGCGGCTACTAAGAAAATTTTGTGCTCTAACTGTTCAAGTTTGAGGACATCTCCCCATTCAAAGCCCAGAGATGATCTCCAATCCTTATAATTATCAGCCGCACGGCAAAGCCCGGTTACGCATTCTTTCAGCTTGTTCAACCATACTAGACATTTCAAGCTAGCTCCGGCCATTCCTAACCGCACTGACGAGGAATTTTGTGCACAAATTGCTCAAGTCTGAGTTCATCGTCAAATTTTATGTTCAAAAGAGTAAATAATTCCAATGGCTGAGAAATAAATCAATTGTATTTTCGTTCCAATAGGTTCTATCATCATGGATTATAGATATCAGCACCACGCTTTCATTTTTTTCATAGTTGAAATCAGCATACAGTGAAAACAAATAATTTTTTTCGAAATTTGGGAAATACAATTTGCAATTCATTTCAGCAGAGCAAAGTCTATCCATTAATTTAGCTTTGAAGTTTTCCTACGCAATTACCATCAAGGTTTTCATTAAAGAGAGCACGAGAGCAGCTTTCTGACAATTTGTATTTCATCAATTACATATCTCTCTGCACTGAAGTAACATTAAACAAGAAACAAACTTTTCTCTTATCGATTCACACGGAAACTTTCTGGCTCTCCACAAATGAGCAGTATAATTTGAACTCAAATCTCACTTGACATTCGAGATTTCATCACATGACACCTTCACCGCACAGATTTGTTTAGTCTTGTTGCTAACTTGTACAATATTAAGACGAAAAAAGCACTTGTACTTCATTGAAATATCAGCACCCTCACTAAAGGATGCGACTGAGAAAAAAGAGAACAAAAGAATACAAACTAGTCAGACGGATATCGGGACACAAACTATTTCGGAATGAATGCAAGAGAAAAAATAACTCAGGTGATCGTTCATACAATTCCATGAGATTCCTAAAATTTGATATTCTAATGAAAAATTGCATAAATGATGATACGAGGAAATCAATTCTCATGATAATCTTGTATGGAGAAATAGGACGAGAAAATAGGTAGTTATGACCCTATGGGTGTTTTTCAACTGGCAAGTATCTGAAACTGAGCCAAGCAATCTACCTACTCAATCACTGCAGCAATCAGTAAGTTGACATCAGTACGAAAATTCAATTATCAAAATCTATATTCTAGCCACTTTAATTGTATTTACAAGGGGTCAGCAAAAAGGAAAAATTAATCTGCATGAAGGTTCAATTCATTCAAGACATCGCTGTTCACAGCATTTCAGCAGAACGAGGAAATGAAGTTTATCAACAATACTATTCAACATGCAAATATAATGTTTTAAATACCAATATTTCAAACAGCACTACTGTCCATCATTACCCTTTCCTGCATGTATGAGGGTCCTGATGATGGACGGCAGTGCCAATAGAAATTTTGGTGCATCATTTCATATTTATGATGAAGAAACAATCTTCTTTGTCTCATCACTGAAGAGATGAATTGCCACAGCTTAATATCATGAAAATAGAGTTTGATCGAAACTTAACTTGTGATGACATTATATTCGATGTCCAAAAAGTTAGAAATACATGAGGATTCCCCAAAATGTTTACTTCTATTTTTGAATAAATATCGTGCTTTACGAGTTTACTTTCAAAAAACGTATAAGTCATCTCTCCACAGGCATGCTAATACACGAGAGGGGAGACATTCCCAAGGCTTTAGGTGCCCCGCAATGACAGAAGAGACTACAATGGCTCGGAAAGGGCTTCTCAATGATGATGAGTGCGTGTCCTCCTTCGTCTCGAAAAATAGCATCCTTATGATAATAAAAGCCAAGCCCTTTTCTGATACTCGAAAGGGGGTAGACAGAAGGTGGCAAATTGCAGGAGGTGATGGAGCCATAGTATGCATGATAACGTGGGCACCTTACTTACTTCACTTCCTAGTTTTCGTCCTTGTCCTTGAACAGGGTCAGATGGTTGCTGCTCTCGGATGGTGCATCTCTACCCATACCGATCGTCGACTATTGCACGATTCATGTCCAGAACATGAGGATCATCAGAAGCGACTTGCGACCATGTTTTCTTTAGCCTTCCGCCTTCAACCTCCAATAGGTAAGATCTTTTCGTGCAGTCATCCTCATCTATACTCAGAAAATGGCCAAATCACCGCAAATTTCTTCTTCCCAGAACATCGGAAATGTATTCCAGGTTCATCTTCTTTCCTAAGTCTTCACTCCTGTCTTTATCGGTCAGCCTCGCAACACACATTCTTCTGTTCTCACCGTTGCCTTTTCTACTCTGTCCATCTTCATGATCTACGTCTTAATCCCATACAACATCGCGATACCGATACAAGCAGAATACACTTGGCTTTTCATTTTCAAGGCGGGAATCTTGGATGTCAGGAAAGGTGCAAATTCGTGGAACTTCTTCCATACACATCTTTATCTCGACGTCACAACAAGGTCGGATGCACCAGCGGCACACAATACATCACCAAGGTAACAGATGGACTTAACGGAGCTAAAACCGTCGATATCGACTCTAAATTTGGAAGGCTCATTCGGACTCTCTACGTCAGGTCGTCCAGAACACCTGACAAAGTGAGACGTAGCCGCGTTTAAACTTCCCTTTACACCATGACAATGTTAGTACTGGACTTGACGCAATTCGCGCCCACCCTTTGTCTACAAACTCCACATAATCACTCTCTTGATTATCTCTTGGATCTATGATCTTGGATCCATGATTTTCATCCCGTCAACGTAGACTGATTACCAATCTCATAATGACATCTAAACACCTTTTCGATGGATTATTCAACAGCTAAACAACTATAGCTGCTATCTTGACAGCGGATTCGTCTCTCAAACTGATACAATTACAGGTAAACGGCGCACTTAAGGGCCGACCCTGAACAAAAATAATCACAGCAAAAATGGTTCACTAATGGTCGATTAATCTCCTGCATAGTTGTGGATACAAATCAAGCAGTCCTATTAAGAGGCCATTCGTCTGTTAAAGAAATAAAATTATAAATCAAGCGGCCTATTGAAAAATGCATTTTAAGGGCTGAACAAAAAGGGCCTGAGCGCTTGTAATCACATCAATGACTCGGCTGATCCACCTGATTTGCAAGACATCATATCCTTCTGTATACAAGAAGAAAAAGAAGCAGTCACAGGAACTTCAATAAAAATTGTCGTCGCGAATTGACAAACTGACTATCAAAGTCAGTAAATGACGTTTTATAATTCACTTCATATTTTCATAGCAGACACATGCAGTGGCGCTATATCAAATCTGAAGCCGAATTGTCACTCACAGCTGGAAGAAATCACTACAAAGTATACTACACTTCGCCTTCAGCTGAGAAATTGATATTTATAGCATATTCATATGGAACTATCTTATCATGTGTATTTATAGATACTCTATTGCTATAAATTTCCGGAGATCGAAATTTTGCGAAATCGAAATAAATAATAGAATAGAATCAGACTGTCTTAGACACATTCACGGATCTGCTCTAAATTTAACGCAATTCGTGTCACTGCTAAGAACAAAAAATACTGGTCAATATCATCCCTGAGGGTGAAGTGTACACATTTATTGAAGGTCAAATTTTCAGCTTTGAGTTGCAATAAAAATTCGCAAGGGCGAACTTTAAGCGAAGCACGGCTACAAATAAATAGTACGAGTAAATAACGAATAGCAAAATAAAACACATTCGAATCGTATGCATCATTTAATTTTACTTCTATGTTATATTAATTTTGTACATTAAATTACAACGTTGTTTATTGTTTTCTATAATTATTTTGATATACTGTACAAGTATGAGTAGAAAGAAAAAATGTAGCAAAATTAATGAACTTACAAGAAATCCTCCAAGTCTGCCAAACGATGTATCTGACTGTCCAGTGATTGCGATGCTTATTTGCGTGATAACTAGATCGACAGTTCTGATCGTTCAGGGACTTTCAAATGACATGATTGCGTCAGAATAAAATTTATTGTTTGAACTGAGAGGAAATTGAAGTCGAAGATGACAAGTAAAAAGGATTTGTCCCTCAACTTGTATTTAACATCTAGTGGAGCGACTTGACAGGAGCTACTACAGCAGCAACTACGCTGAAATGTGTCCCTATTGAAGTGACAATGTGTTTTTTAAGAGCATTAATATCGTAGCCATCGTGCGTCAATTGAAAGTGTCAAGAGATTGCGTTAAATTGCTATGCATAGATGAAACAAAAACCTTTACTATTCAAGCAGAACTACATACGGACGTGACTGTCACACAGATAGTTGACAATTTGCAGAACATCACTTTATAAACTTTTAAATAGCTAAAGATGCCAGTCATGCAGCAATTAATTCATTTTTATTGCTATCATACGCTGTTCTAGAGAATGGCAATTTCAACGACGTGAACTTCGGAACACTCTTACCAGGTTACTTCATGTAACCTGTGGGAAAGCCAGATCGGTCCTTTGGAGGGATCAAATTCTTTACTTTTCATTATCTTCAGCTTCATCTTTTCACTTCGATTGAAGCATTTGCGTAATACCACACGTGGTTGACCAGTTATCCGCATTAGAAATGACAGGTCTGTTTGTAATTGTATTTGACTGATAGCAGATTGGGATTTAGATAAGTTACAAAGTTTGAAGTATTTAAGCAGACACACAAGTGTCATGTCTATAATCACTCCTTTTTAGACGCTAATGTCATAAGTAAATTGTTAGATTTATAATTTTGTTTAAAACGAAGTAGTAAGTTATATTTTTTTCTCTCAGTTTTTAGTTAGGCCTGTAGTATTATTATTTTGTTTATGATCTACCGGAGGTTAGCCTCAACCAATTTTATCATCAATGACGATTCTGACAGTGAGAAAAACGAGCAACATAAGTTTGAAAATGGAAATGCTAAACAAACATTCTATTCTGCAACAATCACGCATCGAAGCCAAAAAGAAAATTCAAATCAGTTGCCGGCTTGCATAATAACATGAATGCAAAAGTAAAATTTAGAATATCAAACAAAATATCTCAGAAAATGATTCAGATTTATATTGTACTTAAAGTTTCACCAGCTAAATACGAGGCGCAAGGCTTCGAAATTTCAAATTCATTAATTACACCTACCTACAATCGGAAACCGAAGTCGAGGCCATCTTCGTCTCATTCAAATTTCTAACAATGTATCCCATTGTTAAATTAGGATTATTACACTTAATTTGACTTCATTTCCACAGCGATACAAAGTAATGGTGTTTGTGCTTAAAGCACAATGGTGTAAGGAACGATTCAATTAGAATTAAACAGAAGATGGCGGTAGGAGAGATCGATATGCAGGGCTATCAAACAATTATTGCAATTAAATTGGACAAACCAATCAATTGATTGTAAATACCTTTTGGCATCATTTGCATAAGCTCATTGCCGATATTGGTTTATCGACTTTAATACTTAACTTCAATCCATTGTGCTACGCTTGCACATAATCGCATGCATTGAAGAAATTCGAAATTGACCCGGCATCATGGAAGGACAGTGCAAACAACAAAGAACTTTGGCGGCGTCAGTGCAAAAAAGGACGGAAAGTCTTCGATAGGAATCGACGTGCTGCTGAAGGCTATGGAAGCTGCTCGACTTCTCGGTGTTCACACCTCTTCACCCTCATCCCTCTCCAGCCTGCTGCCGAATTCGGATTGTACTCTACAGTCACCTGCGTGCCAGGCATCCTACTTTTCAACTTTCTTGATCTGAGTGACGACTCCTTTCATCTCTTCTGCACAGACTGTTTTTACCTTTTGCTCTTCTTTTAAGATTGATGTGGTGACAAATTTCGGACGACGCTTTTCTATCTTTTCCATGTAAACCGCGTTTTTTGTATTTGTCTTGTGTACAACCCAATATATGCTATAGATACTAAATAACAAAAAACAAGAAAAGGTCTTTCTACATCAATGCCAGACGCCGTGTAAGTCTTTGGTCTTGCTTATTGAGGACCGGCTCATTCTTCTTTATTAGCATTGCTTCGGCTATCTCCTGTTATCTACTGTCTCTTAGTATATTAAACTTGATTTCCATATTGTATCTAGCCATCGAGCTCATTCATACATTTTCGTATAATTATTGTGGTAGGATTTGAATTTAGAATCAAGTTAGCCTGCAATGTGATTTCATTAGTTTGCCCTGAAGATGGATGCTGTGGACATCCGAAGCGCTGGCTTTGCTATAACAAAATGGCTTGCAAGAATTGCATTTAAGTTCGTCAACAATGAAACAAAAGCAGTTTATCGAAAATTAGAAAAATGTTATGTTTAAACTTAATTATATTGACTGCCATATTTTAATTAATAATTCCTGCGTATTAAACAATTTTCTGTCAAATTTTACGAACTTTAAATATTTAATATATATGCAGCAAATTCGCCTATTTGTGTTCTAGAATCCTGAAAACTGTAAGTTTGTGATAATGTGAATATAGTGGATCTGAAAACATCATTCAAGTGCAGTGAACCCAATTAACTAACTTCACAATCCTTTAAAGTCAGCAAATCATTTATTGCTGTCTTTCAATTGAATCTATCAAGCAATTGAATCTATTCAATCTTTTCAATCCCCTGTTCACACAGCAAGATACAAAATCGAAAAAATCATTCACCTTCTTTCATGGAGCTAGAGCCCGTCCATCTGATCCATCTTACATTGCTTTCGCTTGGATTTTCTGACATTATTCACTATTTTGCAAAAGATTAATCGTTGTACGATATATAATTTCACTGCATCAAGCTACAGAAGAAGATATTTAATAAGATCATTGAACAGTAACATGCAATCATTCCTAACTAAACATTGCTTCACAGCATTGCTTTTCAAGATGAATGCAAGAAATTCTTTAGACAAGAGACATATTGTTGCCTTTCCATTACTGCAAATTCCATTAAGAAACATTAGAAACTGTTGATAATCTACATTTGATAGCACGAGCATGATTACACAAATTGCTTGTGTACAAAGGTAGAAGTTTTCTAATACATACTTGAGGAGGAATTATTAATGTTTAGGCAGCTTTCTCATAATGAAGGTTACACGCCATGAACTCCTGTATAAGTCGAATGTAAATTCTGCGTGCACCCTAGTCTTTCCACAGACATCAGACAGACATTTTTAGTTCGCTTCTTCAACGCTACCGATGACTCATTTCATTTTTTAAAAGTTCAACATGTAAGGTGACGGCGTGCATCTTATTTACACAAATCTCATCAATGAAAAATGTTGCCGATGCAACAGAAAATGCTTCCCTGAAACTCCCTGTCTTTCGCTTAAATGTACGAAAGTATGTGGTGATTCATTTACATGTTAGATAATGAAATTGCAATTTCCATCTACTAAATTAGTCATGTGTTGTATCTTAGTAAATAGAAACAATTCGGAGGTGATGTAATCAAGACGATTAATGAATGTAAAACATCTGGAATCGCCAGTGACATCCGAAATATTGAAGATAATCGGAAAATATCTTAAAGGTCAATCAATAAACTTATCAAAATTCTGAGTTTCTCTTCGACAGATGTAGCGGTAACAGAAGCATGTAATATGTATGGAACACAAAGTGAGGAAATCGAGGAATAAGGGGAGCTGAAACGCATATTCATGCTAGGTTTCATGGGGCATTTCATACAATAAATGATAAGAATAAAATGCTTTTCAGACAATGCTTTCGGGGTCATCATGTCCATGTCCATTCTCACAGGATAAAGAAAACAAAAGATACAAAAGTATTCTCAGCATCAGCAAGCATGGATAAGGTTAAATCTTAATTTATCTGAAATCAAAGTAGAATGAAACTCCGTTTTAGTAACATAGTTGAGCATAATACTGAAATGAGATGTAAAGCTGCATCAAATTTGAAACTGAAAGGGTCAATGATAACACAAAAGCGCTGACCTGCCATCAACTCAAAAGAGGAAACTGAAGTCTATCAATTCTTTCTTTTATTGTGATCAGCTAATATTTTCTAAACTCATAACATTACTTCGTGCGGTTCCTATTCTAGTCGACAGCGGCTTTATAGAATTTTTTTAGCTTTTTCTTTGTCATTTAAGCCGGATATGTGTCTTGCTGGCCACTAGTCTTAGTGGTTTGATAGAGATTACATGTCTAACTGACCTGGTCTTGAGATTGAGCTATTCCGGTTGCTGGCGGTGGGAACTGTCTTTACAGTGCTGTGATCATCACATTTATTACCAAATTTGTCATAGATTTTTAATTTTTTTTAAATGAGACGAACTAAGACTTTGTAAGCCTCTACACCTCTGAAGCTGGCTGTAACAGCTTAAATATTTGGTAGAATAAAATATAATACATAACAACATATGTTGCAACTTTGCCTCTCATTTCATTATTGTATTCAAACTAATCAATAACCAAAATATGCTAAGTTAATTCACGGACATCACAGACATCGCGAGAAGACGAATGTTCCGTTGACTTGGCCACGGGGTAGGAAGAGATGAGACAGAGTGGATCTGGAAATTAGTATGGATGGGAGTAGGTGGCAAAAGAAGAACAGGAACATAATAGGAAAGCTGGAAAAACGTGAAAGAAGACTTCGTACGCGTCGGAGCTCACGAAGAACATGCCCACGATCGGCTGAAATGAAGATCGATAATCAAGTATGAAGCCGTGTAATCAAGCATCTTCAGGAAAAAAGGACGCAAAAAGAGATAAGTGATTGAGTTATCAATTTTCTACTTGCGAGTCCTTTTTCCGGAAAAATTTCAGTTTATAACAAGTAAATATAGACGTTTTCGTTGTATGGCCTGCTCACGAGCAATATGCAATCATGCGTTGGCACAGACGAGATTTGAAACTTGAATCAAATTTTAAAATGTAAAATATGTTTATCAGGAAATAAATTTCTAACTCCGGTTACAGATTGAATGAATGGCAAAAATTCTTGAATAGGGAGCATCTTGAATCTTCCTACTTAGTCAGCACTATCCACGAACGTCATCTCTGAGTCGAAACACATTCATGTAGTCGTAGATTTCTTAACATTTCTTCGATATTTGAAACAACAAGATATAGATCACTGCCATCCATTACAGAGGAGACAAAACAAGAAAATAAAGATTTTGTTTCAACCACAGATTTTAAGGCAATCAACGATTAATCGCCGAGAAGAGTACCATGCATAACGAGACTTTTGCACGCCTACATTTTAGACTATTAATAGAATAAGGTCTTCAAATTGCCACGATAATCTAGTGGACCAGATGGAATCACGGGTTTGGGCTTCAAGCACGTCCCACCCAAACTTTTCCCAGTCTTATCCGGACTGCTCAGAAGATGTCTATCCATCGGTGAGTTCTCCTCACTTTTGAAATAAGCTTCCGCAATTCCAGTTCCAAAGAAAGATCTTGAGTCATGACCTTTCTTTTGAACTGGCCAGCAACTGGAAGCTGGTTGATAGGACGGTAACTGGATGGAAAAGATGAGTCATGGGTTATGACGCATCTGTCTCATCAAGCTACCGTCCTACCAACCTGCTTCCAATTTTTGGTAGGATTTTTTGAGCAGTGATGATAAAGCAACATGTCGATAACTTCATGTAATTCAGAACCTTCTGTCTGAAACACAGCAAGGCTTCGAACACTCTCGATCAAGTACAGATATTCGATCGCATGACACTGAGCATGTGAGTTGAGTTGAGGCAAAGCGAGACGAGTAGGTTACCATGGATATATCTAAGGCATTTGGTGAAGTCATGCATTCTATGGCGGAAGATAGATACTGACACGACAGACTACCAATTCGCTGAGCTACCTGTTTGCTGATGGACTGGTTTCATGACAAGTCGCTGGTAGCTGTTAATCCAGGAATTGAGATGGAGCCTTGCTCCCTGATTCTATTGCCTGATAGCTTAATGATGTGTTGGTCATTCATCATTTCTTTTGATTCGTGAGTGCATAATACCCACAAATGCTGACGTTGGGTGTTCACTATCAGTCACCCAGTGGAATTGAAGAGTGATCTGCTCAGTATAAATCACCACGTAGGCAGTGTGGGAAATCATTTTTGTACAGCAGAAAATGAGTGGGTCCCAAAGCTGACCCTTGAGGAACTCCTGAATTGACTTGAACATGGAGGAAAACTTCTGAATTAGACAACAGACTCATGCCGGTATTGAGGAAATAATTTATGGATAACTCCAGAAGAACTGAGCCTCCTAAGAACTGCGATCCTGGCAGGTCAACAATTCGTCCACTAATGGAATATTGCTGGCATCTGTGGTCTGGTGTCCCAAAGCACATCTCAACCTTCTCAAATGGATTGAGAAATGTATCAAGACTCTCAAGAGTGAAAACTTGCGAGTAAGTTGCAGCCGCTCTTTTGCAGACGCACTGTAGCTTCATGTGAACTCTTCTACTGATGTTATTTCTATGTAATCAGCCTTTCAGTTGATGAGTGGCCACTCAGCTTTAAGAGCTTATAAAAAGATCCACGCAGAGCTGACGCTGTCATGGGCCATCATATGAGCTACACGTGTGAAGAGTAGCCCGAAAAGCTTCCTTGTTCGCACTACACAGTTTTAGATTAATCATCCTCAGACTTAACAAGCCCTACCTTGACGAATAAAATCTTGATCCTATGAAGAGGCGTGAGAATAGGTTTTTCATGGGGACAACTAAGTAATTGAGTTTATTCATTTCTTTTCACTGAGAAGCTCTTAACTTTGCTCATGGCTCTTTGCAGTGCTGGCGGTTGCAATGCTGCAAAAATTATAATACTTTATTCTTGCTAATATTACCATCATGATACGCAACACAACATTTTGTTATCGAATGTTATCGAAATAATTTCATGTGTGTTCAATTGTAAATTTGGAGAATTCTTGCTCTTATCATCATCGCTTACCAATTGAGTCTTCATCTATATAATATACAAAATAGACATTCAAACACACGCCTTTTAATCTGTCATTTAATGATCTGAGGGCGTCGCTTATCAACCAATTTTGATTGAAACATATCAAATGGATTAGGTAATAATTATAGTAATTCAATGGTCGGCAATGCTGACATCATTCGTCAAAACAAACCGCATCGATGATGAAGATCAAGTACTGTAATGAATGACTTTCAACACTTCGAAATTATGAAGAAACGAATTGATTATTTACAGAATGACCAGGGACTTTGCTTTGACGTGACGACATTAATTCCTTTCAGATTTGATAAATCAATAAATTGGAGAGTGCAATGCTAATTGAAGTTGAAAACAGGGATTGAAAGAATTTTATTGATGATATTAATACGAATTCCATGACAGGAAATGAGCAACAAACATCGGTGGCGAAAAATGAACCAATTTTTCGAGCTCATTACGAGAATGTTTCGCAGAAGACCCAGAAAAGACGACTTTATGCAACGACATTGGAAAATGAAGCCAGTTTTCAGAAAAATGTTCCTGCAGAAATTAACTAGTCCTCAGTAATATCAATTGATCATTTAATATCATCATTCATAAATCATTTGATCATTTAATCATTCATAAATCTCATCTAAATGTTGGATATCATACCTGGGTAGCTCAAAATTTCAAAAAATCGTAAAATCCTTCCGGAAAAATCGTACAAGAAAAACCCTTTAGAAATCGTACAAAAATCGTGCAACTCAAAATTGTCTATAATTTCAATAAAAATTAATAATATAATTCGTGCATTCCCTACTCAATTCACGTCTCTTTATGCATTCTTGTACTAAAAACAGATATGATAATCTAAAGGGTGCATAATGCGATCAAAAAAACGTAACAATAGAAAAATAAAACAAGAAGCGGATTGCTTGTGTGTCTGATAAGAGATATGATTTTCTAAAGGCAAGTAGGTGATTAATCACATAATACGAAATTATATAATAGAGATAAAATCTTAAAACACCACACCCATGTACAATGCAGAAAAGCGTAGGCCACTCTGAATTCCAAATAGGCTTTCGTACACGTAGAGGCGTACGACTAAGAATCAGAGAAAGGTTTATAAATACAAAAATAGCCTATGCAGTAATGAGACAGAAAAGCCTACTCAATAACGGATGAGACCTACATTTACTAGGCATATTACACCTTTATAGACCTGTTCCACATGAGAACTTGCCCATGTACGAGTATGTTCATGCATTACTCACCGTAAATTTACGTCGAGGTGTATATAACAAATTAACAGTTGCGAATTTAAAGGCGACGGGTGGGTGAGTTGGGTTGGGGACCGGTCGCAAGCCTTAGTAAGATGAGATTAATTTCAGAGGTGGGATCAGAGCTGCGTAATAGCGATCATAGGGTGGATGGCAATTTACAGGCGTCATTTGCGTTGAAGGTTGAAGTTTCAGTCGGGGCACATATACGAGCCAAGCTGCATCATTGGAAGCGATCATAATCACCAACAAATACTTTCATTCCTAACAAATACGAGTTCAGTTAGTATCAGCATCAAAGCTTTGTATGGACTGGCTTTCTGGCTTTTAATGCGGATAGGCCTATGTTGACGCCTCGGACGGCCACAACGTACAATTTCTGAGAAGCATCTGCATTGCTAAAATGCGTTTGACTGAAGTTCACACTTCAAGTATGTAATAAGAAAGTGACTTATTCGATAGAAAAATTCCTAACCACAATCGAGCACATTAATTTCAAAAATTCCTACAATTACACGATTGGCTGAAAAATTGAAAAAATAGAAGAATCGTACAATTTTCCGGAAAACTCCGAAAAATCGCGCAACTTCCTGGAAAATCGGAAGAGTATGCAGGCATGTATGTACATATAAGATGGCCGCCAACAGGAGGTTCAGCAAAAAAGGTATCTCCTTTTAAAGCTTCATTGACCACAAGTTAAATCAGGCTGCTAAAAATATGCATAACCCCCAAGCGCTTCGCTATTCTTCCGGGTGGGGGGGGGACAATTCGCTTAAAACCAATGACCATTTTAGTCAACAAAAACGGACAGATATACTATAATTTGCATCAAAAGGAGCTTTATAAATGGAATAATGAATAATGCTGTCAATATTTCCGAAAAACATTTAGGTGATAATTCATTAGCTTTTCATTTGTTAATTTGCAACTTGACTTCACAGTAACCAAGCTATATCCAATGTACTATGATTGGTTGAGAGTGGATAGTGCTGCATTTTGAATAGTAAAGAACAGCGAATTGAGTCATCACACATTTTTTGAAGACTACACTGGAGATCTACACTGGATTTGAAAAACCTCAAAAGAAGTTTTACGATGTAAATCTTTAACTACAATGTAACTAAATTTTAAGTTTTTTCGTTTTTGCAAAAAAAAGAAATCTCCTCAGGATATTTTCGCACGTCTGGTATAATTTGATGATTATGAATATGAATCATTTATAGTCATCATAGAATTCAGAATCATTATAGCATTGGACTTTCCATTTTAATTTAGTCTAAATAGCCTTTTTCATCAATATTGGAATCACCTGTCGAATGATGAATGATAATTTTAGTAACATAGAAGTCGTTCATTGCCCTGACGATGTGATCCGGGTTGATCGTTAACCTATTGACACTGTGTTGTTCAGTGTCCGATGATATTGCAATGCACATAGTGGTTTTGCGGTGTGTCATTAAAAAGACATCATGAAATCTCAGTTTCTCGGTCATGTTATTTCAGCAGTTACCTTTAATGGCAAGTTTCTGCTGTTCAAATTGCTCAGGTATCTCATTAGGAGTGTTCATTAAGTGTTCATTAGGAGTTTGGGGACTAAATAGAGCTTTCAGTCGAATACAAATGCAACATTTTCATCGCACGTAGATCATGGACGATCCTTGCAGGTGGACTATCTGGCATCTGATGACTATATCAGACAACTGCAAATATATAATGCGACGATCGTGAATCAAAGTATATGTATGATGAATATTGAACGCATGGAACAATGCCTGTGTCGCTCACATACCATAACTCAACTATGCTGTTATCAATCGTAGGCCTATGACTTCAGACAGACAACATGATAAAACTAAACGATTAGGTATATAGCGACTTACAGATAGTTATAAAGAAGTCACAAGTAGTTGTTTCAGTTGTCTTCCGAGGTGATACAATCCGACTATCCCGATTTTCCTGGGTACAAAACTTATAATTTAAAAATAATATAATAATGTCACTGACACTTCAATGTTCCAATCTCTCCGGCGCCCGGCGCGCTTGAGTTCGGCTTTCCTCCTTCGCCTCTACAAGATTTTATTGAATAGGCAGAAGGCAATGATATAAGAAGCTTCAGACTTACAAGCGTTTACACGTGAAACTTTGTTGCTGCAACCTGCAATCAATTTGAAGAGGCCGATTACACTTGACATTGAAAAGTTGCTAACACTCGATAAAAATTGCTACTGACACCTTATTGATCTATCATGAGCCAGAAAATTGCGGGAGACTTGCAGGAGCGCTTGCACATAACACTTTTGGTCGACAGTTCTTTCTTCCGTAGTCATCGAGAAAACAGATAGCTGCAGCAGTTACAGAATAAATTTTAACGAAAAAAAGGAAGTACAAACGGCGAATGTGGGTTCGTGAATGCATTATGAGGACAGAAGAGCTTGGATTTTACAATACGATTATGCCCGAACTACGAGATCAGGAGTAAATCGGTGCAAGCTGGCAGTTTTTTTAAATAAGTTCCGCTCCCGACTTTGAAGATGTTTTGGGGCGAATCGGATCTAGGATTAGAAAGTCGAACACTTCCATGCACGGGTTCGAGAAGCGGTCGAGTCATGGGATACCGTTGGTAGTGGAATAAAATTATTCGTAGAAGTGAATAAAGTAAAAACCACACTATTACGGAAGAATGTTATTGCTACATGCAGTTTTGTGTTAACTGATTTAATCTGGAAAGTTCTAAATCCGTTTTAAAAAATGTCTTCAAAAAACACTTCTACGAATTGATGTAATGTTAAGGCACTGTCACCCGTAGTTAAATGAATAAAGTAAAAACCACATTACGGAAGAATGTTATTCGAGCTTTCGACCGTCCTTCAGACAGTCATAATCATGAAATGAATGAAAACATTTACACCTACACGTACACCAAAAGATAAAAATGAAGAAGTTAACAGGTAAGAAAAGAACAGAGCGTGCCGACACAGGAGGGGCGGAATGACATGTGCAAGGAGGCTCAGACATCTAAGATAAAACATTTCCAACACCGCGAACAACGAGATTAGCAACATGAGTATTTACATTAATGAGGCCGGAATTGAGATTTACAACATTGTCGGGATGCGATCTTATTACAGATTATTCTAACACTTTTCTGGTATGGACGTCATTGCAGGGATAAATCAAGCGGGCGCTATCAAAATTAAAGGAGTGGTCATTATTTACAGAATGCACATATAAAGCATTGTTCATGTTATGATTACGAATATCATACTTGTGATCTTTAATCCGAACGTTCAAAGAACGACCGGATTCACCTATGCAAAATTTATTGCAGTCATTACAATCAATGCGATAAACGCCAGAAGAAGGAACGACCTTGGGGGCATTGGAAACCACAACAGACTTAATCTTATTAGGATAGGAAAAGCTAACATTACAATTCAGGTGCGAGCGAAGCAAAGATTGAGTGCGAGTATTCAATGACGGAACATATGGGACACAAAAACGCGAATGGAAGGAATCAGAGTCAGAACGAGGGTTTGGTTTATAAAATGAGGATTTACCCTTGTACAAGGACTTATTAAGTACAGATTGAGGATAGGCTAACCCCTTGTCCATCAAACTTAGCGTTGCACATGGCTTGTTCCTTTGCGCTTTGAGAGTATGTAGTCCTGAATTTTTGTCTGATGAAGTTGATTTCATTTTCGCTTCACTTTCTGCCTTAGCCTATCCTCAATCTGTACTTAATAAGTCCTTGTACAAGGGTAAATCCTCATTTTATAAACCAAACCCTCGTTCTGACTCTGATTCCTTCCATTCGCGTTTTTGTGTCCCATATGTTCCGTCATTGAATACTCGCACTCAATCTTTGCTTCGCTCGCACCTGAATTGTAATGTTAGCTTTTCCTATCCTAATAAGATTAAGTCTGTTGTGGTTTCCAATGCCCCCAAGGTCGTTCCTTCTTCTGGCGTTTATCGCATTGATTGCAATGACTGCAATAAATTTTGCATAGGTGAATCCGGTCGTTCTTTGAACGTTCGGATTAAAGATCACAAGTATGATATTCGTAATCATAACATGAACAATGCTTTATATGTGCATTCTGTAAATAATGACCACTCCTTTAATTTTGATAGCGCCCGCTTGATTTATCCCTGCAATGACGTCCATACCAGAAAAGTGTTAGAATAATCTGTAATAAGATCGCATCCCGACAATGTTGTAAATCTCAATTCCGGCCTCATTAATGTAAATACTCATGTTGCTAATCTCGTTGTTCGCGGTGTTGGAAATGTTTTATCTTAGATGTCTGAGCCTCCTTGCACATGTCATTCCGCCCCTCCTGTGTCGGCACGCTCTGTTCTTTTCTTACCTGTTAACTTCTTCATTTTTATCTTTTGGTGTACGTGTAGGTGTAAATGTTTTCATTCATTTCATGATTATGACTGTCTGAAGGACGGTCGAAAGCTCGAATAACATTCTTCCGTAATGTGGTTTTTACTTTATTCATTTAACTACGGGTGACAGTGCCTTAACATTACATCAATTCGTAGAAGTGTTTTTTGAAGACATTTTTTAAAACGGATTTAGAACTTTCCAGATTAAATCAGTTAACACAAAACTGCATGTAGCAATCGCAATGAATTGTTTTCACTTCACTTCATTTAATTAAATGCATTAATTGATTAATTAATTAAATTAGTATATTTGTTATTGCATGCATCCAGACAATGTAAGAATAGTACACCACATTTTCATACCTAGGTATATATGTACATAGAAGCTATTGCAGAAAGCGTATAAGTGGACTTAGACAAGGTATGCAAAATGCAAGTCGATTCTACAGGCATAGGCCTATTATATAGTCTATATGTTCTTCATATGTTTTCTTCATCGACGTTTCAATCATCGTCATCATTATCTTCTGATTTACCACGTGAAATGGCCCAGTCGGTTGACAACCCTTAGTAGATTATCAAACGATTACCAATGACCAGCAATTTCGACCAGAGTGGCATAACAAGCACTTTTGGTAGAATCATTCTATCAGGCGAGACGCGGGGTTCTGTAATACGTGTGCATTGCACGCTGTTCGAAGCTCTATTCAGTTTTAGTCAGCCTTCATCAATTCTGGATATCGATCGTGAAAAACGGCTCTTGGAGATGTGAAGAAGTTATTTCCGATTCAAGCTTCATCTATTAGGCAAATGAATTCAGTTAACGCCTAGAATCAGCAGAAAGCCAGAGAAAAGAACAACATGAAATAGTCAATATCCAGCCTGGAAAGCTGAAAAATTGGAGAAAAAAAGTGCTACGTACAGGTAAAAATAGTGCAATTCTTGGCGACCAACAAAATTCCATTTCTGAGTGACGATTCAGATAGCGATGTGTTTAGAAACTCGCTGAAATCGAGTCTGAGGTCCCTCGTCAAGACCGCTTAGTCAAGACTAGTTGCAAAATAGCAATAGAGTCTTCTTTGCATGCATACGCCATCGAAATTGGATGTCTCCTCAATGTGCAACTGCAGTTGATACATTATGTATTATCATTTTGGAGAATCTGACGACGCACAGTCTTTCGAAAGAGACTGTGTTATGAAAGAGCCAGTTCCATGAGTGGGAGATTAGCACGAGTGCAAGCTATTATTCAGGGAGAACCAAAAAAAGCATTATGGGCGTATTTCCTCAGTCATCAACTTCCTACTGTTGAGGTAGTTTCAACTATAGCATGCTTCTTAGTTCAAAGCACAGTACTGTAGAAGTATAAGAAAAATGTCAATCTGTCGTCAATAAGGGCATTGAAACAAATACTGAAGCCTAAAGCCCCTCCCTACTTGAGGCCCGCTGACCTGGACACTATGACTCAACAAACCGTCTAATCAAAAATGTCGCTGAAATCATCAACCTATTGAAACCAAGTAGCAAATCTATTAATGTTATTGAGGACTTGCCGTCAAGGGCAATTGGATAACGATGATTACATGTACATCTCGTCGTGGGTTAATGCTCATACTCTTTGGCTTGAAGCGCATTTTGGACATCTAATGCCAGTAGACAAGATTTTACGAAGTCGCACTTATCTAGAGAATGCCATGGAGTTGATGTCAGATGTAAAAGACATGTTACACTAAATTGAGGAACGAAGATCTGACACGTAGACGCGTGAACCTGAATCTCCTGGCTTGTCTTCGGCGAACAAGTTTTCAGAAATTTTTAAGATAGATCCAGGGTTTTTTAAGGTTTTTGCTATTGGTCGTCTGATCATTCCCCAGGGTGACTCTCAAATCGTCTCAAGATCGACTTTCATTAATGTGAGCCTAACGCACTCAGGAGTTATAAGCAAAAACAGAAGTGATGAATGCAGTACAACATTCAGCATAAAGCAGTGAATTTTACTCGCGATTCTGTATGTACGTGTGCAAGGTGACTTTTCAAGTCGACTTTAATTACATGTGCTATTTAGACAAGAGACTCATTAGCAAACATAGAAATGTATTTTATCATCATGTAACTAGTGTCCGCATCCTACGCCACTCATTCAGGTCGTACAAAGAAAAGTAAGAAGAAAAGGCTCCCTTGATTATGACTGACATGCATCTTACAAGTGTTGATAACGATAGCGTACCTCTTCTCTCCATTCTCCATGTCAATGAGCTATCTTGAGATGAATTCTCGGCATTGATAACGGATGAACGTTCAAATTCATGGTACATGTCGAAAATTCCACGGTGCAGAATCTGACCCGTGGAACACTTTAAAAACACTGATAGATAAAACATCTGTGGCGACGAGTAAATCTGCTGGCGCATAATTCAACACGGTCTGTCAAGATTCCAGTTGAGACTGGAGAACTGTTTCTGGACATAGAAGCAATTGATATGTACACCTAGAAGAGTTGGGATCCCCATCCAAAAGAAACGGAACTAGCTGCATTGAGACGGTGCGATGTCTAGCGAAGAAAGATGACGGTGTACCCACATCAAATCCTCTTATACCTCAAGAAATATTGCAAGCTCCTCACTTTTATTGCGACCATGGCCTGCTCAACGGCTGCATGTGAAGCTTCTGTTCCTGTTTTCACACCAGTGACAGACCACATAGACGCAGTATGACAGTCCTTTTGAGCAAAATCAATCTCTCTTGACTATTTAGCGGTTTCGCATTGATGGGCCATTCCATTGCTTAGGAACAATTCCATCGCGTCCTAAATCGCCCACAACTAATTTGACTTAAATATGTACAAATAAATAGCCTACCTTAAAGAATTGCATGCATTTTTCATCACCAGCTATGCTTGGCCAAGGAACCAATACATAGTCTACGTTCAACTCAAGAACAATGAAGGTCCATAAATTATGTGATATCTGCAAGCACTATTGTATTTTCGAATGGGATATCTTATGCGAGTACTGTTACATAAACTAAGGTGTGCACGCACGTGTAGGTCCGTAGTGCGTTCAGCTCTTGTTGGTCCGATGTAGTGACCAGCCTGAACATATCTTGTGTGTTCATCCACCCGATCTTCTCTCTATTAAAGGTCCCTACGATGAGATACGACAAAACCCTGGAGAGCCAGCAAGATCAATGTAATCGCGGTCATCTTCAAAAACCCTCGTGATGCTCTCTGGTGTTGAAATCTATCGATTGACTTACTAGCAACGATAAATTAACCTCAACATTCTTTAACGGTCGGCATCACACAAACAACTCTCTAAAGAAGAATTATACATCAGAAGTGACAGTCTCAATTGCGAACGATTATGTACTTCGACACAGAAGCCATGCTACACTCAATTTCAATGATCAGCCTTGCGGTACCTTTTTTATTCAGTAATACGACGCTAATGCAAATAAGATTTAGGTCATTCTAACAAGTCCTATTTCACAACAAAAAGTGCATTTGCTTTACAATGACGCTTTTAGAAGAAAGAAAATTGTTTGATGTACGCGCGCTAAACAGCAAATACAAAAAATGTTGACGCGAAAATGAAGTTGGTTGATACAAGTAATGGTGACAGCCAGCTTAAGTCATAGTAAGTATACAGCAGTTATAGTGTAGACTCAAAAAAAGTCAGCATGATAGAGTAAGTATATTTAGGTTGAGTGGCAACTCAGCATTTATTAAGTCTCCAATTTGTATGCACTTTATATTTCATTGAATGAACTTGACACAAAACCCAGCACCACATGTGAGGTCATATAAGACATCGGATTACATTATCCGATGTCTATGTGTGAAATATACAAAATTTTGCACTTATGGAGAAAAGTACACGAATTTGACTTATTATGACAGCAAAACAGAAGACAGAAAAATGATTTACAAATCCTACACATCATCGGTAGTATATAAATTGGCAAAATTTTGACTTTTTTAACGATTCGATCCGCCTTGCTTTTTTTACTAGTTAGACCCGCCTTGGGGTACTACAGTACCCCACCCCATAAAATAAAGCAATCTAATTCGCTTTGCTACAAAACACCTAAGCTAGAGCTGGATGACATAAAACGAGATAAAATAAAACAACTACAGTCTAATTGCTACTGAAAAATGTACATCAGTCATGAAGCGTCTTAAAATGTACATCAACCTAGAAATCTTGATCACACTGGAAGTAATTGAGAAAACTTTTGTTATTTATTCACACGAAGAACACAAAATATTCTGCTGGAGGACAAATGAACAGTGAGCATTTTTTTGCATCTCGTTTTTGTTTTGCGATCTGTCCAGCTCGACAATTTGGTGGCACAGGTCGACATTCTACTCGAGTGCCGAGGCAGCTGCGTACCAGTTAATTGGGCCTAAAACTCTTGATTTCATCATTATTTCGATTAAAGCTATCGTAGCAATGCGATTTCCGTCCGCGGTTTTTGAATATTCTTTTGCCACCAGTGGCTTGTGCTAAATTGTTAACATTTTTAATTATCACACAGAAACCGTTTGGGATAACGTGAATCTTGCTTTACAATAGGGGTATAATTTCATGCAATGTGAAGGATCTGGAGCAAAAATGCTGTACTTCATTTTGGAGTTTGCTTATTAGCTTGAAAGTTAAGCTTTATTATGCAGCGTTGATCAGTGAAAGAAATTCTTCATGTGTTGATGAACAAGTGAAGTATAAGCACACAGTCCACACAGCATTCATGTGCGACCATTTTGGAAGACATAAAGACTGTAAACTCGTGAGATATTTAACTTAACACTAGAATTACCATGGTGTCGAATTTGACACCATCCAATGTTTAGGCCATGCGTTTTATGTAAAAAACCTATGAGTTCCATTATTCCTCTAGTGACATTTATTTATTTAACTAAAATGGCCAGATTCCGAGGTTTGGTCCACAATCATCTAACAGATTTTCACTGGCAGACGTTTGAGCCGACTTTTACCGAGGTGTCAAATTTGACACCATTGGATCACTACTCTTCGATACATCAGTAGTACTTTTAGTAACGAGGGAAAGCGGTGCTTGCAAGTATTCAGGCTTTCGCAGCTAACATTTATGCATCAATACTGATCTTGAGAGATGTTTAGATATTGTACTTGCATTGTGGGATCACAAATTGAGCAGTCTATGAATTATCAGTGTGCAGTTATTTTAGCATAATTACAAAAATTGCAAGATGCACATTCATAAGACTATATAACCATACTGACACCATACTGTGCGTCTCATGTTTTCTAATATACTTTATGTAGTGACTAGTATACTACTGCTTGTGCCATACATACCTTTCTGAGCATGAGTAGAAGATTTGCAGCAGAGCAAGCCTATCAACGCATGATGAACTTGGCTTCGGACGCCTTAGGCAGTGACTATGATAGTGAAGGTGAGGGAGGACCCTGTAGCCGCTCCGGAGTCAGTCGGTGATGTGAGTTTAGCTGCGTATTCGACAGATGACAGTTATGGCAACGACAGTGATGAAGAAAACTCCGCATCATCAACATCGATTTTCAAGTCTCCAAATGGTACGATATGGGTTCCAATGACTACTTCAAGAATTGGCCGAGCTGCATCTCAATGTATTTACCGCAAGAACTGGTCGCGGTTATTATCCGATTCTTTCAGTTTACGATGCTTGGCGAAAGAGCATTGACAGGAGGACTTTAGTTCATATTGTTGAATGCACGAAAGAAATGGCGTCTCTCAGCGGTGACAATGATTTCAACATTGACGTCAATGAATTGGAGTCTTTTATTGCTATACAATATGCTCGGGGGATATATGGCAAAACACATCCGGTTTCATTTCTTTGGAGTGAAAAGTATGGTCCACAATTATTCCGAGAAACAATGTCACGCAATCGATTTTATCAAATTCTCAAATATCTTCGATTTGATCGAAAGACAACACGACGATCAAGAGTTGAGTCCGATAAATTTGCACATATACGGGAAGTTTTTGAAAATTTCCGCATAAATTGCGTCGAGTCATACACTCCAAATTTCAATCTGGCTGTCGACGAGCAGCTGTTGCCTTTGAAGACCAGATGCAGCATGATCACATTCATGCCTAGCAAGCCTGACAAATATGGGCTCAAGTTCTGGGTGCTAGCAGGGGTGGATTCGAAGTACGTGAATAACATGCCATATTTAGGAGATATCTGCCGTCATTTTATTGGCAGAGTGAGTCCCAGGTATTGTTCGTCAACTATCAAGGCAAGAGAAACAAGAACGTTTGTCTTCTGAGCTCGATGCACTCTTCACCGAATACTGACAGCACCGAAAAGAAGAAACCTGATGTGAATTTCTACAATAAGAATAAAGTCGGAGTCGATGTATTCGACCAGATGTCGCGTCAGTACAGTGTTCACAGTGCTTCCCGTCGGTAGCCGCTGGCGGTCTGGGCCAATATTTTGGACATAGCACTGATCAATTCATGGATTATCTATAGAAAGAAGACTGAGGCAAATATATCGCGCAGATTGTTCACCCTGAAATTGATCGACGAGTTGCGGAATTCTCAGTCAGGAAGCTGCTCACCCGACAAGTGCAATGGCAGTGGATCCGGTTGAACTGCAGAATGTTCCAATCAAAAGGAAGAAATGCAATGGGAAAGGATGCAGAAATAACTCGGCATCAGTCTGCAAATGCTGCAAAAAATCTACGTGTGGTACATGTAGCACTGGAAAAATGGCACAGCTAGTGATGTGTAAGTCATGTGCAGGACAGTGACCCTACGAATACATTTCTCATGCATCTGTGATGTTGAAACATTCTGAAATTTCTATTTTTGTTAATCGTTCAATACACAGTTGTATTCAATCAGCTGATTTTCTATCGTAATATTGTCAGATAGTTAAGCGATGATCAAAAATTCGTTTCGTATTCACAAAAAGTGAATTCAGGACTTTTTAGCATTGGCCTATAGGCCTATACGCTCATTCAATTCTGATAGATTCGGTAGCTATCTGATGCAATTATAGCTCTACTACAATCGATTATTGAGATCATTTTCTTTTATAGCTAAAAAACCGTTGTTTAATGACTTATGCTATTGATTGAGAACAAAAAATGCATTGGTGTCAAATTTGACACCAAGGTAAAAGTCGGTTTACTTTTTTTCCGGTAATTATAGTGTTAAGATATCTGTGATGAGTAAAAGAATATCTATGATAGCTTCAAAGTTCTGGCGCATTGTCCGATATCTTCGTTGAGGATACACATGCATCTTCCATTTCTAGTTCAGGTGGTTCAGATAGTTCCAATTCGATTTCATATCTGCCCAAATGGATTTCAGATATGATCCACATGAATCTCCAGTTGAATTCAAGATCTTTTCAAAGTTGAGCTTCTGACAGATATCTGAAATTCAGCTAGAGAAATCTGAAATCCATCTAATGTCTGAAATTCATTTAGAAAGATCTGAAATAGACATGGAAACGATGCAGTTGGTACCAAAAGTTGACATACAGGGATGATAGAGAAGTTTTCGGTCTTTGAATATTACATAATCTTTACAAACGACTATAATTAGTCTCCAAAACAAAGGCAAAAACGTCGATCACCAAAAAATAAATTTCAAAATTCCGGAAAATTTTGAAAAAATTGGAAAAATTTTCCGGAAAATTTTTTGGAAAATTTTCTGGAAAATTTTCCATTTGCATCACTACTCGAGGGTAAACACCAACCATCAGCATCGCTTCTTTCACAGAGGACCGTAATGGAATAAGACTTGACCGGCTCTGCACAAGAGGCATTGCCAGTTTATATGCCAATTTTCGTTTCTAAAATTATTATGACTTTCATTGACATTATTGCGTTCCGTATGCTACTTAATATAGCTAACATAAGCTACATAATCAATAATTGTGAAAAAATATGACTAGCCTGCGATTGTTCTTCCACTTTGAGCTGTAGAACTTTTTTTGTAGATAACTTTTCCGATTTTGTGGCATTATAAAAGCAGACAATTTCTCCCTTACTTTCTTCCGGCGTGAGATCCCATTTACTATGTTTCTGGCAAGACGTCTTCCAGATGACTCGTGTAGTGTAGGCCACAAAGTACCATCTCGGGAAATCAAAGTGATTACTGTCGATGTTATCCAATGTTTCCGAATCACTCGAGCTGTCGTCGCTGTGGATGTAGACCCGTAGCTAATAGCTATACGCCCAAAACTTCATCGACTTCAATTTCTCTGTGTAGAGAGTCGTCGTGTAATGATTCTTCGGATAATTGATCAGAGGTTAGAAGGCCTACCTGCGCTACATTATCTAATTATATTTCACCGCTGGGATCATTACCTGTGTCACTTTCAGAATCAGAATCAAGTAATTCACGTAGCTGCCGAATAGCTATTGTCTTCGCCAGACGAGCCACGAGAACTTTCCCGTGAACAGGATTGTAGCTGTAAGCGATTACCCACTGGAAAAGCCCACATCAGCCCGATGACGGTTGTCTACATCGGGCCGATGTGGGAGAGTTCCCGATTTTCCCCAATAGTGCCAATGTGGGTTAGCAGATGTTCTGCCGATATACATGTACAATATCGGCAGGACAGCTGCTAACCCGTGTTACGCCGTTATACAAACTGTTAAATCGGTAGCTATTTGTATTAAAAGTTGTCGCAGTAATAAATACTTCTACTAGTTGTCACTTATTCATATACATTACAACAATACATTATATGCAGGAACATTCAATTTTTAAATGCTACAATTATAGCTTTAAAAAGGTTACCTTCGTCAAAGTTCGTTTTAAAATTATTTATTATCATGTAACCGTCATGTACCTTCATGTGTGTGCCTAGGCATAATATATGCCTCAACCTACAAAGCTAAAAGATATATTGAATATGGTGCATTGATGTGGTGGTGGGATACTGGTGTTAGAATATATTTGATAAAATGAAGTGTCGGCAAACCAAAAGACAATTTGTTAAAAGAACAATTATAAACCACGAAAAGGCTACACCCTGACTGAAAAAAGCAAAACTACAAGATGTCTCAACTAAATGCAGTTTCTACAGACCGGAGATGAATAATCACTACAGACAGGATTGCGACATCTGAGGCAAATCAATCTGGTTTTTCTATCTTTCTTTGATCCACAAAGTCGGCATCTCCGGCGATTTGTGAGATATTGAGGTTCAGAATTTTATGTTGAACTTTCATGTGATTGCTGTGAAGTTGGTTGTTGACTTGAAATATCTTGATCATTGCTCTGAACTGAATAAGAAGTCGTGATAGATGTATGAGTAAGAGGCGTCGTCGATGTGATTTGCCTTCATTCCATCCAGGATGCATAGAAATGAAGATGACACACGAGTTGTATGCAGCAATGTTCAACATGTTGTAAAACAGACATTGGCCATCTTCTGGTTCTTCTTTTGCAGCTATACGAACGTACCACCTGATCCAGCGTATCGACTCCAGATTTTGAGTGGTTATAATCAAGTATCATGCATCATAGCTGGCTCTGCAATGTATCACTTATTTCTGCAGTTCGATGATTTGATGAAATGAGGGTTGCTTCGTTTGGGGACGTAAGAAACAATTGAGCAATTTGGTAGAAAACCACCCAGTGAAAAAAAATGTGCTTGGCACTAGTAATTTGCTAGCACATAGCACTAGCATTTTGCTAGAACCTGTGTCCATCAAAATATGCTCCATTTATGCTAGCACGTAAATGCTAGTAATTTACTAGTATATTGATGCTAGCAATTTACTGGTAGATAATATACTAGCATTTTGCTAAAACACCGTGTCATATGCTAATTTATGCTAGTACATGTCAGTAATTATTGGCTGGTATTACTACTAGAGTAGGAAAAATGGGAGGAATTTGCGACTGTGTCTGTACTACAACAAATTTTTAGATGTGGTATGATTTTAAAATTCAACAACACAACCAAGTTTCAATTGAGTCAGACTTTTACTCCCTCGACTTACCAGAGCTCTAGAAACCATACTTTGCCTTAGGTCTATGCCCGAATAGCAGGTGAACTCGCAAACAATGTGGAACAGCTCAAACACATTCCAGTCAAAAATTCCTTTTGAGTTGAACTATCTCAAAGTGATATGTCTTCCATTGCATTTCCCACGCATTAAACATTCCATTTTCGAACTAAAACAAAAAGTTGAATATGTTCAAATCACACAACACAAAGCACATAATAATTCTATCCAGGTGTTCTGCTTTATATAGACTAGCTCTTATTTGTAAGAAACAGAGACTATGTAGTTGATGCAATCACAACGAGACTTGACATGATACAAACTGATCAAGTCAGAATCAACTTAGAAGTTGAGAAGATCAAATCAATCATCATTGATCAGCAAAATTTCATTGAGAAATATGAACAGAAGAAGCGCAAAATGAATCTCATTATTAATGGAATTCCAGAAAAATATATTGCTATACATGGCGAAATTTTGAAAGACGATGAGTCAAAAGTCAATTATATCTGCGACGAAATTTGTGAAAACTTTAACGAAAATCATGTTGTTGAATGCGTTCGTCTAGGAAAAGGAAACTCGAATAGATCGCGCCCTATGAAAGTTGAATTCAGCAACAAAGACATTCGATATAAATTGTTGAGTGGTCAGAAGAAATTGCGAGTTTCAAACCCTAACATTTTTGGCAAAGTTTTTTTCAATCCCGATATGTATTACTTAATGCGAAAGGAGCACAAACGCCTGCGTGATTAATTGAGGAGTTTGAAGGCCTCCTCATCAAGCAACGATCAAATATTTATTAAGAAGGGATGCTTGTACAAGAATTCGAATGTGGTGGATAATGTTGATATCAATAATCAATTATTTTGACAAGTCGATCACAAGGATAGTCAATGTTTATCTTTAAGCTATGATGCGTTCGATTCGTATCTTTGTTTTCTGATTTCATATTATCCTGAAAGTATTGAAAAAGTTTGTCCTTTAATGCACTATTTTATGAAATCCACGTATTCAGAGGTCAATATCCCTCGTCAAAGTTCGAGTTGTGATTCTTTCAAGAATATTCCTTCACCTGTGCTATGTTTCTATACAAATGCCAGATCTTTAATCCAGAAAATGGACCTATTGCGAGTCTATGCTGATGAAATGAAACCAATGGTTATTTGCATAACTGAGACTTGGTCTACTGACGAGTATCCAGAGAGTTACTTCATGATCCCCAACTTCACAAACTATAGATGTGATCGATTCGACCGTACAGGAGGTGGGGTAATGATTTTTATCAAGAATACTGTTCCTTCAACTATTGTTCATAGTATTTCTTGTAACGATTTTGATGCAATTTCATGCTATGTGGTAACTGATGATAATGAGAAAGTAGGATTTGCATGCATATATCGTCCGCCTCATTCTGTTAACGATGCTTCTCTTTTCGATTTCCTGAACTCAACCTTCGCTAATATCTGTGCCCAGTATTGTGTTGTTGGTGATTTCAACCATCCTAAAATTGATTGGAGTGACCCTACATATAACAGAGCTGATAATTCTATGATGGAATGGTTTTTCGCTAATGTTCTTATTCAAAATATCACTGTGCCTACCCGCCCTGAGTCAAACAATATTCTTGACCTAGTTTTCACTACTCCATTGATGATGGTGAATGATGTAGTCGTTCGTGAACGCTTTGGTACTTCGGACCGCTCAATCATTACTTTTGACGTGACACTATCATTAAAAAAGATAACTACGTCGAATACCAACATCTATCTTTATTCAAAAGCTAAATGGAAACAATTTCACCAAATGCTCAGAGATCATGATTGGACTCATCTTGAAGGCATGACTGATGTGAACGCTTTATGGACTGCTTTCCTACAAGACACTAGGTCAATCATTCATTCATGTGTTCCGATGAAAAGAAAGCAAGAATGGTCTCCCAAGTTCATAAGCTACGTGAGAACTGCATTCAGACATCGGCGACGATGCCTTGCTCAAGTCAAGAAAAATCCTACTTTTTCTAATAAATTACGCTTGAGAGCTGCCGATTCAAACCTCAGTTGCAAAATTGATCAAGCAAGAAATGATCACGAGGAGAAGATCTCTAGCCTATATGTAACCAACAAAAGGATGTTCTGGAAATATGTAAATGCAAAGTTGAAAGTCAACAGTGTTCCAAGGATATTTCATGATTTACAAGGCGATGTTTGCTTTGAACCTGATACCATAGCTGAAAAGTTCAATGATTTCTTCGCGTTATCATTTTCATCGTCATCACAAACTGTTGATTTTGAATGTGATCAAGTTACTAGTATCATGGACCCTCTAACGTTTGAGGTCAAAGACGTGTATGATGTGATTTGCTCATTGCCCAATTCTACGAGTATAGATAACGATGGTCTATCGTATACTCTGTTAAAGAAAGGTGCTCCAATATTTTCTGAGTTACTCTATGGAACATACAAATTGTCTTTCAACACCGCTTTACTTCCTGATGGTTGGAGGAACGTTCTGGTTACTCCGATATTCAAAGCTGGCTCGAGAAGCAATATATCAAATTACCGTCCTGTGACCATCTCAAGCACAGTGTGTCGCATTATGGAACGCATCATTCGCAGACATATCATAGATCATTGTACGTCTTTGAACATTATTTCACCGACTCAGCATGGATTTATCCCTCGTCGATCAATTGAAACCGCTCATATTGAATTTTATGACTACCTTACGAAAACATGTGATAATTTTACGGATATCGATCTGTTACTCTTGGACTATAGCAAAGCTTTTGAAAGCATACCACATGATCGCCTTTTGTCCAAATTACAATATTATGGATTTGGTTCAACTATGTTACGTTGGCTGAAGAGCTATTTTCATCAGCGAACTCAATCAGTTTTGTTCAAAGGCCATGTCTCATCCCCACGTGTAATAATGAGTGGGGTAATTCAGGGTTCTGTCATAGGCCCGATTCTGTTTACGTTATACACTAATGACCTTGACGAAGCAATAGTATGGGGCAAGATTGTGAAGTATGCCGATGATATTAAAATTGCATTTGAATGGTCTAGAGGCTCCAGTGAATCCGAGAATCATGCGCAACATCAGCAGGATCAAGATCGACTCGAAAGGTGGAATACTGACAACGGTTTGAACTTGAATGTAAGTAAAAGTTGTGTTGTTAATTTTGGTACTAGAACATCGGATATGCGACAATCATATATACTGTGTAACAGAACGATCCCTGCTACTAGAATTTTCAAAGATTTGGGAATAACTATCAATGATAGACTTTCATTTGATGAACATGTTTCCCTGACTGTTAATAAAGCACGTCGAATGCTTGGCATGATTTCCCGTTCATTCTCACAACGGGATATACATGCATCAATCAATCCATATAAGACATACGTCAGGAGTAAATTGGAGTTTGGTAACATACTTTGGCAGCCTTATACACAGAGAAATATCAAACTTGTTGAAAGTGTGCAAAGACGAATGACCAAAAGACTACCTAGCTTTGGACATCTCCCTTATCGTGAGCGGCTATATAATTTGAAGATTCAGTCATTGCAGGCTCGTCGAATTCGATATCCTCTCATTTTCTTGTATAAAGCTGTCCATGGGTACGTTGACCTCGATATTTTCAAGCTCTTTGATGTTGTAACAAACTCCTCAACTCGAGGTAATCACTTCCGCTTTACACAAGCCGCTGCCATCACAATTATCGCAATTATTTTTTCACTGGTCCAGCAGGAATTGCCCAATACTGGAATATGCTGTCAGATGCAGAAATAAATGTTGAATCCGTTTCAAAATTCAAAGTAGTTATTGAGAGGCTATTTCAAAGACTTGATATTTGGTAATTACTGGAAACAATGTACGCTCTCTTATTAACACTTTTTCTTTCATTCCGTGACTCCGCACCAATAGTTTGACAACTTGTGTATAACTCTTCTATCATGATATGCCTGGTTAGCCCTTTAGTTGGGCTCTGTATTTGTTTGCCTTGAGTCAAATACAATTATTATTATTATTATGTATACATCTTGGGAAGTAAACGGCTGTTTCGAAAATACATCTAAACATACTCATCTTCGATAAGTCGGAATCTTATTGGACGAAAGTAAAATGTAGATCCTCTGAACTCAACATCTCTTGAGAACAAACTTCTTTTTAAAAAGTAACACAATGTGAATTAAAATATTTATATTTTTGAAAAAATAATGTATTTCTAAAACATTATACATGATTTAAGTCTAAATGGAGCTGGAAAGCGTTATGCATGAAAAAAGATTTCACAATGCATCGTTTTAAATGTACCTGGCTCCGTACAGTTTTCATGGTGGTATCTTAATAAAAAAGTTCTATTTAAAGCAACGAAGATAACTTGCTAATTAATCTTCTAAATTAAGTTTGTTTAGTTGCACAATACTAAATGCACCACATGATCATTCCCGCGTTTGCTTCTCAGAAAGAGCAAAAGTAATTGAAATGCGCTGGGATTTAGTGTAGATTTGAAAATTCTACATCCAGATCCAACTGTTTCTATAGCTTTTCTACTAAGAAAATTCAGGGCTCTCCACATCAATGTCTGTGGATCTATATTGTGATGACGCAGATATCGGATGATGATATTGTGACTCCTAATAGAGCATAGTTCATACTCCATGCGTACAATAATGTCTATGGATGCAACTCTCGAAAAAGCAAATGTCACCGCACAAAACTACATTATTTACTTGAGAAAATTTTCAAAATTCATATTCAAGGTGAAATGAGTTTTGCATTCGAATGTCCATTAATTTCTTTAATCGAACAACGATATTGCCCATGGAAATACATCTTTGCTATTACTGCTGTCAGATATATTGATATTTTCATTCTTCATCATTTTGCATTGTCGACTACCAACTTTTTCATCCCTTGCACTTTAGAAAAGAAGTAAGTTCAATATTTTATATCTACTTTCGAGAAATCGCTTTTATATTTCCTCTATAAAATGTTGTGTTCTAGTAGCAAATTCCCACATAACAATTCAGCAAGCATCGAATCGCGAAAAAATGCTGCTAACAATAAGCAACTGAATAAGGTCGATTTTTCTGTATTTATTTTTTTATATATTTTCATTGGCTAACTGACAACTAAATCTTCTGACTGCATTTTTCTGCTTACAGCTTCTTTTGACTGAAATATGTGACCTTTCACTTTGATAGATGCTTAACATACTAATTGAAAGTGCTAGTATTATTCAAGTATTATTCTAGCATGTAGCATGATTTTTCCCATTGGAGCCACACAGCACAATTCAAGCATCGAAATACGAAAAAATGCTACTAACGAAAGCAACTAAATAAGATCGATTTTCGGTATTTGTCTATCTTTTTATTGTTTTTTATTGGTTAACTGACAACTAAATATTCTAAGTAAATTTTTCTGTGTACAGCATTTTCTTGACTGATATCTGACATTTTCACTTTAGTAGATGCTAGCAATACACACTGCATAAAAATGTCAAGATTATGCTCTTTGGTAACTATCATTTTAGAATCATTTTCTGATGCAAACGCTTGAAAATCACATAATAGTGAAAACTATCATGTTTTGATAACTTTTCAGAAAAATTAGTAAGTCCTAGAAAAATTCTCCGTACCAGGAGAATGCTAGTATTTTACTAGAGCCTTTTTCACTGGGCAAAGACAGCTTTCGAAAGGCCTACTTGCACTTGGTAAAGTCTGTGGAGGCAGTTCCGGTTTGTTTTTTCGAATAGTGCCCAAGTATGTCAACTGGCGCCTAAGCAAAGCCTGTACCAAATGCAAGCTTGAGAAGAAGTTATTTGCAATTATATTCCGCCCGGAATTAGAAATGGAATCAGTTAGTTCCAGTACCACCCGAGAAGCTTGCCAACTTCTCGACTATTTCTCGCCGTCCTGTATATATGTCAGCATTGTAGCAATATGACGTGCGACTGTCCGCCAGGATCCAAATCTTTATCCCATGGATGGGATGTACAGTACATGCGAAATCCGCATCGCCCTCTGAAGGTTACAAGCTGCTCATCAATAGTCATCACATCCTGGGACATAATTGGACTTGCATTTGGAAATGAAACAATTCCATATTTCTCGAAATGGCCCTAATTTTTCATCTGCTCTCCTTTCTATTCGTGTGTGAGCGTCGTCAAATCTGAGCCGAGAGCATATATCTGTGAATCTATCTCGGGGCATCGATTTCCTGAATATAGGTCGTCCATCTTCCAAACTCCATAATTGACTGATTGCCTCATTCTTTGAACAATTAAACTCCTGATAGAAGGAGGAGACCAATATATTTTCGTATTTCTTCTTCGTCTGTATCTTTCCAGGCTGAATTTCGACGACGTCCTTCTGCATTGGTATGTTGATTGATGATACGAATCATGTGAGGTGTGATAAAGTTCTCAAATATCTCATTCGCCGATGCAGATGACTGTCGAATCTGTCTTGATGGTCCTGGATGCTGCCTAAAAATATTAGCAGCTCTTTGACGACCTAACGTGTTGTATGGTGTTTTCCGCCAACGAACCAATTCAATCTTTGATATCATTTCGGCTTCATTTTCATCCACCTGCGCAATCGTATCTTCCTCAGAGCTTGATTCAGATTCACTATCTTCCGTCTGAGGATCTAAGATATGATCTGGCTCTGAATCGGTGCCGGCCGTATCTTCGTCACTGGTGTCATCAGCTCCACTTTCATCCATTGCCATGAGTTGTTGAAAAGTAGCTTCCGCTGTTACCCTGAGAATTCTCTGCGCCAAGATGTGAATATGACCATGCGCTTTGCTGCGAGAGAAGATATACCTGAAAACAGAGTGAATGGTGAATTTGTTCGATCATCAGCCAATCACAGCTTTCCGAACAAAGAAATGTGATACACATTGTCAGCGATTGTATCAACCGAGTGAAATAATAACCTTTAGAATAGGGTTTGAGTTTTGCTACTGTTGACACCTTGTAATTGCATTTGTGCTGTCACGAAAGTACTTTTATCTTGGCGAATGCAGTCAAAGACAATGAAGATAATATACAGGTTTTCCTACACGACAACGGCAACTACCGAATCAAGAGCGGCACTTTAATTTCTAAAACGTTTAAAGATAAAATATTACGTCATTTCACAATTGAGAGCGACAACAATAAATAAACTGCAGCAAAATAGTTCAATTGTGTCTCTATCAGATTAGTGAGCGGTATTTCACGTGAAGAATAAATGATATCTATTCGGTTTGATCCAAAGCCCTATATAGATGTCTTCACATCTGCTAAATTAACTTATCAATATGGAGCGCCAGCGAATACCTTCTGATGTTAAACGCAGGATCATTATGGCTCACGAAGCCGGAGATGATTATATTGAAGCCGCTCGAGTTCTGGGTGTAAAACGGGGTACTGCGTATTCAATAGTGCATCGTTATATGCTTGAAGGACTCATTGAGCGTCCCAGAGGAGGAAGACGACACCAAAAGATGGACGAAGATATGGCAAATACTGTGGTAGAGATTGTTGAATCCCAACCGGAATTCACGTTAGCCCAAATCAAAGCTGATCTACAAGCGCGGATGCCGGACAAGCCATCTGTCTCAATTCAAACTATCAGCACATGTCTGAGAAATCGTCTTATCTTCTTAAAGAAAATGGAGACTGTTCAAGTCAACCGCAATAGCCATGACGTCAAAGTGGAAAGGGCCGAGTATGCGAACTGGTATCTGCACACGATCAACGCAAACCATCCGCAAACATTTATTTTTGTGGACGAATCCGGCTTTAATTTATGGATCAGTCGCACACGAGGTCGTGCCAGACGGGGAGAGCGAGCTGTCAGGATTGCTCATGGACAGCGCGGGCGGAATTTTACTCATCTTGCCGGTCTCTAATGAAGGTGTCGTCCATCATGAATTCTACGAAGGCGGAACCTCCTGTGAGAGATTTAACTCCTGGCTGGAAGAAGCGTCCGTTGCGGCTGGTGCTGGACCTCGTGTATTCGTCATGGATAATGCTCCGTGCCACAATAGAGCCCGTGAAGTCAGTTTGCGAGAGGGACACTCTATTAGGTACCTACCGCCCTACTCTCCATTTCTCAATATCGCAGAGAACGCGTTTTCCATGTGGAAAGCGGCTTTCAAGAGAGAAGTAGCTGAGATTCGTGAGCAGTTACACAACTACACTGGACAACAGCGGAATTTGACCTTACTGCAACTCGCCTCCCAAAACATGAGTGCCATCACTGCAAATAAGATGGGAAGGTCTTCCAGACGTATGGGCAGATTGATGCCTAGACTAATTAATCGCGAGGATGTCTTACAAAACCATCAATGAATATTACAGTACTTGTTTTGTTTCATAATGGAATAATTATCAAACTTTTCCTTTTGACAAATTTTACCTTTTCGAACTAAAAAAATTATCAAAACTTTTTGTATTGACTTACCTGTTAAATAAAATATAATTGAATATGAAAAGCCGTTTATGATTTCAAGTTGCCGCTCATTAAACTTATAAATCCATTAATAAATTCACTTATTCAATTGAAAACGCTGCTGATTAACAGAAATACCGTTGTTGCATCTTAAAACATATTCTTTAATCTGATAGTCGCATTGTCGAACTGGCAAACCTGTAATAGACTGCAACTTCGAGCGAATCCTGAAATATCTATGATCAATCGTTAACTATCTATGTGTGGTAACTTCTGTCTTTCAATGTATAATAATTGTCCGATATCTTCATTCAGTGAAATGAAGTTGATTCCATAACATGCAGAGATAGGGAAGTTTCCAGTCATTATACAAGGTGTTTCAAAAGTAGGCTAACAGTAGAAATTGGCCTTGAAAAGCTATGTCTTAATGCTATAGATTAATAAGCTATGTCATAATAATCTTTTTCACGATGCCACAGATAGCTAATATGCCTTGTATTCGTAAGGGGCAAAAATTCAATACTCTTTGACATCGCGTAAATCATATTAAAATATCTCATGATCTCCAGTGTTTTCATGCCTACATATTTCACTACAACCCAATTTGAATCTATACCGATCATGAGAAGTCGAATAACTATCCAACATCTATCAAAAAAAAATTATTAGGAAACCATGTAAACAAGATAGTAGTTGTTTCAGTGTTACTGCGGAGAAGGAAGAACAGCTGACATTCGAATGTCCTCCGCGCCCCTCAACCTGGTGCACGAAGACGCTGTCGTCAACACAAGACAGGGAGGCGAAGAAGGAAGAACAGCTGACATCCAAATGTCCTTCACCTTTGTTAATTCCAGCCTCCTCTTAGACCATCGTCAGAAGCTTCTGACGATGGCCTAGAGGAGGCTGAAATTAATAAAGGTATTAACATTAAAACAACTACCATTTTGTTTGCTTGGTTTTCTAACAAAAAAATGAACAAATGAATAACCAAGGCCTATTCAACATATCAAAAAATTAATCAACTTAAAGTTGCAAAAATTCACGAACGCAAATGCTCAAAATGTCCACCATGGACATCGGCACATTCTTGTAGTCTTTCGGCCACACTGTGGCACACAGTTCTGCATAAGTTCCTGTCATCACTGATCTCTTGACAGGCATCTGTGATGTAGGAGCGGAGTTGAGAAAGTGTGTGAGGTTTTCGTCCGTACACTTTCTCCTTTACAACGCCCCAAAAGAAAAAGTCCATCGGAGTTAGATCGGGAGAGCGAGGAGGCCAAAGGATGCTACCACATCTCCCGATCCACTTTCCTGGAAAAGTGTCATTCAGATAGCTTCTGACACTCACTGCAAAATGCGCTGGTGCACCATCCTGCTGAAAGTACAGCTCATTGAAGTTGTTCAATGACTGCATCTCAGGAATCGCAAAGGATTGGAGCATTTGAAGGTACACCTCAGCCGTCACAGTTCTTTCAAAAAATACTGGCCCAATCACACCGTTGCTTGACATACCGGCCCAGACGGTTAAGCCATGCTGGTTCAGCTCATTTGTTGATACCATGTGCGGATTTTCAGGGAACCAGTAGACACAGTTATGTCTATTTACGTGACCTGATAGTTTGAAACTGGCTTCGTCAGACCAAACTATCTTGTCAAGCAAATCTGGGTTCTCCCGAATTTCCGACAACATGAGCACAGCAAACTGCAAGCGTCGTTCAGCATCATCCGGTAGAAGGTGCTGCAACAGTCTGGGTCGGTATGGTTTCAACTCAACTTTCCTCATCAGTCTCCAAGTAGAGCTTAGAGAAATGTCCAACTCCAATGAGGCTCTTCTTGTTGACTTCTTCGGACTTTGAACAAATGTTTGGGCCACTAGCTCTTCGTTTGATGTTATTGAAACTGATCGAGGGCGTCCTGACTTCGGTGCATTCTCTACCGAACCGGTCTTTTCAAATTTATCTCGAATGCGATAAATAGCAAATCTTGATGGAGGATTGCTGTGAAAGGCATCTCTCCATTCCATTCGCACCTTTTCAGCATTCTTGTTTTTCCAAAAGGATTTCAAAATCCATTTTCTCTGATCATCTTTTAGATGACCTGACATGACAGAAGCAGCAAATTCAAAAAAGCTTCAAGCTTGTTTAATTCACTTCAAGTCAAACTAACAGTGTTTGATTCAAATCAAATTAATTGAACATATCCATGTACGTAATGTCAGATTGGTGCTATATCTTGTCCATGATAGATTTCAAAATTCCTTTGCCAATGGAACGCTACTGCATAGACTTCTAAATGATAGTAGCAATTACTTCGAAGTCTATGGCTCATGTTGGACTGATCATGGATATCCATCGACTGATTCAGGTGTAAATCGCCAATAGAACGGTCAACATAGATTTCCTAGGGCAAAATCAACTGTTAGCCTACTTTTGAAACACCTTGTATGATTCATAGTCTTTGAACACAGCGCTACAACTGCGATTTGTTTGACAACTTGTTACAAAATACGCAATGTCACAAAGTTGAAAATTGATATACTTCAATGATACATCGGAAAAGTTCATTGGGTCAGTTTGACCCATTTCGTACTAAGTGTGTAGTGTTTGACAAAACATTGTTTTGAGATTCTTCTATGTGAGATATAACGTTTATAATTTGGTTATCTACTCAAGATACGTAAAAAATAAAAGTCAATGAGTTGCAAGTTCATTCGTTTATATAATTGAGATCTACAACAATTTGAATTCAAAAAATGGGTCAATCTGACCCGTCCGTAGTTAGAGGGTTAAAGGAGAAAAGAAGACAACATCTATATTTCGACATGATGATCCTGTATTGCCACTGTTCATAAACAAGCTCTCTCGAGTGTTCTCAAATTGCTTTAACGCTGAGTCTGATTCTGAGCTGGACGTGTTGCCTGATACAAGATCGGATATCACAATCGATGGTTGGGATGTTTACCAGTTACTGCAGAAACTGAAATTCAATCAATCACCTGGATGTGATGAAATTAGTGCTCGGTTACTCAAAGAAGGTGCTGAACTTATCTGCTAGCCTCTAGCAGACATTTATAGGGCTTCGATTGAATCGCGATCTTTTCCTCTACTCTGGAAAATGCTCACATACATCCGGTGCCTAAAGTGTCGAATTTAGATGATTTTTGAGAAGGATTTTCGTCAAATTTCACTGCTACCGATAGTCTCAAAGGTGTTTGAAAGACTGGTGCTTCAATCTATGAAACAGTCGTTTATCAAAGAATTTGGTTGTAGTCAGCATGCTTTCAGGCATTTCGCTTCTACAACGAGTGCTCTCATTGACATTCAAGACACTGCTACACTATTCATGGAAAGTTCGAAGAACATTGGTGTACGACTTACATGCCTTGACTTCTCGAAAGCATTCGATAAAATGCAACATCACAAACTCATCAATACTATCGGCGCCAAGAATATCAATTGTGGATTTTTAAGATGGCTACATTGCTTCCTGATAGATAGGTGCCAAAGAGTATGTGTAAATGATATTGTCGGTCCTCCCATATAAGTTGCGTCCGGAATTCCTCAAGGTTCCGTTCTTGGACCCTATGTGTTCGCCCTGTTTATTTCGACCCTTTGCACCAACTCCCCCTCGTCGCATTTGGTGAAGTTTGCTGATGATGTCCTCTTGATCGAGTCCTGTACTAAGGACTTTCCTAACCGGGATAACCTAAGCATCGTTCAAGATTGGGCAAGTACAAACGGGATGGTGTTCAATAGTAGCAAGTCTCGGCAAGTGTTGTTCAGCAAATCTAAATCGCTGAAAGTTCCACCATACGACGGAATAGTTGTGGTCTCACATGTGAATATCCTAGGCTAGGAAAGACACTAGAAGAAAATCTTTCTTGGAAAAGACATTTTCGAGGTGTGGTTTTAAACGCTTCACGTCGACTGTATACCATTCATGCCATAAAGCCATATGTCAGCAAAGAGATGTTGACAGAAGCAGCATTTAATTCATGCATTCTGTCTATTCTCATATATGCATCACCCGTGTTCTGTAAACTTCCCGTTGAGACTTACCAATTGGAAAATGTGATGAAAAGAGCTGACCGTGTTATTTGTGGTCCAGAGTGTCGCTGCGGAATCCTTCCTGAACTTTCAGCTGTGCAAAATAGGCTTTCCTTGAACTTTTACGCAAGTGTGGTGATGACAACCATCCTCTATACGCTCGGCTACCACAGAAACTCGAACGTTGTGGGAGATATCGTCTGCCTGTTCGCTCCTTTTCACGCCGTCTGAACTCATTTTTTCCATTATGCTAGCAAACGGTGAAATGCATTAGTTTTCTACGCTTGATTTACATAATGTACTATTCATTTATTTGTAACTTTCTTTACCTTTATGTCAACAGTAAATGATCGTATTTGTGATTTTCAATCTCATCAATAAACACATTATTATTATTATAACTAATGCTACACTATAACTGAGACTACACATGGTGGATAATGGTCATAGTGGACAAGTGGAGAGCGGATGATGGAGTTAAACTATAGAGCTACAGTGACCCTCTACGACACCGAAAACACTCGAACTATGCACACTATACCTAGGACTACACATGGAAAATACTTTTCTTCACTTGAATTTGTTATCGCCAGTTTCTTGATCCACTTATAATACTTCATGGAATCCAAAATTTCCTCATTTGTTCTTCATTTGTCTCCATGGAAGTCTCTTCTTGAAATGAAGGGTTGCCAGAAAGTCTACGATGCATCACGAAATGTAATGAATGCTGTCTCCGCCATCACTGATCAGCAATCCTTTTTGTTGTTCCGCTTAGAACAGTGATTAGTGGACCAAAATGACGCTCAACACTGGCGAATTATCTAGAAACGTACGGAAAGCGGCATTGACTGATATAACTTTGTGATTATCATTTATCAGATAGGTTTCTCAGGTGTTTCCACTACTCTGTGCAATTGTCTCCTCGAAGGTAAATGAAACACATCCGCTCTTTTATAGACATCACATGAATGAAAGTCAATATCCTAATACCACATTTTGGATGCTGAAGCTGAACACTTCCAATATTTACTCTGTGTGCAGAAACTTCTGAGTGTACAGCATAATCATCACTGTACTTACAGTAGTAGTATCTGAACATCGTTTTCTGCAAAGATATTTAATATATATCAGGTCCAATAGAAAAAAACAAGTATTAAATTTCTTTGGTTTTCTGTGATTCGTTTTGGAAGATAAGTTTGTGATCTTCAGAACTTTGCACATCATTCGTTTTTTACTTCCATTAAAATACGTAAAATACCTGCAGCATGCACGTCCGTGCAGTTTGCTAGCCTGATTAGTTTAACACTAGAATACTAAGAGTGGTCAAGTTATCGACGAAATCAATCCCCTTTCTGCTGCTGTCTTCTCTTCTTTTGTGAACTCCTTACCTTTTATTGCCCTCAGCAGAATTACAGTTACTGTGGCTAACTTTAATCAATCTAAGAATCGGGTAGTGTCATTTGGTGTCCACAAAATGCAACCGGTATGATATCATACTGAAATAGTCCATAGGCGATTTACTCGATTATTTTTCCCATATTCGAAAATTTGATGGCCATCAACCTAGCTTATCTCTAAGCAGAATATGGCGTCTCTAGGAAAAAGATAAAGAAAATTATATTTTTGTACACTGCAAATCATAAAGTCCTATTTAAGCAACAATCTGAGTACGAAGCGGGAGAGTGCTAAAATTACCGAGCCTAAGTTCACGGAATTACTGAAATGCTTGGTAGCTGATCATTTAAATATGAACCTCCTGAATTTCGCTGAAATTCTACCAATTCTGCTGTCTTTAATCATGTCACACAGCAACGTGCTATTCATCATTCGAGAGCTTGTATTCTCATCTCACCCGTTATTGTATTTGCAGAGCAGCAATAAAATATGAAAATCACTCCATTTACAAATTGCAATTTTCAATAAGAAAACATGTGAGTTATAGTGAATGAGGCAGGGGGAGAACGTGCATTTTCTTAGCTCTCTTTTGATATACTATTGTATACTATTGTAGTCATCAAAATCGGTGAACTAGGAATAATTAGTGATATCGTGAAGTTATCATGAGATCATGACTCTTTTGACTGAAAATGTCAAGTGAAAATTTCACTTGTTCATCAAAAAAGCTTATGTTTGGTATCTACAGAATCCTTGCGATGTAAGGAGTGCGAATATGTAAGACATATTCAAATAAGTACAATAGTTATTCTTCAAACTTCTTTATCATTTATCTCATTTATCTATCATTTTTCTCGTACACACAGCATGAAAGGCGAGCGAAGTATCAAAACAAAGCAATTAGCGGCATGTCGTTGTTCTTCCACATTGACTGCACATTGTCTACCTTGCATGTTTGTGTACTTTTGCGGTAATGAGAGAAATTTTGAAGAAGTTTGAAAAATAGCTGTTGAACTTATTTGATTATGTCTACATATCCATACTCCTTAAATCGCAAGGATTCTGAAGATTCCAAGCATGAACATTTTTGATGAAAAATTTAGAATATGACATTTTCAGTCAAAAGAGTCATGATTTTGTGATAACTTCACGATATCACTATTTTTTCCTAGTTCACCGATTTTGATGACTACTATATCAAAAGAGAGCTCAGAAAATGATCGTTCTCCTCCTGTCTCATTCACTACGATACTCACATGTTTTCTTATTGAAATTGCAATTTGTAAATTGAGTGATTTGCACACTTTGAGCACTGCTCAGTAAACAGTAAACAGTAAACGGATGCAAATCTATCATAGCTCACTTCAAGGATAAGAATACAGGCTCTCTACTGATGTACGTCACGTTGATGTCCTACACGATTGGAAGACAACAGAATCGATTGAATTTCAGCGAAATTTAGGTGGTCTGTTTTTTTATGATCAGCTGTATATTATGATGAAATACATGTATCAATATCAATAAAGGACTCGACACGAAGCCACATTCAGTGAGTCAGTGTGCAGCTTGTACTTGACGGCGCACGCTTAGACTTGGATAAGATTTCTTGTCTAGTCTTCCCAGCTGAGAGTGCATTGTAGAAGGTGTGTTGAATAGCGACTGAGGGAACGGGAAGGCTACCCACTGCACCAATCAGCTAGTCAACATAGTTTTTCATAGTTCCTGCACCAAAATCGTCACTCGGGTCGGCTCTGTCTCAGTTAGAGAGTGCTCACAACTGGTAGACGGGTTGCTGTGTTCCTGCATGTGGAAGTGGGTACAATGAATCCATTTCCTCTTATTGAACCTAAGACATCAATTTGGATCAGGCATTCATCGAACTTAGTACTTTATTCCGACGGCATAAACACGCGTGTTCCCTTTCACTTCAATGACGATGTTTGTAAAGTCGAATCAACCGATTTACACATTCTCCGCGTGGATATGTTGTGACTAAATTTGGCATGTGAATTGTCATTTTTATAATCGTGGACGGTAAGATGCAAATTTGAAAAAATTTGAACGACATTGCATGCGAATTCTAAGTTAGTTGTTCAAATCCACTATTGATATAATTAGCACTTGCTGACTGCATCTGACTATTTTAACCCTAAAACGACGACTGGCGTCCATTGGACCCAAACTTTCTTCTTTGTGTTACGGACATCAACTATTTACCAAATCAATTTCATTTTCAATGACATTTCTTAGCGTGGTCTACTTAAAGTTTGCTAGTAAATTTATCATATCTTCATTATTTTTCCATCTGGAGTGATTCAAAGTACCGGGTCACAAATTGCACGGCTGGGTCCATTGGACCATATTCATTGATTTGACAAGAGTAAATGCTTTCATATGCATTATACGTCTAGTTGAGTTCGTGACTGCTATAGGCCTATTCACACTGGTCGACGAAGATTTTTCGCAGTAGACTGAGTGAATTCTTTGCGAAGGTTGGTTTATCATTTCAGTGGTCGCAGTCAATTGAATGCGTGAAACCACTCATTCAATGTGAATGGTGTCGACGACTGCAGCCGATGTGTTCACTCCGAGAATTTACTGCAACCACTCCGACGACTGCGTGAATTTACTGCGACGACTGCGAGCATTTACTGCGGTAACTAATTGCATCTATGAAAAAGTGTTGAAATCATTGGTTGAAAACATTGGAACTCATCAGTATACAACAGATAGCATAACATCGAGCGTCTCAAATTCTTGACAGCATGAAAAGAAACAAGGCGGTTGCCAGTATCTTGTTATTGGAGCAATTAGAAAAGGAAAGGACCGTCGATTTTGGATGAGGCCTGCCATCGCCAATAGAGACTATCATATCGCTTACCTCCTTCAAAATTGGACGTCACCCACTTCCATGCATTTTCTTTTTTGGTCAAATTTCGGTAATCTTTTATTGTGTTATCATAGAGCAGGGGGTTGTCTTCAATCGCTTCGATTAATTCGCCATCTTCCATTCTTGCCTTTCTTGACTTCCACTGATTTGACTGCGACGCAAATGAACTATTTCATTCTTGCCGCAGTGATAGAAAACACGCGTGCCCCTCATTTCACATGAAGTTCGCAGTGACTCATTCACACCTGTATGCGTGTATTAGCGATACCATTCACACCTACGCAGTCAACTTCTCCTCCGCAGTCAAATTCAAGACTGACTGAGTGGTTTCTCGCAGTGGTCGCAGTGGTTGCAGTGGTTCTTCGCAGTCGACTGCTAAAGCATTCACATCAAATGATGTCTTCGCAGTGTTCGACGACAGGAGTTCGCAGTCAGTGAGAATCAGGCTTATGCAAGATGAAAGTTAACCTGCTACTGAATCATCTCTCATCAGTAATGTTGAACAAATGTATAAATAAATAATTTGTAAAAGCATGCCTATTACACGTTTGGTTTGATACGGTTATCATGATATTGATATCTCGTCAATCTCAAATCAACTTGACAAGCGTAGGAAAGTTTTCATTCTTTCTTCAAAGACTATATTTCGAATGTGCAATAGTAGCACATGCACAATGTCCATCACGAATTGCCGCTCAAAACGCAACCCGATTGCTATTCGGAGGAAATACTGGAGATGGTAGCGAATCAAATGGTAATTCGAATGACCCTTCAATAACTGGGTCCATTGGACCCCAATCGTGTAACACGGGCGTTTTTGTCACCGTCGCTTGAGGGTTAATTGACTTATTATGTACATGTAGTATAGAAACCATTGCATGAAGTCTATATGAAGTCTTTCCTCTTCATAAGAACATAGGTTAACCTTCGTTGATCATAACTGCAATTCAATGTATTCTGTAAATAATCATTTTCTTCAAGATGAATATGATTTAATAGATCCAAAAGCATTTGTGTTTAATTCCCACAGCAGTTTCATAGATGCATGTGCATATGGGATACTGCGGGTTTTTATCGCAGCATTTATCGACAGGTGGAAGTGCTAGATGAGTGCGAATTAAATACTGTGCTTTCGAACCGAAGGAGTTTTAAAATGAGTGCTAATATTTTCGGAAGCAAAAAGTAATAGATTTTGGGATTCATTTCTTATTTGTAGTCAGTACTCAGGTTCAGTGCTCTTTCCAACACTCATTTGGGACTTACGAATAACAGTGTTGAAAACCTTGTCTTGTCTCACAGTCAATCTCGCTGTCATCTTAGTTGTAAGACAAAAGAACAGCATGCAGTATATGCATTATTATTTCCCAAATCGTTGGTCAGTTCACATCCTGTTTCCCAAAATTGAGTTCACACTTCGAATCAATTAAAATGGAAAATTGAATGACAATGTACTACATTGTAAGAAAACACTATTACAAATATTCGATAGCAAGTATACATAATCAGATGCACTAATAAATGAAGCGAAGTCCATGATGAGTTGATGCACAACGCTGTTCGAAAGCTTCTTATTTTTGTCGAAATCGTGAAAAAAATTATTATATTACTGTACATGTACTTTATTACTGTATTACGAGCTCTTTGCTCTGAAGTTTAGCTTAAGTAAAAAATCTTGAGGAAGGTAAGCTTAAGAAGCTGGACTTTCTCAAAGCTAAAGCAGCATCTGGTCTTTTCTCCTGTACCCGAAGACGTTTAAACTCATTTCTCCCTTAGGCGACGATCTTATGTAGCCTAAAATTTCTTCCTACTCTACATTCACATGCTTGCCACTTGATCAGGCTGTCCTACTTTGTTAATTTTCTATTTTGTATGTGACAGTTTTGTATCAAATGTGATTGCTTGTGATTATCAATCTTTGAAAATATGCGTTACTACATGTAGTACTACAATGGACAATGAGAATACAGCAAGATTATGACTCATATGTTTTCAGCAGTTAGAAGTTTGGTAAGTTATAAAACTACTCTTATCTTTCTGAGACTATGGAGGCTCCATTGGCATTTCTTGAGTCCATCCGCGCTTCATAACATCAATCATTTCTTTGTAGGAAGATCGACAGTGGGCTTCTTGCCCACGCAGTTTTCTTTGACCCAGCGATTCTCCATGGGGTTTAAAGCTGACAGTACACGGGACAGAAATTCGACGACAGTTTTAGCCCTGGCCAATCAAAGCCAAGGTTACATGGATAAGCATTTACTTTCATGACTCGCCGACAGTGAATGTTGGCATCCGTGTAATGAGGTGACGACGGTTGAGAAACCTGACCTTGACATAGTAAATATTCTCTCCTAGTGTAATAGGGTTTCGACAGCGAGTTGCGAGGGTTGACGACAGAGCACCACGACATTGCCAGGTATATGACTCACTGAAGCTGTTTCTTCTGTCAGAGCAAGTTGACAACAGTTCTACTTTTGACGACAGTGTGTTATTAGAATTACCTATGTCTTCATCACCCAAACTCAACTGGACAAGCGACAGCGCCGAGGCTCTCATCGAAATGTATAGGGAGAGGCCGTGCCTGTGGGATATTCTTTCCACAGAATGCAGAGATCGATTCAAACGAGAGGAGGCTGTGAAATCGATTTCATCTGCCCTAGGATATCCAGAAAAGGAGATCCTGCGCAAAATACACAATTTGCGAAGCCAATTCGCTACAGAATATAACAAGGCGAATTTAACAACATCAGGAAGTGCTGCAACGAATTCAAGGTTTTGGCAATATTATGAGTCGCTGCTTTTCTTGCAAGACTCAATAGAAGCCAGGAAGTCAAAGTCCAACTTGAAAGTAAGTTTGAAATATTTTTTAATATATGCATCATGAAATATTATTGATAAAAAGAATTATTTAATCAAAATCTTCGTAGACCTAAAGTCCGGTTTCGAGCTCATTTTCTATGCTATTTGAATTTAAAAGGCGATATCGGATTCTGATCAAAATCTGCACATAATGATATTGCTTGAATGTCGTCGACAATTGTCTAATTACATTCATGCTGTTTATGATGTTTAGTAAAAGAGTATCCTACACTGATGAGAGCTAATGAGCTCGAAACCGGTCTATAGGTCTCCAAAGATTTTGATCAAATACCATAATTCTTTTATTACATAAATAATTGGAAACACCTTATGCGGCAATAACATCTAGTTCATAGTTTATCATGAACTAAAATTAAGTTATTGTTTTCTATCAGTATCTACCAGTACCGATCAATGGCTATCTTTTTCAGGCATTGTACATGTACAGGGTGTCCCAAAACAGCGGTCGATCTTTAATCTTAATTCGCGACTTATGTACGTCAGATCTCACTATATATTTATGACTAACATACAGTAGAGGTCTTGGGAATTATGTTTATTTGATTAAAAGTTCGATCCAACTTTTTATTCTATTCACTTTGCGATGATTTTGAACAGTTACAAATTTGATTTTGGCCTACATTTATAGATGTATTTCCTTGAAAAATTTTTGTAAAAACAAAAACATTGTTAAATGATATTCTAAGGCTCAACTAAGTTCAACTAAGGCTCTTATTCATTTATAAGACTTATCATGCATGGCTCAGGACCATGATCGGTGTGACACAAAATATATGAAATTTAATTGTTAAAGCTCGAGATGCTGTCAGTTGACCAAGCTGTGAAGAAACACATCGCTGATAAGTTATTGAGACTGATTGAAACCTTGAATGATTAATGCAGAGTTAACGAATCTATTAATGCTTTTCTTAAATTGTCATCTTGCAAAACAATGTATTAAGAAAACAATTTCGAATGGATTGAACTTTTACTCGATTATACCTAACTAACTCCCATGACCTCTACTGTATGTTGGTCATAGATAAATAATGAGACATGACTTATCTAAGTCGTGAAATATAATTAAAATTTGACCGCTTAAAAGGAACATAGTAAGATTCCCTCCTTTGAAATAATTTAGATGTACGTGTATGATATAAACTTTCATTTTCATTGAACGTATTTATCGTATTTACTCCCCGATAAATGACCATATAATATCTTATATTTCGATTCTTGATGTTGAGGAAGAACAATGCGTGATAGGCTCTCTACTACAGAAACTATGTTACGATTTAATGTATAATCAATAATCTTTAGCCTTATTTTAACTCATTAAAATTGTTAGTAAAACGCTAGCAAAAAAATAATAAATTGAATTAACAATATCAATACATGTATGTATTATCATGATCTAAATACGGCTGTATTGAAAAATAAGTTCACCATCAGGAGACACAAAATAGTCATTGAATTCCTCGCGAACTTCTCTAGCGGCCATCGAAAAATTGTTACTTCCTTGATATGGAAGCGAGAGAAAGCTTGAAACCGGTACAGGTTCAGCTCTCCATGTACCAGTAGTAAGTTCCCCATTTTCGTTCTCGTGATCGACAAAGTCAATGGGGGCATAAGAGTTTCTCGAATTTCTCAATAAATAATTATGCAGACAGCATGACACCAACACAAGTGATTGACATTTTTCGGCGTTCAAAAGAATTGGACGTCGGAAAACGCGAAACACACTGCTCAAAATGCCGAAGGCATTCTCAACACAGCGACGGGCACGTGATAACCGATAGTTGAACACTCGATTCTGCACAGGTTGGTTTTTATGTGGATACGGCTTCATGATATCCACTCGTAGAGGGAAGGCATCATCCACAACTATAACATACGGAATCGGAATGTCACGGTCTGGTAGATTTCGGGAGGGAGGTATTGAAAGGCTACCATTACTCAAAGCGGTGTATAATGCGCTTCTTGAAAACACTCCACCATCAGATATTCGCCCATTGCATCCAGCATCCACATAAATAAATTGATAATCAGCATCGACCAATGCTAACAACACAATACTATGTGTCTTTTTATAGTTGAAAAAATAGCTTCCAGCATGTGCCGGTGATTGCATGACAATATGCTTTCCATCAAGTGAACCTATACAATTAGGAAAATTCCACTTCGACTGATAACGTTCTGCTAGCTGCAACCAATCCCTTTGAGAATCAGGGACCTGAAAGAGGGTAAATCAATATTTTTAGTATCATATACTTGCAATGTAGATAATATATACGCTCGTAATACATATTAATGTACCTGATGCTGTACATGTATATTTGAGATTACGATTATTGGGGAAGTGTATACAACACGTATGGCATTGAATTATTCTATTCAGAGTTAAAATCCATAATTTCTTTTCAGAGTGAAGGTTCCGAGAAGGAGAACAGGAAGGAGCCTCCCACAAAGAAGGCGAAATTCGATGATAGCATCATTCAGAAGGCAGTAAGTATACTCGAGACGTCGGACGAGTTCGATATCTACGGTACTTACATTGCCAGTGAACTACGCTGTCTGCCGAAAGTGTTGCAATTACGGCTGAAGAACAAAATCCAGAAAGCGGTACTTGAAATACAGGAAGAACAACTGCAGCAGATAACCTCATGTGATAATGACCCCGCAGCTAATGAGTCTTTCTTGGGACTTTTAAATTCCATTGATGCATAACTGACTTTTTGTTCTTTTTTATTCTTCAAGTAGTAGGATTTTTATGAAGATGTAAGGCCAAGTGCCGATGGATGTACATTGTACTTGTATATGAACATAGACAGATTTCACGCAACTAAATGCGACTAATAAATTTTTTTAATGTTTGAATCACGTTTTAATTGAAAGAAGCATGACATAGTAATCATTTTTCTGTTCATAATCAATCAAGAAATCAGTTAATTTTCTCCAATACCTGGTAATTTCTAGAGCCTCACATTCTACTAGAGTATTCTAGAGAGTATTCTTAGAGTATCTACTCTAATTATTATACTTTGCTGAACTCGTCCACTCTATCAATTTACAGTATCTACATATATTTGAGCAAGGGATTAAATTGTTCACCTTTAGGTAATCATCTTTCAAACAGTTGAAAAGAGCTTCGCAGACTTCTGGAATGAACCTTGAGATGGTACATTGAGGAAAACGGAAGAGATAACCTAATGACGTAAACGAATCCCCTGAAAAAACAAAATGTTTGATAATTCAACGAATTTAGAAAAATTACACTGTCAAATATGTGAACCTATCCAATTCCTAATCAACTAGCTTCACCGTTTTTATATCGGTCCACAATTCGTTATGAAATAGGTAGAAATTGTAAATTAAGGTATGATAATTATAAAGTCGTATATTTAGTTATTTATTACATTGTAATGAGAAGCAGAACACAAAACGCAAAAACTCACAAAAGATCCTATAGTCCATGTGCAAAACCTAGGGATCACTTTTCAACTCAAATAACAATTAAGGCATATTTTTTCTTATCAAAGAAAATCTTATAATCTTGCGTCTTACGGGTAATTTATTTTCATTTATTTTTTTATATATCTTCAACATAATAGCCATGAATTACCATCAAAATATTTTAGTTATTTTGTTGGCGTTGGCTAATTCATGCATGACGAGTGATTTACAGTGTAGTAATATCAAAAAGTAATCTACGTGGTTATTAAATTGTTGCCTAAGCGTAAAAATAATATATATTTCAAGATTCAAGATATGTATATACAGTATCGTCTTACCTGATGCCAGAAATCTCAAAGTTACAGCTAATTTGTCCTTCGGGGGTATTGGACTTCTCATGATTGTTTCTTGCTTTGTAATGGATGGTCCAACTTTCGATAAATTATCCTCAAATTCTGTTGCGGACATTCTAAGGAATAGTTTCAATTGGATGGGGTCCTCCATCCTAAGCTCCTGCATCAGTGTCGAACAGGCACCGAGTTGACCTCGTCGTAAGATCCATTTTCTGGTCCAACATGATCTGCGTTTCTTTATCTTCTGTTCGTGTAGAAGGATTATAGCAGCAGCCTTTCTCTTGTCCATCACGTAGCTCAAAATGAAATTAAGTGATAAGAACGAAAGTTTTGGTGAAATACTGTCGTTTGTGTGATAGGGTCTCGACAGCTCTGTCGAGACACTGTCGGCGAAATTATGACGTCATGTAACCGGGGCAACAGACTTCTAGCGCAGTCTGTCTAGAGAAGAAAATTGCAATCTCGTGTAATCGACTTTTGGAGATTTCATGACGACACTGTCGTCGAATTTCTGTCTCGTGTACTGGCAGCTTAAGGCTGGTTTCCAAATGGTCGCGCGTCGTGCGTAATGCAGTCTTCCACAATAGCGCGCTCTGATTGGTCAATGTTTCACGCAGCTGTGCTTCAACTCGAAAGACGGTTTCCTATCAAAGTCTACTGCTTAACTGTGTGCGCAACCCTTGTGACGTCACATGTAATGCAGTGCCTATTGTGATTTCAAATATTGCAGTGCCATGAACGTCGAACTTTCTTGTCGCAAGAAAAGTGAAGATAATTGTGACATCAAATTTTACGTGACAGCGCGGAGTGTGAAGCGACCGACGACTCATTGGAAACCAGCCTTTAGGCCAGGGAAGTTGCCAAGCCAACCCTCAAGAAGGTCCCTGTCATCTCGTGCAGCGAAACTCCTTTTGCAACTCCATTTTGTTGTAGGATTGAGATGTTTGGTATGAACATGAATTGAGTGTCATTTCCTCATAAACGCTTAAGAAGTCTACTGAATTTACTGATGATCCAGGTGGAACAAAGTGGAGTGCGCAATGTCAATTGTCGGGTACCGGAGTGTGGCTGTGGAACTCCATATCATCACCAAGCTTGTGAGATAACAGCTTTGTTGGTGTAGCAAGTATTGAATCTCTTGGTCTTCTTTCCATCTGCCGATTTCATTGGAATTGAGACATCTTGGTTTCATCAGAAAACTTAACAGTAGCCCAGTCTACCAGTGTTAATTTTTGGTTAAGTCGACAGAGAGCAAATCTATCGCAAGTACGTATCTGTCGGAGATAAAAACGATTTCTTTATTAGCTTTGAAACCAAATGTTATGGTCAACGGAGTTGTCACATTGCTGCACGAATTCCCTTGACTTGAGGACAAAGTAGCGCAAATTTTCGAAGATGATGCAAAGGGATGGTTCGCACAAAGAATTGATCGCAGCACAAGATGGCTGGCAACTTTTTGAGGGTTGGCCTGGTAGCCTCATTACCTAAGCCCCACTGAGAATTGTTGGGTCAAAATGAAGCAACGTATGAACAAGCACTGTTGCTCATCTTACAAAGAAATGATTGATGCTGTGAAGCACGCAAGGACTCAAGAAAATTTGGCTGAGTGGTTGGATCAAATCTAAGACTTACAAAAGGTGCACTCTGGATGCTTGGTGAACACTTAGCGCAGAAGAATGAGGGTTGGATGATAAAAATTCATCTACATGGAAGAAAGGCGCTCACCTAATATGCTTCCGAGCAATGTATACAAGTGCGACGCCAAGCAGATCTCGTCATCTCAAAGTCAAGAGATACAAAGCAAAAAGACACTTCAGTTGATGGAACACTCGCAGCAAAGCATCTCAGCACGATGATTTTGTCCTACTTGCGCTGTCGAACCAGCATGAGACGTGAGAATGATCGATGGCATCATGCATGTGAGCAGACTAAAAGTGACGATCAGACAATTTTCATGTAATAAATCCGACGTGTTCCGCAATCAGGTATATGTCAGTGGGAAGCACAATTTGTATCAGATATATTCACATAAAGCACAGATAAAATGAGTTAAAAAGTCAACGTATCTATAATCACAGTCGTAGAATTTACTTACGAGCATATTGTTTTAGAAGATTTTAGATTCCTATTTTCGTTTTTTCATAGTTGTTTAGAAGTCCATGCTATTGTTCTGCGTTTCCTCAATTTTCTTGATCTGCTGGATGTTTTGAAAATTCTGCCGGCGTTTTAAGGGCACTTTAAGATTAGCTGAAACTGTCTATAATTCATGTATTCACTACTTGTACACAGGCATGAAAGTCGAAAGCAGAAATTAAAGATAAAATTTCGAAGAAATACTTTTTTTGTTGTGTGCTTGAAATGATTTCTATACTCTCTTAACCATTAGAGGTTATGACATCCTTTTGACATTACATCATTCGACAACTTTCGACTAAGCTAGACATCGAAGTCGATAGAGCAGTTACCAAGAATAATATTAAAAGCAGAACTTAATTTCGACGGAGTTCAATTAACAGACATGACTTACCACATTCCTAGGTCATTCGTTCATTTTAGAAAGGAATTATGTGAACAGTTTAGACGATAGGAAGAGTGAGTTGCACTTCGAAATATTACATACCTAGCAACATTTTATTAAAAACACTAGTAAACCATTTATAGAGTAAGTCCCTACTCTATGAAACCATTTTTCAAAAAAAATGCTTATCTACATATTTTCATTGATTCTGGTCAATTCGACCTGAAAAAGATGAATCTGAGGATGGCCCTTGTATTTCATCGTTTATTCTTTAATTAAAGGGTATTCAAAAGTTTTCATGGTCGTTTAATGTAATAAAAAATCTCCTTTGAGAAAAATGGACGCCTATGAGAACCAAAAGCTCTAATTGATTGACATTCCGGCGTGCATGATGCAACCTGGTATAGCCCGGTTCCTGCTTTGTGTGTCAAAGTAGATAATGTATTAAAAAAAAAAAATACCTGCACCTGTGCATGTATGCGCTATTATCTCATTTTGTGAGTATTTCGGAAATTTTTAAATGAATGCTTGATAACTGATAGCACACATTGTACATAGAACTTAGTTTCATAAATGAATATTAAAATATGCACATATAGGATCAACTTGTCAGCCTTGCTTCTCAACATTCAGGTACGTGCATCCGAAATTCCTGGCTAACAACACAAGAAACATAGTAGCCACGCTCAACATTGCCAAAAGCCGTAGATCCAGACTTGCTATAAAGCACATAAGCGGCGTTGAAGTAACTGTGAAATTGGAAGTTTGAAGCATTGAAACATGCTAAATATCATCCAAGCTGTCATACATGCTGTTATATAACTCAGTGACAAGTGATTTGTTGTTCTCTTGATGCATGCTCTGTTACTCTTCTTGACAATAGGGAATAACATGTATTAAACTTCTCGATTTACTATTCACTCACTTGATATCTCGACTATGTTGTCAATATGTACGGGTAAAATAATTACCATAAACACAATGTCATGTCACATGAATCATCATGAATCATCATGAGCATAACTGCTAGAAGGAAGAACACATTGTACACAACCCGTAGACAATTAGACATGCAAATGTTATACTCAGGGAATTTTCAGATCTTTCAATTACAAATTTACGGAAACATTTGACATAGAACACATTATAACCTACCACACAGGAAAGCTATCAGCATTAAAGATGTACGCATGCGTTGCAATAATACTGATGATGCTGGCCAGAATCACATCATGACTTATCTGGTACACGCATTTTGAACTCCAAATATCATATGCATGCAAGTTAAAATTTGCCGGTAAATCGTCGTACAAGAAGGCCTTGATAGGCTAATATGTCAACTAGTTGTATTTACTGGGCTCATGGCTAGCAAACAGTTCTTCTGTTTGTCTTCCCCTTTCAGTTTAGAAAGCAAAGGGCTGCATTTAGTCAGAGAAAAAGCTCTCGAAGAAGTTAGCAGAATTTATTTGAACTTGCATTTTATATTACACCTATATCAAAATCACTTTACCATACAGGCCGATTACAGAGAGGTGACCATCGACCGTTAAAAGGCACTGTACGCCGAAGGCCTGTCAGTTTAACTTTTAACTTCAAAGAATTCTCGGCCAAAACTTTGGAGAACTTCTCTTTGATTTGCTTTTGAATTGCCCGTAAAATTGAATTTATGTCACATTTCGGTCAGCTCTATATTGAAATGACTATCAAAAACAATTGGTCTGAAGGAATGTTAGGCTAAATAAAACTGTTTAATGAAAAAACTTCAATTTTATACGTGGCATCGATGATGATGCCATTTCAAATCAAATTGAGACATCAATTATAATAATTCAATACATTTAATTTATCACTTTGGTGCATAGACTGCATTGTAGTTGAGATTTGATTTGCTAGAGGATCGGATATTCCTCATAATTTTTTTATCCTTAGATGACAAGTTTGCACTGTGACAAATTATCATGACACTGGAAATGTGACTCTGTCAGAGAGCTTGACAGAAAGCAATTAAGATTAAGAAGCATTTGTGCACAGCAGATTTTTATTCTTAATAAGTATGAGTGAGAAGTCGATCTGTACGTTGTATCTAGCTTTTATTAGAACAAATTTTCTGATGGCAGTGGTTTTGAATATCTGAGAGTTGTTGCTATTGAATTGTTATTTGAACAAGAATTGATACTATGCCTGATTTAATAAGCTTAATTTTCAGGTTTTACGTCTAGAGATAACCTGCAAGACGCAAGAAGTTATTTCCTCAAATCCTATTTCAAGGTACATGTAATTGCATATAATTGTGGTTCGAACAGGCATCCAATGTGTAGCAACTCTGTTGTGAATATGGCACTGATTTCGGGAAGGGTTCCGCAAACAATGAATCTTTTCCGGCCAAATTCAAGTTAATTTTTTTCGTTCCGGCCGCATTATAGAATTATCATCCTCTACATGCATATAATAGTATCAAAACTGATGTTTTATTTGTATCATTTAATCATTGGATCCCCGAACTATAGATTTCAAATAAACTAAATGACTCTATTAGATTTAAGTACTGATTCGATAGAAAACAATCATTGATTAAACGAACAAACTGTAATTGATCACAGAAAGAAGGAATATCAATCTGATGGATGCACTTAAATTTCAGAACAATGTTTATTGAAATTAGGTTCCAATTTTATAACCGCAGCTTTGATTAGATCCAAAATGTGCTCGCAAGTAAGTCGATTTCTGTGTTTATTTTTTACATAATTAAGAGACGAAAATGCTTGTTCGCATGCAAATGTGGATCCAAATATGAAACTGACAATCGTGCTGATTTTGCGTAGATTTTTGTGATGAACCTTTCACAGAATTGAAGAATCGACTCCGAACTGCCGCGCTGTCGTTTTAATACGTCAATTGCTCGCAATTCAATCAGCTCCGATTGACATTGTGGAAGAGCTTCCGCAGATACAAATGGTGCATAATACGATCAATTCATCTGGTTGAACCACCCATGGATCAGTCAAGAGTAAAGAATAATTTCTGGGATCTAAATCCACTGAATCTTGTTTTAAATTCGGATTTCAACGATTCGATGCAATTAATAAATAAAAAAATGGAAGTGGTCACTGTGTGCCAACTTACATGGGTGCGTCAGTGTGTGATTCACCGAATGTTTTTACAAGTGCAACCGTTGACGAGTCGACTTGGATAGTTGAACTTGCGTTGATTGAAATGAAAGCAATAAGAACTCACAAATCAGACCCCTTCCGGCCACAAAACCTAATTCTTGGATCAAGTTAACCTGCCACATGCGTCCGGAAAAACCGTGTTTACGGAACACTGCCTTAAATTATGTTAGAGATTAGAGAAATGTACTGAATTTTGGGGCAATAGTTCTTTTTCAAACTTCTTAAATATTTTTCTCATTACCCTTTAAAGTAAACATATATACAAGGTAAACAATCTCCAGTCGCAGTGAGAGAACAAAGACATGCCTTCGCTTATTGTTTTATTTTGAACTTTCGTTCACCTAAGAAGGTGTGAGTAACTTGGTAAAGATACCTGGTGTCTTCTTTGCCTCAGGTGTGCGTTGGAACTGCCACTTCAAAAATGTGACTATGAAGGCCATCAAAAGTTTGTCATCAGGAAGGCCATCAAAAAAAAAAACGGGACTCTGTGTGTACTCTACAAACTAAAGCCTATCGACGGTGTCAATTCCTTTTTCTTAAAAATCAGAAGGAATACATGCACAATCATCCTCTAAGAGCCTTATTCCAAAGCAGACAACCCAACCAGCGCAATCCATTAACTCTACACTACGACCATCCGCGGTTGAATAGTCAATCCTACTTTGGTCAATCTAGATTCACACAACTCAGCTTCGACAGAGCATCCTGCACACTTTAGAATCTTCCCCTGAAAGTCTTCAATCGAAGTACACATTTACGCTCCGAACATGTGCACTCAGTTTACTAAAGTCATCACAATTGATGTCACGATTGTGCTCTTGGCATCTAGTCCGGGATGTTTTACAGTTACACTAGTTGCTTTTACATACTTTACAAATGCTCTTAGCATTACATTTGAAGTTATGACGTAAATAATTACAACAAATAAAATTCTCGTGCTTCATTATTTTACGTTTATTGAAATAATCTTTTAGCTTGCTATCATTTTTATTTATCAAGCGTATATTAAAATCATATTTACTGATGAGATGATTGATGAGAGGTCAACATGATTCAGTTTATCATTAGCTAAAGGGATAACTAAGTTCGCTCTTTTCATGTGCTTTCATAAGACACATAGACTCCTCTAATAACTAGGCTATCTGGACCGGAAGCGAATTGCTATCCTTACCCAAGTAGGGGTATGCTAAAATTGACCTAAGATCAACTGTTTCGCGTAATACTTTCCTTCATTGCACTTGCAGTAGTGACAAAACAATTCAGATTGGTTATTGGACTTCATTGCACAGTATTTCTGCATTGACCGATGAAACAAATCATATCAATTTCACATTCAATATATGTAGCATTTTATGAGCCATTGATTGTCAGATCTCAGTTTTCGGCTTTTGCTTGAACTGAAGATTCATTTTGTTTCACATAACTTTTGACAGCATTCTTCGCTAGCGTATTGAAAAAACTACGCAAAATGTATGTTGTGTTTACCCTACTGTTACATTGGCAAGTCCATTTCATTACATCCCATTTCTGTTCTTCCTTGAGATGATGAGTAACAATCGCGGAACAGCTAGAAGCGCATTTGGTAACATAAAAAAACTTTGGAAATGATTGCACTTTAACAAAGCAAATATTCATCCGCAAAAAGCTCCAAAATGAGCAAATCATTTGATGGAGCAAACAACTTTCCTCGACTAGACAATTCAGTAAGCTCCGATGACTTCACAAGTTCATCATCAATTGCACAAGGTACTTGAAATTAACTGACTCTTACATCATTCTTTTCTAAGCCTTCTTGAAATTACATGAGCAATATACCGACCGACAAAACATACTATCTGTATTTCCGACTTTTCAATATCACTTTGACAATGTCCTAACAATGACGGAATCCAATTTCAAACAAATACACAGCAAATTCGGCTAAGATTTGACACATAAGCTCACAGACAATAAAGGTCTCGTTTGTAAGGCCTCTTTTGCAATGATCAAACAAAGGATTACTGGACGAAAGGTCATTCGTGCCGGGAGTAACAAAATGAGCTCTACGTTGGAAAAGGTTATATACATTTTTCATTGTATGGGTAGGATCAATGAGAACATAGAGTTTATCACCATCAATAGGATTTGTTGTTACAGGAGGGTGCCACCACACATGATATTTTTCAGAAATGCCCTTTTGACAACATGATTATCACAGATTGTCATTACAACATTGAAACCGGCAATCATAGACAATCGCAAACTCATCAAAAAATAAGTTTCAAGTTTTGAGACCCTTAAATGCGACATCGGAATCATAGAAACAGCATCACAATATTTCGAAGGATGTGATTTCAGAAGAAAGCATAACACAGTAGTAGCAGGAGAATTCGAGTCATCCACAAGTTCAATGAATCTTCCGTTATTATATTCCATTGTCTGATAGACATGAATCTCGTCGAAAGCCATACAGAAACGATAGATTCACAGAAATTTAACTTTTGACGTCGTAGCTTTAAACATCGTAGTGTCGAGTCTTCATCTTCGACACGAAACCCACTAGTCACACGTCGAATAATTCTCTCTGACGGGAGACATTATAGCTTCTTTCCTTATAGTCCTGTAACAAAGGACTGTGAGAATGTAAAAGCATCGCAGATCCTTTGAGAAGCGTCTATTCTCTGGAGAAACAGATGGCAATTGCACTTGCTCACTGTTCAAATTCAATTGTTTCATGATTGTAGAGCATTCATCAAGGCGTGATAAATGATTCTCTAATGTGTCATGAAGAGATTCAATGTAATTGAGACATAGCTACTGCTAATTTTTTTTTTGACAGCCGTGAGAATGGTATTAAAATCACTGTACCTTAAACTTTACCTTGACGCGGGACCACGCGTCCAAGTAATATCAGAAAAAGTTCTGAAATGGCACGCGGCTTGCAGTGGCGGACCCAAGGGGGGGATGCCGGGATGCATTCCCCCACCAGCTCAAACTTGATTGTGGGTTGTACATGTAAATGTAAGCAATACATTTTGGCAATTAGTTCATTAAAAGTACAAGTAATGATCGTAGTCTGGAACATATTTGGCCCAGTTTCTCTTGTGATTATATAATAAACATTTGGATTTCTTATCAGCATGGAGACATGAATTAAGGAAAGGCGAGAACCTCTAACTAAGGAATGAAGAGGTCTCTGCAGAAGTTTGCTTACATTAAACTGTAGCATCTCTGACGCACAAGGCGCAGGTGACCTGTTTAATGCCGATTTTAGAAGTTCCACTTGAATTATGTAATTTGCAGATGTTATTCCTATCAACTCCGGCAAGATTTCGTTAAGGTTGAATAAGTGATTCTGGACCTGACGGACCAACCGAATTACGCAAGCGGCGAGTGAGGAGTACGAGCTATCCACTTGTTCCTGAATTTCCAATGAGAGCGCATGATTTGCACATTCTCGCACTATTCGTTCTTGATAGGTTCATAAACGATGTCAACTGAGAGGAGAGCCAAGTTGAATTACTGCTGCTACTTTTCGTGCAAACTTTCATCCCTATCTGTCCTTCATCATTGGTTATTTTGATTTAAAGAAGTAAGCATTCAAATTTTTAAGATGAAAATGATGAAATGATGCATTCACATTCAAGGTCGGTGGTACAATACAGTATGGGGTAACCCCCTCAGTGGCACCAGAAGCCCTGTCGCTGCGTTGTTTCTGACAGCAGATTCGACTAACTCCAGCGTGAGGGACCTCGGCCCCGGGTAACTGCTTGGGTGTTCCTCTTTGGTGGCAAAGCGGAAGAGCTCCGCTATCGAAGCTTCGCCGGAGGAAGAATAACTCAAGGGTTTAGTGTACCACCGACTTGGCCGTGAGAAGTAGGATGACCCCAGTGACGGCTGGCCACCACTTACTGTATGTTTTAATAGCAAGTTTAGAACTCCTCCCCTACTTCGTCCGGATGACCTGTCTGGGTGTAGTGTCGAGAGCAACAACTTTGACAGTCTGAGAAGCTAGCAGGTACCCTGATCGGATGCCATCTGAGAAAGACCGACCTGAGAGTGGAGACGGAAGTTTAAAGTTGCGATCGATTCGCCAGCAGCTCCGGTCATGAGTCAGTAGCGTGTCTCATCTCGGAAGTAGTTAAGTTAGGGGGAAAATTTGAACTAGTTTTTCCAGTTACTTTTGAGAAGTCGCTGAGGTTACACGTACAGCAGCAAGTCTCACAGTCAATTTTTTCAACTATTTTGTTCAGCGTTGATTTTCCGCAAGAATACACAAAAAATGACGAGTAATTTGCTCTTCACATCAGATTTATAAAATTCCTAAGAAAAATCAGTAAAAATTAAATTACATAGTATGTATATACATGTAAGCTATAGCTGCTTCAATAAGCCACAAGTAATCGTCATTTGAAAACATTATTGCGTTATCACTAACTTATATTGCATTTTAAAGGAATGGATTTATAAAGACTACACAATTACAAATTTAGCCTTAGGCCCATGAATATTACAGTCAAATTTCTTGCCTTAATGAGATTTCTCAATGATTCTAGGAAAATAGACTGAAATCATTGCTGATAAGAAAAGACTATCAATGCTATAACAAATTGTTGTCAACTAATAAGCTTATTTGAAAAGAAGATGTAACTTATGACTGTTGAATTGTAAAACATAATGCCGTGCCTGAATTTGAATCTACGGATTTATTCAACTAGAGCACTGAGGCACCTGTTTGACTGCTTGAGTACAACACCAATCATCCCCCCCTACCAGAAATTTCTGCGTCCGCCACTGGCGGCTTGCTTACGAGATAGGAAAATCTAACCCGCGCCGAGGTTTGCTCTACCCCCCGCACTGCAACCTGACACCACAGGTTGCCAGATGTTCGTGCAGAGAAATGATTCTTCGACATAACTATTCGACAATTTTGACCTTCTGTGAGGACAGTTGCACCAAATGAAAATTCAAAATTCAAGGGTTTTGTTCTCAGGAGAAAATACCCAGAAATACATATAATTATTACAGATGTGATGGGAAAATTACAGATATGATGCATGATTACGTATTTACATTTTCGATGATTTACAGCGAAACGAGTTGCATGTACAAAATTGATGATGAGGATGATGAAGGCGACAGTCTGCACCATCCTTTGAAGAGATGTAGAAAATATTACATGTAAATGATGTTATACAATGCATGAGAGTTTAGTACATGTAGATATCGCTTTCATGTAAGTGGTCACCATGAGTAGAAAAATAAATCACGTCATGCAAATTGAAGGAGAGGAGGCGATTTGATGTCATGTTTGCATCTGATATAAAAAGTAAGCGTATTTCAATAGTTTACTAATCCCCATTGAAATATTCGTAAAGGAGTACCGTGTTTCGGGTCAATCGTAAAGTTTAGTATCGTGTTTTGAGTCACATAGCGCACAATAGCAGCGCGCTTTTAATAAGTCTCTGATGGCAAGGACCGGAGAACATTTACACAGTCAATTATCGAGAAATGATGACTACGTCTTTAAAATATACGTGGTACGGTATCTAAATATGCACTTATACATGCAGTTAATAAATGAATGAATTAATGAACGTCGAAATCTCTTATCAGTGCACTTTCATACTTTGTCAACCATGAAATCGAATTCATGAATGCATTTGGAGATGAATGGTATATTATTTTCTGCAAAACGAATATCGCATAATTTTCGCAAAATTATGTAGTTTATAGCAATGGTCATATCCTAACGATTAATTTACAATGCCAATCACTCAAAACTATGTACTGTACTTCATTCGCAATTGGAAAAAATGACTTTAGCAATGTCTGTCTCTTTCATCTGTCCTTAATTGTTCGCCACTCCTTCAAGCATTGCGATGAAGTCATCAAAACGCTTCATATAGTTTATTTGATGCAGATCGTTAGTCTATTTAGCAATCAGTAACAATTTATTCTCCTCAAAAATGATCGTTTGTATCGCTCAGTGCATGACAACAGCCGATTAGTTTATACTAATTGTGCTGACAGCTTGATAAATGATTGCAGTGAAATATCTGATCCGATATTCCCTTAATCATACGACATCCACAACTTACATGATACTCAAAAGAATAATTTCTCAATTCTTCATCAGAGTAATACTTCAATTATTCATCAGCGAACTATTCTCGTCGGCTGAAACTTGCAGATCTATGAACCCGATTACATTACACATTGTTCACGCCCGTAAATCTAATGCAAAATGTATAAACTTATATTTCCTCGAAAATGTGTCGTTTAGATATCAATTTCGAGTCTACTCATAATGCTTGAAATGTTACATTTGATTTCATGAAAATTCTGAAAAGTAAGTGCGTGCGTTATTTAACTATCTCGGGAAAATGTCATATAGTGGTGTGTTGTTTGGGCTTATTCGAATGCATGTAACACAAGGAATGTGAATATGTTAATTATTGCGCAATAAGAAGTGTCCATCATGATATGGTATCTGTATAGTTGCATATTTCGCTATTGTGTGACATTCCCCCCTCCTGCTACTCGCCGCTCGGTGAGAATAGGCATTTTTGTTGGACGCGCCGCGCCTCGTCCGGTGTGAATGGAGCTCAAGACTGACAACAGGATCACCCAGCTAATGCATTCACACTTTACAGACAACTGCGTTTAGTTGATGATTCACACGATCGATTCTTTCTCTTTTGACTGGTCGATAGAGGATGCCAAGGACAACACGTGATGACGATCTTCATGATGTCACTGACGGTATCGCCCATCTGCATAGAAATTGACAACAATAAAACCTCTAGAATGGAAATTAAGCTTCATGCAATGCACAATAACGGCACATAAATCGCACGCATTTTCACTTAGATACACTTGCCAACGTCTGTATCATTGGGTTAGAATCAGTCACATGAGTAAATCGAAGGTTTTAATTGGTTCTTCATGCCCCAACTTAGTTCCCCCGGATGTGCAGCGACCTTGAGTCAATTTCCATTCTAGCGAACTTCAGATAAACAGTTTATTTCAATGCCCATCTCTCATTTGCTTTGATAGGACAATGAGATGTGAACTACCCACAGACAGAGTGGTGCTTTACTCTCTACCCCGACATTGGTATCGAACGCACGCGGACATTTTTTTTTGCTTCTAGTCCAGAACTACTATTTGGAGAGAGCTCTATGACGTTGAGTTTCCGTTTTCTTTCGTTTATACTGTAGCCATTCTTGAGTAATTCATTACGAATGTTGCTAGCAGTTTCTTGCTTTAGGACGTCGGTACTACTATTTCTCTAAATCGAATCAAGAGAGTTTAAAAAATTGCTTTGCTAGGGATTCAATGAAATTAAAAACGATCCACTTGATATAGAAAATCTCAATGGAAGTGGACGACTTTTATTTCATACTGCACTGACCAGGATGTCCATGCATCAAATTTGTCATGCTAATATAAAGCAGCTGTCCATTGTCGATATCTTTGGCATAGTTGATGCATTTCAAATTCGACCTTTTATCGCTATCAAGCAATTCTTTCTGACTAAATTTTGAAGCAAAAATGTCGCAATCAGAGTTTGTAAAAGGAATGGCTGTTGGAATGCTACCATGTGGAAAGAGTTGTAGGTTTGTTGGACGGAAGTTGGGTGTGTCACACTCCACTGTGAGCAGGTGGTGTAGTCGATGGAACAATGATGGAAATGTTAAAAGAAGGAAAGGATCAGGGAGACCGAGATTGACAAACCATGCTACCGATAGGAAGTTGGTTATCTCAGCAAAGCGCAATCGCTTTAAGAGTGTTCCTCGACTGTCCATCAGCTGGAAAGCTGCAGCATGAATTGCATGCAGTATACGAGCAGCACATCGCCGTCTAGCAGAGGCGGGCCTGAGGTCATACCGACCTGCTGTAAGAATTCCTCTAAGTAAGTAATGCGAGAATTTCACACAATGACATTGTTTCACTGCCAATTTTTTTCTCCGCAGGTCTCGAACACAAGCGAAAGCGTGTGGAATGGTGTGAGCTGCATCTGTCGTGGAGCACAGAGGAATGACGTCAAGTGATGTGGACGGATGAATCCCGTTTCACTTTGGATTTTCACGATGGTCGCAGAGTGCATCGAATGGTTGGTGAGAGGTATTCACCCTGTTGCATATCTGAGCATGACCGCTATGGTGGTGGCAGCGTGATGATCTGGGCCGGTATCTGGTACGGAGGTCGAACTGTCGCAGTCATTGCGAATGGGAACTTGAACGGAGAGCGATATTTATCGAATATCATATCTCCAATCGTCATCCCAAGGGTAAATGAACTCAACCTCATATTCCAGGATGACAAAGCTCGACCACACAGAGCTCATTGTGTAACAACAGCGATAGTGAGATCTGGAATTCGCATCCTCCATTGGCCTTCACGCTCCCCCGACCTGTCTCCGATCGAACATGCTTGGGATGAACTTGGTCGGAAAGTGAGAGATGCATATGATCATCCGCCATCAACACTGACAGCTCTTTCAGAGAGACTCATCGATCAATGGTCATTGCTGGATCAGGAACGGCTTGATCATCTTTGCGACTCGATGCCGATGAGACCTCAAAGCTGCATTTCAGTGCGGGGAGGACATGCTCGGTACTAATGTCTCCCATTTATTCAAATATTATGTTTTATATAAAATGCTATCTTATAATTCATGAGTGTGAGTGGAATAAAGTTCATATATTTGAGTGGAGCATTTTTTATGTCAGGCAGTATATAATGAAGCAATCTCATGCACGAGTTGCGTAGAGAATTTTATTTGCGACGTGCTATGATGATCAAGGACAGATTGATTGACATGTCTATGATTATCAGGAGTATCTGAGTAGAAATTTAGCCTGGTCAATCGTGAAAATGTCTATTCATAGATCTATTCTATATTGAAGCAGGATGAGAGCACTCATAATTGCCATAGATTACGCTCCTTCCAGTGCATTGGAGTAAATATCATTTCCTGCGCGGACAGTAATCTGCTTTACAGGTCAAATAAAGTGATATGATATATCTACAATACATGCACGAAGACAAATAAATAGCATTTCTGATAATCCAATATCTATGGAATTTCAATATTTTGGTTATCTGTAATGCATTAATGACTATAATGCAGAATGTGTCAAACATGACACCGAGCACAATCTGTAGGCCTATTTGTTGTAATTATTCTTATTTGATTTTGATTTTAGCGCTTTTAGTGTCCTGAAGAGCCGTTGATAGCAGGATTCGATTATTTGATGTTTATGGAATAACAAGTTTGAGTTATCTCTAACATTGGATTGATGTCAGGTAGGCAATCTTGCCAAATTTCAAGTAGCTTGATGATAGGGACTATACCATTTCCAGATTTTGCAATTTCTGAATTTCAAATATTGCATCTGAAAAACAACTAATGAAAGATGGAACAAATTTTACCGATCTGAAATATAAATAACATCTCTTGAATAAGAAATCACTTTTCTGAAATATTATTCACGTTTTCTCAAGTATATTTTATGATTTCTGAAATACAAATCATGTATCTGAAATACAACTGATAAAATAGGAAATATATTTCACAGATCCGAAATTAAAGTAAAATCTTTTGAAAAACATCTCAAGTTTCTGGAATGTATATGACTATTTCTTAAATACATATTATCTTTTTGAAATACAATTAACTAAATTCGAAATACTTTTCATTTTTCTGAAAAACAACAAGCTAGGAATCATACTTCACGAATGTTGAAATAAATCTGAAAATGGTGTAGTTTTATAACCTTAAGTTTATTGAAAAAATTATTTGAATCTCACGCGGGACTGGAAATGTAACCTCCATCAATCGTCCCTGCATTTAATTTCTGAGCCCGAGAAATCACCAATTTTCATGGACAAAACAATGATGCCTACAACTTCCAATGCTATCGCTGTCCGTAATGACTATCTAAGTTATTCAGGACGAAATCAAATTAAATCATTAAATAACCTATGTAGACTTCTACGTAAATTTTAACTCAAGGTCATGCAAGCGAAGGATTACAGAAAACTTTGAGCACTTTGATGAACATCTAATTATTGTAGTCTCACCTGCCAGCTTGTACATGGAAAATCAGTGAAGTAGGGTGAAATCCAGTAGCTAGGCAGTAGCCTATGGCAAAATCTATAAATCAAAGATCATAAATCGCCAACAAACCATATTTTGTACTTAAACAACTCATTTAAACTTTGTGTTAGACGCACAATGATCAATTTCATCTCTGAGATGCAAATGTTTCAGGATAAGAGAAACATTTAATCTCTATCAGCCATAGATCAAATCTCAACAGGAAAAAGAATCTAATCAGGGCACCAAATTACTCCATTACTAAAAATAAATAAGCTTCACTCCTTTTAAGCGATGATCGAAATCTGGTGCGCTGACTAGATTTTTCTGGTTGAGATTTGGCCTTTTGCAGTCCAGATACAATACCCCTTGCCCTGAAGCCTCTGTAGTCCTACCTCAAAGATTGCATGCAATAGAGTGGCTCAGAAGTTACGGGAGTTAAGTGCAAAAAACTTACTGCAGAAGGTCTAATTAAAGAAATTCATTTGAGGGGCCTCATTAAAACAATTCTGAGTAGCAGTGTCAGAAGTTTGGATGGTGTACTGATGCATAAAGGTATCTTTTCTTGTTTGTTAGATAACATGTTTGACTTTTGCTGCCTTACGCTATGGCCTATAATTTTAGCAAGAGTTCGTGTTTTAGGATATGTAGTACAATTCACTGTTTTAGGAAGCCACGTGTTGGGTCTAAGAGTCCTGACGAAAGAGAGACTGAGAAGTATGTCTCATAACCCTGCAAGATAGAAGCTCACGAACCTGCTTATGGGACATGTACAATTCTGCTTTAAATCAGTTAGTTAATGGTGAAGTATTTCAGACTCGGTCAGAAACATCGACCGAGTCTGAAGCCCTGATCTGAGCAACATGCAGCACGAAGAGAAATTTATCTTGTATAATGAAATTTTGTTGATAATTGTGAATGAATAGTTGTGATAATGAATGAAAATCGTCGATAAATCTTGACAACTAGATAAATACCAGGAATCCTTATTTAACCGATTTGAACCGGTTAACCGGTTACAAAAGGATTAACCGGTCCCAGATCTGTCTCAAGCATATTGCAATGTCACTTTCAAGCATTGACGATGGGATGGAGACTGTAAATCAAAAAGAAAATAGTTGAAAAGTTTTTGCCAGTTGGCGCGAGCCGATCCGAATTTTTCAATCGCAATTTTGAATCGGCAGCCGATTCGCGAATCGAATTGTATCTCGAAGCCTCGCAGGTCCCTACGCAGAAGCATTAAAATATTCTTGCACGTGCAACCTTGGCAACATAAGGGTTTTAAGTAATACTTTAGACAGGTTGCTATCTCGTTATGATATCATTAATTTGCTAATTTCAAGTAGGCCTACACATGTTTCCGTGAAAGTTAAACTTATTGTCCTACATTCATCGTGCATGGATGGTGCAGTGTAAGGAAAAATATTCAGTGTATCGATGTTTCTTTATTATTAGAGTGAACCATACCTCAGCCGGGTTTAACGATAGCACTAAGGTATCACTGAGGTAGCATATATAGAAGGAAAAATACATGTAATATCTATTATCTTTTCATAATTTAGCATATTTCACAGCATGTCTATCAATGTTAAAACATATTGCCTCAATGAGTAGTGTGAAATAAGCGCAACAGGATATCAAATGCAGCACTTGAAAACGAGTGCAAGTCAAAGAGCTTGGGTATAAGAAAGAGTGCATAAAAAATGAATGGTCAAATACAGTGCAGAGGACATGGGGATGAATGTTATGCAAAAGAAAAAATAATTAAAAGAATAATTGGTTAAAGCAAGTTGGATGACAAGCAAGTCAACGAGATGAGTGAGTGATGCGATAAAGGTGGGATTTTGGTGTAATCAATCTTTTCAAAAAACTTAAGACTAAATCATACAGTCAGGGGATCCAAGCAGGAATAATTTAAGAGAAAGGTCTGAGTAAGGTCAGTCATCGGATATCGAAGCAGGGCGGACTGGAGATAGGGATCTGAGTGAAGTCAGTCTTACAGCCATGAAAGCGAAGCTGGAAGACCTTGATTCCCTTGACTGTCCCATCCCGAGCGGCCGGTTTTGAATTCGCCGGTCACCGGCTCGGCCCCGGCCGGCTCCAAGCCTGCAGCACTTATTGTTTGACGAGACGGTCCATGAGTTGCCAAGCAGAAGTTTGCAAACGCTGTATCGAATGAGATATTAAAAATCTTTGAAAGTAGTCTTCATTATTCTTAATAATACTTTGATATTTTTCCCTACATCATTTATTGTAGATTTTAGTTTTTTGATAATCTTTATACATTTTTATTTTTATTTTAATCATATGCCATCATCTTTTGATTTAAGCAACACACTGTTTGTCATAAATATTTCTATTAAACAATCTACACATAGTACGACAATCTCTAACAGACAGTGATACACTCTAACGCATGAAAAATACATGACAAGGTTCGGGAACACGAATTCCATGCTATACTGAGATTAAAGTGTGCATGGGGCTCACTTGAGCTAATGTTGATTAAAAAGATTAATTCATAAATGAATTTTCTCTAGTCCGTCGAAATTTGTGATGTAAATTCTTCAAAGGAAATTTTCTTGTCGCGATTTTTATCAAACTGACAAAGGATTTCGTCCACAATTCGTTTCTGTTTCTCTTCGGGAGCATTCGATGTGGTTAGGTAAATTTGTATGTCTTTTTCTTCGATGTAGCCTTTTTTGTCTTTGTCGAGGAAATTGAAAAGAACCCGCATATTTGCCATTCTGAAAATTGAAAAACCGGAAGATGTATCACACTCAATTTTTAATTAATTTTGTTATCATATCAAAGGATATATGACAAATGTTCATAAATAACAATGTTTACCTGTCCTGTGCACAAATTATCAAGTTTGATGGAATAATTATGAAATTATGAATAATCTTAGAGTGTTTCTCGGACATTTTACGAATGATAACACAAGACAAAATAAAATAAAAATTTTGTACGATCTCGTTAATGATTGTAAATATGACTGTACAAACCTCAATGTATTTCAATTGCAATCTGCTTTAAACTGGATATGTATTTCTTTTGCAAATTGATGCCTGAAGATGACTGTGGGTTGAAATTTATATATATATAAATCTCAATTACCAACGTTCATGAAATATTGTCTTGCATGTATACATGCATTTATACTGTAAATAGTAATTTATTTATAAATAATAATAGCATTTGATAGGATCTGCAGTAATAGTGTTGAAATTAGCTCTTTTCATGCAAGTAGTCCTTCATACACAATATTTACACTGAATGTAATCAGCTATTTACTCCCTTAACTGATGGCATCAATCGCTAGAAAATAAAAAGGTCATTTTTCAGTTTATGTCATAGAGTAAGTATATTAGGTAGAGTAGCAACTCAGCATTTATTTAATCCCCTTTGTGCATACAGCTTCGATTTCATTAAATGAACATGAGTCGAGACCCCGTACCATCTGTAAGATATGCACATTTTTGCAGTTTTGGAGAAATGCGCACGAATTTGACTGATTATGATAGCAATACAGAATAAAGAATGGTATTCCACAAATCCTCCATTTCATGAAAGCTTGGAGAAGTAATATGATTTGTTAAATTAGCAATTCTATGGGTTACCAAGCTACAGCTATATTGTAATAAGTTTATTTTCTTATAAGCATGATTATATCATAAACTGCCACTGACAGAGCAAAATATATCGTAATCAAAGAAAATGACCACAATTATAACTGTAAAAGATGTAGATGGGTTAATCTTGCTATTCAGACTCAAGATAAATGAAAATTGAATTAAAACATGACATCTCAGCCAACAAGCTCTCAATAAGATCTCAACTTTTCCTTGAAGACTTGCAAGGACTTGCATTATAATGTGGTTCATGAAAGTTCCTTGATCATCAGCATAATATCCACTTAAATAAGATGATTGTTAGCCAATATTCATTCCTTTTGATATCCAACTTTTTTCATGCTACTTATAAACGGGCTTCATCTCGGTAGTACACAAATTTGCAAAATTATGGCTCTTTAAAAACTGCTGAAATAATTTGTTGGACCACAGGAACGTTATATTCGTAAATAACTGAATCTTTTAGTATCAAAATTTTCACTGTATACAGACACTATTTTGAGTCGACACTCTGTCTAACTATACTTACTCTATGGTTTATGTCGATTCGTCAAGTAAATTGTAGAAAGTAAATGCTGACTTTTCCTTATTCGATCAATTAAATAAATAGGCTGTTAGAAATATTTTTATTTCATAAAGATTGCACAGTGCCGGTTCGCTTTGGCATGTTGTCATCAGACTCCAGCAATTCAAGCATTAAATTCCTTGGCAGCCATAGGTACGCAGCGTTTCGCCCTTCTTCTTCACGCCTGGGAATGGCCCAAACTATAACTGAAAATATCTAGGATAGCAGAAACCGATTGCACCACAGACCGCTCTGAGTAACGCAGCGTCTACGTTGCCAAGGAATTCATGTTCTCAAATATTTCAAGTCTGAGGACATTTTTCTATTTTGAATTTCAAATGATTCCTAAAAATTGGAGATTTTGCTAACTCATTCAAATCTAATGAAGAAACAAGGAAAATGTGTCTCACACTAAATAGCAGTTCCGCTAAATAATTTAAATGCTTTAATATAATTAACTGCTTTATTCCAAAAAATGGTGGATGACAGAAGTTTTGTTGGTTCCAACACATTTCATGACAAGATATCACACAAACCACTGGAAACCTTTCATTTCAGCCCCTTACATCACATGTACTAAACAAATGACAACTATCCATCTCACGACTGATCCTACGATCAAACTGTCAGAGGAACTAGGCTGAATATGCCTCACTTGTGAAAGTGTCAGGAATCAAAAAAGGGCTAAGAACATCTCCATTGGTATCTACTCAGTCTGCATATCGACCGCATCACTCGTGTGAGACTGCCATTCTTCGTATAACCTCCAACGTTCTTCTTGCTGCAGACAACGGTAGCTTAAGTCTCCTTACCTTCCTTGATCTGTCAGCCGCATTTGACACAATCGATCATCACATCCTTCTGGCCCGTTTACAATCAAATTTTGGCTTTACTGGTACTGCCTTGCTGTGGATTGAATCATTCATACGTGGACGATCAAGTCGTGTAGCTTTTAATTCTACATTATCTGATTTCAGTCCTGTGATAGCTGGTGTTCCACAGGGCTCCGTGATTGGACCGCTACTGTTTGTTCTCTACACATCCGAACTCTCCAGAATCATACCACAGTTTGACCTGTCCCTACAAATGTATGCCGACGATGTACAGGTGTATGGTCACTGTCATCCTGACGACTCAAGTGACTTGGTCTCTCGCATGGTTAAGTGTGTAGATCAGGTTATTGCGTGGTGCTCATCGAATCGTCTACTATTAAATGCAAGCAAATGCGAGATAATGTGGTGTTCATCTTCCCGTCGTGCTTCATCCCTTCCTAATGACTCCATTCGTGTTGGAAATCATATGGTGAAACCATCTTCGTCTGTTCGCTGTCTTGGTGTTATCATAGACTCGGAGGTCTCTTTTCGTGCTCATGTGACTCATGTTGCATCCTTGTGTTTTGGTGTCTTGCGACAGATACGTTCCATCGGCCGCTCTCTGTCTCGTCCTCTCCTTATCAAACTAATAGAATCACTGGTCTTGCCTTTCCTCGACTTTTGTAATTCTATCCTGGCCGGTATTCCACGTAAACTCTCTAATAAGTTTCAATCCGTGTTACATGCTAGTGCACGTTTGATTTTTGGAACTTCACGCTTTTCATCTGTAAGTCCTCTACTTCGAGATCTGGGTTGGCTTCCTGCGGACATCCGTCCGCTTTATAGGCTGGCTGCGTTGACACATGCATGTTTTCATAGAAAAGCTCCTTCTTACCTGGCCCACGACTTCAAATACACTTCTTCAAGACGCCCTGGTCTTCGATCTTCAACAACACAATCACTAATTGTTCCTCGGGTAAAGTGCCCAACTATCGGGGGACGTTCATTTTGTGTGCAAGCCTCTCGTACATGGAACTCATTACCACCGCATATAACGAACATTTCTGAACCGCATATTTTTAAGAAATCAATTAAGCAGCATTTCTTAAAATCCTGTTATACGTAATTTTTGTACTAAATGCTTTTTACTTACATACTTTTATTATTATAATTTTGATGAAATTTTGTACAGTGGCCTTGAGACGTGTAAACATGTGAAATGTCACTCAAATATAATTCGTTCCTGACTGACTGACTACTGACTATTTTATTTAGCGTCGCATTTACCAACCAGCACAGAGATAAATTGCCTTGTCTGCGTGTTTGGATATGGGGACGACTTTCCTCAACATTGATGGTCACTTCCAGAACTAGTCTCGAGAGGCAAGAAGATAAATTTTGTATTGAACATAATATAATGCAAGTTCAAGCCTAAATTCTGACGAGCTACAACATTGACACCACATTAACCGAACACAGTCATTAAATTTAGATCGTGAAGAGTCCAACCGTTAAATAATATTTACATTTGATGAATTTATCATCAAGAAAAATTGATCTAAGGATAACTTTTCACATGACATGTCTGCCTCCAATCTGAGCATTCAAGTTCGCAGGTTCGCTGATACGAGACACTTCAGCTATGCATGCGCTTGGACAGTCATACAAGTAAAAGAGAGAAGAATATCTACTTCAATCTCCGCCACTTGCTACCATCGCACACAACGGCTTCAATTGGATTATGTCCTAATCCACCCGCAAATGAATCTATCTCTGTGCCAACCAGAGACAAATCATCCTTGTGTAGGAAACAAAAATTTCAGTTTTATCTATCATAGATGATTATCAACGACCAAGCACATAAATGAGGAAGGAATCGAACCGGCTAGTTTCGAGACAGCTGCCCAAGTCGATTGCCAATGAACTATCAACATAGTTACTAAGTATGACTGGCTGCATCCTATCAATTATTTTCATGAAACACTTGTCATCGACAATCCCTACCATCTTTAGACAGAGTTTTAGCTAACTTGCAACTAATTTGCTTGCAAGCATGTTGTGGGAAGAACCAAATCAGCTGATGTTGAGTTCAAGATTATTATTTTCTTTAGGTGGTATATTTCGATCTATACTCATAGATCATCGTCAGACAAGTGAATCATACCTTAAGTTTACTAAGACCAGATTGAGACAAAACTCAAAATTTTGATGTTAGTTGCCTTTTTTAAAAGCAATAATTTCGCTTCAACTTGACAATTATACCTTTCATATTAAGGAATGCATTCCACTTGAACATGATTAATCAATTGGAATGATGAAAAATTATTACACGATAATGAACATTAATCGAGATGAATAATTTATTTAAACACATGATGCTTTATGATTCCCTTGTTAAATCATTACTTTGCTAAAATCAAGAAAATGAATTTCCATTTATAATATTTGCATCTGCACTGTCTAAATAATTTTGAACCTTTTTGTGCGATTAATTGTATCATTCACTTGGTCATTGTATGAATTGTCAAATAACAAAAGATCATGCAACAAATCTTCATCACCAACAACAGCTAAAAAGCAGCTTCAAAAGATACTGAGGCATCTAGAATTTACAGTAGATTAATCTTGCGGTATGTTGAAGTTTCTAAAGATGTTTTACGTCGCGGAAAGTGCGGAGATTTTTGCGCTGAAACGTGACGATGCATTGATCTGGGATTGCAGTCGGTAAATAAATTGAATAATGGCCAATATAATTCCACAAGGCAGAATTGTAGTAGCATCGATGACATCTTTTTGTGACAAACTATAATTTTTCGATATTTATTAGCAATTGATTGAAACAATTGTCATTCCTCTATACATAGAGTCGTAATGAGAAAGATGAATAGCGGTCTCGTGTCTGATGTTCTTTGCAATTGAATACTACTCAATAGAGAATTCGTAGGATTTGACTGAAAGATTTTTTTTAACATATCGAAGGTTATTTCACATAAGGTTGGGGTGTCTCTGCTGTAGTGCGAATTTAAAGTAACACATCCATCATTTTTTGTAGAAGTGCTCTACCATCTCTGATGATGTGATTAAGGCGCTCTGCGAACTGAGTTGGTCCAAAAAATTGATAATTGTTGAACACATGTTTTTAAAGAATGCTACTTATCTTTATCGGCGAAAATTTTGTTTTTACGAAAACTGACTTCAATAACTACTTATTTTGTTCGCCTGCAGCATTGAATAAAACCATGTCTTCATGATGATTCGACGTGCTGGCAGTGTCTATAAATGATTTTTTTTCTTTGTCAATGTTTGTAATCCTTCAAACAGTTTCGCCGGTCAGACCGCTTTAATAATTTAACAAAATAATGGATGGAAATTTCTGTGACACAGTCAGCGCGTCGTATATGCTACAGACACAATTTTGATTGATACGCTGTAGGTCAGGAAAGGATGCAACCCAGCCGTAATCATTAACCAATCCTAAAATGCACTGTCAAGGAGGTGTGTGCCTTTATGCCAGGGATGCGGAGTCCTATCACTGTGATAGTACTCTGACTCCGGGTGGCAAGTATCAACAGCCTAGTTTTTTGAAAAAAACTGGTAACCTACATCATAGATCATTTTAGGCTCACCTGAACCTATCTTTAGTGATCATTTCTGTATCAATTATCAATCATTTTCGATGAAAGTTTGTCAAATGTTGGATGCATGCGACTCTGCTCCTCCGATCTTGTTGATGTGTGCTTCACACGGTTTTCTTCAGTCTCTACCAGGCAGGAAAATCCCCCATCCTTCTCCAAAAAATATGATTACACTTTCGATTTTAATATGCGCTTTGGAGGAGCCATCACAAACGATTAACGTGAGGGTGAAGAGGCAACGTTCTCAAACAAACTAGTATCTCATTTTTGTCTCTGAAATGACCTTTGGTGCGTAGGTGTGATCGAGGCTAGGAAGGCTTGTCTTCTCTACTAAATCACCGAGTGAAAAGACAATCCTTTTTCCACTATCACGGTTCTTTTCCCTCAACTATTACAAGCTTTGCATGTAATGCAGTCTCTATGCTTTTGTTTGACGGAGAAGGTTGACATCAAGACAGTGACAGCTATGCACGAGGATAAATAATTTGTTTGTATTATATTTCGCGTCTAGTTATAGGCCGACTCCAGCAAAAATGGCAGGACTCCAGGAATCCGACTCCGCATCCCTACTTTATGTTGATGCCTACATGTACATGTACATTGTTCACCCATCGCACTTCCTCCAAATCAGATTTCAATGATGGAACGAACGCGCACACGATGCATGGCATTAGGAAAACTGATCGAACTATCAAAAATACACATTCAGTAATTTCAATCTTATTTCCGGGCATTTTAATTATCACGGCCAATAGACGAGCTGAGGAAGTGCTTTTGGAGGCACAAAAAAACGGCAAGCATTCGCTTCTAAAAAAGGAAATCACCTACTTAAAAGTACGGCAAGCTCAATATTCATCACATTTGAGAGACAACAAAGGGATCGCATTTTTCAATCCAAATTTCCGGAAATGCATGTAGAAAGACTGTTTGGAATTCAGCTTGATTATTAGAATTCGGCATTTGTATGCTCCCATCAAAAGTCATTGTTCAAAGCTTGGTATTTGGAGAATGGAGCTTTAGTATCAACTTTCTGTTCATGTGAACACTGCATATACTGTACATTGCCTCCCAGGAATTTGATATGATAGACAGACAGCAATAATGGCAAAAATTGTCGGCGAACTTTGTGTCAGGATGGTACGTGTAGTCTTTGAAAGAAATATTTCAGTTACCGATGAGATCTCGAGGTCTGTGGTGCTAAGAAACTTTTTCTGAGTGGATCGTCATCATTGGATTGATCACCAGCTAAACAGTAAAACTTTACTTTAAAATCCTTCAAATGAATGTAAAATTCGTTTTTCATTTTCTGATAGGAAAACCAGGTCCTAAAACAAAGTGCCATTGAGGTGTGCAATGGTCCAAAAACCTAGCCTTAACACGACCCGAACCCTACACAACCCTATCCAGAAGCTCTGGATGATAATTAGACTATATTCATTACATCAACCATTAAATTAAGCATTAACTCATTCAACTAAATTACTCTGCAAATTTTAGCAGAATTTAAATGCTTCTCTATGGCACTATTCCATGTAATTCATAGCCCTTCGCAACCATATAATGAACTAAGAAATAGCTACATGCATGTTTCAAAAGTCCTAAAAGCAGCAAATTAATCGATAATGTACTCTTACAGCATCTAAAAAAACCTTCGGAGACGCGTACATTAAATCTATGACTTGGAATTCTACAACGTGTGGAGTCTGATATCAGTGATGTATCATATACGCATATAGCAAATGTGATGCTACCGGCCTTTATTACATGTACATGTATAACTTAAAAAATATGAATCTGGGCAACAAGCTCTGAGTAACAAAGAACGAAGCACGAATAGCTGAAGTGACAAAGGATGTGACAAGCTGAATAACAAAGCATGAAAGTGAATATGCTCAAACTGTGATGATTTTCTCACATAACCCGAACCCTACCCGAGTTAGGGTCTCGAATGCGCACCTCTACAACATGTAAGTGCTGTAACACCAGAATGAATACGGATCCTCTTCTCGAGGTACAGCTTCCCTTATTCTTGATGAAGACAACAGAGCTGATTGTGAATTTGACTCAATTATGCATGTCTCAGACAATATTGTCCATGAACGACTAAGTCAGTCAGCCCGCACTTCGATCTTGACGAAAATCATCAATATGTTCAAATTTACTTCGAGGGTGAGCAGAATTATCCCCAAACGCATGTTTTCTGACAGAGCATCCAGCAGTCATTCAATTGAATTAATTGGAAAAACAAAAAAAGATTTGTGCCTCGAACAAAAGTTGTTAGAAATTACAATGTTCCTATCAACAAGAGTACAGAGCACTTGAAATACTTTCATAGGTGCAGATGTAGGCCTTTATGAAAACTAATTTGCGTGTAAATTTGTTCGCTAGTTGTCAAGGGCATCAATTAACTAAATTCTACTGAATAATCATGAATCAAAATCTGAAAACATGCAAACAAAACAGAGAATGCCAAAGGTCGCGCCACTTACAAAGGACCATGTGATGTCGTAAAGCAAACTTTCGGATATCAATTTGAAACGGGCAATTTTTCTAATATATCAAATGTAAATGCATAAACAGAGTGAAATAAGTATGCAGGTATGCTCGTTGACTATCAGAAAGAGAAACTGCTTCTATGGGAATGTATTTTTATAGAAAATATTTAGAGATTATTGTTTAAGAAGCAAGCTGGATGATGTCATGTTTGTTTATTATAATATACGTATCATTGACCACCATTGTCTAGCAAGACCTATAGTAATCTTAAGATATTCAAAGTTGTTCGACGAAGAACAATGTATCTGGACTCTCTCAAAAAAAGTTTAATTGCCAATCTCAAAATAAGTTGAAGTTAAAAATGACACCGCCTTCGGCGTCCGCCACCTTCTACCGGTCGTTGTACAGATCTTACGGCTGTCAGCCCACTGACAGAGAGTTGTACGTCACGATGGCTATACCAGTAAAGATATCTTTGTAGTCCTTGCCTGCGCGGAGCCGGGTGTGAAAATCAAAACCTGTTAGCAAGATGTACATCTGTGACTCATCAGAAAAGGGATTTTTGTTCTATAGAAGTTCATGTAAATCATTGAACTGCAGATATTCCGAAGCATGATGACGGTGCAAGTACATGTATTTACTGAGCAGAAAAGTCCTTAACTTCTGTGAATAGCTAATATAATTGATACCTTTAAACAAATTAAGGCAATTTCATTTTTTAAATCTTCAATAGGACAGAGTGAAAATGAGCCTTTTGATGTTGAATTGAAATCGGATCATCAATTGAAGTTCATGTACTTACTTTAGAGTTTGTTCGGGAATAGGATTTGAGTCAAGGTTTGAAGAGAATTCTTCGAAGCTGATGCAATTATCTCCATCTTTGTCCATCGCTTCAACGTATGCCTGTAGTGTGAAAATTTCATCAACAGTTTGGGAAATAGAAATGAAAGTACTTTCATAGTACTAGAAAAACATTGGAAAATGAGTCAGCGCTTCTTTGTATCCTATTAAATAATAAAACTCATTAATTTAGCCATTGATACAGAAAATGGATTAGTTTCACACTTTTCAAAAATATTGTTTGATAATTGAATATCATTTTATTGCGTTTACGCTTCAGTGATAGGGTAATATCGGCAGTAATATCAATTGATTGCTTGACATTTGAAATCCTTTAACATTTTAACATTCAATGCATGCAGAAGCTCTCATCATCTCAGTCAGTGGGTGTTTCCCAGAATGAATATACTATGATGAGATTTGGGAAATATTTAATTCGGAATATTCAATTTTTCAAGATGTTCAAGCAATGATTTGATTGCACAAGACTGAACTGTGCAAAGACTCCGTACTTAACTGAATTTTATGAATTTAATACTCAGCAAAATTTTTAATAGGAAATAAATGGACCGCCTTTCGTAGGGATTGACAAACTCGAATTGCAAATCAGCTCGACTGAATAACCAGTTAATTTAAATAGCATTCAGCTAACTACAGCAGTTTGGAGGAGCAAAAATGAATTTCAATTATTTGACGGTTGGCACTCAATTAATAACAAATACAGCATTTTTGACGTTCGTTTATTCAAACTGTCCGTCCATAGTTTGTATTGAATTCATTATTGCATACAACTTTCACTATAATTGAACTTATAAATTGCTACAGACACAAGTTTATGCCATAAAATTTACGAAGCCCTTTAAGTCTTCGTGACACAGTGGCTAAGTGCTTGGCCTAGCGATCTTTCTGTCCAAGGGTCGAGGCCCGACAATGTCATTGGAAGTCATCAGAAAGGGCATCCGGACTAAAAGATCATAACGCTCCAGATTGAAGTCCGACTATGTCCTCACCGTCCAAGCCCACAGTAAGGGGGAGTTGTGATGTTGAACCATCCTTTTTTCATTTAAGAAGCCCATTGATCGATCAGCCCAAGCACCAAATAAATGAAGCTTGTTCCTTTCAGCCACCACATTTGAATCGCATCTCTTTAAAGCGTTAGGCCTTACCACTTCCCTCGAGTAGATAATCCTCTGGTATTCATTGATGAGGTTTGATAAAGCTCCTGAATATTTTTTGCGGTTGTTTTAATCAATTTGTTCTTCTTATACAATGAGAAGAAGACTTCATATACGACCAGATTGTTAAGGAGGAAGAAAACTCAAAGTTAATAAAGTCAGACACACGTGAGAAAGACGAAGCCATCAAAACTTGCGTTTGGAGAAGAATTTCTGCATCAGTCGGAAGATTGAAGTCGTTAAAGTGACGCGCGTCTCATTGAAAACAAGATGAGAATTGGATTAAGATCTAACGAAGCTGATAAGGAGAGCGAGGACTTTTGGTTCACGAAAATAGAAGAATTGAACAAATGCCATTGAGTGATGTTAAGTTGTCTGCCTTGCATTCCGATCCTTCCTCGGACATCCTCGTGGGCTAAATCTAGGTCATTCGGTATACGAAGAGTACCATTGTCTAAGTCATTTCTCTGGAAGTTGCCTTTAGTATGCATATGTAGTGTTTTTTAGCGCTAGAAGTAAGAAAACAAAATTCTGAAAATGTGCAGCATCAAAAGTATCGTATTTCTTCAATACTTCAATACTGTATTAAGGTCTAAATTGCTAATTCATTTCATTAATCACATCTTTCATCGATATATTGATAATATGGTTTTCATAGTCTTCAACCTTATTGAAGTTTCATTGCAATAGTTTCTGTTCTCTTGCGGTATTCATATTCAATAGCAGTTATGTCAACACTCATCTTCATCTACATCAATAGATGTAGAACTCGCCACCGCTCTTTTAGCATTTTGAATATGGAGCAGACATCATATTGAGATCATATAAATTGATAAAAGACCCCTAGAATGGAAGTAGGGCTTTATGTAACACACAATAGTGGCACAAAAATCGCACGCATTTTCACTTAGATACACCTGTCAACGTCTGAATGATTGGATTAGAATCAGTCACATGTTCAACGCTAAGCTTTTCATTGGTCGTTCATGGCCCAACTTAGTTCTCCCAGATGTGCCGCGACCTTGAATCAATTTCCATTCTTCCATTCTAGTCAACTTCAGATAAACAACTACATGTATTTCTATGATTGAGGTAGTCAATGTGTAATACTCAGAGCGGTGGTAGCTCGGCAGCCAAATCTAAGTTCTGCAGGAAGCGAGGCCAAAAACGAGACTTTTAAAGAACGATATACACCTGAGGCCTGCTTCTAATCTGCGCGTTTACTGACCTCCGCCAGATTCCTCCTTTGGTGAGGCAGAGTCAAAGAAAAGCACCTGTAAATCCAATTGGGAGCAGTAAATTTGAGATTTTCTGTATCTTCTCAGATGAAAGGAAAAGCACTAGAAGGTCTATAGACATAATTTTCGACATGGGATGCCTTCAAGTCATGTCTTATCATGTGTATGAGTTACTATCACACTTCTGATGGGTTATGTAAAGAGCCTGCATCTATGTACATGTGACATTGCCAAGCATTCTACACTGCCGGCCAAAATCGAGCACCATTGGGAAATTTTGGTTAGCGTTGCAATTTAGTTGTTGTTGTCCCTTGAGTTAAATAGTTGTGACTGAAGGGGACTGTCTTTCAGTGGCGGTTATTACTCGAAAAAATACGTTGCCATAAGTGTAGAGACGTTGAGTAACGTTGATCTTATTTCGGTTCTTAGTGCAGCAGACTATTAATGCAAGTAATTACCAAAAATTAATCTGGTTAGATTCCTTTAACTTCATACGGCATCGATTGTGAGCTATAAAATTAAATGATGTAGTTTACATTATTGTATTCATCAATTTATATTTCTTAATAGCAATAATCTAATTTTGCTGTTAATAATTATTTTTATGTTCATGTTATTATCAATGAATCATTGTTTGATTGATGTCTAATTATTGCGTGAAAATAGTTGAATATGAATGAAGTAGATGAAGTAAACATAGACATTTCATAAAGCAAACAATTACTGTATTTGGAAAGAATTTGTGGATTTTTTATTGGACTAGCATAGAATTCGCTAGAACTTCCTTATAATTGAGTCAGTCTGAAAAATTGCTTCCGAATTTATTCGTTTACAATACACAAAGGCAAATACACATGAACGATTTTACGTTATTTCTACGCGTAATATAGAAAAAGCTACAAACACCATAATTATGAATGATCATTGTTGCCTCCACAATAAAATCTATGTGATGTAGACGATTAAAATTGGCAATACTTAAATTCTTCTATCCTACTACTGTCTAGGCAAATATAGTAATATAAATTCTGATTGTCATATATTCGCATGATTTGACCATACATTTGACAATTATGTGTGATACTATACAAGATATGAAGTATCTCAGCTCATTTACTTACATGTCTAGAGTATTTACAAAGAGAGGATATTTTGTAGCGAAATTGTATATAATTATTCATGTCAACCACCTTTATAGTTGTACAGGCCTATGTAATAATTAGACATAAAAGAAGCTGAATCTCTTCATGATTTTGTGAGCATATTTGTTTTGAGATGCTGTGCAACACATTTTCTAGCCTCATTTGAGGAATTTCAACTTTTCAAGAAGCCTCACAAGCATAGAATTAGTCCAACAACTGCTGAAAAGAATCGGCCCAAACTTAATCTGTCAGCGAGAGTGAACCAGGCGAAGCGCTGTGTGACCAAATGACATGGAAGATAACTCTGCCATGGTGAAAATTCTCCGCCCAAAGTATACCAATCTCTCTCTCTCTCTCTTTCTATATATATATATATATATATATATATATATATATATATATATATATATCCATATATATCCATATATATATCATATATATATATAGAGCAATATATTTTTTTGTTAAAATAGCTCAATCAAGATAAATAAATGCATTTTCACAAATTTTCGTGATTGCAACTGCAATACGTCATCAGGTAATAAGGTAATAGAAAGATTACAAACCATTATTTTAAAATTTATATGAAAATTAAGAAACTATGCTAATATAGTCCTGTGTACCTTATGTGCTGATAAAAGAATATAAAAATGTAGCTATCCTAATTACACTAACTGTTGACGAAGGTGAACATAGATATTATCAAGATCAATATGGCGATTGATAGAGTTATTATTGGAGTACCATGCTTCCATAAATAGTCATCCATGGCGATGTTGAGATGTATTCAAACTTTTGGTTTGTTCCCAGTTAAAATGATGACTTGTTTCTTGAATGTGTGCTGAAATTTGTGATCTCGGATCAATTCTTCTTACTGCCAGCTTGTGTTCATGAATGCGAGTCTTCAGTCTTTTGCTTGTTTGTCCAATGTATTCTGAATTGCAATTTTAGCATGGTATTTTATATATTGCGTTGCGTTTATCTACATGTAAGTCTGATTTCTTAAGTTCTGGTTTGCCAAATATTGAGTGAATTGTGTTTGTTAGTTGATGAGGAATGTTGATGTTATGTTGACGAAATTTTCGGGCCACTGTTTCTGATATACCTCGTACATAAGGCAATGCAAAATGGTCCGAAAATTTCGTCAACATAACATCAACATTGCTCATCAACCAACAAACACAATTCGTTCAATATTTGGTAAACCAGAACTTAAGAAATCAGACTTAGATAAACGCAACGCAATATATAAAATACCATGCCAAAAATACAATTCAGAATACATTGGACAAACAAGCAAAAGACTGAAGACTCGCATTCTTGAACACAAGCTGGCAGTAAGAAGAATTGATCCGAGATCACAAATTTCAGCACACATTCAAGAAACAAGTCATCATTTTAACTGGGAACAAACCAAAAGTTTGAATACATCTCAACATCGCCATGGATGACTATTTATGGAAGCATGGTACTCCAATGATAACTCTATCAATCGCCATATTGATCTTGATAATATCTATGTTCACCTTCGTCAACAGTTAGTGTAATTAGGATAGCTACATTTTTATATTCTTTTATCAGCACATAAGGTACACAGGACTATATTAGCATAGTTTCTTAATTTTCATATAAATTTTAAAATAATGGTTTGTAATCTTTCTATTACCTTATTACCTGATGACGTATTGCAGTTGCAATCACGAAAATTTGTGAAAATGCATTTATTTATCTTGATTGAGCTATTTTAGCAAAAAAAATATATTTCTCAAGATGACGATTTTCAAAAACATAGAGGAATATATATGTAACATAATGCGCAATGTATCATGTAAATGTACCTCAACGGTGACATATGAATAAAGAACAAATCTTCTCTGTTAGTTTTGACAACAGGGTTTAATTAATTACAATTATTGTCAACCAAAGTGTTTCATCTATACACAAGCACGAGATTGTCTCTTTTGGTCCTTGAAGTTGTCTGGATAGACACACAGGACTTCAGGTGACTTGGGCTTTAGTTGATTAAACCCTGTCGTCATGAGTTTTAGAGAGAGCCTTTCATTGATTAATTCATCTCAGTGCAAGTGGTCTCTGCTGTCAACAAATCCACCTTTAGTAGTTCGAGTCAAGAGAAACGTGAACTGCAGATGAATGTGTCGAAATATCCCACGATAGCATATTTGGTGTCTGCGTGCGCATGCATCCAATTTCTCAGATAATTCCGGAAATCTCAAAAAAGATTATGCTACTGGAGATCCATATCAAACTCATTGATGTGATTCTATGTGGTGGTTTCATTTTACACATTTGTCAGTATGATACTTGGAAATGATAGATGGTGCAGACTTATTAAATTACTCCCGGAGAGAGAGAGAGAGTTACGGAAAGTCGTCATTAACTATGACATGAGTAATATATCACAACAAAAGGAAAGCGTTATGTTAATGGTTTACATTGTTACATTAATTTAACGCGAAGTATTGCTCTTAAGTCAATGAGGCACGCAGCGCCAATAAACACTTCCTCTGGATGCATTTTTTGGCGTAAGGTTGATCACTGATCATTGATGTATGCCAAGGAATGGCTTTAAGTTAATATCAGCTGAATTAAAAACAAGACTCCAAATGTTGGAGCGATGATCATGAAGTTTGATAAAAAAATTCAACGATGCATCGACTGGTCGCGGAACGCCTGTGTGTAATAAATTGACAAAATTTAGAAACAATATTTAGCATTGTTTCCTTATCGCCCAAAGGAAGCTAAATTTTGAACCGTCATCACGTTGAACTTTTCATTCGCTACATCACCAATTCCTTTTTACTGATAAAAGGGCAATCTTTTATGACAAAACAAATTTGAAATATGACTTCAAATATGCGAAAATATGCTTTTACATGACCTAAAGAATAATTCCCAACAAAACCAAGAATCAACAAAATGATGCTGCCCGAAACATCCTGCATCAAATATTAACAATTTGTTTTTGTTGTTGCACATTATGAAGTCTTTCTCTGTGTCGATCTAACATAGAAACATTTCTGTGTTTTCCTAACATAGAGAATGATCACTCAACCGTTGTTGTCGGTTGTAAGTTCTGTAACATAGCGTAGAAAGATGTCCTGATGGTTTCCTTCTACATGTTAATGATAAATACAAAATCTCAGTTTTTTGGCGTTATAACCGCCAATGCGGACGATATCATCGGATAAAACTTCTTGTAGCTTCAACAACTCACAGCGTGCTCCAAGCATAGTAAATTTTGCATTTTCCAGCCTGTAGCCTACACTGTAAATCGCTGGATACGAAAATTACATACAAACATTTACCACATCACATACAATTTGAAACTAGCATCTGATACGAGATTCTCGTAAGTTTACAGAGATCTGATATGTTTTTTATACCACATCTCACTTACTTTCGTATGTGATTGGTATGTAGCGATACGAACTATTCTATCTGTTTGGCTGTTTTACACTGAAATACGAGTTGTTGGTATGTTTTATATACGAGACCCGATGCAAATTCATCCTTTTTCGCATGTCTCTGGTATGCATTTCGTATGTGCAGCTTTAAGTCACATAGCAAAAAATATAGATGTATTTCATACCACTGTCAAATAACTTTTTTCGGTAATACCAATCGTGAATATTTTTTCGTTTGATAGAGTGATATTTAACTAGATTAGATTTATTGTGAATTTTATGCGCCACGACATTGTCGTCGTTGCTACTTGTCTAGCAACATTCATAGGACGTTTAGTTAGCTCTTCTTTATGAACCATGTTGTTAAACATCGATTCATTAAAAACGACATCTTTCGTGAAATCTTGGTGACTTATATATCTCAAACATAAATAACTATTTTTGCGTTCATGAATTATAATGTGTTTTTCTTTCGGATTGATAATTAATATGCTAAGTTTCAAAATTACATAGTGCATAATTGTTGATGGCTGAATACTTATTGATTATTCATGAAATGCCTTAGACTTACGTGTATTAAAATCGAATTCATTATTGAAAGTATGACGCCTGAATGTCATCAGAACTACTTACAGAACAGTAGTAACATTAGTGTGATCTTTATTGACAAAAGACCTTAAATCAACATTCTTTGGACATGATTTATGCTTTCTTTTAGCATTGTGCTGGTATGGCTTTAGTATGTAAAGCAAGCCACATTTGAAATAACATACGAAAAGCATACAATTATATACCAAGAGAATACAGAAATATACCAAAAAAATTTTAGTATGCATCCTTCGTACGTGATTGGTATTAAGCGATTTACAGTGTACATAAAATCTGGAACGTTTGCGTAAGATCGCTTGTATTCACAAGTGGCTACTGCAGTAGGATTATGTTCATTGTGTGACATTGAGCATTGAAGCCATAATGTCACACAGCATCGCTCATGGCGTTGCGTGGTGCAATGTACCGTAGATTTGTAGAGATATAATTAAAGAATCAAGCTTTGTATTAGGATATAATTAGTCATTTAATACGGCCTCAATATATCTGTACACTTAAGTCATTCATCAGCTGTCATTATCATTGTTGTAAAATATATCAATGTAGTAATTCATATGAAAATGGGGAAATTTGGAAATATGACTAAATATGACGCAACAAGCATAATATGACATAAATGTGCAAAATATTACATGTCATAAAAAATTAGCCCTACTGATAAGAATTCAAGTAAAATTACAAGTGAAAATTGTAAGCTTATAAAATTATTTTTCAATAGCAAGGATGAAATAAATGATCAAAAACCTACAAAATAAATCGAGCATTTACTTCAAGTTTTTCTCGATGCTGTGAATGATCACAATTCAAAGTTTCATTCCGCTTTCTTTGTATAACTTCATTTTATTACAAGCGATAATCAGTGACAAGCACAGTGAAAATTGAATTTTTTAAGCAACCTGGGATCCCAAAGCGACATTTAATAATTCAGTTGGTCTTGCTGCTTCTTACGTGAATCCGAAGTGTTTTGCATCAGTTATTACTGGTCACTGTATATGTCAACATTCATCGTGAAATAAAAATTGTTCCTAATTGAGGTTAAGAAAATCTTAATCGACAAAATAGCTTCATCTCGGAATCACCGAAATTTCTGTATTTCAATCGCTGTAATTGCAATCAGCCTGCAAAGTTGAATTAATAACGAAAATGAAGTTTTGCTATAGATTAAGCGAATAGATCTCATGGATTGTCGATTACACAAGCATCAGTTGTAATTTATTTGTGATCATATAACGGAAATACTGGACAACAATGATGTAGCAGTAGTTCAAATATTGGGTGTATGATTTAAAGAAAGCCTTCGGTTGTCTCGATGTATCATGATAATAGAACGAATTATTGAATGTAACTTTCCTCCATATTTCATCAATTTTATGCCGTCCTACTTTTTTGATCGCACTCAGAGTGTTCGTTCCTATTCTTCAATTGGCAGCTTTGTCAATGTAACTTCTGGCATATTTTAGGGTTATATGCCTGGTTATATTCTGGTCCATTATTGCTTAACGTAGTTAGTAGTGACTCAGGCAAGACCGGATTATGTCATTTTCAAATATACTGACAATACAGTAATTTCTGCCCCCTTCACTTTGATCCCCTACACAAGGACTGTAATAATCAATATTTTTATGTTATTTGTTTTATTTTTTGTAAATGGCAACTGTATATTCATGCTGAACTCACTTTCAAATTGTTTTAATATTTGTCTGTCGACATTTGAAAATATGACCTCTCTACTGTGCCTTTCCGTGATGAGATGAATGACAATTTTTCGAAAATGCGTTATTTCATTCATTTATTCATTTTATAGATTAAAAAATTTAACGTGTAATTTGTAATTCGTGTCAGTCAATAAATTGATCAGCTCTATGAAAATATTTGATGTAATCTGCTTTGACAATTGACGACTTGTGCATTCAGATAAACATATCATGATAGTCATTTAGAATAAGTTTCGAAAATGCACTTTTGAAGCAAATGCTCATGTAGCGTGCATCAGCTCTTTATTGCCGGTGGATAAATCAAGCTGTCTGCATTAATGCCTCGATAATTCTAATGCGATAATTGCTCACTGTGATTTACTGTAAACCGATCAGTCTGCATTCCATCTGGCTAGAACCAGTCGTCTCACGCACAATTTTCATATCTACGGCGACGATGTTCTCATAGCGCATTCAATATGTGGGTCTGAAATTAATCTAGTTTTGCTGATTCCCTGATGCAGAAGTTGGTGATAACGGCAATATTGTTGTATAATTTTGTTGATCTTTACCCTCTTTCGTAACAAAGTTGCGAAGTCAATAAAAAAGGGAAATTCAGAAATAGGACATTTTGGGCCTCACACATGCACATTTTCTAGCCAACTAATAATGCTGCTTGATATCAATTTTGTATTATGACATGCAATTATTCTGAGTAGTATGCGCGTCACCTGATGTACCGTATTACATAACTGCGATTTTGTATGATAAAGTAGAATTGAACAATCAACTTATATTAGAAAAATGCATTTCTATAGAATTTTTTTTATAATGGTGAAAAGAAAGAAAGTAGCAATGATAGAAATATATATATATAAATATCTACATGTACATGCCAATAATTGTCGTTAAGTCGCATTTACTACATGTAAATGACTGTGCACTGTCAGATTATAGAAGAAAATTCCATCTTCTCCTAAAATTTATCAATGAAAAATTTGTTTCTCTAGTCGCTCATATATTCAATGCAAATGATAAGGCATCTTCATTTTTTGCGTTTTCCTGCCTCATCCGATGCACAGAGCCACACTAGCATTTCAGGGTGAGGCTTTGATACCTACCAAAGCTGAAAGAATCGAACCCTGAATCTTTTAAACCACCGCACCGATGTGCGGCTCACAGCTGACTGAGCTCTCCTACCATTCTCATGAGTTCATCATCAGGTAAGATTCTACAACAGAGTGAGTACTCACAAACTTGAAAAAGCATCAGCTAAAAAAGTTTTTATGTACCCAGACATTGTTTAACAGCTCATGATTTAAGCTACTATTAGACTTGTTTAATTAAGCCAGTTCATTCTGGTATTCGAACCACAACCGGTGTTTTAGCACACAGATTAGTCATGACAGTGGTATATACCTAAATGATGGTGCCTTCCAGTAGTTGACAGTGGTTACTGGTTAAGTACTTGCTGTCAACAATGCATGTTTTCTGATATGAAGAGGCGCTATAGTGCAAGCCAATGCATTAAAATGCTTTTATGCTTGACAAGAAATGATAAAATCCTTGAATCTTTTCAAAGAACATCAAAATCAGCAAAATTTTCCGAAAGTTCCGCGGCACTGTTTAACCAGGAAATACAAATCCACATTGTACACTAGCTACAACAGCTTCTGTTTCCGTTAGGAACAAAAGCAGAGGGGGAGAGGAGTTTCCTTAAGACCGACCACACCTGTTTCTGATCCGCATCAGGTTATGAAGAACATGAAATACATGTAGACTGCTACACATGCATACTGCCATACTGCAGTGCTATAAATTATCCGCTCCTGCTTTCCCTTTGACTAGTTTTGGCTGCTGAATTAATTCGAGGACGTCTCAGGATTGACAAGATCACGCTTTCATGTATTCAACTATATTTCTTCTAATCGTCATGTCATGGTCAATGTCACCAGATCTTTCTCAGCCGAGAAAGCCTTGACTGACGATAGAGATGGAAACAGATACGGCTGGACTGTAATAATCTGCATTAATAATAATCTATAGTAATTGATATTTGCCCGCCATCTCATGAGAAATCATCGCTATTTGGCCTAAGTGTCTGACAAGCAGGCCACTAGTGGATCTTGTTGCGGTTCTCTCAGCTTGTAGAGCAATGACGCCTCAAATTTTTCGATCAAACACAACCGTTGGCGACATCCGAGGGATGCAAATGAATTACTGTCCATGGAAATTCAAGTAAAACTGCTTTCCAAACTTCTGCTGGATTGCTATGTTTCTGTCTATGGAATGAGAAAATTGTAGCACGAAAATGTAAATCGATCGGGTTGGAAAGGTGCTAAATGAATATTGCTCGTAAGAATGCTAAATCGGATTTCATTCGGCAACAATTTAATGACAGATCTCACAGCTACTGACACTTTCCTCCTAAATTCTCGCACAAAGGGATTAATAGCATGGATTTGTAGATCTTGTAACGCTGAATGCAAAAGTCAAATTCTTGAATGTCACAGCCAGTGGCTTTCGGTTATAGGCAACGTTTAAGGATTCCCATTGGAATTCAGTGGTAAAATTCAAGAAATATCTATGGATTGTGAAACACGGCAATTTTCGAACATTTTCTTTTGCAGAAAAGAAACTATTTATCAGAGTGCCATGAAATTTAAAACATCATTGAGTTCAGAACATCAACTTCGATATAAAAGTTGAAGTAAGTCACATGATTCAGTATTTGATATCTGAGAGCCTCTGCAAAATGAGTAAACTCACCAAAAGTAAGTCAAAACATGAAATTTACTCATTTTGTAGAGACTCTCAAATACTAAATCATGTGACTGACTTCAACTTTTATATCGAAGTTGATGTTCTAAACTCAATCATGTTTTAAATTTCATGGCACTCTGATAAATAGTTTCTTTTCTGCTTAAGAAAATGTAAGAAAAGTGCCAAGTGTTTCACAATCCATAGATATTCCAATGGGAATCCTTCAACCTTACCTATAGCCAAAAGCGACTGGTTATGACACTCAATAATTTGAGTTTTGTATTCAGCGTTTCAAGATCTATAAATCCATGCTCACGGTGCGTCTGGCGTGACTATTAGTGGTCACAACTCCTCCAGTCAAAATTCCTTCACAATCGTGTTTAGTGGATCCATACTATCGATTTGCGACCCAAAACGAAATCTTCTGCTTGTGTCCTTTTTTGGAATCCACGAAAATCCAAAATGGCGCCTTTTTTCGAAATTTTTGGTTACTTGGCCATATGGCCAAAAGGTTGGCCTGTATATATTTAATCGATTACAGGCCAACCTTTGGCTACGAAAAAGTCATTAATCAAGTAACAGAAATTGTAAATAATATATTTCACAATTTTTCAGATATATTTCAATGGTTAAACTAGTCTTCTCAGTTTCCAAGATGGCCGCCAAAATCAATAAAAGCCATAAATTGCAAATTCATGCATATTCTCATTAACAAATAAAATAAAATCTGCATCATCATCATCACTGTAGTTATAATATCTATATAACTTTCTAAGTAAGCTACGAAATACTCAAGAAGGAAACTTTGTTCTCTACAAGATATCTATGCAATATGATTGTGTCAACGTTGCGCTATGCAAAAGATCAACCATTGATTGAAGGTTTCATTGACGCTAGCCGATTACATTCAAATTTTGAATCCTAGATATCTAAGCCACGTGTGAATATTCGTAACTTTATCTACTATGTCGATTTTGTTTCAAATGTTTACTTCATTCGTTGATGGACGGTGAGATAGTGCCATGCCGAGAGAAAAACCAAGTCATGAAAATAATAGAAAACGGGTTTGCTTGCTTTGCTTTAAGAAAACAAAATGAGAACAATAACTGATCAGCAAAAAACGACGATCGAAGAACATCTGATAAATGGACTTGACTGGAACGACGATCGACTACCCTGCGTCCTTTGTGGATCGTGTAGAATTGTGATTTTAGAATACTCCAGAGGAATATTCCATCACAGGATCGACGTTTTTACCGATTTTTCATCACTATTGTCCAGTCGACTTCCACATGTATTACGGTCAAATACATCGTGTACGTGTCTGATTTGTGCAATTGCCGGCTCAAGGATTGGTACCAACCTCGACTCATCGAACACCTCATCAGCTTCTAGTGATCCATCTTCACGAGTTTCGTCATCAGATCCAGAATACAGTGACAAAAACAAAATGTTCTCATTTCGTTTCGTCCCAGAAGCATAAGGTCTGCAGCTTTTGTTTGATTATCCTGAAGAAAGGAAAATCACACGTATGTACAAATACGAAGCGACATGAAAACTTGAAAGAGCTCTCTTCACTTAGCGCTACAGCAAATCCTAGTGCAAAGTTAGCATCCTATCTAATCAATGATGTAGCAACCGACGAATCAACTGGTTGTGTAACTTTACCAACTCACACCGGTCGCCCTGTGAGATATCGACGGGATTCCACATGCGCAAAGTCGTTCGACAAGTGTCCTCAACGATTCTCATCTGATGACATGCTTGATAAGTTGATATGCAACTCTCTAAGCGGCAAATTTTACGCTTGGCTTCTCATCTTCGTGCGAATAATGATCGTTCTATTGCAGAACCCAGATTGAAAGATAGGCTTGACGACAGGAGTCATCTTTTGGATTCTTACTTTACTGAAAAGAAACTTGAGTTCGTCGTGTCGTCGAATCAGAGTAGTGAAAGTCTTATCTTTTGCCACGACTTGGAGAGCTTTATCAACGATATTGTCCAGCGACGACGTATTTCAGAGCCGGTTCTGAAGTTCGGTGTTGACGGAGGAGGCGGCTTTATGAAAATATGCTTGAGCTTCGTCGAAACCGGTGAGCCAGATAGCATGAATCAAAACTGTCGGAGGAGTATGTCCTCTTCGAAGGATGCCGGTGTCAAGAAACTTTTTATTGTGGCACTTGCTCCCAATTTCAGAGCCGGTTCTGAAGTTTGGTGTTGACGGAGGAGGCGGCTTCATGAAAATATGTTTGAGCTTCGTCGAAACCGGTGAGCCAGAGAGCATGAATCAAAACTGTCGGAGGAGTATGTCCTCTTCGAAGGATACCGGTGTCAAGAAACTTTTTATTGTGGCACTTGCTCCCGATGTAGACGAGAGCTATATATACATGTATATATATACGAACATGCTCGAAATATGGATTCACCTTCGCATGAGAGAGCTTTGGAATAGCACGCGCTATCCTCTTCGTTTCGCTACGGATCTGAAGATGGCGAACATTCTTCTAGGACTTATGAGTCATTCGTCTAGTCACCCATGTTTTTGGTGCCGTGCCCACCGTGACAATCTGAAATCGAATGCTGCCCCACGCACACTCGGTAATATAACAGAACAATTCTGGAAGTTTTACCAGCAGAACTCCGACAGAACTGCCGCTAAAAGGTATGACAATGTCATCCATGTTCCGCTGTTGAAAGGTGAGCTTGATCAACTCGTTGTTGAAGTGTTGCCTCCACCGGAGTTGCATCTTTTACTTGGAATTGTGAATAAGATTTATAATGAAATGTTGAAGACATGGGGTGGCGCTCTGCAGTGGGGCAAGTGTTGTCATGTGGAACGTAGCGCCATTCATGGCGGTTCATTTGATGGAAACGCTTGCAAAAAATTGTTGACTCGAATTGATTCTTTGCGGTCAATGTGTCCCCTTCGTTGTTTACGATATGTCACTGCTTTGGAAGATTTTAATCTCGTTGTGAATTCATGTTTTGGAGAAACTTTGAATCCTCAATTTCGCAGACACATTGAAAAATTTCGTGATAGCTACATGGCTTTGGGGATTCAAGTTACTCCAAAAGTGTATGCTGTTTTTTATCATGTTGGAGAATTTTGTTCTTCGAACAATTGCTCTTTAGGTGTCTGGAGTGAGCAAGCCAGTGAATCGATACATGCTGACTTCAAGAAAGTATGGAATAGGTATAAAGTTGTATCTAGTCACCCGAATTATTTCAAAATGTTGCTGCGTGCAGTATGTGATTATAATTGCATGCATTTGCAGGCAAACTTGTCTTTTATTTGTAATGTTTTGTAGTGTGTTTTTGCAGTAACGTGCGTGATTATAATTGCATATATTTATAGGCAGAGTTCTCTTTTCCTTGTAGTCTTCGTTTATGAATGTGAATTACATTGGTTCGATCATTACTACATTGCTTTTATTGTTGCTTAATGGCTTTAATGCGGTATATAGGTACCTACGATTTAACCTTAAATTTATGACTGCAAATATATACCTAGGCCTACATGTATGTAACTTAAGTTTGACCATAAATACATGTAATCATGATGATAGGATTGTCAGATAGCAAGCAGATGAGGCAGTAAAAATGACTGATTTGTCCACAACATATTTATGTCTTTACAACTGGAACAAAGATTCTTATAAGTAAGTCCCACTAAGCTTCGATATAATTCTAACGATGAGTATGCATGAATTTGTAATTTATGGCTTTTATTGATTTTGGCGGCCATCTTGGAAACTGAGAGGACTAGTTTAACCATTGAAATATATTATTTACAATTTCTGTTACTTGATTAATGACTTTTTCGTAGCCAAAGGTTGGCCTGTAATCGATTAAATATGGCCAAGTAACCAAAAATTTCGAAAAAAGAGGCAATTTTGGATTTCCGTGGATTCCAAAAAAGGACACAAGCAGAAGATTTCGTTTTGGGTCGCAAATCGCTAGTATGGATCCACTAAACACGATTGTGAAGGAATTTTGAATGGAGGAGTTGTGACCACTAATAGTCACGCCAGACGCACCGTGTGCTATTAAGCACCCCAAGCCAATCCATACCTTTGTGCGCGAATATAGGAAGAAAGTGTATCAGTAGCTCCCGTCATACAACTCAAGTTTCATCCTTTGGCATAAATATGTCACACCAATAGTGCCATCGAACGATGTATTTTCTGACCCAGCTATTTTAATGCGCATTCACTCCTTAATCTGCCCCATGCTCCTCAAAAGCCAACAAAGGGAGGACATGTGGAATCACAACTAAATGCAACCAAAGCTGAAACACCCCGAACATGGTTTCTAGCCGGTCTGTTCCTACGAAAAGCGGGAAATTCAAAACTTTTTTTCAACAGAGGTGAGTAGCATCGAATAGAAAAATATATCTCTAAAATTTGATCAATTCTTTTAAATTTTTACAGACGATGTGTTATGATATAATGCAAATCATTAACCAATAATAATGTTACATAATTTCGATGTAATTCTTACTTTTCCTTTTGAAGTTGATGATAGCTGTAAATTGCTTGGAGTTTTCTGGAACGATCGTTTGGACTGGACTCACTTCAAGTATTTGTACAGATGTTGTTCAAGTAGATTGTACATTTTGAGAGTTTGAAAGAATATTTTGACCATGATTATTTATGGGAGGCATCTTATATAGTGAGTGTTCTTTTATATTGTACCCCTTTGTTTGGTATACTAAATGGTGAAGCGAAAACAATAAATGCGTATATATAAGCGTGCCAAACGTCTGATTTGCTCTAAACCTTGTTCCTGTGACAACGAAGTGTCACTTTTCCATCGCAAGCGTCTTAGGATTTATAAAAAGTATTTTCAAGAATGTCAAATCCCTGAACATACCTGTTCTGCTCTGCAAGACTAATCGTCGTCGGAACTGTTTTGTTATCTTATCCGCAATTGTAGAGAACTGTTTGACTGACTTAACTCACTACATTACTTCCCAGTCCTTGTAAATTTGAATATATGTTACTTTGATTTCCATTTTGAAAAAACACACAATTATTTTTTTCTTTTTTTATGTTCCATGAGTTTTGAATGATTTTGTGGGAAATATTTTCATTTTACAAAAGGTGCCTGATTAGTCCGGGAAGATAATTGTCGCAACACCTGGTATTTGATATTGTTGCATTTTGAATATTTTGATGAGGCAATGTACAACTATAAACAATCTTCACACCAGCAGATAATGTAAAACATAACAGTAGAGAGCATGCTAATGAATATTAATTGGAAGGGGACGAATATGATCCATTTTCAGTGATCTGTCCGATAAACAGAACAATAGATTCAACTGAACTTCACTCCCTTCCGAAAATTAATTGCATAATTACAGAAGCCTCGCTGTTGGATAGGATATGAACGCATCGAATGTTGCCATCGGTATGATGAGATAGTGGGAACAGACAGTTATTAGAATATCGTCATTAATATCAACACAGATGGGAAGATTTGCATTCATTTTCGATAAAGTTTACATTTTCTGCAAGCTTCTATTGAATTTACATATCTGACATAGTATAAAATTGCGTCCTGCCGGCCGTTTGATAGCAATTGATATGAAACAAATTAAGTCCAAATGGAAGTCAACATCCCAGTGTATCTTGTTAATCGCACTCCCTGACCAAAGAATCGACCTTCGGTTTACAGTTGAGACAAAACGTCGACGGTTCCAAGCGTAGTAAAGAATCATCAATAAATGGGTAAATCTATTCTATATAACAACATTTGTCAAAAAACGTGTCTTCCGTCTGTAAAATCCTTAGTTCTGAGCCGACTTTCACATTATTTTTTCATCTTCGTCCTTGGGATCTCCTCTTTTCGATCATCACAAATTCAAATCAATTTGACATAGTTTTCTTTATGAAAAATTTAGCTCAAGGCAGAAAAAGTACCAAAACAGTCTGTCTCCATCATTTGTTTCCATCATCAATTTTTTCTCAAAATTTCAATTTGATCCTGAAACCACATTTTTTTCTTTATTTCATGAAAACTCACGGAATTATCAAGAACAATAATGTCATCATGCATGCAAAATTTTTTTTTGAAAAGACAATGATTATAATTTTCAAAATCTCGTAAAGCGGCCAAAATGTTCATCTGACCGAGACCCCAAAACTATAAGTCAGAAGACACCTGGTAATGTATAGTGCAAATGCAAAACTTGCACAAATGCTCATTTGGCGTGGTCGCCACAATGATTTTCGAATTCAGCGTGAAAAATTGACGGTATATACAAATTTTCAAAGAAAGAGAGGTTACAAAGTTGAAAACACAAAAATTGCCCAAAATGTTGTTGCATAAAATGGATTTATCCGAATGCCTTTGTCAAGCCAAAGTTCTGCCGACAGAAATTCAACTTCTCACTTCAGTTTTAGTTAGTATAGGACTAGAATGGAAGCACATGGTCATTGATGGTAACAGATGATTGTGTAGGTCACTGTTGCTAGATCTTGAGACGAATCAAATTTGCAAAGCGTGCAATACTTCCAGAATCTCGTCTTAATGTGGTGTGTTGTAAGGTACATGTATTATATTAAAATAATTTTGCTTTCAAGCAGAAACGAGAAAAATCTCGAAGATCTTCAAAGCGAACTGATCAGCTACATGCACCTATCCTTGAACCTTCACAAGAGTAAAGCAGTGTGACAGAAACCGCCGCATTGCAAGTAAGCCATATGAATCCGCGATTCCTTGGGCATAGTAACAAACATGGACATCTGACTCTATACTTTGATTAGCACAAAGTAAATGTATAGTAGAGAGTGCCTACTCAAAAAATGTCTGCATTCAGTGAAGCAATTCATGTCAATTCAGTATTTACGCAGATTGCGTTCCTGTGTCGAAAAATGTCATCAATTTTAAAAGAGCGGTATTTGTGCAAATTTTCCTGAATTTTCGTACTGGCGATTTGGTACCTCAGACTTCAATATATAAGTAGTATGAAACTTACCAGATATCCAGAAGAATGAAAATTTACTAACAAGTATCTAAATTAAACCGATTATCACGAAATTCCGTAAACCACATTAATAAAGTCTTCAGACAAAAGTTGAGATATTTTCTGCTTCATGGCTCAAATTTCAAGTATTCCACCAGGCTAGATGAATCTGTGAAGCAAGGACTGTTATCCAAATTATTAGGTAACAGACTGTATTAGAGACTCAATAAAAAATCACTGCGTCAAACTGAGCTAAGAATGGTTAGAATGATAATGCTCTATGCAGTTAAAGTTCAACTATATTTGTGTGGATAAATTTAATTTTCATAGGCATGTGATTTTGCGATGATTTTCATTTCTTATCTGAAACTGAGTTATATTTTGGATCCATTTATATCTTTTAAGGTTAATCATGATCATCGCCTTTGATTGTGATATTTTACTCTTTCAGTTGCAGACAGCTTGTCACATGATCACGGTTAATAAAATACTCTTGTCAATAAGGCTGAGCAGATAAAGTAACCCATCTATATTGACCCATCGAATTGCCAATTTAATGAACATTACCTCTCCAAGGATGTCATGACACGGCGGATTTGTAATATACTATTCCCTCTTCTGTATTGCCATCATGATCAGTCACTTCTATGGCAATTTCTCCAAAGCTGCTACAATTTGCATATCTCACATGTGGTACTGGGTTCATTTAATAAAATTGAAACTGCATGCACATTAGGTATTCAATTAATACTGAGTTGCTATTCTACCTAATATACCTACTCTGTGAGTTAGTGGGACTACTGTAGAATGGATCATATTCAGCTGTTTGTTGATGTCAGGTGCTGAGTAAAGCCTATTTTACACTTGCAGCAGGGATTACACAGTTGCAGCCACAGCATCACATTGTTTAAGCGTATCACTTTGCTAGAAATGCAAACTGATTCAAACAGATGGCACATGCACGAACTTAATAAGTGGGCAAAAAGAAATTTCTAGTACCTTACAGACCTTACAGAGATAGGAAAAATAGTCGTGCGTCGCTTGCGGATTACTCTGAATTCCTTCAAAATGCTCCGATCGCCACGACTCCTTCAGATTCGAAGAATTCAGATCATAGCGCAGAAGTTTTCTCGATAATGTTGGGCCCTCCGATCATTTTAAAAAAAGTTAGCAGGCGCATGAAAAAACGTTCACAAACTTCTTTGTAGAACTTGACATCGACTGCGTCGCTTTGCTATGTGATCCGTTTGATAACAGTCACTGAAACTTGGCACAATTTGGCGTGTTTAATGTTGAACTGGCTGCTCATTGTTCGATTGCTATGGTATTATGTCAGCAAATTGTGCCATGTCATTTACGCTACATGTTCCAATGCTTCCCTTCCTGTCAAACGGAAGAAGAGACGACCTGTCTAATTATGTGACACGAACTGCCAGTGTAAAACAGGCCTTAAGGCATCACTCTATGTCATAGAAATAAACTGTTTATCTGAAGTTCGCTAGAATGGAAATTGACTCAAGGTCGCGGCACATCCGGGGGAACTAAGTTGGGGCATGGAAAACCAATGAAAAGCTTCGATTTACTCATGTGACTGATTCTAACCCAATGATGCAGACGTTGGCAGGTGCATCCAAGTGAAAATGCGTGCGATTTATGTGCCGTTATTCGGCATTCCATGAAGCTTAATTTCCATTCTAGAGGTTTTATTGTTGTCAATTTCTATGCTCTATGTCAATGTTAAGAAGAATGAAATTTCTGAAACCTGCCAATGTTGCAGGTTTTAGCCGTAAGGTGGAAAGTTATTTTATCAAAATTGTTTCATATTTGAAGAGAGATTTTGATAACCGTGATTCATTTGGGAGTACACCGACCAAAGCGTTTGATTTTGATACTTTATTTGACACTGACAACGTAACAGTACCAAACCATGCTTAACTAGTGGAAGTCGTCATTCTTTAGTTTCTGTTTTCATGACACACACACATAATTCCGCGACGCATTGTTGCTTTCAATGCATATGTTCGCTCTAGTCCTTTTATGTCATAGAAGGGAGGACCATTGTAAATTAGCTATTGCTACCAGTGTCATCCTCTTAAAATAAAGATTTTATTATTATTATTATAGAATGTCGTATTTCATTGGTTCCACTATTAGCAGCTAGAATGCATGAGGCAACTGCATTTAGGCATGCTGCTGATTTTGATAAAAAAACTAAAAACACCTTTATGACTTTGGTTTTATCAGAAACTGCAACGATATCGATGATCAAATCAATAACAATAGAATTTGGTCTCACTCTTTTGTCATCCCCAATTATGCAGAATGCTCTCTTCTTATCAAGATTTCAATTGCACCGTGATATTTTAGCACTAATCATAACATCATAATTTGACTTGTTTCTTTCTGCTTTTTCATAAATTTTATAAAAGTTTTTTGTAAAATGATATTTATCACGTAAGTCTGAATTCTATCGGATCTTTCGTAAAGGCAATTATCGAAGCAGATTGCATTTTCATTCGTCATCCACCAATATAATGAGTCTACATGTACATGTATATCAAGATCACAAGATCAGATGCATCGTAAATAGAGAACCAATATTTTAATAAGTTGTTCAGATCCTTATTTAGCAAACAGATGAACATAGAAGTTGAGGACACTTTCATATCTCCTATAATTACTCACTTCCATTATCCTCTAAGTTTGCCATGTAACTTTCGAATATCAATGCAAGTGTCAATAAGTCGGATTTGAATCTAATCGCCCGCATCAAAGCAACCGGTTAACCGCCTGCTTCCATTGCTATGGTTGCAGCAGTATTTGACTTACTGACTGTCCGATATTCGTACCTGGTACTATCATACTTGAGAGCTGAGAGTGCTGGCAACTGACTGCAGTAAAATCAACATTGACAAGCGAGATGACAACAATTCAAAAAGCAGATGGACTGAACAAAGATATCTACATAATGTCTGTTCTGTCCACTTGTCCTTTGGATTTATTGTTATCTCACTTTTTCTTAATGCTGATTTTCTTGCAGTCAGTTACCGGCACTCTCAGCCTTCAGCCTCTAGCACTTCATCACTAGGACAAATGGAGACTATAACATTTGACCGGTTCCGCAAATCTGGTGACTATATAATTGTTGTGACGAGACTGTTTGATAGACATTCAGAATACAATATCAGAAATTTATGTTGATTTTGACATAATTGTTGCGAAGAGCAGCACTTTTGGTCACGATCACGAAAAATCGGAATGTTCAGTTAGGTTCACACCCTTCACTGTCTCTAAGTGCCTTGATACAGGTTTCACATTGAGAGACATTTAAGACAGATTTCACAGATAACATTGAAATTTCCTCCATTCTCAACAAATCAATAAAGGATTGAATACACACTGAGTAGAGATTGTGCAAGAACAACACTTTCATTTGACTTCCATAGCTCAATGAATAACATACATGCAAGTTAGATTTGGTTAGTGAACATTGACACGATCAGGAGAGGAACATGTTAGCTAAGTCACGAAAATGACGGTTATCTCATGAAGCACTTCAATACATGCTTCATTGATGAATGAAATTATTTTCGGAATAGTGATTTATATGATTACATAGACAAACCGGCTTGGACAGACCAAACGGACGTCTCGTAGCATTTTCAAAGTGATAAGTCTGCTGTACATGTACGAATACGTCTGTGAGGTAGAGATCCAGGTAACCTTACAACGCTGTGGCCTTGTGGTATAGAGTGTGTTATTGAAACTCGGATATGTTGAAGAACGGGGTGCATCTATTTAATGTGGCTCTGAGTATAAACAGGGTCACTTATTTATTTATTTATTTATACAAATAAGAATTGTATTATAAATCTGACAATGCGCTAATCATAAGCGAGAGTGAGAAAATTTCGGTGCGAAATTTATATAATGCCATAACTCTACAATCTAGAAACGTCATGGAGTCAACCGCAGAGCAAGAAATTATGCACGAATGCTGTTAATGAAGCCATTTCCCAGCATCAATTTTCGGTGCGTTCTTCAGTTTAAAAATGTGATCTTCAATATTTTGCGACCCACCGCTTTAACGTAACCAGACGACTAAGTCTACCTAAATTTTCCGGTCTATCACGGCTTGGGCCCGCTTTATCCGGAATTTTCAGGCCTGGTCAATTCATTTCGTTATGAATAGCGATGTGAAAGATAAGATGCACCATGCTTCTTCATATACATCGAAGATTCACTCATCGCAATACCTTCATGTTTAATTTTTTCCGAATAGGAACCAATGGAAAAATTTAGATTTTGAGACGAATCAAATTTGCGAAGCATGCGGCAGAACAGCATCTCGTTTTAATCTGATGTGTTGAAAACTATTTTATCAAAATATTTTGTCTTAGCCGAAACAAGAAAAGTCTCGAATATTTACACAGTGAAGCTGTCAGTTACAGATAGCTGCCAGCATTGTTTGTAAGTGGGCCATAGGAGGCTGAGATTCTTTAGGAATAGTGACATAAAAATGCTTTCGATTCGTGTGGTTTGTACAGAGTCCAATTGGATGTACATGCATGTCCATTAGTCTCAGCTCTCTTTATTTGATTCAGAATATTTACTCGATTAAACCATGATTTGCTGGTTCAGGCATTGTCATGGCCGAAAATATCTTTGTTCGAAAAAATCAGGCCCAAGCTCGTCCCCTGGGCCATCCTTATATTGCCTCTAAAGGTTTACTGTCACTATGCTGATAAACTGCTTGATTCAAGTTCTGTACAAGGATAATCAGCTGCCCCATGTGGGAGATTGCCACACACCGGCTGCACAGTATTTTGTAGTTTTTGTGGGAGAGCGACTTTATGGTGATTGCCGTATTGCGCAAATTTTGTCATAATATTTTCATAACAATTTCGGAAATATTTTCGATTAAGATTCGGATTTTAATTGCTTCTACCGTACATGTATTAATCTTGAAGCAGGAAATGCAGAAATATGCCAGTGTACGGTATGTATATCAGTTGATGCGTGTTTGAGAGCAAATTATCAGAAAAACTGCCAAACCCCAAACTGTCAATAAACTGTTGACTTCCTACTTCACAATGGACACATTGTTTAAGTTATTTGCATAACATGTGATATTAAAGCAAATACGCAGCATTTTTTTTAATATTTGACGGATGTAGTAAGCAAGGAGTTGTATTGATTGGATTATCCTGTATAGAGGATATCCAATGCATATCTTGTGGCATGTGTTACTTTAGGAAAAGAATCACTGACAATGCATTTTCACCGCATTAAGTTTAATTCCGGACACGGAGACTCTCAGCGCCAAGATATTTCAAACAGTCTTTAGAATATCTAAGAGGTATTTCTATGAATTAAAATCAATGCCAAAGCAATAAAGTTTGGAACGCATCAATCCTATCAAGCAAAAGCTACAAAAATATCAAATTTTAGGCTATTTTCTCTCTTTACCACAAAAAGATAGTTGCAATTGGCTTCTCGGGTATGAATTTGTGAATAAAAGGCAAACAATAAAGTTACTCACTCTTGCAAACACAGCTGGATAGCCATTTTCTGTCATATATTGAATGATTTCTACAGGGTCTAATTTTCCGTCTTTGTTATCGTCGATCTGATTAAACACAGACAGCAGTTTATTCTTGTGGTCGTCCATGATGGTAGATCCGATAGAATGAGTACTAGGGAGTTGAGAGACAGGCGTTTCGTGGAGGAGATAAGAAGGCGAGTGAAGAGAATGGTTGAGCTGCGACGTTTTCCATGTGCACCATCGATTTACAAATTAACCAATGAGAAGTGAATTGAGGAGAAAACGTGGTAGGAATTGGCGCCTGTGGAAAAAGCCAAAGTTGTTAGAATGAGTGTTCATTCCGAATTTTAAAGACCAATAAGTAGCTCTTATTAGGGGGTGATGATTGATGGACGAACAAGTGCGCATTTACAGAATAATACTGTTCAATTTAGAATGTTTTGTGCTGACCACTTGTCTGTTTGAATATTTGTATTGACAGCATGACAAAGATGAGAGAATGGCGGATGTTGTGGATGGAGGCATGTTGAAGCACGATGTATGTCGAAGAACAGGAACATTCGTGCAAAATGCACTAAAGAACGTCTGGTCTGTTAGTGAGAGAGAGAGAGTGAGTGAGTGAGTGAGTAAGAGAGAGGGACAGAGAGGGAGGGAGAGAGAGAGCGAGAGAATGAGAATGAAACTAGGAAAATGATATGTGGCTTAAAAAATACCTGCCATAAATTTCAGTGAATGATTATTCCTACATAAGAGGGCAGACGAAGCGTTCCCGCTGACAGACATGCATAGTTCATGGATATTGACCTAGCCCAGCGCTTCCCGATTAAGTGATCATGGTTGGGGTGCGAAATCTGGTTTGCCGGGGTGCAAGAATCAATCATGGAAGGCGGTTGAACTGTTTTTTTCAGATATTGCTTCATATAATTGTAGCTGGTCACTGCTGGCCAGCAAGTCCATTCAACGAGAAAACACGAGTTTTAGGAATGTGCGTTTTTCGACAAGAAACGATCATAAAATGATGAGTTAATAACCATAAATATATAAAGAAAGGAAGTTATTTCAGACTACTTGGCTTTCCAAAATCTTAAAATTTTCCGACTGAATGTCTGTTTTTCAGTATGTTTTCTAGCGTTTTTATATAAAACGAGGGGCGATGCGAGAGCCCCCTTCGTCAGTCTCAGGGGGATTTGGCGGTGAAAAGGAATTGGGAGGCACTGACCTAAATTAGCTCTACCTGTGTTTTAGAGACAAACTTTCACGAGAAGCGCATTTGTCGGGTTGGACCTGCCCTTTCAATTTCATGTCGCTGTGTCATGAAGGCTAGCCAGGATATGCGGGAGGACCCCGTGAGCCATAACTGGTGCTTTCGATAGGACTGTAGAGTGTAGACTCACTTCTTGACACGCACGTGATTCTTTCCATTTAATGATTCATCTGGTCAGTTAGCAGCACGATTTACTTAGAGTCAATGCATTGATAGGCTCGCATCGCATGAACACAATAACAAACCTGCGGGGAGGCAGACAGTGAGTGCATGTGTGTGTGCGTTTGTGAATGAGATATACTCTATCATCGCTTCTGACTGCAGGCATAACGTGCAGTATTTTGAGCTGATATTGACGGGAACATGAGAATGACGTTCAGAAGAAAGAGCGCTATGTACATGTAAATGCATCAATGCTAGTAGCCCAAACATTCGTCCAGAAAAGACGCTGAAGAAAATCCTCCAAATCTAGATTCCTGATTCGCACAGTTGGGGATCATATTGAACCGAGTTAATACTCAGCAAAGGCCATTCGAAATAGCATGGTTATTGAATTCATAGCATTTCTTGAATACATAGAAACTAAGAGAGATGATGTTACTTTTCCACTTCATATGCACTTACCAACGTATGAAAAAATGAACTTGGGGTAGAAAGAATTTAGGCCTGACATTTGAAACACATCCGCGACACTTTTGAATACGAAATCTGTAGACGTCCGTATCACTTTATCTATGGAACGGAACTAAATCACCAGCTTAAACCGCTAAGTCTATGTAGTTCACAACCATCAACAAAACACAACCCCTTATCTAAAATGCAATCATACCCCGAGTCTTGCAATATGCAGAAAAAACAACATTTTCGGACAATGATCAGTTGATAACTTGATAGTCTACTCGACCATACTCACAGGGGTTCAACTTGGCCGGAGAGATTACCAATTTTAATGCATCTAGTCAAGCGTCTGCCGCATGTTTGTTCAACAGGCAATCTATAGAGCCCGCCTGCCGATTTGAATAGCAACTGCCCTTAATAAAGAATTTATTATGTATATTATTATTTATTAGCCTATTGTGAATGCGCAAGGCAATGCGGAACCCACTTATTTGAATATGCAGCGACACCCACTTACCAGTGGCTAATTCTAGCACAGAAGATGAGCCCTCACTAAAGAGGTGTGACAGTAATTGTTCATCGCAATTTCACACTTGCAAATGCCCGGATTGTGCAGGTGGAGTTTAAGTGTGGAAGTGGAGAAAGAGACAAAGGCGACGGTGTTCCAGTATAGCCTTGAGCCGGATCCGGGAGACCTATTTTCTCGTATAAGAAGACGGGTTTGTGGCATAGGTTGGAGGCGGAAACAGAGACGGCTGTAGAAAATGTTGCCTCGTGCGTTCAAAATAGTTGATACTTTGATGAAGACTGGTGCTATCAAATGCAGAAAGCGGGTTTTGAGTTGTCTGTATGGGTGAACCCATCACCAAGAATTGATGGGTCTTCAAAAATTGCATCTTCAAAAATTGCTTTAAAAAAGCTGGGCTAAACCTGATGAAGTTTGAATTGATTATTAGAATACACAGAAACTGAAAGTCACAAAAAATGCATTCCTGGCTACCACAGCTTTTGAGCAATATTACAGATGTTCCGTCAATGACACGCATAATTGATTCATCTGCACACTCTGCATTCTTGCTAAACACTCAGCACGAAAAAGAATGAGAGCGGTAAATGACAACTCGGCCACATGGAAGAAAGGCTCTGTGCCTAATGTGCTTCCGAGTATAAACAACGTTCATTCATTTATTTATTTATCTCATGGTTTGTAGTTTCATCTGTTAATGTTTCTAAGATTGACAGAATCATGCCGCAATAATTACGTGCCTGTTGGTTGCTTCTGTAAAGTAAATATGAAACCTCGTGAGACGAATACTACCTTATATGGTGCTCTTTGAGCGTTATTTATAATAATGGGATTTTTTGTAAATTCGAACTTCACAAGGTTTCAAAAGGTCACTTTGTAACGTTTCAGCAGATTGTCACAGCAAAACGTACATGTACTTCGAAGCTACTTGATCAAATTCTAGCATTGGCTAATTGTTAATGTGAAGCTTAGTGCAACAAAAATTAACGTTTTATAGAGTTTGAATCTTTTATATTGTGGGATTATATTTTGGACACTTCTCAAACTATTAAATATAATTCACCTATATATATATATATATATATATATATATATATATATATATATATATATATATATATATATATATATATAATAAAATGTTTGGAAAAGACCTTCTTTCGTAACTATAAGTACTTTTAGTTTCACGGCGAACCGATCATCATACGAGTTAACAAAGGAAGTGGTATAATTTTTGAATTTTAAAGTCACTTTAGCAGAAGTCTCACTGCTGGAAATTCATAGAAGTTAAGTTATGTAGAAAAAAGGTATGTAGAAAATATCCTAGGTAGGCCAACATAGAATTTTTACTTGATGGAAAAAAGTTGGAACTTTTTCTTATGTCTGCAGGTTGATGTTATTTCATTCCTTTTGTTTAGCATGTTGCTGTTGTATTTTGTCAGTATGTGATATTTTTCAGCTTGACATAATAAACAAAATCGTGGACCACTTTAATACCTCTTTGATTGTTCCAATATTTCCCATTTCACTGTAAAGGATTTATCATTTTCTTTCAGGGACCAGATGTGCTTCGACAGTGTTGTTTCATTCATATATTGATAATTTGAGAAAGATTCTTTGTGATTATTGAATCGTGACTTGAACTCCTCTTCTGTTTGGCCAATATATGTTTTCGTTTCATTTTCACTTGTGAACTCACTTGTCACTTGTTAAACGATGCACTTTTGCAAGCATTCTCCATTAATTGGGCAAGCAGTCTTACTTCGGCAGTTGCATTTTCTCAAATGTTGATCCTCGTTTTCTTTTGAAGTCAGGAGTTTATTGTTGTGTTGTTTGATCAATTGGCCTCTGTTTGGCATACAACTGTAACTGATCTTGATTGTGTTTCGATTAAATAGTTTTCGGTACCGATGACATCTTGGAAAATGGCTATCGATAAGCTGAAGGAATTTTCGTCCAATTTTTTCTTTGACGTTTTGGCTGTAAGGAGGATTAAACCATATAATTTTCCTTGTTCGTTTTCTTCTTACATTGTCACTTTGGTTATATCTCAGTGTGCTACCATAACCACTATTTTTCAGATCATATTTTAAAATTTTACTATTTTGCCATGACCAATATCGATAGCCATTTTCCAAGATGTCATCGGTACCGAAAACTATCTAGAGGAATTAAAGTAGTCCAGATTAGAAGAGGTATTAAAGTGGTCCACGATTTTGTTTATTATTTCAAGCAGAAAAATATCACATACTGACAAAATACAACAGCAACATGCTAAACAAAAGGAATGAAATAACATCAACCTGCAGACATAAGAAAAAGTTCCAATTTTTTTTCATCAAGTAAAAATTCTATGTTGGCCTACCTAGGATATTTTCTACATACCTTTTTTCTACATAACTTAACTTCTATGAATTTCCAGCAGTGAGACTTCTGCTAAAGTGACTTTAAAATTCAAAAATTATACCACTTCCTCTGTTAACTCGTATGATGATCGGTTCGCCGTGAAACTAAAAGTACTTATAGTTACGAAAGAAGGTCTTTTCCAGACATTTTATTATTAATGGGCTCTATACGCAGGATATTGACCACTATAAAATAACCTCAATTCTAATATATATATATATTGTTGATGCAAAGTTGACCCAACTTCATATTTTTTAAAAAAGAAACCAAAGTTTCTTGCATTGACCGAACATTTTTCAGAATGCTAATATTCCATCTTCAGCAGTAAAACTTGAATACATGACAATGGGAGTTTATATACAAAATGCAGGAAATGAACAAATGAGTGATAAAAAGCGTTCAAGTCACTAGTAGCTGTCTGACCATGGCACCGACCTAGGTATTGCATTCTGCAATTACAATTTCAAGTACAATTATACTGAGCTGTTTCTTTCATTAAATGATACAAATTATTTCTCACAGGCATGGCCAGACAGCTCATTTTTAAAGAATATATATTTAATGCGTGCAACTTGATATTACCTATTGCAAGTACTGCAACTTATTGTTCTTAATTGTTGCGTAAAAATATCGAGCGGGTAGGGTTCATCCTAATGTAAACAACAAACACATCTCTCTTTCTCTCAAATAAATTTTGATCATTAAATTAATCACTGAGCTTCCCATCAGTACTTCCAGAAGATCGACTTTGTCAATTCATATTCAACCTTTTAGATTGATTTTCATTTTATCATACATCGCCATTAACAAACAGTCTCTCGGTTTCAAGCATCCACCAGTTACATCGCATTCCTACCTGTTCTCACAACTTGCTACCAAATTCTTTCCTCGAAACTTTTTAACTCTCAAAAATTCCACTTCTCTGGCTCTTTTAAGTAGTGTAACATTTAGAAGCTTTGATCCTCGACTTCGGAAGTAGGCGAGTTTCAAGCGATTAAGAGCGACAAGTTTCTCCCATCGGAATACATGATGATGACAACCGCCGCCTTGAATGTCGTAGATTTTGAGTTTGAAAGCATTTTGTTGGAGATAAATCGCTACTCTTGAGATAGATTGCAACGTGAATGATTACAATGTGTGTTTTCTGAAGTGATGATAACATTATGTGTTTCGACCGACGTCTCCCGTCGGATCTTCCTCGATACAGGACAAAAAGTAATATCTCACTGTCTCAAAATATGTTTTATTGCTGTATTAAGGCGAATACTTCCAGCCCCATTCTGATGTCGGTGTGAAATACATGTAGATCGTGGGAAAGGAAGCATATTCAGGGCTAAGGAAGGTGTACGCATGAGTGGGAATAAGAGAGATTCATATCCTAGTAATAAGTTGCAAATTGTGAAAATTCTGTACTTGTTCTACTTTAAGCATTGAGCGCCAGTAGAGCAATGACCTCAACTTTATTTGCTTAAGTTGACTTCTTCTTGTCGGTGAAGTCTCCGCAAACGGAAAGCACTGGAAGGCTACATGTGTTTGATGCAGGACATGTCCGTGGACTGCACGATGACCGTGAGAAGTAAGAATGGCGAAAGTCGTGCTATTCCGGTATTAGTGGGACTTCATCAGGGTTCAGCGTTTCCTTTTTGTATGATGTTGGATGTTGTTTCCAAAGAGTGCAGAAAATGTGGTCCCCGGGATATGTTTTACGCTGCTGACCTCGTGATATCTGGAAGTAGTCTCCAGCAGGTAGAACAGAGGCTGGAAGCATGGAGGCAAGCTTTTGAGAACAATGGCCTCAGGATAAGTCGCTCCAAGACGCAGTATTTGCTATCCGATCCAGGGAGAGCAACGATGGAGATCCAGTGTCAGCCTTTGAAAAGAGTGGACTGCTTCAAGAAATTGGGTTCCATGGTAAATGACCAGCGCTAGTGACATAAGACACCGTGTGAAATGTTGATGAAACCGACCTGAGTGCTGTGTGATAAAAATATGCTCCTGAAGATCAACAGCAGGTTTTCTGTTCAATGGTTAAATCCGATATCCTGTATGGTTCTGAGTGTCGGAGCCCTCTTAGAAGAAATGAACAGAGACCCCATGTTGCTGAGATGCGGATTGTAAAATGGATACAGGGCTTCACACGGTTGGATCATAAGACCAACGATGAGGTAAGAACAAGTGTGCAGATAGCCCGCATTCAAGAAGTGACAAGATCGAAAAGGCTACCACGATTTGGACATGTTCAGCGTCAAGAGGTGAGCCATTCCCTTAAAAAACCATCATACATGCGAGTGGAGGGAGAGGAGTCGAGGCCGCACGAAGAAACCTAGTTGGCAAATTGTGAACGGCGATATGAAGTCGACGGGAATGAATTCCTCAGTGGTGAACGACAGAGCACAGTGGAGAAGGAGGACTGGACCTACCCTGTGATACGCGGGACATGGATAGTCAAAGTAAGCAGACGGAGTGTTAGGGGTCATTATGATGTTCCCCTCAAATCTTCTAAACTATTATCTCATATAATATAGCATAATAGAGTGCATTTATTTCGCGTATGCTGTTTCCGATGGTGTTGGTCCCAGTCGATCTTGTAAATAGTATTTTAAAATTCAAATCATCATTTTTAAAATTTTGTAATTGCTGCTCAAGCAGTTGATAGAATTTCACGAGAACAGCAGGTGAACTGGTTTATCACATGCTCTGCCGATGATGCTTTCGGCTTTGTATTCCAAGTTTTTTTGTAACTATAAATGGCATTTTAAAATTCAAAGCATCACTTTTAAACATTCTAAAATTGCAGGTACTAATGAACTTTTAACAGTTGGAAAATAAATTTGTTGCCCTATGTATTAAAGTATCACTAAATCTTTAAGAACAATACTATAGTGTATGCCAGATAAGTTTGTGTGATTCTCTCAGTTACTGAAATATGAATATGCATTTATAAGTAGTATATGTAGAACACTTGTAATAACAGTCATCAATCACAATGAAATGAAAAGGAGGGATTATCATAGAAAGTGGAATCTGATTACTAATTAACATAATTAATCAGCCACAGTTCATGAAAGGGTAAAATGCAGTAGTTGCGAATCAATTTTAAACCCCTAATATTAATCAATGGAAGAGAAAATCCAAAATATAGACAAAAATAAGGTCGCAAAATCTTTTCATGCTGCTCCTGTGGCCAAATTGTTGGGTCTACAAACAAATTATTACCACTCAGAGAAAGACAACAAAAAGTCAAGAAAAGTCATGAAAGGAGACACTCTTACAATGACTCGCTCCTGCGTGTGAGACATGAATCCGAGAAAGAGGCATGGGCCTCCTGAGGCAAATTGGGTTAACTTAAGGAGATCAAATTATGCTAGCTTTCACAGTGAATAGGCGCCATTATGAAGGTGTAAGTGCGCTGATGTGCACCTGTAACTGTAGGTATGTGCCATGTTGTAGCAGTTTTTTGCAGCCACGAACCGTGCAACAGCATGCTTGATCAGTTTTTTACGGAGATTACGTTCCTGTGGTCCAAAAAATTATTTGAGCAATTTTAAAAAGCAAAATTTTTGCAAATTTACATTCTACCCACATGAAGCCCTTTTAAAGGTAGTATGAAACAAGTTGGATATTAAAAGAACTGAATATTTGCTAACAGGCATCTAAATTCAGCTGATGATCGATCTGTGTGTCAAATGCAACGAGAATTTTGCTATAACTTTTGAACGAATAATGCAAGTGAATTGAAATTTTTTACAAGTTAATCTTGACAATCAAACTGACATGTGGGACAAATTTCAGGGGAATCGGTACACATGCGCGTAAGTTATGGCTTTTTAAAAATGGTTAAATCCAATATTAAAATACGATTTTCAGCAAGGCCATTTCTTTGATTTCAAAAACAGTGACAAATGACAGGATGTTTTCTGAATCATCTAATGATGTGACTCGTTCAACAAACTGTAAACCTCCTTTGTTGGCACTCTCCACGTATCCGCCTTCCAGCTCGATGCCGTTCTCGTAGCGCTGCAGCATTTTGTCCACCACTTCCTCCCAAAACTTTGCCGGAAAATTGCGGAGCGAATCATTGGCGGCGGCGATGAACTCGTCACGACTGCTGAAGACACGACCTCCCATTGGCTTTTTTCACTGGGCCGATCAGGTGGAGGTCGGCAATGGCGAGATCCGACGAATGGCTGAGCAAGCGAATCCCAAGCTCCTGCACTTTTTTCACGATGGCAGGACTGTTTGTGCAGATTATTTACAGCTCTAAAACATTTAAAACTCAATTCTGTAAATAACGCTTTTTTACCAAATGCATTACAACTATTCAATTGAGATTTATAATAATCATTAGCGCAAGCTCAGGAACAAAGTAATTCATCTTGCAACAGATGAATGCAATTACATAGCTTAAAGATACATTCCTCCGAGGGTGCTTTAAATGAATATTTCCGCAAAGTAAGCATTGTGAAAGACATGCTTAAAAACAATGCTTGAAGCCCACAAAATATTTAGACCTACAAAGCAGTGCGAATTAGGTCTGGCATAAAATGCAAGATGAATTCAATAATATAAGAATATTCAGCAACCATAATCAGGTAAATACACACATTGGAAATATTTCAATTGCCTTTTGAGATAAAGAGTCGAGAGAGGTTCGTAAAGATCCCCTTTACATTGCTGGCTGATGAAAAAGCTATCTTCCAAGAAGGTTTACTCCATGTCAAATCATCAGTCGTCATCTATGATAACCTGGCCAACTATGAACTTGCTTCCATCATGTAGGCAAACAATAAACTAGCATGTACTTGCGAGATTTTCACATCAAAAGTGGCCCTTACATTATACTCAACCGTGCAACTATAACATCACTTCATGCTATAGATATGTTTCCCATGGACGACATGTCATATTTTTAAGAGACACCGATTAGTTCAGCAGCCACAAAGAGTTTCTGCATGGAACGAGGCTGAAAATGAGACTTCTACAGAATGATGTACACCCTATGCCTACTACAAATCTTTGTGTCTGCCGAGTTCGAGTTACATGCAGTTCCTCTTCTAGTCAGACAGGATCAAAGAAAAACACATGTTTGTCCAAAGGGACGCAGACCACAGTTTTTGGCAATAATGAAACTTTTTATGTTTTCTCTTATCAGCTGGAAAGTACAAAGTCTAGAGCCACAATTTTTGACATGGAATGTCTTCAGATCATTTCCTATCATGCTCATGAACACTTGTCTATGGAGCCTAGCACATTCAGATCTGGCAAGCCACCTACTGGCGGCAAACACCAAAATATTGGCCCACTTTGTCCACATTGAACCACAATGTCGCCGGTCAGATAGAAAATAACCTGAAGATATATCATGCCGAAATCTATGGCTCTAGATAGAATTCTCTTCAGTTGACAAGAGAAAACATAGACTATTTCATTTTAGCTGCAAACTGCAATTTGCGTCCCTTTGGATTAACGTTTTTCTTGGTTTCCATCTGATAAGAAGAGAACTAGCTAGAACTCGGCAGACGTACAGATATGTAATAGGCATTGGGTGTGCATCATTCTGTGAAGGTCTCATTTTCGACCTCGTTCCCTACAGAAACTAGTTCTGGCTGCCGGACTAATATTCACAGTTGGAGGGCCATCCTTGTGGAAGTGGCATCAGCGTCTCATCAATAGTCTAATTTTCAATAAATCTGCAGAAGCTGAATCACTGATATATTGTTATGACGTCACTACGGACGTTTGGGCGGAGCTGACATAGGGCCTGCTCTACGAATCGTCATTTGTCAAACCTTCATTTCAGCAAATATAACGGATAAATGAAAGCGAATTAAGACGGTTTAATGAACCATCTTAACTGCGTTCTACCAAGTCTTCATTTATCATCAGTCTTCAGTCATCTTTGTCTCTTTCATCTAACTGTCATTTATCTGTGATTAGTTAAAAGGGCGTCATTTATCTGTCATGATAGCTTCGCAGATCTCTGTAATTAATGCTCATGAACAGTTTGACCGAAATTACTATAAGAAGCCTGCACGTGTGTCTGTAGAATCATAAGTCTAATATCATGCCGATGCGCTCTGCACGTTGGCAGACGGACGAACTTAATATTCTGGTAGACTTCTAATCTGAGCACTGTGCTGTGCTCTCATGCCAGAGCACAGATCCTCTGTCACTCCACAGAAAGAAGGTTGCATATGGAAAATTGGTTGATGGAATCAACGCCATCAGCTCCAGCGGAAGAGATGTGTCAAATGTGAAAACCAAGTGGTCGAATGAGACTTCTAGAATTAAGAAGATCCTGGGAGACAAATGGAAAGATCTGCAAGTGGAAATGGGCACAACTGGAGGTGGTCAGGTGGAGCATGAGCATCTCTTTCAGAATTTATCTCCGCTGGACAAGAAAATTGCGAAGCTGCTACCTCCGGAGTCCTACAGGGGTGTTGCAGGAAGCTCGGATGACACATTCCAGAGGTCAACAAAAGAGAGTGCGCCATCCAACAGTATGGTGCCAGGAGCTGCTGCAGAGTCGAGTTTGACGGACTCCCCTGTTGAGTGCCTGAGTGAGTCCCATGTTCAGCCGGCTACAATGGAGGCGAAATCTGCAGTGCCAACAAAAAGAAGAACTATCCCGATTGATGAAATTGAAGAAAGAATGATCGAAATAGAGGAAAAGAAGTTGAAGACTTTGGAGGACATATTAGCGGTGAAGAAGGAGAAAGTTTCCGTAATGAAAGATGAATTAGAAATCCAAAAAAGAAGATTGGCAATTGAGGAGCAAAAATTGGCTTACCTTCAGTGCTCTTGCAGTTTTCGTGACAATTATACATGTAGATATGATTGACTTTGTTTCTTAATAAATGTACATGAATACGTGGAATACTGTTTTACTTCTTCTGTAATATGCCGATATGCACTCAGAATATAGTTCTCCTTATATGCTAGCAGGTCTATATTCTTACGGTAGATGCAAAACATACTAATATTACTGATAATTACTAGGGTTATGCGCTAGCCGCACCGGAAAGAACCGGTGCACCGGTGCACCGCGCACAACCCGAATAATTACTGATTGGTGTAATTACTGATAGGATGATAGCAGGTCTATATGGTAGATGCAAAGCAATCACTACTGATATTTTTCAATCCTTTATTACGCGAACAACGCAATTTACATTACATTTTCTATCAGATGGCGTCTCATGTTAAATGCTTCCCCATCCACAAAAGTGCTTTCGCCGCCGTCCGTTTCTGCATTGAGTAACATTTCATTCATATCAGCGTATTCATCCTCATCAAATGGAATGTTTTTTTCAATGGCGATGTTGTGTAACAAAATACAAGATCTTATTATCTTGCACGCCTTTGCTGGTTTATATTCCATCGTGTTCAATAAGACACGAAATCGGCCTTTCAACAATCCGTTGCATCGCTCAATGACGGATCGCTATTTGGAATGCCTTGCTTGATATACTCTTTCTTTATCCGTGTTGGGATCAGCTAATGGAGTCATGAGCCATCGTCTTAGAGGATATCCAGCATCGCCCAACAGCCAGCCAGTCGGGGGGTCCAAAATAAAGCGTCTACATAGCTCAGAATTGTTCAAAATGAATGAATCATGAGCTCCCCCAGGAAATTTGACCAGACAATAGTAAATCTGCAAATTCACACCACAGACTAGTAACACATTGAGTGATGACACTCCTTTGCGATTGATATATGGAAACGGATTTATGCCTTAATACGGATTACGGATTAATATCCTTTCACGTCGCATAGAGCGTCGTGAGCGTCGTCGTAATAATAGTAGATACATTGCTAGAGTCCTTCTTGTTTCAGATAAATGACGGATAAATGTTGGTGCAGACCTTCATTTATATCTTGTCTCTGATCAAACTGAACTGTTCTTAATGACAATGGAATGAAAGATTGATAGAACGCTTATTGATGACAGATTAATGACACTTAAATGCCGATGTTACGAGATTCAGTTTCCCTAGGTTTTAGTTTCCGATCGGAAAATAAAACCATGGTTTTAGCTTCCTAGTAGGAAAATGATACCAGGTTTTATTTTCCTATTAGGAAACTAGAAGCCGCAACACCAGGGGAAAACCAGTGGGAAACTAAAACACACTTAAAAATGTTGGGTTTAATTTTCCTATCGGAATATTAAACCATGGTTTTAGTTTCCGGTAGGAAACTGAGACAGAGGGAGAGAGAGAACTATAACACCGGCTTCGAATATGACGATTGCAAGAACAGAACAAATGAAATGACAGTCTAAAGAACTGTCATATTTCTAAATGACGATTCGTAGAACAGGCCCATAGTCAGACTTTTCTGGAGCCGTGCTCTGCAGACTTCCAATGACATTATTGGGGCTCCAACTCTAAACCAAAAGATCCCTAGACCAGGCACTAAGCCACTGTGACACGAAGAGCACGAGTGAAAACAAACTGCTTTCATATCTAGTCTAATTCCCTCGACTAATACCCTCAAACTGTTGACTTTATAAATTCAAAACATTGACAGTTTTGCACCAGGATAAAATATTCCATTGTTTCGTATTTCCGGTATAGCTTTAGGCAGGAATCAGGAGACCTATCATGAAAGTAATCCGACTATGGACTAAATGAAAAGATTCCGACTCTGCATCCCCGAGGACTACTGTTTCAGATGATAATAAGACGTTTGCTGTGTAGCCTACACGCTGCACACTTTAGCATCATTGAATCCTAGCATTATTTTCTATAACAACGACGAGATTCGACTTTTATTTCAAAACATTAAATATCTAAATCAGGCTCAATTCAAGCAACCAATATCTATAAGCCGTTGAAAGAATAATCTGTACAAATATCTGTGTATAAGTGTCTTTAATTAAAATGCGAATTTCTGGATAAGTTTTTTAGTCATAAAAATGCCTGTAATAAATATGATATTATACATGTTAATTGCATTACATCATCCATCCAGTCATTTACTCGCATTGACCTTGTTCCTTTTTTTGATAGTAGCATTTCATGTTTGCAAAAATGATCATTTAAACTTGTTGATAAATATCAAGTCATTGCTCCAAGCGTATTCGAATTTCTAAAGGCGGCAACTTTGCAAATATCGTATTATATACTGACGCTTTCTATTGTTTAATATTCTTAGCACACACGGAAAAGGATTGGATTCCTAAATAAACATTTGTGACTCTTTTGCGGTTTCTCAAAGCTGTGAAACGAAGAAAAACGATTTAGCTACTCATACTCGGGGTGAGATATTTATACTCGTTCCACCGCTTTGCGTGTTGATTTGCGACAGCAAAGGAAGTTGTTAAGCTCGTAATTTTTCCTGTTTATTTTGAAGAGCTGGATTTTCAAACAACCTTTCCAACCTCATAATATGTAAAGATATCTTGTTGCGGCAGCTCGTGCAGTTGCTGCTGATTTAAAAAGTGAAGGCGACATTTTCGAACCACTAACGGATATTGAGGAACCTATCGAAGTAAATGACAAATTAAATAGTAAAAATCAAGCAGGCTATTCTAAAAATATCGTCAATGGAATTAAATGGTGATCATTTCCGATGGTTCATGCTAAAAGCATACGACTCCAACGACTCAAAATTGTGCACATAAATAAGTTATCAAATCCTATTTCTACATATTTCGTTACTGAACATGCTACGACTTGCAGTTGCAATTTCTTCCACTGCATGGGTATTTGTCACGATTATACTTTCATGCCTTGATGTTGATCTTCTTGTGGCTTGAATATTTTCAGACACTCAATATTTTGTTTTTTAGTACTTAAAAATTTTGATTTTTACATTCCTTGTTGTCAATTTTGGCATATCAACATGTATTCGTATTTCCTATTTCTCTTTCTACTGATTGATTGGCTGCTAAATGCTACGGATCAAGAAACAATGACTATCAGTCTCTTCAGATATCCAAAAGTCTGTGATTGATATCATTAACTCGGAGAATTAATTATAATCTTTTGTCCATGATTTGTACACTCTGCAGCAGTGGAAAGCGTGTAAAATGATATAGATTGCTAGATAATGATACATTTGTCAATTTCGAAATGTTATCTTTATGTGGAAAACTAATGCCTTTTCTCGGTTATGTCTCAATTGTATGTTCAAACTGTACATGCACATGCATCTTGAAATCACTCGAAAAACAGAAAAAGCAAATCTTCCTTCTACGACGATTCTTTATTCTTTAGTAAATAGCGTCAACCGACGCGTTTCGTCTCTCAGGATAGTCTCAAGGGTGTATGGCACAGGTCAGGTAATACGTTTAAATATGACTGAGGTAGAGTGGGCATCTCCTCATTTCAGTTGATGACGTCTATTCATGAGGTATGGCATGTTCATGGTGATACACCGTGATTCAGTCATTCTTGTAGACATCGCTGATTTATCCCAGAATTTTTCAAAGCCAAAGTATTCTCTCCCGAAGTATTTATGCCACAATAATGACAAATTAGATAAAGTTATTATTCTAAACCTACATGATGATACGACGCCATCCAATCAAAAGTTCCAAAGTGTCATCTTTGCTTTTTTGAGAAAAGGTAATTTTTCTCTCTCGGATTCCAGTCGGTAAGTCCATTAAATATTCTAGATATGTCAGCCGCTTGCATATCGACGTGACATAATACCAGCTAAAATTGAAAAAAATTTAGCATTTTAAAAATTTGAAATTTTTAAATTTAACTCATTTAAATTTCAATTAGAAGCACTTTTGAACTTTTGGCTAGACGGCGATGTATTGATGCTGTCAATTCACCTACAAATTTTTATCGTCTAAGGACGCAGCAAGACTTTGATACCTGGCTCATTTTTCAATGCTAAGTAGTTGGTAGGCTGATCATTTTTCATTCAAGACAAAAATTACATGCGTCAGGCTCAGTATGTGGTCCACTCCCTAACTATGGATTATGAATTCAAACATTTACACAAAAGGCTTTGCAGTTTTAGAGAGCGGAAGTAGTTTTCTCATAATTTTGACCCAAGTTAAACGTAATTATTTCACAATAGAATAAAGATGCAATTCATTATCGGACCTAGAGGAATCTGTGTTTTCCAGGGGGAATGGAAAGTGAGGTTAAGCCGAAAGCCTAGTTGTTCGCCATGATAGCCGAAATGAAGTGAATGCCTCCCAGGTGAATTATCGCGAAGAGTAGAGAAGGAAATTTTCCCGTGTCAATATGATGCAAGAGTTATCGAGGTGATCACATGTTGATTTTAGCAGTAGTGTGAGGCGTCAGCCTTTGGTGAATTTAAATGTCAGCAGTCAAATTGGGGCATACAATATCTCATCCTCAGTCCAAATGCGGTGGATTTCCTGTAGGAACACTCACTTCGGAACGAGTGATGAAAAGGTCAAGGGTTCGAGTATGTTCGCTTCGGGAGGTACCACTCTCATCGGCAGGTTACTAACTATACCCTAATGGGGGAGCTGCCAGTGAAAGGTTCCTTACAATACAACTGATAAGAGTCAAAATTGAGCTACAATTGATAAGGCAGTAAAAATGCGTCAATCTTGACACTATTATGAGAAATAAACTGAGAACACTAAAAATGCATTAAATAATCACAAAAATATCGATAATTTAGAGCCTGATATCATTGTATCATACTATAAAAGCTACAGCTTAGTGAATTTTAGGGCGGTGGGCACTAATTTTATGTCTTGGCACTTACAACGCCATAATTTTGAAATTAGTGTCTGTTCTAGGGATTTTTAATGCCTGCTCAATTACAGTGTACCGCTGCTACCACTAACGTAAGGTTTTGTGCCCTTGGTTGGGCAAGAGCATGAAAAGAGTGAGAAAAGTAAAGAACATGGAGCATTAAGATTGTGATTGTTGTTGTGCGAGTGTGTAGAACATGTTGTCACGTCCGTCTCTGGAGAAGATGATGTAAGAAATGATCGCAATATTTTGAAATAAATGACTTTTTATAAAACGAAGTGATAAGTTTCATGACATTTCAATCCATTTAAATTACCAGCCGTTCTGAAATTCTGACGTAATCAGCTCAATTAGTTAGCTTCGCTTTGAACTTGAATATTGAGGAGAGTGAAAGTATATGACGAATATTCATCAGCATCACTCATTAGTAACATTGAGCTATACCGCAGGAAGCAGTAACAAAAACGACAATCAATCATAAATTCCGAGGGGCAGAGGGAATGAAGAACGAGTGCTCATACTTGCATCAACAAAATTTGATAAAACCACTGGGAAACATTTTCGGGTATTTCCTCATAACAACCTGCTCCACATGTAAATGAAACGATAATTGTCCAGGCATTCGATTCCAGAGACCGTGAAGAGCGTTTTTGCAGCTCTCTTCACACTCAATACTTCCTAAACTTCTCAAAGGGGAAGCTTGGAAAAGCGGCAGCGATTAAATGAGAGATTGATCGAACGAGTGTTTCAATAATGACATTAGAATTCAAAACAACGATAAAAAGTCATCGAAGCCACCACTTTGTTAATTGACGGATGAGAAATAATCAAGACTCTCTCATATACTTCGTGGTATGATTGTTGTTCATTTCTACGTCATTGACACAGTTTTTTTCTCATTCAAATTTCTCGGGGAATTAATCAAATCGATACTAGCGCATGTGTTGCAAAATACAAAGCATAGTCATGACAACACTAGATTCTTTTTCTTGTATTTTCCGACAACATCGTACTTTGATTAATCACATCAATTACAAGGGAGCGGATTCTGCCTCCTGTAAAATTTCAGTAAGAATTTCATTAAGAATTTGCAGAAATTTCAGTAGACCTAAATTTGTTGACTGCATTTTGTGACTTTTGCTTTTTACGTCTTTTCCAACATCACAAGGTTTTTCTGTTTTACCTTGCGGGAACGCTTCTACGTGACCTTTGTTGAAAAGAATTTGAGGACTTTCTAAGATTTAGGAAATAGTCCGTGAGTTAGGACATTTGTAGCAATTTTCATATCGATCATGAATCATTCATACTATGGCAGTATTGCAATGTCATAGATGATCATAATTATGCATTGCATCCAAAAATGCAAATGAGAAGTATTCTATTCATGTCATTGATGATGACATCGAAGTCCAGCTGGCATTTTTTAGACTTCTTTGTCTTCCTTACTTCTTCTGATTTTCCTGTAACTATAGATATTTTGAATGATGCCGCTCACGTATGATAGTGGATCTACGTGTAGAACATTTCAAATGACAGTGTTGAGTAATAGATGTTCGACTTTTCGTTTTTGTGTAAGTTATTAACGGTATTGTGCAAGCTATTGTGTAATATAATACTATACAATAATATTGTGTAATCACACAATAGCTTTTGTACAAGCTATTTTCGATTTTCTTAAGTCTTCGAAGACTAATGTGTAACGTAATCCAGATGTTTGTTGACTGTGGTTTCAGCTGTTACGTACCGATCTAGGTCAGCCTTGTGAGACCACGACACAGAAAAGTAGATGCAATTCGAGGATTCTTCCATCGATGTTGACATGCATTTCGTATTTTGAGTTGTTCTTGTAACGAAAAATGATGATTTGAAATTCAAACTCCCACTTCTGTTGATTTTCATGAGAACTATCCAAATAAAGACGCATACATGTACATGCATACCCCGGTATACATGTGTAATGAATCCATAGCGGTATACACATATTATTCACTCTTTTCTGCTGGAAAATTCACCTTGTATATTGAGTTGATCTTGTCGCCAGAAAATATCATTTGAAATAATCCGTAATTGTCTTTGATAACAGAATATTGCTCTTCAAATAGAGGATTTGTTGAGCATCTGCAATGCACCAAAAAAAGAAAATTGAATGAAAGCATTTAAAGTTGACTTTGAATGTGACTTGACAGGGCATCACTATCATAAGTGATTGTAACTTTAATATAAAGTATGAGCATGTTCTGCATAAGTCTGACTGCTATGCATGCCAATAGTGGCTAAAGGATGCATAAAAGATGTATAGTATTCTCCAAGTGGAGCTTTATCAGTTGATTTACATCACATACAGGATACATCAGATAGGGACTATATTATTGGCCCTATCTGATGCATCCTGTATCTACTGTAAATCAACTGATAAAACGCCATCTGGAAAATACCAGAGAATAAATTTGGCATGTGTACTCACTCTTTCGAGAGCCCAATGCGGCCGTAATACTGAAGCCAGCGTAACCACTGACCACCCACACCAGAAAAAAAGTTTAGGAAAAGTCACGATAGAAAAACTTGTAAAATGTCGTTCAATTGTGCAACGAGGTCGAATCCCCTCCCCGGTTCGGCAAATAAGATGAATATTGGCTAGTTAAAAATCCATTCAAAATTAAAAAATATAATTTTCCAGATAAGGAATATTGTTTAATATGTCTTTGAGACCAGTTGAAATTTGACATATATTGCGAAGCGATATCACTATGCATTCATCAAGTTATTGGTTGGAAAAAGTTAAGATTTAAGATAATAGATAGTTGTTTTTCCGTGTGATAAATTTATATCTTGTAATCAATTTCAATCTTCATTGAAAGATCACGTATGTTCAAAGCAGGGATGCGGAGTCGGAGTGCCGCAGTCATATCATTTTTACTGGAGTCGGAGTCCTATCAAACGATAGGCCTCCGGACTCCGGCCTATAACTAGACCCGAAATATAATGCAAACAAATTATTTATCCTCGTGCATTGCTGTCACTGTCTTGATGTCAGCTTTCTCCATCAAACAAAAGTGCAGAGACATTGCTGCATGCAAAGCTTGTGATAGTTTAGTGAATGAACCGTGATAGTAAAAACGGATTGTCTTTTCACTCGGTGATTCAGTAGAGAAGACAAGCCTTCCTAGCCTCGATCACACCAACGCACCAAAGGTCACATCGGAGGCAAAAATGAAATACTAGTTTGTTTGAGAACATTACCTCTTATCCTCACGTTAATCGTGTGTGATGGCTCCTCCAAAGCGCAGATTGTAAAATCGAAAGTGTACTCATATTTTCTGGAGAAGGATGGGGGATTTTCCTGCCTGGTAGAGATTGGAGAAAATCCATGTGAAGCACACATCAACAAGATGGGAGGAACCTAGTCGTATGCATCCAACTGAAAGCGACATTCGATAAACTTTCATCGAAAATGATTGATAATTGATACAGCAATGATCACTAAAGATTGTTTCAGGTAAGCCTATGATCTATGATGTAGGTTACCAGCTTTTTTAAAAAAACTAGGCTGTATATACATACACTTGCCACCCACAGTAGGAGTCCTATCAAAATGATAGGACTCCGCATCCCTGATTCAAAGGTCATTGGAGTACACATTATATAAAAGAAAATAACGATAAGGAATGAAGATGAATAAAAGAATAGGAACAGAAGGATGAGCATGAATGAGATGCCATTGGACTACTTATTGGCAGAATGAAGCCCTATACTCTGTCTCATGCTCTTATTTCTATTCCTCATCTTTTCCTCATCTTCATCCCTTACTTCTGATATCTTATTGCCCTTTTTATAATGTGGATTTTGAATTTTGTGCATGCTAATATTTTCCAATGAAAATTGAAATTGATTCCAAAATGTAAATGTGTTACGCGGAGAAACATCTATCCATTATCTTGACTCTTCCTAACCAATAACTTGCTATCTTCCGATCGATGAAAATGTCGGCGTTTCTGACTACATACAATTGCCCTCGGAAACAATGGAACTTCTCTTTGCTGAGCATCCATTTCGACAAATCATGAATTTTGTAGCTGAATAAATATTACAATTTGAATCATGAGAAAGAAATTTGCGGTGAAAACGATTGAATGAAAGTAAATGTCTTTGTAAACATTTCTCAATTATTGAATGATTCATAAAGAGTATTTCCATGAACAATCATAGCATCAGCAGGATAGATGAATAATGTGGCATACTTTACAATGGCTGAAATTCGAAGATAGAGAAAGAATGAATAAGACAAAACTACAAGATGCCCTTAATTATTCCAAGGAATTTTCTCTCCGTACATATTCATCGAGATTTTATTGAGATTTTGTACCTTTCACACCACAACCTCAAACAGGAAAAATTTAGATTCCGAATTAAATCCTCCCAAGCAGATTACGCAAAATGTGAGGAAATGGGAATGAACTGAAAGAGTTATTAGGAATATAGACATTTGTGATTGACATCTATTGCTCCTTTCGATTGATTTATGAAATATTTGGTGTATCAATCAGCATCTATATCCCTCAAATATTCAAGCGCTGTCAATGTAGAGACATTCTTGATGGAATTTTATTATCCTTCAAAATTCTTTTTTTGGATAAAATCTTTCATTAATTCATTGAATTCAAAAATATCTATCATCAATCAGATATCACGTACAATGGATCATGTTGTTCCTAAAAATTTTCTTGATTCTTAGTTATATATATCCTTTGAATGTTTTCTCGACAGTGAAGCCCTTTGAAAACCGACACTCTATCGTAATATAGGAACTAGAACGGACACGCACATTGAAAACAAAGCTACACTGTGGACATGCTTTGTCATGAAAACGGTACCTAAACGATGTTGGCTTCTAGTGGTTGACAACGGGAAGGTGCCACCAACGTATCACAATTTTTACCATGTTCATCATCATTATTATTTCCCTTTCAATATAAAATCATCTACACACAAAATAGTGTCTTAGAGCAAGAATTTGCAACAATGGTTTCAGTATATCGTAATTGAAAAGTTTGTGAAGTTTGTGAACACTTTCTCGTGTTCCTGCTAACTTTTTGATAATGATCGAAAGGACCAACATTATCGAGAAAACGTTTGCGCAATGATCTGAATTCTTCGGATCTGAAGGAATTGTGACAATCGAAGCATTTTGAAAGGAATTCACAGCAATCCGCAAGCGACGCGCGACTATTTTTCCTGTCGCCGTAATGCATTAAAAAAATCTTTTTGCCCACTTAGAAAGTTCCTACATGTGCCACCGGTTTGAATCAGCTTGCATTTCTAGCAAAGTGACGCGCTCAAACAATCTAATTCTGTGGTTGAAACACTGTTGTTAGCACATCCAAGTTGACTACACTTTGTCATTCATTTCTGGGTGTCTGTGAAAGTTTTCACACTCATGAAAACATTATTCCAGGTGGCTAGTTGTGTTCATTTTCAAAAAGGAAACATGGTTTCATGTGACAAGTGTTGCAACACATCGTCATAGCAAGCAGACGTTTCATTGCAAATTTTTCAGTCAATGGTAATGGAACTTATCACCCGTATCACACACATCATTGCTCAACTGTGAGGAATGATAAATTCCAATTGTGCTGTGATCGTTAATTGAATGAATCGTTGCGTATAACGGCATTGATCTTCATTGCCTTAATCTCCAGGAACCGCTTTGCAGACACACTAGGTTGAATACTGCGGGAGACGTGTCACGTTCAGTCAAAATATTCAATTTAAAGGAAATCAACTTACATGTAAGTTAAGCAGTAGTAATCCCTATCAGAACGTTAAAACATGTATTGTTTATACAATCAGACTGTGATTATCCATCGTGTTTGAGGTTGATCTTCAAGGTATTAGCACTCAAAATAAAACTAATGTTATTGAGTTTACAGATTTTAACTGTACTTTGACTACGTCATATGTCTTAAAATACGATGGCTGTCTTGAATTCCCCATATCAGAAGATCTTGTGTCGCATTTGTCCTTGAGCAGTGCTTGCGAAAATGTATAGCTCAAAATCGATACCACTAGAAATTTCTGCTTATCACTAAGATATCTATTGAAGCTATATGTTTCGCTGCTGAAATTACATTTCATGATAAATTCATCATTTTGCAGTACATGTAATTGAAGGGAAAGTATGGATGAATGTATTCCTACCATTACAGATGCTGCATATGAGTATCGAAACCCAAAGCCTCAAACAACCTTGATGGTGCTTCAAGAAGAGAGGAGAAGAGAGAGAGGTCGGAATAAAACCCGTGGAATTCTATTGCTACAAAGCTGCTCGCATTTACTAGATAAAATTAAAAAGATATATGGTCGGTTAATAACAATCGGTTAATTAAAATGATGTTTGATACATCAAATAAAGAAATGCCTCAAACTTTAATCAAAAACACGTGGTGTGACAGAATAAATAAGTTGTCTATCTATTAAAGTCAACTTAAGCACAACACTATCTTCCAAAATAAAAGAAAACATGAACTACAGGAAGGAGATTACTAGTCATCTCCAAGGATATTTCAGACAAGAATGGATAAACTCCGCCAAGTTGAGCAACCCAGGTTTTCAATGTCTGGAATCGTGTAGATTTGAATGCGGATTAAAATCATACTTAACTTTTGTTAATCTAACCAATCACGTTTCATCAATTCGAAAAATCAGAACAGGTAATCAAAATTTCACAGCCAAAATTGGTCGCAATAATAATCGAAAGACGTACGAAGAATGTGTGTGCAACCAATGTGATATCGCAGAGATTGAAGATCTCATGCATTTCTTCTGCACATGTCCCAAGTATGAAGGCGAGAGAATTCTATTGATTCCATCTCTAAAATGCGATGGGACTGATTTCTATGATCGCATGAACAACATCAATCCGAAACAGCTAAAGTCAATAAGTCCATTCATAGAACAAGCAACCCTGATCCGAGACAATAGCGGACTATGACAAATTGACCGACTGAATACAATTCATAATGCTTGATATCTTGCAGTGAAAAGATTCCAGTCACAAACTCATTAAACTTTCGGAGGAGACGGTGGATCTATTGATACATTCTCACATTCTCAATTTTTGATACATTTGTCCTTCAGGCGAGGTAAATTTTTATGAACATTATCGTTTTCTTTGCATTGATTGCACTAAATGTAAATCCGCTCCTCCGACTTAATAATGAATAAAGTTGTATAGGTAGGCTGTGAGATTTGTGTCTGCGCGTGAAAACTACCTTTGTAAAATAAAGAAATATGCGTTTCATTGGTATAAACTGACCTTGCATCATTATATCATGCCTTATGTTGATTTTTGACATGTATGTGCACATTAATGCATGATAACTGCAAATGTGACATGTCTCCTCGCCTTCGTATAACAAGCAAGCTGTGAGTCTTTCATCTTTCAAAGTGGACCCTAATCATTCATGGTGGACTATCAGTGCATTTTATCTGATATCATCCATCCAAGCATCGCCCATCAAAGTCAAGTGCTATGTGCTCATTTTATCTCCATATAAGTGCATCTTCTTCATGAAATTGAATGCATTCATTGCATGTTTATGCCAAACTTGGCGTAGAGAGAGAGGGAGATGAGAGAGAGAGATAGATATGAGAGAGAGAGAGAGAGAGAGAGAGAGAGGCAGAGAGAGAGAGAGAGAGATCAGAATCATCTGATCTCAACCATCAATCAATCATCTGCAAGCATTCCTACATATCGGAGGTCGGAAACTTCAACCGCTCGTGCTCCATATTTGACTAACCAAACTTTTGTCATATCATTCCAGATACCATCATGAGTGCGGCACCAACAACCCCGATAACTGATCAACCAACATCTCCTGCATCCCAATTTGCAAAGCTTGAAATTTTGTGTGAGAAATGCGAGAAAGTAGTCCCAACAGACAGCTCTCTTGAATGCAAAAAGTGCAACACACTTTGGCACTTTAGTTGCACTGACCTCCCACCGTTTGAAGTTGTGAAGTATTACAAAGAGAACCTATATCATAGAAAATTTGCATGTTCAAAATGCATTGAGAAGATACATCCTCAAGAATTTACCATGGTAAAGGATCAAATGAATAGCTATGATGGCAATTCTACTCTTCTCAGCGAGTACAAGAAACGCTTGCAGGTGAAGCAAAACGAAATGATTGAGCTGGTTCAAAACCTCGACAGAGCCCTGGAGGAGAAAAACAAATTGGAAGAAGAAGTATTGCAATTGAGCAGAAAAAATGAAACTATCATCCTCTCATTAAATATGTACGAGACACAGCTAGCCGAATTTGAAGAAAAGGAGAGATCGAGAAAAGATCAAGGCTCAGAGCAACAGAATACGGATAGCAGCAACAAAGAAGTACTCACATTACTACGAAAGCAAAAAGAAGATACAAGAAGTGAACTGACGGTAATAAAACATCTGATCGACGATATAAGGATAACGGTGGATAGCAAACCCTACAATCAGATTCCACAGCCGATCCAGCATCCTCCTCACCAGCATCCTCCTCACCAACATTACAGGCAAGCAATCCCCCGCAATCATTACAGACAACAGAGAAGACCACCACCAAAGTGCTATTCCTGCGGACGAATCGGGCACATCGCTCGAAACTGTTATAGCTCCAGACAATCCGGAAGATGGACCAGGAATAACAGGGGCAATTTCCGCGGACCTCAACATCCAACCTATCCGCAGCATCCGACATATTACCAATACTCGCAGCAGCATCAGCATCCACAGCCATATCAACAACCTTTTCAACAACATCATTTCCCAATTGTGAACAATCATCCTGCAGCTCAGCCAGGTAACCTCTATCCGAACTATAACATGCATTCGTCAATGCAACCTTTTGTTTAACATAGACGAACGAGGAGAGGAGGCGCCTAAGATAGGAGAAAATTGTGGTAAGAGCAACAAGACATTAAAAATTTATTATACTAACATCAACGGATTAAATGTTAATAAGCTTCATGACTCTGATATGATCAAAGATATACAAGACACTGATATCGTCTGTTTTACTGAAACTCACTTAAATGAAAATGCATCTCTAAATTTAGCGATAAATAATTTTGATGTTATTGAAACGTTCTGTAAAAATAAGAATAATTTTGGAAGACAAATTAAAGGAGTGAGCTTGTATTATAGAAATGAGCAAAACAGACTAAATATAGAAAAATTGGCTGCTGAAAATGGAGACCTGATAATTATAAAGATGTTAAATAGTGAATGGAAAGAATTGAAAGAAATATTTCTTATCCTTTGCTACCGAGAAAGCAGAGAGTCAAAATACGCTGACAAAAATTTCTTAAATAAAATAAAGGAATATATAAAGACATTCCAGATGAAGAACGTCATCATGTTGGGAGATCTCAATAGCAGAATCGGTAAATTAAATGACAACGAACATATGAATCTCCCCACCAGGAAATCTGAAGATTTAATAATAAATAAACAAGGCAGAGAAATGATAGAGTTTTGCAATGAAAATAGTCTTGTTATAGCAAACGGTAGATATGATACCGGAAAACATACTTTCTGTAAAATTCAAAAGGAGAAGAACTATAAGTCCGTCATCGACTATTTGATCATATCAGAATCCATGATAGAAAAATTAAAGGCCTTTGAAATTTTAGAACCTAAACTATTTACGGATCACAGACCTTTGCAGATAAAATTTGATATAGACACAAAAACATCGATGAGGACTAATTCAGTCAGACATAGGTATAATATCAATCAAGCAATTAAACCATTTAAAATGATCACAAATCATGATTCAAATAAATTTAATGAAGCTCTAATAGCAAAAAGTGCAACACTAATCAAAAAGATAAATGAAGAAAAACCAAATTCAATAGAAATATATAATTATCTGATTAGCGCATGTAAAGAAATATGTATCAAAGCAGAACCGAATAGACAAATAACATATTCTAAAGATACAAGAAATCTTCGTAAAACTTACAATGCTGCTATCGAAACTTATAAACAAAATTCAACAGAGGAAAATCTACATGCTCTGCTACGAAAAAAGAAACAGTACAACAAAAACTTAAAATCAGAGAAACGAAATTTGCAAAAGTTGAAATTATCTGAACTTCAAAATGCGAAAACAAACAATGACTCGAAAAAATATTGGGAACTGTTGAATAAAAGTAGACCTAAGAAAAGTAAAAAAGTCAAAAGTAAATTAACCGCAGAAAATTTTAGAGACTATCTTGAAGATAGAAATCAACAATTTATGCAATCAAAAGTCAATCAAAATGAAATTAATCCTCATCTATGCACAAAAATCGAAGATAGCTCTCTAAATAAAAAAATCACTTTAATGGAAATTGAAAGAGCAGTTAAATTAACAAAAAATTCTAAATCCAGTGGCCCAGACAAAATAATATATGAAATGTTTAAGAACAATCCAAATCAAATAAAGGTGCTTGAAGTACTTTTCAACAACATCTTGCATGATAAAACCACTCCATGGGAATTAAGCTGGACAACTCCTATCTTTAAGAAAGGAGACAAAAATGATGTGAACTCATATCGATGCTTAAATTTATCATCATGTGTTGAGAAGATTCTAACGAAGATACTGAACGATAGACTACATAAGTAAGTAAGTAAGTAAGCGTATATTTGTTGCTTGCATTGAAAATCGGTAGAGACATATTATAGGACATAACGAGATACATAAAAAGACAAAAAGACAAAAAAAATTGATGATGAAAATACACTGATAATCAAGTGAGTAACAGACATCAACTAGCCTAAGAGCAGTGAGGAGATCATAAACATGCTCACACCTGTGTTAGTTATGCTGAGATCACATTGTGTATTTTACGGCCATCAGAATTTAGAAGAAAGGAAGTCCAAGGGAAAAAGGAATGCAGTCTTCGAGATGTTTTTATGTGTGGCAGCCGAAGAAAACCTGAATTAGGCATGCGTGGGGGCAGGAATGCATGGAGAGGATGGGTTGTATATCGTTCACACGAAGTGAAGTACTTTCGAGCGCGTCCTACTCTCAGGACTGAAAGCGGAGGGAACTTTCCACACTCACAATTCTTTCCACAAATGATCTTGTGCGCTCGCTCATTGAACTTATCCAATTTTTGTTCCAATCCTTTTGGCAACCAGGCAAACAAGGAGGACGCGTAGAGTAAAACGAACACAATGATAGATTCGTAGACCACTTTTAAATGTTCACAGGATAGTAGAGGCTTCAGCACCCGTATAACGTATAGACGTTGCGAAGAAATCTTGAGCATATTATCGAAATGAGCCTCCCACGTCATCCTATCGTTCCAAAGAACGCCAAGAATCCTTATTTCCTTTGAGACCTCTATGAAAGGATACGCATAGATGTCACTTCTGCCTTTATGAAAAACAAGTTGCTTAGACTTATTGAAGTTCAGGACCATCTTCTTCGACGCGACCCATTGTTGAACGGCTGTCAGACCATCCGGTTCAGCATCATCTTGGAAAATTGGCTCGATCAAGGTGACATCGTCAGCATATAGAACAACAGAGGTAGAGCTGGAATTGATGCACAGTGACCCCATAAATACGGCGAATAAAACTGGGCCGAGAACTGAGCCCTGGGGAATGCCTGAGTGAACATCATTTACAGATCCAAAAGCACCATCTATCTTTAGACGTTGAGAGCGACCTGTAATGTAATTCCTGAGCCAAAGGATGAAGCCAGAATTCACACCAGCATTTATAAGGCGATTTATCATAATGTTTGGCAGTACCTTGTCGAATGCTTTGGAAAGATCTAAACAGGTCATTCGCACAGCCTTCACTAGCGGATTATCCATATGTTCAGTGATACAGTCATGTATTCTTACAAGTGCACCTTCAGTTGATCCGTGGTTTCGGAAAGCAAACTGGTATGGTCCATACAACGAGCTTAACTCAGGATACACCGACTTCAAAATAAGCCTCTCGAGAATTTTGCTCAGAGTTGGTGCGAGGGATATAGGTCTAAAATCACTAATACCCGGTTTTTTGCATTTAGGAATTGGGACAACATCAGACAATTTCCAACAATTGGGAAATGAACGATCAGTAACAGACTTTCTGAAAATGTGGTATATTGGGACCGAGAGCAAAAAGGCGCCTTCGCGCAGTAAACGATTTGGAATTCCATCACTTCCAATAGAGGAAGAAGCCTTCACTTTGCTCAAAGCGCGATTAATGTCACTAAGATTTATATCTACATTCCAATGCTCATCACGAATGGCTAATGGATCCTCATCGACTTCGTAGTTGAAATTCTTGCTCAGCTCATGCTGCAGCTCTATGAGAAATTTGTCTTTGCCTCCAAGATCACTGACAAGTGCATCATAGCAGCCTTTATTGCTTTTCCCTCGCGCTTCATTAATAACCTTCCACACGTTCTTCGAAGAATTGACAAGTTTCTTAGTCCAGCTGAGTTTGGCTTTCGTTATTTCATTTGTTATTATAACTTTGTAATGATGATATAATGGCCAATTATTTTGTCTGTATGCACACCATCGTTTAGCAATCAAGCTCTTTAACACGGACTTACATACTTGGATAGATAAATACAGATTACTTCATGAATCTCAAACTGGGTTCCGAAGAGAACACTCAACCATAGATAATATCTGGATGATCCGAGAAATTATTCAAATTCATAAAAATGACAGACAGCCCCTTTACATATGTTTCATTGATCTTTCAAAGGCTTTTGATTCAATTCCTAAATTTCATTTAATCAACAAATTAAGAGCTATTATACCGAAAGGCGACTATTTGTCCTTAATGGAAAATATAATAAATAATAAAAAATACAAAATATTATTTGATGGAAAAGAAAGTGGAGAATTTAGATTAAATAATGGAATTCCACAGGGAGACAGTTTATCACCAATATTATTTTGTCTTTATATTAATGATTTGCTTTGTAAATTTGACGCAAATATGAAAAACATTGATCCAGTTGAAATAATTGATATTAAATTAGCATCACTAGTATATGCTGATGATCTGGTATTATTGAGCAAATCCCAACATGGATTGATCAGACAGCTGGAATACATGAGAAAATTCTGTAATGAAAACGGTCTAACAATAAACTATGAAAAAACTAAAATTATGATATACAATGAAACAAACATTTTTAGGGAGTTATTACTGAAGGATAATGATGCTATAACACCGATTCAAGTAGTAGAAGAATATAAATACTTAGGTGTTTGGATCGCAAAAAGCGACAGAAAGCAAATTGAAGAAGTCACTAAGAAAGGAAAACTATCATCATACATAACTGCCAAAACTCTGAAAGAATTTGTAACTGTTGACGCGAAGATATTAAATGAAACATTTGAAATGTTGACACTATCGAAAATGAAATATGGTGGTGAATTATATTTTGATAGAAATTTAAATGATCCGAATAAAATTATTATGCAATTCTATAAAAAATTTCACCATTTAAGAATCACGACACCAAACTATTGCATAATCGGTGAATTCGGCATAAAACCCTTGGAATTCCATTACTATAAATCAGCTTTTAATTATTACATGAAGTTAAAGGAAGATGAAAATAATCATAGGCTGATTACACGAATTTTTAAGGCTATAAATGCCAACTTAAATTTGAAATTATTCCGCAATACATGGTGTGACAGGATAGTTAAACTGATGGAAAAGACTCAATTACAACAGCTACAAAACTTTGATTATAATGATAAAAAGCCAAAAACTGTTATCAACACCGTTTTATTTGAATATTTCAGGAAAGACTGGATTAACAGTGCAAGAAATAGCAGCAAAGGAATAAGATATTTAGAACTATGTAGATTTCAATGTGAGACGAAGCAATATTTGCATCTAGTTAGCAATAAAATCAAGATTGAAAATATCCTGAAACTTCGAACTGGTAATCACACTCTTGCAGCAGAAACTGGCACATATCAAAACCGAACTACTCATAACGATTTCATTTGCAAATTCTGTGATAAGAATGAAATAGAAGACATTTTTCATTTCATATCAATTTGTCCACGATATATGACTGAACGACTTGCATTGGTTCCATTCCTAAGTAATTGTGATCGGTCGGATTTCTATGAAAATATGAATACGCTAAAGGCAAGACAGGCATGTGCCATCGATGAATTCATTGCCAAAGCAATGCACATAAGGAACAATCGATAATGATAACATCTACTATATCAATCTGTCCAGTTTTCAGTTTTATTATCATGACCGCTCCATTGAGTTGATCAACTGCTTATGATACGATTTCTATGAAGCCCTGAAAAGTTGACAGATGTGTGATGATGATAATTACATAAACTTATGAAATCACATGTATTTGAGAAACAATAGATTCCGTTAACAATTGGATTTCCATCTGTCTTACAAATTCATCAATGCACGCAACCTGTCATATTGATCAACTACATTCGATTTCTATGCAACTTTGAACACAAAAAAGGTTGGACAGACGCATGCCATTAATGAATTCATCGATAACGCACCATACATATATAAGAAACAATAGGCATTTACTTTGACATGCCAACCTGCTTGTTTAATAAATGTATTATCACGCCCATTCCATTACGATTTTTAGCAAATACTGACTACAATATCTACGAAACAATAAAATGAATAATTAATGATCGATCCACATAGCCTTGGACATATGAAACAGTGCCGAGTGATTAATGTTTACTGAAACTGATGGACGATGCAACAATTGTCTCACTCTGCAAGCATTCCTACATATCGGAGGTCGGAAACTTCAACCGCTCGTGCTCCATATTTGACTAACCAAACTTTTGTCATATCATTCCAGGTATGTAAAATTATTCATCTGAATTTCTGTTCTTGAACGTGATCTGTCCCATGGGTTTCTCTTGCTTCGCCAGAGGAATGCTATATTACATTCTTGACTCTTGGAACACATCACGTTCTACTACTTGTACTTACAAAATTTTTGATTTTAATAAACCGAACCTCCGATTTAATAATAGGGTTAATAATCTGCTGTGATGAAGTGTGATTGGTAAATAAGATATTAATAACATTTACTAATTCTTAAATTAACATGTATTTATCATTACAATTGCTATGCATATCATCCTTCTGAGATATATTTCCCTCCTCTCCTCATTCGTTTATGACAATCCTTCCTGCTCATTTACTCATGCATACTATAATGATTATGCTCAACATGGGATGAGAGAAATTCATGCCTTTGTAAATGCATGCCTCAATGTCATCGTACTCATATTTTTGTAAATAATATCATTAATAATATCATAATGTGAATTTCTAATTGTGCATCAGAAACTTTTCAGACTCATTCATATATATCATTCCTCATCGTGAATCAGACATCATTCCCGGTTGTGGTTGCCGCATTCGTTCATTCATCCACTTAATTTTTTTGTAAATCTCATCTATTTTTATGTTACAGTATTTATCATCACCACATAACTTTCTCTGTTTGTACCAAAATTTGGTCAATAAACTTTCTGAGTTCTGAGTTCTGAGTTCTGAGAGAGAGAGAGAGAGAGAGAGAGAGAGAGAGAGAGAGAGAGAGAGAGAGAGAGAGAGAGAGAGAGAGAGAGAGAGAGAGAGAGAGAGAGAGAGAGATAGAGAGAGATAGAGATATAGAGAGAGAGAGAGAGAGAGAGAGAGAGAGAGAGAGAGAGAGAGAGAGAGAGAGAGAGAGAGAGAGAGAGAGAGAGAGAGAGAGAGAAAGATATAGAGAGAGATAGAGAGATAGAGAGAGAGAGAGAGAGAGAGAGAGAGGAGAGAGAGAGAGAGAGAGAGAGAGAGAGAGAGAGAGAGAGAGAGAGAGAGAGAGAGAGAGAGAGAGAGAGAGAGAGAGAGAGAGAGAGAGAGAGAGAGAAGTCCGTGTACCGCTCGCACTTTTGCTATCACGTGCAAATGCAAGAAAACGAATTGATTCGGAAGACCAGTTTCGTATTTTAAACTTTATCAATTCCGCGTACAGGTCCGATGAAATGGCTGTTACACAACGTTTTATAGTTCAATGCTAAATCATCTCAAGATTGATCTCAGATTTCTATGTGTTCGATACGCTGCTTGGGTTCTGACGTCAGACACCATGTTTCGACACAGATTGATCACTCGTTAACTGCAAAGGCTGTGAGTACAGAATTAGAAAGGTCGTCTCTTCTTCCGTTTGACTAGAAGGGAAACATTGGAACATGTAACGTAAATGAAATGGCACAATGTGCTGTCTAAATACCATAGCAATCGAACAATGAGAAGCCAGTTCAACATTAAACACACCAAATTATGCGAAGTTTCAGTGACTGTTATCAACCAGATAACATAGCAAAGAGACACAGACGATGTCAAGTTCTACAGAGAAGTTTGTGAACGTTTTTTCATACGCCTGCTAACTTTTTTTAAAATGATCGGAGGGCACAACATTATCGAGAAAACTTCTGCGCTATGATCTGAATTCTTTGAATCTGAAGGAGTCGTGGCGATCGGAGCATTTTGAAGGAATTCAGAGCAATCCGCAAGCGACGCACGACTATTTTTCCTATCTCTGTAAGGTCTGTAAGGTACTAGAAATTTCTTTTTGCCCACTTAATAAGTTCCTCCATGTGCCATCTGTTTGAATCAGTTTGCACTTCTAGCAAAGTGATACGATTAAGCAATCTAATTCTGAGGCTGTGAGGTATGACGGGATTTATCGGTTTGGTGTTGTTCACAATCTTGTTCATGCCTGTTGGCGTAGCGGTATGTAACCGTCTGATCCATATTGTTTCTTTATTGTTCAGCTTATCTTTATTGTTGCACGGTTCTATTGTAAAGAATTGCCACAGATGCTGAAATGTTCTGCTACAAAAAAATGACGTTCGATATAGCTATTGTCTAGATGTTCTTTGATCCGGGATCGAACTTCACGAATAGTTTAGCTGACGTATCTCATATTGCACTTTTTACATACGATCAATACTTGCACTGACATGCATGACAATTTATGTAAAATCGGATAACAGTTATTCTTACAGAATGAATTTCAGAGGCAAAAGGACACACTTCGTAGTCGGCAGCGGAAAATGGGAAGAAACCTGGGGCCTATTGCCTATTAGTTATTCCTCCAGTCCTCATAAGTGAGTTGTGTAAGCCGGAATATCGTTTTTGTGCGTTACGAATTTGTGTTCTCGTGTAGCCTTGCTTTCTCCAAAATGGCTGGACTATTTTTCTTTTTGTGTTCTGAAAGTCTTTGTAATTTGAGCTCCGAATACACCATCTATATAATTCGCATTGCACGATGTTTTTGAAAACGTGTCGAGGGTGATATGATGTGGGAGGAATAATACTGTGAGAGTCAGTCGCCTTAAAACCGATTCGATGGTCTAACCTCTGGCTGTTTGTATAGATTTCTAGATCTAAAAAGTTTATGGCACTTCTTGAATGTGACAAAGTCAAAGAGATGGACGGATGAAAATTATTAACAACTTTCAAAAAGGACAAAAGTTTGCATTTACTGTAGCTCCAGATGCCAAAGATGTCGTCAATGTACCTAATCCATAAGTCAGGCGATTTTTCTAAGTTTAAAAAGCAACTTTCCAATTCGGCAAGACAGATATCTGCGGTTGTCAGGATACTTCAAAAAAGCACGGCTTACTGCAGTTAGACCTTCATCGATTGGGATGTTCGTATAAAGCAATTTTATGTCCATCGTAAAAAGTACAGTGTTATGGGTAACTCTCTTGTCCTTGAGTATTGAAATCACGTGTAGAGAATCGCGTACAAAGCTGGGCGATCGTGTAGCGATTTTAGCAAGATAGAGAGATGGAGAGAGAGAGAGAGAGAGAGAGAGAGAGAGAGAGAGAGAGAGAGAGAGAGAGAGAGAGAGAGAGAGAGAGAGAGAGAGAGAGAGAGAGAGGGAGAGAGAGAGGCAGAGAGAGGGAGAGAGAGGGAGGGAGGGAGGGAGGGAGAGAGAGGGAGAATGAAACAATAATATTATCCCACATTATGCTAAGTAGTGCTATGTCCTTAGTTATCAATCTTGCATATGAAAATGATACGCTAATGAATGCTGCAATAATCTTTGATAAATTGATCCCGTGCTCTCCGGGACCTTCAGAGATGACTCGCTTATTAACTCAAAATGACAGCTCTGATTCAATGTGCCTGTGCAATTAATAAATCGTGAGCAAGTTAATAATAAATATAAATATCAATGATGATATTAATAAATAAAAATATTACTAATGATATTAATAATTGATATTGGCGCTTCCTTTGGTCGTGCTTTATGTCATGTTCTACGTCTATATTATGCTAGACATCAGGAGACATACGGTATTGTACAGAATGAATGAATCACCCATGAAATTTTCCAATTTTAGTGAACTTCTTTGAATTCAGCGAAGAAAACCTCCAAAAACTGTATTAATGATTTGCGAATATGATGATATTCTTGTAGAACATATTTACCCAGTGTCTAAAAAAATCTAGTGTTTGATTGATTAGTAAATAGGAACCATGTATATGTTTTGTATATGCATGGCACAATAAATTAGCCAATAATTGAAATGATGACACTATTTCATAGCAAGGAGTAGATGCAAAGCGGCATTGACGTGGATGGACTGTGCGACATAAAATGCCGTTCGCTCCCATCCCGATTATGATGCGCATCAATTCCGCGAAAGATAGTGGGATTATGTTCGGAGGGACTCCTTGTTCAATAGGGGTCACTCAACAGCAATTGGACTGATTCTCCATTTCTTAATTGGGTTGATATCTGGACTAAATTCAAGCAAGGATCAAATAATTGAACAGTTCTATGATGGACCCACAATAGTACTGTTTTCGTTAGCAGATAAAGTGCCTGTCTTGTTGGAAACGCGTACAACTTCAGCTTCTTCATCAGTTTCGCGGTCATGTCCAAGTAGGCCTAAAAATCAAACTACATGTATTCTTTCATCGTCAGTTGATTACAGTGTATTGATGGAAAGAATGTGCTCCATGTCACAGCCTTTATGGTGTTTCTCGCTTATCGTATTTCAGTATTTCGGGCAGTTCCTATTCAATCGCTGGCGTTCTCACGGATCGGGTGAAGACATAGTTGAGCTGCAAAAGATTCATCTCTCGGCGCCAGTCTTCCTCAGCGAATGCCTCTCACCTTTGCAGAAACAATGCTGTTATCTAAATTCTTAGAAGATGCTAGTGGTTTCAGTTGCCAGTAGGAGTTCAAGTTAGCCACAGAAAGACTTTTGCTATTTTACTGTAGGCCTACTAAGCATTAGTAACTCACATGGAGACTTGTTCGGACATCAGCTGCAGATTTCATAGGAAGTCTTTGAATGAGAATTATTACTGTCGATTTCTGAAGCACCACCTGATGCATATATTGATGTCTGTGTGACGTAATAATGAATGACAGCCTTCTTCCAGCTATTGTGACGTGGTGTTGTCGAGTGATGAATTGTGTTCGTTCGTGGAATGCAGCACCAAACATTCTGCATGTTATCTACGCCTCTGGTGTAGTTCAGTTATGAGCATTAAAGCCTCTGTTAAGGCAATCTGACTTTTCAGTGCACTGTGCACGAAGACACGACAGGACATTCGAGGCTAACGTGAGTAGTAATCCTCAATAACATTGTGCGAATGATAATGGATCAAAAGCGCTCCATTGAACCCCTAAACAATTTATAATGCCAAGAAAGCGAATTTTGTACCTGTCCTCAAAACAGGTTATTGCTTCTTATTTCCTGCCCTTTGGAATTCAAATTTGTGGCTCCTATTACACCCTTCTACCAAAATAGAATCGCAAATATGGTATTCAAAACAGGTATCTCCGCCAACTTTAGAGTAGCTCGCTAGATATGGAGAAATCTTTGGGTGTTGCATCCAATCTGTCCAATACTGTAATGTCTACAGTCTCGAAAGGATTATGAACTGCATAGCCTATAGGACCTCTTGGTCCATTCGTCAGAGGAAGCAAGGAAGAAAGGCTTTGCGAAAGGACTTAAGTATGAAAGATATTTTTGACTTTTCTATCTAAAATTTGATGCACAAAAATTAGGAGAAAAAATATGTTGCATGCTTGTCAATGCAAATTTATAAATTCATGGTCAATCACTGATTGAAATGTACAGATTTCTTTCAACGTTGAAGAAAGTCCATCACTGCACTAGATGCATGCATTTCTAGGTGTTGTTTGTATTATTGAGTTATACTACAATCAACAATAGAAGTTTGCATAAGTATTACTATCTACTGGTTCTATATTCAACGTTGTACCTGCACCCTTTCTTCTCGATTTTTCCAGGCCAGTGTGAACCCCGCATCATTGTGTTGAAGGAGCTCTTGTAGACTGTCATATTCTATTTCCTTCATATAATGTTCAGGAGCATTCATGCGCATTCACGTATGATTTTGCAGCACTGATGCATGCTCAATAAATGATTAGAATAAAACATTTTCACAATGTTATCCTGATAGCAGAAAATATAAACAATCAGATGATATGTGATTTCGATCATGAAGTAAAATTATTATTAACAGAAGAGATGCAGCAATCCACATACGTGCAATTCATAAACTGGGAGGTAGACTATATCACAGCATGCAAAACTTAACTGTGAAGAATATACACTAAATCAGCTGGATTCTCTTATCTCTTCATGTACAGTGACAAACATGTACGTGTATATTGTATCATCTCCATGACCTGCGGCAATTCACACAGACTCTATATTATGAGAGAACTCATTTTCATGTCTCAAAAATTGTATATTTAATTTAATTTCATTCATTACACATTTTTTGAATTTTTGATATATGAGTATCATGGTTTTATATATGGCTATTGATTCTATGTCCGTTATCCTCGTCGCAGTCCAGGATCTATCTAAATAGTTTTCTGACAATCAAAGAACGAAGGCAAACCAGGATGAAAGTTTGAAGCATACCCATCCGATTTTCATCCGTAATAGGCCTATTTTCATGATTGACATTTTGAGACAGCATTACAAAACTTTGAGATCAAGTTATTAGAGTATAAGCATACGAGCTCCGTGTACCCTCAGGAATGCTAGTAAAGCTGTTTTCTGCTCCAAATAACTTACCAAGAATTTACAGATTTTCATGAATGACTTAATAGACTTTGTACCTTCAAAGACGTCAATCACATGAATGAAGAGATTATTATGTTCAGTCTTGGGAGAACTTAAAAGAACACATCCATGTAATCGTAGGAGTGACAAACTACGTTGTTTTGTGATATCCATAGTCCTATTTTCTTAGTGTTGAGGTAAATTTTTCATGTCTAAAAAACCAATGATTATCGGGCACTCGCACTATCTTGAAAATATCGATTAACCAATGCTAATATACATGTACATGACTGAATATGATAAAGTCTATCACAAAAAATGGGTTGAATAATCAAGTAGCTGCGAGAAAACAGCAAATTTAGTAAAGCGTATTAGTAGGCGAAAGAGTAAAAAAATGTGTAAAATGTATGATAATTTAGCTTTTTAGTTTTCTGCAATCTCTCTCTCTCTCTCTCTGTTGTCTGTCTATCTGGTTATGTCTGTCTGTCAAGAACTTAGGAACTCAAGAAATTCATTGACCAATCTGGTCACATACAAAAATGAATGAAATATTACAAAATCAATGATGATGTGATGAGAGAGATGACGATGGATGAATGCATTGAGTAAGTACCGATGTATTAGGTAGAGTAGCAACTCAGTATCAGTAAAATCCCTAATGAGTATACAATTTCGATTTTATATCGTGTGTGGATTTCTGGTTGTTTTATCTTCGCCAATTTGTCTTACTTTAGATGGAATACAGCTATATTGTAATTTTCTCAACCCCGAGATTTTGACTCTCCAATCCCGGGATTCCGGAATTGGAATCACTAATCAGAGACAATGATCATTATTTACTTTAAAATATGTAAATGGGTCCACCTTGCTATTCAGATTCAGCTAAGAAATGAAACAAATTCAGTGAATCACAAAATCATGCCGATGAAAATTGAATTGAAAACTTCAAATTTCAGCCAAGCAAATGTTCATTACTTTTGATATTCAACATGTTTCATGCTACTTATATATTAGGTTCACGTCAGTAGTACACAAACACAGGAATGAGCTTCAAATAGTTGGCCTCTTAAAAAGTGATATATTGTTTTAGACCGCAGGAACGTAATCTCCGTAAAAACTGAATCTTTTGATTTAAAAATATACACTGTATACAGAAACTTATTTAAGTCGACACTATGCCTATGATACTTACTCTATGGGTGAATGATGTGAATTAAAAATAAAATAATCTACAACGTTCGCCTTTGTCCATTATAAGTCTATTATCTGTCTTTTTTCTGTTTAAAATTTTCATCGTCTCTCTCTCTCTCTCTCTCCTCGCTACTGGCAGCTTTTTATTTATCACTTCATTCATTCACTGCTTGTATTCCAACATTATACCCGTAGTTTCAAATTCTCTCTGTCATGAATGAAAAATGTTGATAAGATTGAAAACCATTTAAGGTTTTCCTCCAAACCATGCAGTTTATATTTGGAGTCAGGTTGCTGAATCTCAATAAGATGTATCCAAATATTGACTGATAAGAATTATCAAAGTTGAAATATTTCTTTCATATCATTTATTATTGATGACGGGAAAACTTATGCGAATCACTCTATTTCCAGAAACATGAACTCTGAAGCGAACATGTGACGAAGAAGCTCAAAACGTATCTCACAGCCTCAGTGCGATATTTTGGCTGTTCGCGCTCCACTTCAGTCATCTATGATCTGAAATCTAGCAGGTTTGTTACCATTTCAATTCAGTGATGAATAGGATCCGTCATGAGCTTCCTGTTGATGTTATCATCAATTTCCAAACGTCTAACAACTCCGTACTGACGACACAATTGACTTATTCTCTTATTTAAACTGTTGTTGTTGTTCGGCTGCAGCACTAAATCAACTTATTGTAAATAAGTGTACTGTTAAAATTACAGAGTCATTAGATTTAATAAAACAGAAGCACTTGTGAACTTTTCATGGGAAATTTTGATACAAAGTCAACATTTCGAGCAAATATCAAATTATTTGGGTAGAAAGTATTCAGTAGGAGATAGGTAATTACTTTATACAAAAGAGAGGGCAGATAGGATAAAGTTCGCAATGGGTAGACAAAAACTATAGTGCTGCATACGGGCATACTAGTATTATGTTGTATTTATGCCCTACACTGTAAATCGCTGGATACGAAAATTACATACAAACATATATCAAAATCGCTTACAATTTGAAACTGACATCTGATACGAGATTCTCGTATGTTTACAGAAATCTGGTATGTTTTTCATACCACATCTCACTTACTTTCATATGTGATTGGTATGTAGCGATACGAGCTATTCTATCTGTGATTGGCTGTTTTACACTGAAATACGAATTGTTGGTATGTTTTATATACGAGACCCGATGCAAATTCATCCTTATTCGTATGCCTCTGGTATGCATTTCGTACGTGCAGCTTTAAGTCACATAGCAAAAAAATATATGTATTTCATTCCACTGTCAAATAACTTTTTTCGGTAACACCAGTCGTGAATATTTTTTCGTTTGATAGAGTGATATTCAATTAGATCAGATTTATTGTGAATTTTATGCTCGACGAGATTGTCGTCGTTGCTACTTGTCTAGCAATATTAACAGAAAGCTTAGTTAGCTCTACTTTATGAACCAAGTTGATTAACATCAATTCATTCAAACGATAATTTTCGTGCAATCATGTTGACTTATATATCTCAAACATAACTATTTTTGCGTTCATGAATTATAATTTGTTTTTTTCGGATTGATAATATGCCTAATTTCAAAATTATATAATGCATAATTGTTGATGGTTGGATACTTATTGATTATTCATAAAATACCTTAGACTTACATGTATTAAAATCGAATTCAGTATTGGAAGTATGACTCTTGAATGTCATTATATCACTACTTACAAAACAGTAGTAACATTAGTGTGATCTTTATTGACAAAAGGCCTTAAATCAACATACTTTGGGCATGATTTATGCTTTCTTTTAACATTGTGCTGGTATGGCTTTAGTACGTAAAGCATACCACATTTGAAATAGCATACGAAAAGCATACAAATATATACCAAAAAATATTTTGGCATGCATCCTTCGTATGTGATTGGTATTGAGCGATTTACAGTGTACATAAACTGCATATATATGCAGTAGATCATGTCAGTGAAAGAAGTGCGAGCAATGACGAGCTGAAAATGCTGCCTTTTCGAATTCATGGTTGCGACTACTATCAAAGCGTTCTATCCGACATTGGGGCCGTCCCGAAATGGCGAAGGTCAAAATAGCATATTCCCATAATAGCGAAATCCCGAAAGAGCGAATTTCAAAATAGCGAATTCTCAGACATGTTGCATCATAAAAATCATATAAGACTAGCCATAACCTACTTCTATTTCATGATGGATAGCAGATCATCAATGTTTCCTCATCATTTACTGATGAGTATTGTCACCAATCAGTCTTGGTTTCCATTTCAAAGGAGTGAGATCGAGAAGCAGCAACAATAGTCGACTGTAACAATAGACGCCGGTCTGATTGAGGGTGAAAGTAAATAAGAGGACACTTCTCAAGTGTCAAAAAGAATGATTTCCTTTAATATGATTTTAGAGCTGAGAAAAATCTGGACGGGCCTGCATTGGTGGAACAGACCTACATCTATCAAGTTTCAAATCAAACTAATATTTCGCTTTATAAGATGGTTTCAGCAAAGTTGAAAGTTTACAATTGAGTTGAGATGGATTCCGCCGCGCACGTTACAAGTCAGAAAGGTGGAGTCCACATAACCAGGCATGGCTACCGATACCGTTGCACCAAGTCGGTACTCAATAAGAAGTATTGGAGATGTGATAACGACTGTGATAACATAATTGATGGCTTTGGGCGGGAGGACCATTATTCAAAAAATATACACTACGAGTGTGTAGGCACAAAACTCTCCCGATTGTTGTTAGGCCGAAAATTATAATGACTTAAATAAAGACACAAGGTGGCCGACGTTTCCCGTCCTGACGCTTTATCAAGGCCTAATATGATAAAAGTGAAGCACTACAGTAGATGGAGCCGTGTTGCGACTGCCTCGTGACGCCTGTTCATCCGAGGTTTACGATTATTGATCAGACGACATTCCATCAAGCTGGTCTCCAGCGGATCACTCACACACTTTAAAAACGCAATGCTAAAATCATCTATACTGTTACATCTATGACATTCTTTTATATGCTCGCATAGGGCGCTACTGTTATTATTTTTGTTAATACTGTATTTATGTTCTTTGTATCTAGTGTAGAACGGACGAGAAGTCTTACCGATATACGTAGATTTGCAGTGAATACATGTAAATTCATATACAACACATGTAGTATCGCATCTGTTTTTATCAGGTAGCTTCGTACAAAGTTCACAGTTTTCATGTTTTTGGAATGGCTTAATGTTCAATACGTTACGCAGTTTTTTGTTACCTGTTGTGACAAACTTGATGTCCAATTTGAATTTACGTATGTGGTAATTTATTTTTCTTATCATGCTGTCACTAATGAAAGGTAGTTTCAAGATACATTTGTTCGTGTTATCTCTGATACTTCTGCTTTTATTTCTGCTTTTATTGTCATTACTGTACAGCTGAGTTTGAATATACTTTTCTGAATACCCATTATCCTTCAGGTTGTTTTTACACTTCTCCATGAGCATGCTTTTACTTTCTTCTGGAAGAGAATTACTGCATCTTACTTCTAAATTGTGAAATTTTTGTTTGACGAAGTTTGATTTAGTCGAGTTCGGGACCCAGCTGTCTTTCTTTAAAGAGTTACCAGAAGCTAATTCTTTAGTGAACAATTCATGAACAATCTTTTTATTCCTTACCCAGACACTTATATCTAGGAAATTTAGTTTTTCGTTGTTTTCTGGAATTTCAAGGGTGAAATTTATACTTTCATTGACAGAATTGAAAATTTTAGAAATTGTATCGAACAATTTCATATCAAACTGCAGAGGCCCAATTATAGAATCATCGATATAGCGCTTGTAGATCAACGTTTCTAAGTCCACGTGCTCCTTCAATAAGGAGATAGCTTTCATCTCAATATGGTTCATAAAGATAATTGCCAAAGGTGGTGCATAGTGCGACCCCATAGGAACCCCTTTGATTTGTAAATACACATTGTTGTCATACTCTATCTCATAGTTGTAAGAAATGAATCTTAGCATAGTGGAAAATTGATCCAAACTAATGCCGAAATTATCAATCTGCTCCCATCTATCCTTAGCGAAATCCATAACAGCTTGTAGTGCCTCACCAATAGGCACACTGGGGTACAAATTAGTCACATCCATAGATATGAACACAGGGTCAGTCATGTTATGAGTACTGGACATGTCAAAATTCTCTAAAATTTCGATTAATTGAAGAGAACTATAGAGGTGGGCGGGTACGAAACCGACCAACTGATTCAAAATCTTTCCACATAACCAGTCAATTTTGTTAGTGGGATTGTTTACCACCGAGGCAATAGGCCGCAGAGGATAATGATTGCTATCGTTTTTGTTTTTGTGGTCTTTGATTAGACCATAGAATTGAGATGGCTGTGATCCAGAAACATGCATACGTTGTAAGTCAGATTTGTTCAACTTATCACTGAGAACATTATTGACAATCTTGTTAGCTTGTTTTTCAATATTCAGTTTACGACTTTTATCGATAGCTCTGTACGTATCAGTATCAGATAATATCATACTGGTGCGTGCTCGCATATCCGAACTTTTAGTAACACAAAAACGATTGCTTTTATCAGTAGGTACTATCATCAGGTCGTTGTTTTTTATAAATGATCGACTTTCCTTTACGTTCTTGTTGAATTGTTTGTACACGTTACTTTTCTTAACATGGTCAATTTCTTTTTGGATTGTACTCTTTACGCTTTCTTTGAAAAGGAAAAGGTTCTTTTCTTCAGCTTCAGACATACTATCTGGTAACTTTACAGTGTTCTTTTGAAAAGGAATAATTAAATTACGATTGTCTATTGTAGCCTTGTACTGATATTTCCAACGTAAATTATAAGTTAATCTATCAAGCGCTAGCTCAACATCATCCATAACATCATCCGTGAGCTTAGGTGGAATGCGATAGTTCGGTCCCCTCTTTATCAGATCAGTCAAATGGTCTGGTAAAGATAGGTCCGTTTCATTACTGTATTTACTGCAAAAAGCGTCACGAGACCGTTGCAACTCACCCTCTTGCGATACATTGTTATCCTGGCACAGAAACACATCCACATAATGAAAAGGAAATTTAGGAGCAACGACAGCACTATAATGTCCAGCCGGAATTGGAAAAGATGTGAGAGACAAATTACTCCACTTCCTGCAATGAGTTTTGAACTTCTTCAGCTCCTCTAAATGGAGATCCTCAATCAGAATCTGGAACATTTGGTGCAAAACATCAAGTGGGACACTTCTAGTAATCGTGAGGTACTCATATCCACGGCGTTGCTCAAGAAATTCCTCTTTCGATCGGAGATTCTTCAAACTTGTGCGAAGTATCTCCAACTCCAAAGATCTGACCTTTCTGCACACCACTTTATCACTATGAAATTCATCCGGCCGGTATGGTAAACATGTTACTCACAAAGAAAGGGATAACTGCACTCGCAATGCATGCTTGGAGGAACAAAATATCGCAGATGACGCGCACGTATCTTACCTGCAAGTTAATGAAAGATTTTGCATGAGCTCGCTGATCACAATCAAGGATAGCGGAAGTGACATAATTGATGGCTTTGGGCGGGAGGACCATTATTCAAAAAATATACACTACGAGTGTGTAGGCACAAAACTCTCCCGATTGTTGTTAGGCCGAAAATTATAATGACTTAAATAAAGACACAAGGTGGCCGACGTTTCCCGTCCTGACGCTTTATCAAGGCCTAATATGATAAAAGTGAAGCACTACAGTAGATGGAGCCCTGTTGCGACTGCCTCGTGACGCCTGTTCATCCGAGGTTTACGATTATTGATCAGACGACATTCCACCAAGCTGGTCTCCAGCGGATCACTCAGCTATTGATCGTTTTTGTGTTACTAAAAGTTCGGATATGTGAGCACGCACCAGTATGATATTATCTGATACTGATACGTACAGAACTATCGATAAAAGTCGTAAACTGAATATTGAAAAACAAGCTAACAAGATTGTCAATAATGTTCTCAGTGATAAGTTGAACAAATCTGACTTAACAACGTATGCATGTTTCTGGATCACAGCCATCTCAATTCTATGGTCTAATCAAAGACCACAAAAACAAAAACGATAGCAATCATTATCCTCTGCGGCCTATTGCCTCGGTGGTAAACAATCCCACTAACAAAATTGACTGGTTATGTGGAAAGATTTTGAATCAGTTGGTCGGTTTCGTACCCGCCCACCTCTATATAGTTCTCTTCAATTAATCGAAATTTTAGAGAATTTTGACATGTCCAGTACTCATAACATGACTGACCCTGTGTTCATATCTATGGATGTGACTAATTTGTACCCCAGTGTGCCTATTGGTGAGGCACTACAAGCTGTTATGGATTTCGCTAAGGATAGATGGGAGCAGATTGATAATTTCGGCATTAGTTTGGATCAATTTTCCACTATGCTAAGATTCATTTCTACAACTATGAGATAGAGTATGACAACAATGTGTATTTACAAATCAAAGGGGTTCCTATGGGGTCGCACTATGCACCACCTTTGGCAATTATCTTTATGAACCATATTGAGATGAAAGCTATCTCCTTATTGAAGGAGCACGTGGACTTAGAAACGTTGATCTACAATCGCTATATCGATGATTCTATAATTGGCCCTCTGAAGTTTGATATGAAATTGTTCGATACAATTTCTAAAATTTTCAATTCTGTCAATGAAAGTATAAATTTCACCCTTGAAATTCCAGAAAACAACGAAAAACTAAATTTCCTAGATATAAGTGTCTGGGTAAGGAATAAAAAGATTGTTCATGAATTGTTCACTAAGAATTAGCTTCTGGTAACTCTTTAAAGAAAGACAGCTGGGTCCCGAACTCGACTAAATCAAACTTCGTCAAACAAAAATTTCACAATTTTAGAAGTAAGATGCAGTAATTCTCTTCCAGAAGAAAGTAAAAGCATGCTCATGGAGAAGTGTAAAAACAACCTGAAGGATAATGGGTATTCAGAAAAGTATATTCAAACTCAGCTGTACAGTAATGACAATAAAAGCAGAAATAAAAGCAGAAAGTATCAGAGAGAACACGAACAAATGTATCTTGAAACTACCTTTCATTAGTGACAGCATGATAAGAAAAATAAATTACCACATACGTAAATTCAAATTGGACATCAAGTTTGTCACAACAGGTAACAAAAAACTGCGTAACGTATTGAACATTAAGCCATTCCAAAAACATGAAAACTGTGAATTTTGTACGAAGCTACCTGATAAAAACAGATGTGATACTACATGTGTTGTATATGAATTTTACATGTATTCACTGCAAATCTACGTATATCGGTAAGACTTCTCGTCCGTTCTACACTAGATACAAAGAACATAAATACAGTAATTAACAAAAATAATAACAGTAGCGCCCTATGCGAGCATATAAAAGAATGTCTATAGCATGGTAACAGTATAGATGATTTTATGCATTGCGTTTTTAAAGTGTGTGAGTGATCCGCTGGAGACACAGCTTTGGTGGAATGTCCGTCGTGATCAATAATCGTAAACCCCTCGATGAACAGGCGTCACGAGGCAGTCGCAACAGGGTCTCCATCTACTGTAGTGCTTCACACTTTTATTCATATTATAGGTAGGCCCTTGATAAAGCGTCAGGAACGGGAAACGGTCGGCCACCTTGTGTCTTTATTTAAGTCATTATAATTTTCGGCCCTAACAACAATCCGGAGAGGTTTTTGTGGGCCTTACAACACTCGTATGTATATTTTTTTGAATTAATGGTCCTCCACCGCCCAAAGCCATCAAATCTATGTCCACTTCCGCTATCCTTGATTGTGATCACGAGCTCATATCGCTCAATGCAAAATCTTTCATTAACTTGCAGGTAAGATACGTGCGCGTCATCTGCGATAATTTTGTTCCTCCAAGCATGCATTGCGAGTGCAGTTATCCCTTTCTTGGTGGAGGAACATGTTTACCATACCGGATGAATTTCATAGTGATAAAGTGGTGTGGCAGAAAGGTCAGATCTTTGGAGTTAGGTATAATACTTCCGCCACAAGTTTGAAGAATCTCCCGATCGAAAGAGAAATTTCCTTGAGCAACGCCGTGGATATGAGTACCTCATCGATTACTAGAGAAGTGTCCCAGCTTGATGTTTTTGCACCAAAAAATGTTACCAGATTCTGATTGAGGATCTCCATTTAGAGGAGCTGAAGAAGTTCAAAACTCAATGTGTTTTGGGCCAGGAAGTGGAGTAATTTGTCCTCTCACAATCTTTTCCAATTCCGGCTGGACATTATAGTGCAGTCGTTGCTCCTAAATTTCCTTCCTTTCATTATGTGACTGTGGTTTCTGAGGCCCAGAAAACAATGTACGCAAGAGGTGAGTTGCAACGTCTCGTGACGCTTTTGCAGAAAATACAGTAAAGGAAACGGACACTATCTTTACCGAGACCATATGGAGCTGATCTGATAAAGAGGGACCGAACTATCGCATTCCCACCTATGCTCACGATGATTTTATGATGATGTTGAGCTAGCGCTTGATAGATTAACTTATAAATTACGTTTGAGAATATCAGTACAAGGCTACAATAGACAATCGTAGATTTAATTATTCCATTCAAAAAGGACACTGTAAAGTTACCAGATAGTATATCTGAAGCTGAAGAAAAGATCCTTTTTCCTTTCAAAGAGAAGCGTAAAGATACAATCCAAAAGAATTGACCATTTTAATAAAAGTAACGTGTACAAACAAATTCAACAAGAACGTAAAGGAAAAGTCGATCATTTAAAAAAACAACTACCTGATTATAGTACCTACATGATAAAAAGCAGCGTTTTTGTGGTTAACTAGAAAGTTCGATATGCGACCACGCACCAGTATGATAGTTTCTGATACTGTATACGTAAAAAGCTATCGATAAAATTCGTAGAACTGAATATGAAAAACAAAGCTAACAAGAGTGTCAATAATGTTCTCAGTGATAAGTTGAACAAATCTACTTACAACGTATCATGTTTCGTGGATCACAGCCATCTCAATTCTAATGGTCTAATCAAAGACACAAAAACAAAACGAAAGCAATCATATCCTCTGCGGGCCTATTGCCTCGTCGAGTAAACAATCACTAACAAAATTGACTGGTTATGTGGAAAGAATATGGAATCAGTGGTCGGTTTCGTACCCGCCCACCTCTATATAGATTCTCTTCAAATTTATCGAAATTTTAGAGAATTGTGACATGTCCAGTACTCATAGCATGACCTGCCCCTGTGTACAATCTATGGAGGTGACTAATTTGTACCCCAGTGGCCTATTGGGTGAGGCCTACAACAGTTATGGTTTTTCGCTAAGGATAGATGGGCGCAGATGATAATTTCGGCTTTAGTTTGGATCAATTTTCCACCACTATGCTAAGATTCATTTCTTACAACCTATGAATAATATGACAACAATGGTGTATTTAACAAATCAAAGGGGGTCCGCTGGGGTCGCACTATGCACAACCTATGGCAATTACTTTATGAACCATATTGAGATGAAGCTCCTCCTATTGAAGGTGCACGTGGACTTAGAAACGTTTGATCTACAATCGGCTATATCGATATTCTATAATTGGCCCCTCTGAAAGTTGATAATGAAATTGCTATACACTTTCTAAAATTAACAATTCTGTCAATGAAAGTATAAATTTCACCCTTGAAATTCCAGAAAAACAACGAAAAACTAAATTTCCTAGATATAAGTGTCTGGGTAAGGAAAAAAGTTGATTCAGAATTGTTTCACTAAGAATTAGCTTCTGGTAAAAAAACTCTGTTTAAAGAAGACAGCTGGGTCCCGAACTCGACTAGAATCAAACTTCGGCAAACAAAAAATTCACAATTTAAAGTAAGATGCAGTAATTCTCTTCCATTCAGACAGTAAAAGCATGCTCCTGGAGAAGTGTAAAAACAACCCCGAAAGGATAATGGTATTCAAAAAGTATATTCAAACTCAGCTGTAGCCTAAGGACAAAAAGCAGAAATAAAAGCAGAAGTATCAGAGATTAACACGAACAAATGTTATCTTGAAACTACCTTTTCAATTAGTGACAGCATGATAAGAAAATTAAATTGCCACATACGTATATTCAAATTGGACATCAAGTTTTGTCACAGACAACAGGAAACAAAAAACTTCGTAACGTATTGACATTAACCCTTCCTAAACATGAAAACGTGAACTTTGTACGAAGCTACCTGTTAAAAACAGATGTGATACTACATGGGTTTGTATATGAATTTACTTGTATTCACTGCAAAACTACGTATAGCGGTAAGGACTCTCGTCCTTTCTACACTAGATACCAAGAACATAAATACACGTATAAACAAAAATAAATAACATAGCGAGCGCCCTATGCGATCATATAAAAGAATGTCATAGATTAACATATAGATGATTTTTAGCATGCGTTTTTAAAGTGTGGTGAGTGGATCCGCTGGAGACCATCTTGGTGGAATTGTCGTCTGATAAATATTCGGAAAACCAGCGGATGAACAACGGTCACGAGGCCATCGCAACAGGGCTCCATCTACGGTAGTGCTTCACTTTTAATCATATGAGGGCCTTGATAAAGCGACGAGGACGGAAAACGTCCGGCCACCTTGGTGTCTTTATTTAAAGTCATAAGTAATTTTCGGCCTAACAACAATCGTATAGTTTGTGCCTACACAACTCTTAGTGTATATATTTTTGAATAATGTCCTCCCGCCCCAAAGCATCAATTATGTCCACTTCCGCTATCCTTGATTGTGATCACGAGCTCATCAAAATCTTCCATTATCCTTGCAGTTAAGATACGTGGCGCGTCTCTGCTATAATTTGTTTCCTCCTAGCTGGCATTGCGAGTGCAGTGATCCCTTTCTTTGTGATAACCAGTTTACCATACCGGCCGGATGAATTGCATAGTGATATAGTGGTGTGCAGAAAAGTACAGATCTTTGGAGTGGAGATTCTATCGCACAATGTGAATAATCTCCGACGAAGAGGAATTTCTGAGCAATCGCCGGGATATGAGATACCTCACGATTACTCGAATGTCCCCACTTATGTTTTACACCAAATGTATCCAGATTCTGATTGAGGGATCTCCATTTAGAGGAGCTGAAGAAGTTCAAAACGCATTGGCAGGAAGTGGAGTAATTTGGTCTCTCACATCTTATCCCAATTCCGGCTGGACATTAGAGTGGCAGTCGTTGCTCCTAAATTTTCCTTTTCAATATGTGGAATGTGTTTCTGTGCCAGGTTAACAAAGTATCGCAAGAGGGTGAGTTGGCAACGGCCCTCGTGACCTTTATGCAGTAAATACAGTAATGAAACGGACCTATCTTTACCAGACCATTTGACTGATCTGATACGAGGACCGAACTATCCCAATCCACCTAAGCTCACGGTTGAGTTATGGATGATGTGAGCTAGCGCTTGAATAGATAACTTAATTTACGTTGGAAATATCAGTACAAGGCTACAATACACAATCGTAATTTAATTATTCCTTTTCAAAAGAACACTGTAAAGGTACCAGATAGTAAATCTTAATCTGAAGAAAAGAACCTTTTCCTTTTCAAAAAAGCGTAAAGAAGTACAATCCAAAAAGAAATTGAACCATGTTTAAGAAAAGAAACCGTGTACAAACAATCAACACGAACGTAAAGGAAAGGTCCGATCATTTATAAGAAAACAACGCCCCTGATGCTAGTACCTACCTGATAAAAGCAATCGTTTTTTTGTGTTACTAAAAAGTTCGGATAATGCCGAGCACCGCCACCAGTATGAATTTATCTGATACTGATACGAAACAGAGCTATCGATAAAAGTCGTAAACTGAATATGAAAAGCGCGCTGCAAGCTAACAAGGATTGTGATCTAATAAAGTGTTCTCAGTGATAAGTTGCGCGTGATCTAACAAATCTGACTTACAAAACGTATGCCATGTTTTCTGGAATCACAGCCATACTCAAATTCTATGGTCTAATCAAAGGACCACAAAAACAAAAAACGATAGCAATCATTGATAGGCTGCTGGTGGCGGGGGGGGGCCGTAGTTGCCGGGTCGGGGGGGTGGGGTAAACAGAGGGGGCCCGAGGCTGGGGGGGAGGGGGGGGGGGGGGGGGGGGGACGGGGGGGGGGAAGGGAGATTGGACGGGGGGGTGTGTGGGAGGTGGTGGAAGAGAGTGTTTTGGATTCAGTTGTGGGGGCGGTGGTTGGGGTCGTGGGGGACGGGGGGGGCGCGCGGGGGGGGCGGCGGTGGGGGGGGGGGGGGGGGGACGGGGGGGGTCGGGGGGGAGGTGGTGGGTGGGGGGGTGGGAGAGGTAGGGGGGGGGGGGGGGGGGGGGGGGGGGGGGGGGGGGGGGGGGGGGGGTGGGGGCTTGGGGTGTTGGGATGGGGATATCATATATGGGGGTGGGGGGTGGTTGGGGGGGGGGGGGGGGGGGGGGGGGGGGGTAGGGGGGGGGGGGGGGGGAGGAGGGTGGGGGGTAGGGGAGGGGGTGGGGGGGGGGGGGGGGGGGGGGGGGGGGGGGGGGGGGGGGGGGGGGGGGGGGGGGGGGGGGGGGGGGGTGGGGGGGGTTAGGGGGGTGGGGTGAGGGTAGGAAAGGGGGGATGTGAGTGTGTGTAGTTGGTGTGAGCGCGACTGTGGAAGAGTGGGTGATATAATGAGTTTTGGTGGTAGATTTAGGTTAGTGGGTGAAGAGTGTTTGTAAGATTGTGTGTTGGGTGATTGGGAAAATAGTTATAAGTGAATTGAGGTAAAAGATGTAGAGTGTGTAAAAAAGTGGTTTTTAATTGATTTTTGAAGTGGGAGAAACAGTTGGATAAAACTTTTGGCGAGAGAGAGAGTCTATGAAGCGAATATTGAGATATTGTGTGAGGTGGATAAGGGTGGGGGGGTTGTGAGTGTGGGGGGGGGGGGTGAGGTGTGTGTTAGGGGGGGTGATAGTAAAAGTGCGCGAGATAGCGATTGATACATTGTAAATATAGTTTGTGGGGTGTGGTAATGTTGAGTTAATTGTTAGTTTTTGGTTGATTGTATGGATTGTTTGGTGTTTTGGGTGATAAATGGTATTGCAATGTTAAAATCTCTATATTTTTATAGATTGTGTGTGTAAGGAGTGATGGTTTTGGGGAGGTGGGGGGGGGGGTGGTTGTATTTTGGGATGGGGGGGGGGGTTGGGATAGGGGGGGGGGGGGGGTGGTTGTTGTTGTTTTTTGTTGAGGATGGTTGTAATTAAATTTTTGTGAAGAGAGCAATGAGAAAAAAGATGTTGTGTAATTACTTATAAATGAAGGATTTTGGTTATAATATAGTAATATTATAATAGATGAGGGTATTGGGGGGGTATGGGGGGGTGTTGTATTTTGATGAGGGATTTTGTATGGGAGGGGTTTGTATATTATTTGGTGATGTTTTATTGAATTTATGTTTGGAAGTGAGTGGTGTTGTTGTTTGTTTGTAACACATACGTAAATTCAAATTGGACATCAAGTTTGTCACAACAGGTAACAAAAAACTGCGTAACGTATTGAACATTAAGCCATTCCAAAAACATGAAAACTGTGAACTTTGTACGAAGCTACCTGATAAAAACAGATGTGATACTACATGTGTTGTATATGAATTTACATGTATTCACTGCAAATCTACGTATATCGGTAAGACTTCTCGTCCGTTCTACACTAGATACAAAGAACATAAATACAGTATTAACAAAAATAATAACAGTAGCGCCCTATGCGAGCATATAAAAGAATGTCATAGATGTAACAGTATAGATGATTTTAGCATTGCGTTTTTAAAGTGTGTGAGTGATCCGCTGGAGACCAGCTTGATGGAATGTCGTCTGATCAATAATCGTAAACCTCGGATGAACAGGCGTCACGAGGCAGTCGCAACAGGGCTCCATCTACTGTAGTGCTTCACTTTTATCATATTAGGCCTTGATAAAGCGTCAGGACGGGAAACGTCGGCCACCTTGTGTCTTTATTTAAGTCATTATAATTTTCGGCCTAACAACAATCGGGAGAGTTTTGTGCCTACACACTCGTAGTGTATATTTTTTGACTGTGATAACGACTGGTGACGACCTTTACTCAGAGAAACCCCATTCTCATGCATCAGACAATATCGGCAACAATGTACGAGTATTCCGCATGAAGGCTGAGCTAAAGGAAAAGGTGAAGGCCATCACTGACACGCCGATGCATGCAAAAGATCTACGACTCCGTCACCAGGGATTACGTTTCATGTAGAAGCGACATCGTCGGTACCCTCCCTAGCTATGATGCTATACGGTCGTCGATATACCGAGAGAGACGGAAATCATTGCCACCCCTTCCGAGCACCACTTCAGAAACTGAGGTACCTGATCGTTTACGAGAGATCAAGGGAAAGAATTCCTCATCATCGATTCGAAAGGTCCAAAAACGATTCTTGGATTTTCCAGCCAAGAAGCACTTGGAATCTTAGTGGAATCCGAAATTATTTGAGCAACGGTGCGTTTTAGTCAACACCGCAATTGCTGGCTCAGATCTACACATTACACGCGATGTACAAAGGAACGATGATGCCGCTAGTTTATCTGCTACTGCCGGAATGGATAACCGACATATACAAACAGGTCATAGCAGAAATTGATTCTGTGTTGGCGAGTGATGGATTGGCATTCAAACCTCGGCAGGTCATGCTAGACTTCGAAAAAGCAGCGCATGCTGCTTGGACTGAAATGAAAAGTAGCCTCACAGAAATAAAAGGTTGTCTATTTCATTTTTCTCAGTGCATTTAGACTGTGGAACAAGCACATCCAAATGTATTCAAAATCATCTCCATCTTTGCTAACGAGCAAATGATGACCCTAATAAAGATCGCTCAGTTGGATTATAATGCTCCACCAAAGAGAAGAAAGACTAAATACTTTTTTTTTTGAATGAGAGACTTGCCCGCTTGCAAGAGCAATACCTCTCCAGTGACTTAATACGACGTGGATATGCGAAAGCAGTATCTTACTTAATGGGATTTTGAAAAATAAAGATCCTTGCATGCATGCTTCTTCTCAATTACAGCATACTGTTGGCCTATAGGCCTATTTATGATATTTGATATACATTGTATATTACCAAGCTGCTACATATGTCATCCTCATTAAATATAGATTTTGTTATTATCATTAATATCCTTCAGAAATGAAATTGAAGCTCGACTTATTTGTACAGTATATCTAATCTGATAAATGATTATGTAACAGTATATCTCTGAGAATTCGATATTATGGGAATTCTCTATTTTGGGATTCGCTATTTCGGCACCTGACATTTGGCTGCGTGGATATTATGTACCTTTTATGGATGGATGAATGTTTTGCCATTTTGCGAAATTTAGTTGTGCACAGAAGGCTTTGATTTATGTTGAGCGCATTTTTCTGAATCACAAAATGCTGATTTCATTCCAAAATGCTGTTTGTTGATCATCGTTGTTATTAATGGGACACAATATGTGTCTGATTCCAATTTATTATATATTTTGAGTTGTATGTCTGATATATTTTGTGTTTGATCATCTTGGCTTCTTAAAAGACTTTCTCAATTGGTTACGGAAATATTTGAATGACCGAAAATGCTCTCTCCCGATGCGTTGATGTAAAGAGGGAAGTTCCCCAGGACTCAGTTTTGGGTCCTGCGATTTTTGTAGTTCTTCTAGTAGACTTTACACATGCATACAACTTCAAACTGTCCAAATTGTGTATGCCGACGACATTGGTCTGGTCATTTGCTACCCTATGAAATTGATACAAATCCTCCTTTATTGGAGCGTGCTCTTGGTACTGAAATTGTAAATGTGCATCAATGGTGTGCAACTAACAAGCTTAATCTCAACGAAGGCAAGTCATGTATATTACTGTGTTTACAGAAGATTGATAAGTCCTCATATAAATGTGTCTATTCCTGTGACCAAAGTGTCAAAAATATTGGGCGCTACGATCAACAACAACGTCACCTGGCATGACCGCATTTAAGACATTTTCATTCCCGGTCATCATCGACTGTATATATTGAAAAAAGTGAAACGATACACTGATAAGCATAATCTTTTATTGATTTATAATGCGCTAACTCGTTCTCAGATGGAGCATGCATGTCCGGTTTTCATATCTCTGCCAAAATAACTCAGTATGAATTTTGAAAGAATTCAAAAGCGTGCTTTTAAAATGATCGATCTTAAGCAAATCGAAGTTGACAGATACTCATCACTAATAGAAAGACGAGAGCGAATCAGCAAGAAGCTTTTTAAGAGGGTGGCATCATGCTCTAGACATTTGCTACAAAAAATATGTTCCCAAACACCTCCAATATTCTAGACATTTGATGTTCGAATCTGCCGCTACAAAAAACGAAAGCAGTCCTTCTTCGATTATGCCACTAACATCGTGAATTCTGACATGTCAAAAGGCAACTTATGAAGCTTTTTTGTGGCCACGTGTATACTGTAAATCACTGGATACGAAAATTACATACAAACATTTACCAAATTCACATACAATTTGAAACTAACATTTGACACGAGATTCTCGTATGCTTACAGAGATCTGGCTTTCCATACGGAATCTCACTTACTTTCATATGTGATTGGTATGTAGCGATGCGAACTATTCTACCTGTGATTGGCTGTTTTACAATGAAATGCGAGTTGTTGGTATGTTTTATACACGAGACCCGATGCAAATTCATCCTTATTCGTATGCCTTTCGTATGTAGAATTTTAAGTTAGCTAGAAAAAATGTTATATATCACATACTACTTTAAAATAACTTCTGTCAGTAATATCATCATATACACTTATGTGGATAGCGTGGTATTTAAAGCATTTGATCTAGACTCAATTTACTATGAAACTAATGCCGTATGTCATCGTTGCTACTTGTCTAATAACATTCACACGACTCATAATTAGCTCAACTCCATGAACTACGTTGATATCATCTCAATAAAACGATAACTTTCGAGCCATGTACTATGTTGACTTATGTATCTCACTTATTGCTTTCATGAATTATAATGTGCTTTATTTCGGATTGATAATATGCCTAGTTTCGAAATTACATAATGTCTAAACGTTGATGGTTGAATACTTATTGATTATTTATGAAATGCCTTAGACTTACGTGTATTAAAATCGATTTCAGTATTGTAAGTTTGACCCTTAAATGTCATTATCTTGCTACTTACAAAACAGTGGTAAGTGCCATGCAGGATTAAAGCGATCTTTATTAACAAAAGGCCTTATATCATACGAAAAGCATACAAATAGATGCAAAAATATACCAAAAAATATCTTGGCATGCATCCTTGGTATGTGATTGGTATCGAGCAATTTACAGTGTATAATAAGCCTAACTTGTGAATGTTGTGATTTAAGCATGTCATCTGACTTTATATTTTAGCTATATTATTATAGCTTTATATTTTAGCTCGAAGAAATCAGCTATCTTTTCGATGAAAATCCTTCCACATCACTTCGACAAGCCGCCGCATAGCACAAACTCCTGTCAGCACCTTACGGAAAACTCTGCGAGAACAGTTGGAAATGAAACCCTTCAAAATTTCTTTCTGTCACCAGCTCTTCGCTGACGACAAATCGGCGCTAGTGACTATGTGTAATGAATTTCAACATCGCATTGCTACTGATCATAACTTTATAACCGGACTTTGCTTTTCCGACGAGGCAACATTTCATATGTCTGGACGAGTGAATAAACATAATTGTGTGGTATGGGGAACACAGAATCCTCATGCAATTCAAGAAGTTCCTACAAAGTCTCCAGGAATCACAGTGTGGTGTGCAATGTTCTGCGATGAAATCATGGGTCCTTACTTCTTTGAATTGACAGTCACTTCAAAAACATACAAAACGATCCTTCAAGACTATTTTATTCCTCAACTAAAGAGGCGAAGAAAGTTTTCAACTACGATTTTCCAGCAAGACGGCGCCCCTCCGCATTGGTCCCTAGAAGTTCGTGCTCTTTTGAACAAGAATTTTCCCGGAAGATGGATCGGTAGGGATGGCCCATTCCGTTGGGCTCCTCGAAGTCCGGACTTGTCATCTCTGGACTTCTACCTCTGGGGCTTCCTCAAAGATCGCGTGTACGGCAGGAGACCTACCTCTTTGAGAAAACTTCGAACCTTCATCGAAGAAGTTGCAGCGATTTCTCGGGACAACTTGTCTTCATCCTTTCAAAATTTTGAACGACGTCTTCAGCTGTGTCTACGTGAAGAAGGAAGTCATTTTGAGCAGTACCTATAGATTATTTTTATCTTATGATTAGTCTATGTGATAAATGAAGTTTCAAGCATTTGTTTTTTACAGTTGGTTATAAATTAGATAAACAAATTTCATAACATAGAGATGGGAATATATACCCCTACTATTTACGCTTCAGAAGTCATGAAAAATAACAAAATGTCTAATAATTACTGTTGTCCATAAAACTTTAGGTCTCCATCATAATACGTGACTAGCAAACTTAGCCATTCGATATTCGGTTTCGTGGTAAAAATGAAATGAAATCGGGTAGTGACTTTATAAACACGCTGTATAATTGCATAATCCATTGATGCTTTGTAAATAGATCTAATCAACGCAAAGCAAATATGTGGCAAAATTCAGAATTTTTCTAAATGATTTTGAAGATGCGATTTTAGATTATTTTTTATACCAAATAATCAAGCAAAATAATCATATTTTACAAACACTCTGATGAGTTTTGTTCATCTTCTACAGATAGCACGTAGTTTCCTCAGTACAACATTTGCATTATGCTTTATTCATTCAGTTAAAGTGAATAGGATCGAACGCTACAATGATGAATGTTGGGTATCAATGAAGAGCATCTTGTTTGCATGATTTTCAGAGCATGAAAAACCATAAAAAGAACGGATAATTATTGAAACTGTCGAAAATGCAGTTTAAACATTTGCCAGAAAGTATTGAAAGTCGTATCAATGTTGGTGCGTAGGCCTAATGCGAACCTGTCAGGAGACTTTTACAGAAGCTGTTTCCTAATGTTTAATTCAAGTTACAAACAGTCTGCTCATGATCAAATTTGTTAATTATTCTGTAAATACACACCTCCAATGTCTCACTTTAGACCTGTGAAAGGATTGTTTGTTCAAACACTGAAAGTGACTCCGTTCATAAACTCCATTCAATTATAATTTTTCATTAGATTGACAAGACAGGGAGTAAGTCAACAAGTTTCTTTAAACCTTTTAGTTCCCATACTCTGCTCAGAAGCAATACACTTGAAGTCATAGAGTAGGGATATATTGGTAGAGTGTCGACTCAAAAAAGTATCTGTATACAGTGAAAATTTTTATATCAAAAGATTCAGTTTTTTGCGGAGATTACGTTCCCGTGGTCCAAAAAATTATTTGAGCACTTTTGAAAAAAGTCAAAATTTTGCCAATTTATATACTACCGAGATGACTCTCTATATAAGTAGTATGTAACAAGTTGGATATCAAAAGGAATGAATATTTGCTAATAAGCATCATAACTAAGCGGAAATTAAGCTGATTATCAAGGGAATTTCATGATCCGTTTTATAATGGAAGTCTTCATTAAAAAGTCGCGATATTATTCGTGCTTTCTTGGCTGAAATTTCATGTTTCTAATTCATGAAAGCAATAGCAGGTCATCGATTTGCCAATTTAACAAATATTATCTCTCGAAGGCTGTCATGACACGGACAATCTCTAAAATAATATCATTTCCATCTGCTTTGCTATCATGATCAATCAATTCCGTTGTAATTTCTTCAAAACTGCACAGATGTGTATATCTCACATTTTGAAACAATTCCGACTGTATCTCCTTTTAGCTCATTTAATAAAATTGAAAAGTATACAAATTGGGGATTTAGTAAATGCAGAGTTACCACTCTACCTAACATACTTACTCTATGCTTGAAGTGTTATATTTTCAATGCAATCCATGTCCGCTACATATTTTTTGGACGTTTCAGGCTCAGTTGCAATGTTGCCATCAACATAACGCCAAACACTTCTGCTGAGGAGATTATCTGCGTACTTACGAAAACACACTCAACCTCGTGCGATAATTGCACTGCGCTTAATTTGTGATTGAAACTTTTTGAAATGGGATATTTTTGAAAGTAGATTCGCCAGACTCAAAACAGATAGATGAACTTTTAGGTTTTTCAGCATCATTTTTGAAGAATTTTACGAAATTGTTGCAAAACTATTTTTCTGCTAGTCCTTAACATACATCTAAGTTTATGGTAGAGCTGTGAAACATATGAAGTAAGTCCGCAGCGAAATCTTTCAAATTCCAAAGTTTTGATTTAAAAGGAATGATTTGGCGAAAATAGGCAAGGCAACAAGGTTGGGCAAAAACGTGGGTCGAAGCCAATGTTTCAATAAATGAGTATACACTGTAAACCAGCACCTCCTAAAGCAAGACACTATTCGTAACTAATAAAAAAATCCTAAAGCATGCGCCTTTTAGAAGGCTAGCGTCTCACCTCCTAAAACATTTTTCAATGCCATATTCTACTTTCCCTTATGACAATGCATACTACTATCTTTATTCAGCAATAGACGGGTTATGCATTGAGATTTATTGCAGACGAAGCTCTCATTATATTCATTCAATATTTATCTCTTGCTTTATACAAACAACCCTATAAAGAAGTAAGAACCCTTTAACCCCTGTAGCACTGTTATGCAAGAGAACATGATATTAGTGTTGTACAATTCGAATCATAAAACAAACCTTACTGAAATTCACTTGAAATTTATAAAATTGACACTCAGTACCAAAATGAATACAATCACAGGTCTATTTATGTAACAGATGCAACGAAATCTCATGTATACATGTACAATGAAAATAATTGTCTGACCACGCAATTTTCGGTGAAAAATATACAAATGCTACATAATATAATCAGTGTCGAGACAGTAAAAAATGTCAGAAACATGCAGGATATTTATTACAGAATTATGTGGATAAAAGCATGTATGAAATCGTAGATCAACAGTTGCAATAAAGATAGAGTAACAAATAGAGTCTCAAGATTCGAATATCGAATAACAATCAAGTGCTAGATATGCTAATCAATCTCAATTATTGTTCAAGTAAATTACGATCCAAACTAACAGCTATTGCAGCTCTAAAACATCATGGAAATCATCAAGGAATTATTATAGAAAGATGGAAACTAAAGAATTCAAAGTAATTTATGGCACCAAAAAAATTCACAGAGCTTTGCACTGATCTTGGTGAAGATGTGACGCACACGAAGACGTCTTTCCAGCAGTTTCTACGGTGGCCAAGTACTGTCGATTGCGTTGGAGATTATACGCTAGAAACAAGACTGCATGTACCGTGATGGCATAGATGCTGCATCCAGTCGAAATGATTGCTGAAAAGAAAAAGGAATTTTAATTACGAACTATGGAGTGAAAGGAAAAAAATAATTAACTTTAAGATGCAATGACGTCAGATCTACATGTTACATGCAGCAGGCTGAACAAATTATGATTTCTTCAAAAATTCGAGGTCTTTGATTTGACACATAATTGAAAAAAAATAGAATTTTTTATAATCATGCATACACAGAGCATATCGTATTTTTTAATTATTTTTATTACGCTATCTATTTTTATATACGCCTAGATAATATAATTTATCAATTCTGAATTGAATACATGCACATGTACTTTGATAAAATGATTGAAACCTCTTGTTGCAGAAAATTGGCTCCTTTCTTAGTTATTCGATGTTCTACAGATTATGGAAATTCACGAGCTTCAGATCTCCAAAAATTTGCACATATTATGCTAATAATCCATATTCACAGGTGCTAACTTTCGATTGAAAGTTCTAATGTAATACTGCACATATTTCTTATTGACTCTCCCACTTCAGACAGCATGCACTGACTTGCAAACTTCTATGTGCCGACAACAAGTAGCCGTACTTATTAATCAAATGAAAACACTATGAGCGTCACAGGTCTCTACCAAACGCATGCATGAGCTAAGTTGACTTCAGAAAAAATAACTGGCATGGCTTATATGGCCCAAGATCGTCGTTAGAATTTCAATAAAAATGAAAAAATGGAATATCTCCTTTTCTACTGTGATTTAATGGCCATTGTGAAGACGTCTGAAACTATTCAGCGTTAGAGGTTTTGGTTCTATGTGAGTATAGTTCGTTTGAGGAAACCAGCATGATATGGGATGATTTTATGAGAAAGAATGAAAAAGCTCCACTCAATAGACGGACATTTTCTTGCTATCAGAATTACCTTATCATGTATTTTTACAGAATAGAAACATTTTACATTAATTAATTAATCTTCTCTTTTTGTGTTGATGACTGTTTAGTCTTTCCTATTTGTGCTAGAGTCTATTTTTGCCTTGATATCATGCTACGTTGAGAACTTAATAATAATGACGAATATGAATAGAGTATGAAAGAGACTTTAATTGCTAAAATAGATTTACTTTTAAAAGTAGCCAACAGGATGGACTGTTGCAATGGAAGGTTACAAATTTCGCTTCATAGCAGGTGCTAAACAATGCACTACTAAACAACTTTCGACTAAGATTAATAAAGGCCTAACCGTTATAAGAAATTACTTTAAGGAATATTGTAACGCTATCTATAAAAATAGCGGAATTAACTGTTTTTGAAGTATAGTATCTTCGATCAAATTCCTAAATAAGATTCAAAACATCAATATACATAACGTGCAAGTTTTTGACTTCTACACATTGTACACTAACTTGAATCATGACGATGTTATTCATCACATTTCTGACTTGCTAAATTTGGTGTTTAATGATTCGAATAGGAAATGCTTATGCATCGGTTAAGAAAAATGTTTTTTAGCTAGTAAAAAGTATCAAGGCTATAGTGTTTTTACTAAAGATAACTTTAAGGATGCTATTAAATTCATTATTCATGAAGTTTAAGTCACTTTTGGTGGACAGGTTTTTCGCCAGATAAAAGGCATACCGATGGGAGGTAATTGTAGCCCTTTGCTAGCAGACCTTTTTCTTTTACACTGCGAATATATTTTTTTGTCTAATCTTATGAAAAGTAAAAAGTATGACCTAGCTAAACTTCTATCGAATACCTCTAGATATATAGACGATCTGTGTATTATTAATTATAAACATTTCGCTTCTTTAATTCCTAAAATTTATCCACCAAGTCTGGAGGCAAGTAGAAGTGGAGATAATGATGACAACATTGAATATTTAGACATTAAAATGCAAATCACCAATACAGAAGCGGTTACCTCTGTATTTCATAAGGTTGACAACTTCAATTTTCCTGTTGCACTCTTAACATTTCCTCAAAACACTATGCCTTACAAAATAGGCATCAAAGTTTTCGCGGGACAGGTTTTGAGATATATTCGCATCTGTACACATGAGAGCCATTTTATTGAAAAAATAAATCGTACCTCCACCACCCTCATTGCGAGAGGTTATAATCGCTTTGATCTTAAGCGCAGTGCTGAAAAGCAGTTACACAAACACAGAGAGACTTTATTGAAATACGCTTATTTCTCCGCTAAGCAACGTTTGGACAACTGCCCGAACTTTATTTAAGTTCCTTTTCCATATTTCCAGTTCAGTCAGTTCGAATCATCTCGATGGCGTAGTCAATGTATCTGACTACATGTCCGAGATTTTTCTTTCGAGGCTGCTTTCTTTAAAGCAGGGCCCCGCTTGAAAGAGTTTGAACGTACAGGAATTAAGGGGCCGAAACGTGAATCTTGCTCAAGTTCCTGCTGATGACCTCTATTGCTTTTGTCCTCATCAACTTTATCACAGCATGTATCAATTATCTGTTTTAGTTGCACTTCATGTAACCTGTGGGAAAGCCAGATCGGTCCTTTGGAGGGATCAAATTCTTTACTTTTCATTATCTTCAGCTTCATCTTCTCACTTCGATTGAAGCATTTGCGTAACACCACACGTGGTTGACCAGTTATCCGCATTAGAAATGACAGGTCTGTTTGTATCTGTATTTGACTGATAGCAGATTGGGATTTAGATAAGTTACAAAGTTTGAAGTATTTAAGCAGACACACAAGTGTCATGTCTATAATTACTCCTTTTTAGACGCCAATGTCATAAGTAAGTTGTTTGATTTATAATTTTGTTTAAAACGAAGTAGTAAGTAGTAAGAAAACGGCGAACACCAGATAGCGCAAGATGGCCGCCATCGCTGAGTCCCCCCCCCTCTGGAACGACAGAGGTTGTGGTCTGTTGTGGTGTGCCGGCCAGGTTGGTTCACGTTCACAACATGTTCGCTGACTCCCCCCCCCCTCTGCAACGACAGAGTGTGAGACTCGGGTGAGTTGGTCCGACCGCCTGGTTGACGTGGGCGACCGTCCAGGTTGACGTGGGCGACCGTCTAGGTTGACGTGGGCGACCGTCTAGGTTGACGTGGGCGACCGTCTAGGTTGTCGTGGATGGTGAAATGGCTGCCAGATTCGGATTCAGCGTAAAATTCTGCATCGGTAGGGTGAGTTTCAAGGCAATCGGCGAGAAAAAATTTTCGCTGACGTCCCCCCGCTTCGAGTTAGAATTTTTGCGATGGCTGCCTACTGTAGAGCCAAAACGAAGCATCGGATGGGAAAACGGAGGCCAGATTCGGATTCAGCGTCAAATTCTACATGGAAATGGTGTATTTCCAGCTCAATCTGAGAGAAAAATTTTCGCTGACGTCCCCCCCTCTGGACACCTTGCTTCGATTTTGGCTTCCAGTGGACGGATTTTGTCGTGCGATACCTCGTTTGAAAGCTAAGAGTGAGACAAATTCAGTGAAAGAATCGGCTTGTTCCTATCTGTCTTCGTTCAAAAGTTAGAGCGGTTACAAGATTTTAGGTCGGAGCTCGCTCACCTGAAAAAATCCTAAGTGTCAGAGTGACTTTGTATGGGTAAAATTTTGAAAATTTTCCAAAGTGTGGAATTTCGACCTGGGACCGCCACCAAAACATTTTTCATCAAATTTTGAAATTTCACTGACGTCCCCCCCCCTCTGGACACCTTGCTTCGATTTTGGCTTCCAGTGGACGGATTTTGTCGTGCGATAGCTCGTTTGAAAGCTAAGAGTGAGACAAATTCAGTGAAAGAATCGGCTTGTTCCTATCTGTCTTCGTTCAAAAGTTAGAGCGGTTACAAGATTTTAGGTCGGAGCTCGCTCACCTGAAAAAATCCTAAGTGTCAGAGTGACTTTGTATGGGTAAAATTTTGAAAATTTTCCAAAGTGTGGAATTTCGACCTGGGACCGCCACCAAAACATTTTTCATCAAATTTTGAAATTTCACTGACGTCCCCCCCCTCTGGACACCTTGCTTCGATTTTGGCTTCCAGTGGACGGATTTTGTCGTGCGATAGCTCGTTTGAAAGCTAAGAGTGAGACAAATTCACTGAAAGAATCGGCTTGTTCCTATCTGTCTTCGTTTAGATGTGAGACGCCATTTAAGATTTTGGGACAGTGGCGAAAAACGACAGAGTTAGAATTTGGGACGTTTTGGGCTGTAGCTTCAAAACGAAGCATCGGATTGGAAAACGGATTTCAGATTTGGAATCAGCGTGAAATTCTTTATCTGTATGGTGAGTTTCATGTCAATCGGAGAGTTTCAAGTCAATCGAAGAGAAAAATTTTCAACATTTTTCGAAAAAACGGTCAGAATTTTTGCGATGGCTGCCTACTGTAGAGCCAAAACGAAGCATCGGATGGGAAAACGGAGGCCAGATTCGGATTCAGCGTCAAATTCTACATGGAAATGGTGTATTTCTAGCTCAATCGGAGTACTAGAACCGGCGATAGACGGGTTTTTTAGTGTTTGGATGATGGGTGTTACGTCATCAGCTGATCGCCACACACTATATAAGCTGGGAACCGAGAGAGACTTGTCATTAAGACGAGAGATTGTCAACGGTAAGTCGTCTCTCTGAGCTCCGATGATAGCTTCGGACATTCCAAATCCCGAGTTTCTGTAAGAAACCGACTTAGAAAATTTCATTGCTGATATCACCTAAGGCGTCAGACTTAGAGGTTAGCCAGGAGATGGCCTTCGTCTCCAGGCCATAAAAGACTCCAAAACTTTAAAGGCTTGTAACTTTGCTTCTACAAGTCCGTTTGACTTGATTCAAAAAAGGTTCGGTCGCTATTGACCTGCCCTAAGTGATAGACTACTTATAAAATTTCATAAGTAGTGCTGAAAAATTGAAAAATTTAAATTCACTAGTTTTGGCAATTTTCGGGGTTTTCAAACCTTCTGAATTCAACTAAGACATTTATAAAGTTGTCAGAGGCGAGCTTCGGCTCGAGACTTGCTTCCTGATGTAAATAACTCCACCGGTTTTCATGTCAAAATCGGGGTCCGAATACCAACACAGTGATATGACGCACGCTCTGTCCGCGGGAGGTTGGATTTGAGGGCCGAGGCCTTGGAGTCGGGATAAGATCCCCTCTGAGTAATGCCTGTAACGGATTCATCAGCCTAGCTTGTCTATCCTCAAGTATTGAATGACATATTAGTTGTATTTTTAAAATGATTGTCAATGTTACTTGTCAGTAATTCTATTTTATCTTTCCTTCTACAGAATATGGGAGGCAACTCAAAATTTCTGTTTAAAAAATGCTCTTGTGGTGAAGTGAAGAGAGGTGGTGAGTTTAAACGCCACTTGAATAAATATAAGAATACGCCTCACATTCATGTTGAGAAAGGTGTTGTTTCCGGCTGTACACATTGCCAAAAGTTTTTAAGAGGCAAGCAGCACGAAAAATTTTATGAGAGGCATCAGAACTGTCCAGTTGTGAAGTTCGCAAATTATACAACTTCGGACATAGGCAAAATCATAGCCCCCTATTTTGAATTGGTCGATTTGGATCAAGAACTGCAGAATGCAATTGCAGATATCATAAATCCTCCTGTTCCGACTACAGGAAATGAAGAATTGCAGAATGCAATAATAGCCGATCCTCCTGTTCCGACTACAGGAAATGAAGAATTACGGAATGTAATAACAGCCGATCCTGCTGTTCCGACTACAGGAAATGATCTAAGCAGTGATTCAGACACCTCAGACGAGTCCGACTCTGAGGAGGTTGTAGTGCCCGTTAAAGGAATAGCGAAGCCAATCAGCCAATCTTCCCCGAAAAAATTGAAGGGGATTAAAGCCCAAACTTTAGCCTGGAATAAGGACGATCAGGCTGCCAAAGTTAGCCAGGAGTTTGCGCTCAATAAATTGAAAGATGAGCTGAGTCGCTTTAGAAACGAATGCGAGACTTTGAGAGGTGAAAATTGTAACCTGAAAGCTCAAGTCCAGGAAATCAAGAACCTCAAAACGCAGGTCATAAATTTGGAGGCTTTTCGGGATAGGGCACTGCAAAGTGAAAAGCGAGTTCAAGAGCAGGCAGCAAATATTAAAAATTTAAAATCACAAGAAGGGGTGCTTAAGCTCAAGATTGAGCAACTAAAAATGAAAATGGTTGAGAACGAGCAGCACAAGGAGAGCAGAACAACACTCCACCTACCAATTATCAACAGCAGGATTGTTGATGACATTCTGCTGCAAAGTGAGGATGTCGACAGCACGTTCGAATGCTACGAGGGAGCAATGGCGGAGATGCGCTGTATCCATGTCTCCATCAAGCATGATGGCAACATCAAAGACTTGCGCCACCGGAAGCGAAAACTGCCGGCCAAGTACTTGCCTGAGCCACCACCATCGAAGGGGTCACGAACCGGCTAAATTTCTCTTATGGTAAGTTAATATCATCTCTATCACTTGAATATAATTTCATCTATTTTCTTTCTATTTTTCAGATACGACGAGAACGAACCAACGGCTCTCATAAGGGCCACCATGGGGCAAGACATGATAGAACCTCCACGCGGTTTGCCCTGGGCAGTCTTCGGACTGGCGAATACTATCATTAAGTTGAATCTGCTATCAGTCAACTTGAACGTTGCAAATGAAGTTCGGTGTAATACTTCCTTTCGACGGGCGTTCCTGTAAAGGGCGGCGGTGAAACCCGTAGCTATGTATACCGCAAGGGACATTCGGCAATGGTCAATCTTGTTAAACCTCTCTGCGTCATGTTTGCAAGTGATTGCCTCTGTCTCAACGTAGTATGCATTCGCGCCAGGGCGACATTTAGCCAACTGTCGAAGGTTGCCTAAAACTTTCCATTGCATACGTTATGAGAACCATGAGTTCTACCTGTCTCTATCAATGAGACGAATTGATGAATGGAATGAAATGGGAGGACACTCACGCGCCACACGCAACATAACACACTTCTCTCTTCCGTAGTCTAACAAGCTCTTTACACATGGATCGCAGTCGATTGCTATCCCAGAATCATGTAAGCTATCTTAATTTTATTTAACACTATTTCATCTACCATCATCGCCCATATGAAATGTTATAAGATTTACAAGTTAGACTAAGCGTGCTACTATTTCCAAATGAAAAAGTATACATGGTTAAATTATTCACTAAAACCCCATTCAAGTAAGTCAGTATGAAAGCAAAGATAATACGAAATAAAAATTTATTATGGCATGTATTTCAAAAGGTCTTCATCGTCAATATCGTCCCAGAGTCTGACTTCACATAGATCACAAAAACAGTTGAGCTGCTTTAAACGTTCTTCTGCAGCGTCCCTCACTTTCTCAATGTACGCCCACTCCGCCACGGTTCGCGGTTGGGAGTTAGGGGTGTACCACTCCCATATTTGATGCAAGTGCGACTTGCTGGTCATCTCCATCACCCCTTCGGCATCATATTGTAAATATTTCCACCGTATGCCTGTTAGGTCGGGCAACTCCTCTTCATCGTCCTCCGATAATGATAACTTTCGTATATTGTCGAGATTGTATGTCTTCTCCACCTTCGCCTTTCTTGGTGCATTTGGTGTAACGAGCACCTTTGCTGATGTGCATGGAGAGGAGAACTCCAATGCGGTATTTGGTGTTGTTGGAGGACTTGTCATGTTGTCTTTGAAATGCTGACTTTGAATAATGATAACTTTAACATTTTTCTAATTCTTAAGTATACATAAGCAGCCAATCAGAATGAACATCCAATGAATGAAGAGAATGAAAGTATATAAGCAAAGTGACATTCATGTCATTTCATTTAATCTGTGAATCATACAAGTGACGAACGCACGATCTCTCTCTTTGACTATTATTCTGTCTGATCATATTTCATTAAAATGGTAAGTTAAAGATTTCCTCTCTCATCTCCCTCAAACGTGTGACTAATAGCATCTTCCTCAATTTCAGGCATCAACTTCATCACCAACTCCCTCTCTTCTCGAGGAAAGTTTAGAGTTATTGAGTCAAGGTAGGTTGTAACACTACACTGAGGCTTGAACAGAGATGATAGAATGATTTCTCTTTCAGGTGATGCGAGTTCCAGCTCAGAACTGTCGCGACATGGCAACGAGTGGGAATGTGCTGACTGTGGGCACATCTTCACGAGGAAATGGGATCTCACCCGACACATCAAGCGAGGTGTTTGTCGACCTAAGCCGGCATCAATCCCCGAAGGTGGGGATGATTCTGTTACCGTCGTCTCCTTTTCTTGCGACTTGTGCGCTCAGTCTTTCGAGACACGTTTTGAACTATCTTCGCACAGACTTCAACATACACACACGAACGATACCTACACCAACGGTACCTCCTCTATCCGACTCACTGAAGTGTCCATAAATAATTTAGTGAGGAACTACCAGATGGACTCCTCAGAAACCATTGCTAACTTTGAGGAATGGTTTCATCAAAATTCATCATTGATAGAAGCGCTCTTCAACAATTTAGACAATTTTAGGATGAAGGCGCTCATCTATCTTAAAATAAAATATGTAAAAATCGACCTCCATACTGGACAAATAATAGAGAGGTTAGAGTTTCACATACCCTCCTCTCCTGCAACCGAGGTTGTAGACTATGAGTCTTGGATAAATTTTCACATCCAAGGATTAAAATTAAATATTGATAAATTTAACGAGCGCGATAGCGGTCTCATTTTTGACGGCATTGAGTCCGCCTTATTTAAAATCAGTTTATTAGGAAATCATAGTGGTCGAGGCTCCTTTAAACTTCCAAAAAATTTAAAAAACAAAACAGCAGTCATCAATGTCGATTGCGAATCGCAATGTTTTAAATATGCTGTCCTCTCCATTCTCCACTATAATGACATCAATGCGAATCGAAATCGCACATATAGCTATAGGCAGTGGGAGAATGAATTAAACTTCGATGACTGTAATAGTGACGATATGAAAATTAAAGATATAGAAAAATTTGAAAAATTGAACAACATTAAAATAGTTCTCCATGTTTGGGAAAAGGGATTGAAGGGTGTGCGCTACAACTCGCGTTCGAGTTGTTATGACCACGTTGTCAACCTTTTATTAGTAAAACAGGATGATAGTGAGGAATGGCACTACTGCGGTATTCCCAAAATTTCTCGCTTATACCACCTATTAAGAAATTCTGCCTCATCAGAGATTTATTACTGTGACAGATGCATTCGGAACTTTAGGAGTAAAAACAAATTTGAAACTCATTATGAGTGGTGTAAGCGAGGTAAACTGCAAATGGAACGCATGCCCAAAGATAAGGAGTTTTCATATAGAGAGAATGGCGATGAACTAAGTCCTCTTCGTGTCATCTATGCTGACGTCGAATGCTATATCGATGATAACATCCATCGACCAGCAGCCATTTCCTGCTATGAAGTATGGCATGATCACTTTAGGAGTAGGCAAAATAAAATGCACGTCTGGCAAGGCGAGGATTGTATTTACCAATTCCTACAATTCCTCGAACAGGCTGTAAAATTTCAGCAAAAGTATGATGGTGAACTCTATCGCAGATCATTGCATATGACAGCAGATGATCAAGTAAAATTTGATAGTTGCAACGTTTGCCCCAAATGTAGGAAAACATTTGACGATGATAAGATTAAGAAAGTGCGCGACCATGATCACATCACTGGTAAATTTAGAAACGCACTATGTTCAAAATGCAATTTTTCACTTAGGATGAAACGGCGTACATTACCCGTCATTTTCCATAATTTCAAGGGCTACGATAGCCATATGATAATAAAAGGAGGTTTAGGTCAAATGAAAGAGTGGAAGCTTGATGTAATAGCACAAACGAGAGAGAAGTTTATGGCCATGACAGCAAAAGTGCCTGTCGATAAAACTAAAGAAAATAAGACGGTCTATTTTGATATAAAATTTTTAGATTCCTACCAATTTATGACTGCATCACTGGCCTCTCTCGTACAAAATCTAAAGTCTCTTCCTCTAACACAAAATCTTAAGAAACAATATCCAAATCTAACCGATGAAGTCATCACACGGAAAGGAGTCTTTCCATATGCATATTTTGATGCAATTAGTAAACTCGGCGAGACTTCTCTTCCGCCCATAGATAAATTTAAAAATGATTTGAGCGGCGCAGAATGTAAGACCGAAGATTATGATCATGCACAAGATGCATGGATAAAATTTGACTGCCATACATTTGGTGAATATATGATTGCCTATCTTAAGTTAGATGTATTTTTGCTGGCTGATGTATTTCAGGAGTTTCGACGAGTGGCATTAGAAGAAGATAAGTTAGATCCCGTCCACTTTGTCAGTCTGCCAGCCATGTCATTTAAGTCTGCTTTTAAAATGACTGGTGAGACCATTCATCTCTTACAAGATCCAGAGATGTATAATTTATTTGAGCGAGGAATTCGAGGTGGTCTCACATTTGTAAATAAACATAGGTTAAAATCAAAAATAGTAGGCGATGATCAGACTCATCTTAAGTATTATGACCAAAATAATTTGTATGGTAGTTCATTATCCAAACCGCTACCTCACTCTGAGTTTAGCTGGTTAGATGATAGTGAAATTCAACATTTCTCCAACCCTTCCAACATACTAGCAATTCCAGATGAAGGTGATTGGGGTTATTATTTTGAGATAGATCTAATCTATCCAAATAATATTAAACATAAAACCGTGGATTTTCCACTCGCACCCGAATCAGGTGAAGTGACCAAAGATATGTTTTCCGACTTTATGAAACAATTTCATAAAGATTTAGAATCATGCGGTCAACCCGACTATAAGCCTTGCCGCAAACTTTTACTCACCCAGTATGATAAAGAAAACTATCTAGTCCACTTTAGCATCTTAAAATTTTATTTAGAAATGGGTATGATTTTAAAAAGAGTTCACCGCATTATTAAATTTAGACAGAAAGCCTTCCTCAAACCCTACATAGATAGTAACAGCCAGAAACGTGCACTAGCCCAAAATAATTTTGAAAAAGATTTTTATAAATATAAGAACAACAGTCTATTTGGTAAGACGATGGAGGATGTTAGAAAGCGCGTAAACTACAAACTAGTTAATGATGATCAAAAGTATCACAAATTGGTCTCATCACCTCTATTCATCGATAGAGACATTATCGATGAGGACCTTATAGGTGTTAAAATGATAAAATCTGAAGTTGAGTTGTGCAAACCCATCTATATTGGTCAAGCTGTACTAGATTACTCTAAGCTTGAAATGTACCAACTCTTTTATAAAATACTAAAACCATGTCCTCTCGTAAAAGAGGTTCGTTTGTTGGGTGGTGATACAGATAGTTTCTTCTTAGGTATTACCACTCAAAAAGATTTAAATTTTAATGAAGTAGGAAAATCTTTAGAAAGATATTTTGATACATCAAATTATCCTACTGATCACCCACTCTACTCCATCAAAAATAAGGCAAAACTTGGCTGCTTTAAGGATGAGACAGCAGGGAAGGAGATAGCTGAAATGGTTCTCCTCCGCCCAAAAATGTACAGTATGAAATTAAAGGATAGTGATGATAGCATTAAGCGCGCTAAAGGCATATCAAAATCCATTGTGCAAAATATGAAACATAAGAATTTCAGGAAAGCCTATAGAAATAAAAATATAACGTTTGTCAATATGACAATCTTAAAATCTTAGTCGCATGAGATCAAAACTCATACTTTTAGGAAACGGGCGCTTTCAGCATGGGAGGATAAGAGGTGCTGGCTAGAACACAACATATCTCTTCCACATGGACATCCTGACACAAACATACCACCACCCAAAAGAATTAAACTCACACTACCACATTCAGGAGACGTCTTAGCATAATCATCCTTAACTTAGTATTTTGATGTTGATTTCTGTAGATAAACATTGTTGTTTTATGTATCGCATGAGATTGTTTTTTCCTTGTGAATATGTGTCCACATCTGTACATTCCCCATGTGATGACTTTTCCACTGAAAGACATTTTTCCTATCCCTGTATATTTCCACCCTTCACGAAGTAAAAAGACTTTTTGTATATAGCAATGTTTATTGAAGTGCGCTCATGTATATATTTTCAGTGGATGTTGTATAAAGTCTATTGCTTCACATTCATGTACATATTTCAATAAATGTTGTATAAAGACTTCACTTTGTTTTCCGAAACACTAAAGTTACGAGGGATTTAGTATCTTTCACGTGGATGCACTCTTGTAAACCATTGGTAATTTTGATAGCAATAGAGGGTATAGTTTGTTTGATGACGGGATGATAGAAAATAGATTCAAACATCTTCTCGACTATTCCATATGAAGCGTCTTTATCATGAATGAAATCACGTAAAATGTATTCTTTTTTCTCACCAACAGAAATAGGTAGAATCAAATCACTTTGAATGTAAAGGTGCTGTTCATGTTTATCAAGTGTCATTGGTGTTTCTATACCAATCGTATGCGCAGCAGCAAACACTGTTTGTAGCATTGAAAAACCAAAGAGTTTTTTCAAATTTTTACTCAATTGACATTGAATATCATCACCCAGTCTCAGAACAACGCGTTGATTTTCAATTGAAAACGAAATGTGGTGTGTCTTTACATCATATTTACTTTTCATCACATGCTTCAACTTCTGTTGTATATAAGGATTTACTACATGAATGAAGCTTTCAACTGTATGATATAGACGCGGCATTATATTGATAGCAACTTTAGATTCTTCATAAGACTGGTAAATTTTCTTGATGCGATCGCCATAGATGTCCACCCACCATTCATCATTAACTGAATCAGCTTTAGTGTGATATTCATGAGAAGCATACACCACACCGCTTCCAATAATAGGTGTATAATGTCTTACAAAATGACGCAAGGTTGGAGAGAAATAAACTGTAAGTTTGTCATTATATTTCTGAATAACCAACTTATTTTTGTTCGCCATAATTTTCTCTCCATACTTCTTACCCACAGTCTCATTCCATCGTTTTACTAACTCAATAAGTGATAAAGGTTGAACACCACGCTTTTTCAAAATGATGCGTTCTTCGATTTCTACAACATCTTCATCAAATATTTTAAATCTATAATGAAATTTGTTGATTCGATTTGAATAAACTTTTCTAACATTTGCAGTAGCAATTGACGTTAGATGTAGTCCATGACCAAAACCAAGATGCGGATAGAATTCATTATCCAACCTCAGCGTAAGACCTTTAGTAAAAGAATGAAAGCGGAGGAACTGTCTCCCACTCCAATGATAGATGGTAAACTCATAAGCTTTCTGATTTTTATTCTTCATGATGGAAGTATTACCACTGTTGAATGCCTTAATAATTTTCTCATTCCCAAATGGTTCATAAGAATCTGATTTTATCTGAATCCATTCATAGTTCCACTTTCCATCTGATGTTAAATTGCATGGGAACTGAAATGCATTATTCATCGTTATTCCATCATGGGTGCGAGGAGTCAATATCATTTCTTCCAAATCATTCACATTCTGAATATTGCTATCATAGCAAATACTAGAAACGCCAACCTCCCGTTCACCTTCCAAATGCAGTGGCCGATTTAATTCTACTCGATAGTCTGATGGTTTATTTTTGGGAAATTTATTCATAGAAGCATTACTGGGCAAGTAGATTAGAAACGAGTCCTTATTTTCACTTTCCATATTATTCACATTGGAAAAATATATTAGCATACGTTTGCATTAACTCTTCATTCGGAAATGGAGTGTGATACTTGTCACAGCATCTTTATGAAAAGGAATCAACGCACCAGCATCGTCATAAATGGCAATATCAATTTGTGGGATGTAGTTTGATTTCAGCTTTGTATAATGCACTTTCTTGAAAGTATGCTCAGATAAAATACTGCAGCTCTTTGGCTGGTATGGTATCATTGCTAGCAATGGAGCTTCAACATCTCCCACACGTACATCTTCACCAATATTGGAATATATCTGAAAATAGTTAATACGACGCGATAGCGACATGTCTGCGCTAGCTTTGGTTACAGTACCACTTTTAAAGATATTTTGATCAAAACCCAAAATGTCCATTAGAGTTTTATCCATAATTAGTTCAATACCTTTTCCACTTATAGTGAGAGACAAAGTACCTTCTTTTTCAGAAAATGAAATATGTTGGTCATTAATCACTTCATTTAAATAATCTACAACCAATTTAACCGAAGTAATAATGCGAGGCATCAACACTCTTGTTTCATGTAAGATATCACCTAAAGGCTCTACACACTTTCTGTATAAAGATACGGTCCATTCTGTATCAAATTGATTTGACCTTTCACATGGTAAATGTTGCATATCAGGTTTTCCATGAACAGCTGCAGAACGATGTCGTAAGAACTGATGAAAATCTTTTGAACAAAATAATACTAGATCATCATCATTTAATTTGCTTATTGCAATATGATTAGATGATTTAATATAAGTCAATGTTGCCACTTGTTTGCCATCAACTCGAAGGAGATAATTAAATTTCTTCAATAATGTTTCAGGAGTCATGTTTGTCTTTCTTGGCTTAATCACAATCTTCTTCACCAACGTCTTCTCATTTCTTGGAATAAGATCTACATAATAAGCTTCCTCTCGATATATTAACTGTTTATGACCACTTATGTGGTAATTAACGTTAAAATTATCATAGCTTGTTAAGGCGCTAGCGAGGTAGCCTAAATCATTTCTTAAACTTGGACTTAAACCAACAATCCAATCTTTCTCAACTAGATGATGTACATAATTATAATCATCATTGTGCGGAGTAAATTGGACAATATGTTTACACGCTTTATTCAAGAAATCATATATAAACTTTTTACATGATAAGAGATCTTTCTTTGGCCACTGTGGAATGTATACTCGGCACCCCTTTCACATTGATAAGCAGCTGTACGCCTCATATTAATAGTCATCACCTCATGATCAAAAGTATAGACACAGTTGCTATAAACAAGTTGAGTGACACCCACTTCCCAATTTCCATTTAGCTGTTGTGCATGATCAATGGGAGTAGAAAAGAGTGCAGCTCGATTACTAGTAAATCTCTTTGTAGCCGCATTGCTAAGCAAAATATGATAAAACGACATTTTTATATTGCTAATCTGCAACTTTGCATAACATCATGAAGACTTGGATTTTGGACTCTCTACAATATATCAGAGTTGATCGTGATGGAAACGTACATTTCAAAAATTCTCATGGTCATACATCAAGAGGAATTACATTAACATGGCGACAATTTGTCAACCTCAATGATATCATGAGGGATTTGGAATATTTTGAAACATTAAGATTCATCTCCTTGGGTGATCAAGTTTGGCTTCAACATTACAGAAATGAAATTCAAATCTACTATTCTCATTCCGCAAACTGTTTCTCATTTCGCAAATACAATTGGGAGAAGTATAGAAGATATATACATCGCTCCATCATGACATTTATTCGTCGTGAGTTCATCGCCCTACTATGCAAATCTTAATCAGACATGACTACCACGCACCATGAGTTGGAAATTAGATTCCCTACAACGTATTGAAACGGATCATGATCGAAACGTCTATTTCAAAGATTCAACTGGAAATGTGAGAAGAGAGTTTGTTTTATCTTATCGTCATTTTCAATCTCTACATCATATCATGAAGGACTTGAAATACTTCTATATGAAAAGACATTCACGTATTGGAAATCGCATCTGGCTGCGCGTCAACAATCGGCGAATTCAACTCTATCATTCCCAACTTCATACTAACTTCACATTTCATCAAGGTAGTTGGGAAAAGTATAAAAGGAAGGTACATCGCTCAATTTACTCATTCTTTCATCATGAAGCGCCATCGCTACACCATCGTCAACATTCTCCGTCGCTTCAGACTCTACACCAAAATCGATCTCACAACATTACACCAACAGCTTCCAAACAGCAAGTATTACCCGGGCCGTCCTCAAATGTTAGTGGTGAAGATGAACAATTCACGGAATCTTCAACTCTTCCCAAATGGGACTGTACAGATTCTCGGCGCCCTTTCTCATTCATCGGCGCAGTCAATGCGCTTAGAGCTACAAAGACTACTACGTCGGATATGGAAGAGGGAGAGGTGTGTGATGTCGAATCTGACTGTGGACAATATGGTGATCTCTACTCAATTGAGTGACAGTCTATCATTTTTGAAGATTCGTACCAGCAGTTACAGTTTGTGTTATGAACCCGAACTTTTTCCTGCAGCTCTCATTAGTTGTTGGTTACCTGTGCATGTGGCAATCTTTCATAATAGTAAAGTGATCATTACTGGACTAAAATCTCATGTACAAGCAAATATGATCCTAGACTATCTCATTGAGTATGTACGTACCCAGCGGATTGTAAAATAAAAAACAATTTTTCCAACATGATGTTTTTATTTCAAATCATGAAAGAACTTACAAATCATTTTTTCATTAGAGGATGGATTACATGAGAAGTTTTGAATAACAGATGCAAATCGAGATACATGTAAACGTTTTAAGATGAAGTACAGTACAAAAGCACCACACGTTGATGAAAGTGGATGTTGTAGTATGCGTTCATTTCGCTGATATTGACGCGTATGTTTTCTCAACCACTGCTGTGTTGGTATATTTGGAGGTTGAGCAAGAGAGTCAAATAGTTCACCACGTCGGTCTTCTCCAATAAAGATCGCTTTCCAATGCTCACCGCCTAAATTCTGTGAATGAGTGTTTAGCACAATAAAGATGGGATAGTGATTTACTGCAGGTGGTAAGGTATCGAGTGAATAGACATTATCGAAAGCTTTCAACGTCGCTTCGTCTGCATTACGCTGCACTTTAGTCTTAATATCGTCAGCAGTCAACCAACTCATTAACGATTATACTGAAGAATTACGTCACGATACTTTGTAATTTCAATATTTGAATCGAAGACTGCATAAATTAATACATTGATCGTCTCAGGTAGTGTTCTTTTGAACGTCAAATCCAAACGAATATTATGAGGCACGTTCGCTTGACGATAGGGTGCACTAATATCGCTGTCAGCAGTCAAATCAAATGCATAAATAGTATATCCACTCTTAAACTCTTTCATAGTCAGTCCGTTGGTGTCATCCGTATTGTAAAAGCCAAAGACATCCATAAAATCAACATAACTGCGCATAAATTGATCCGAAGCAAAATCTGGTTTGTAGGGTGGACCAGGATGACTCACACCATTTACACGTAAAGCAATTTCACTTAACTGATTGTGTTTAAAATTGAAAGGATTCTTCTTTATATTACCATTAAATGCATCATTTTCAACCATTGCCACCATGAGGAGCTTCGGTGCTTCCGATGGAAAGAGGCCATCTTTCATGAAACTCTTTTGATCTTTCGGAATTGTAAAGGTGAGAAGCTTTGTATGCTGAACGGGGTAAATGGCATTTTGGCGGTTAAGGCCTTCAGCATGCCCTCTAATGACACTTGGATTCGGTGCTACTCGACGAATGTAAAGTGCAATATCTTCCACATGAATTCTAAAATTGTCAACTTTAGCAAATGCATTCAGCGCAAATTCAGGCTTATTCAATGTCAGCTTGAGTCGCATGCTGGTATTACACAGTAAAAACTTTGACTGTCTAAAGAAGTCTAAATTCAGCGGACCATATAGCTGACATACTCTACTATCTTTAATCATAGCAGATCGCTTTACAAAGCCACTGTTTGTTTCAACATCAAATTTTCCTGCTTCATCTCTGTACCATCCCATGGCTTCCATATGACTTTTTTGTGCTGCTGGATGAAACTGTGATACATGATTGAAATATGATTTATAGGGATAATCGCTTTGACCACCTTCCACCTGCTGCTCTCCAATCGTTAGAGAAACATCACGAAGTAATGTAGTCAATGGTAAATTGTTCAGCCCAACTTTATGTGTACCGTCAATAGCAGTTCCCTCTGCTTGCTGAATTCTAAACCTCAAATCAAGCATCGCATAACTCAAATCTATGTAGTCATCACTACCACCAGGAATAACAAATTCAATGGGGCCAGCATTCTCAGCTGTTCGAGGATGATAATCTACAATACTTGAACTAAGAATATCTGTCTGTATGGCTTGTTGATCGAACAAACAAAAACCGGAAGTTTTACACTCCATGATTAGAAGTTATAGCAGCGTCGTCGTTTAGCGCCTGATGAATGATTAGAGCCTCTGCGACGTTTGCGTGAATGCCTTTTGACTGAAGATCGCACCTTACCAGCTCCGCGATGTTTCCTCCTTCCTTTTTTCATTTGTTTAGGTGATTTCTTTCCTTGAGTAACACCAGCAATGGTCTGCTTCAATGTTTTTAAACCGCGTTCCTTCCCACGATTCAACAAACTGCTCTTAAAACTTCTACCTCTGGAAAGATCACTAGCAACATCACCAGCAAAGCCAACGGCATTACTTAAAACATTTCGTTTTAAAGATCTACCGACATTGGATATGAGAGGTGCTACAACAGATTTCAGTGCACCAAGTATGCTACCTCCACGTTGGCGGCGAGCACCGATGTAAATTTGTCCTCTGCCACTTACATAGGAGGGTCGTGAATAAAATGAGGCAGTTGGATTCATAGCTCAAACCCTAAACATTGTTAGTTACAACTTTGCATGAATCACTGTCGATCACTTAGATGAAAGATGTCGGCACGACGCATCCAAGAGTTCATACTTGAAGGATAACCAGTCCATTTAACAAGACACCATTCTTCACCTTGCCGTTTTTTACATCGAATGATTTTCTCTACCAAATATGTTTCACTTTCAGTGACTACCTCAATCTCATCGCGGTAAAAGCTACCCTCAATTTCTTCATTATCGTAATCTTTCAACTTGTAGGTGGTCGGAGAGTCTTTTTGATTAATCCTTGATACTGTAAATACCTCCTCTGTCCAATTCGGGAGGTACCCTTTAGCAAAAACACTTTTCACTTTTGAGATACGAACTTTATCGCCAATTTTCACATCACTTTTCACATGAGTGCGTTTACGTTGGAATGATTCGCGCACTTTATCTACATTGTCAGAATTTACATCTACTGGTCTGAGTCCAATAGAACGATGGATAGAGTGATTGTAGGCATGGAGTGTATCTTGTAGAACCTTTGTCCAATTTTGTGTCAAGTTGGCAGTAAAATGTCGCCACAAGCGATTTTTTAATGTGCGATTAAAACGTTCAACGAGTGCAGCTTTATAAGCGCTCTTTACACTAAACAACTCAATGTCATGCCTCTCAAATAATCTTGTCACATGCTGATTTTCAAACTCTTTTCCTTGATCACTCTGAATTCTTTTTGGAATGCGACCTTCTCGAAAAATTGTTTGGAATGCTTTTGCTACTCCTTTCCCTTCTTTAGTTTTTAAAGGTTGAGCCACGCATAACGCGAGAAAATATCAATGACGGTTAAAATAAAATTATTGCCCGAGTTATGTTTTGAAATGGAGGCAACATCACACAAATCTGCTTGCCACTGTTCATCGATGTCATGAACAATATAATGGCGGGTGCGGTACTTCTTTTTCGCTTGTTTGTGGAGTGTATAGGTAGCCTGACCCTTTAACCATCGTTTCACTTGTGATTGTGGAAGACCACTCGCTTTTGATAATTTCTTGATAGATGCAAATCCTGCCGGATGTTTTACATCATAATAGATTGACTTCAAACGTTCAGTCGATGACGGCTGACTCTTTTTCCTCCTTCTCATCTTTTTGTTTTCTTGCCTTTCTACATTTACAACAACTGCAGCATTTAGCTTTAGCGGTTTTGCGATCGTGTTCACATTGCTTAGGGGTTTCATTATGAGAGCTGGCGCAGCAAGTGCAAGTGACAACGACATTCACCTCTGGCGGCTCATTACATGGCAAGCAACACATCTGCTTCATATTAATAGTCTGAGAACATGTATTTCCTAGGAGGAGCTGTTTTACGTTTTCCTTTTACCAGTTTTAGTGGCGATGTAGATCTACGTCGAGTTCTTCCTCTTGTTTGCTTAGTGAGTGTGGGAGGGGATGTAGCAGGTGACGTCTTAAACCAATTTGTTGGCATTTTCATCACCTGAAGCATTGGAGTAGTAGCCACTGTTGAATCAAGTTCTTTCAATGTCTCATTATTTAAAGCAAATTTTGGCACATTATGCTTTTTCAATAGTTTAAGAAAGTATGACCAACCAGGTGGAACATAGCCCTGACGGCGCTTTCTACGTGTCGCATACTGAATCAAGTCTTCATAACGTGAAGCATCAATCACTTTATTTTCATCTGTAATGATTTCTCCTCTATCATTTACATTGAGATGGGGTTCAATACTGTTGAAAAGAGATATGGCATGTGCGCGAGATGCTAAAGGTGTAGCAGTCGATACAGAGTCACGCATCTTATTCTTCAAGTTTTTCAATTGCTCAACAGTTTCCGATTGTAATAATACAGCACGATGTGGATCTTTGATGTGAACATTTTGCTGATAATCTATTTCTTTCCTATACATTTGATTTGCAAGAGGTTGCTTTACTTGCTGCATGGCAGTCAATTGTACATATTCATCCTGAGGAATAACAATCATGCGAGAATAAGAACTCATACTTTGTAGATAATCATGGGAGTTTTCAAAATATCACTTCGAAATCTAAATTCTTCCGGACACTCTTGCGTAAAGTCAATGAATAAGTAACCGTATGGTTTTTCAGTAGCTGCTTGAAAAATTTCAATTAAGGCTTTTGATCCTCTGGGTGCAACTTGTCGCGCTAAAATTTCAAATTGACTTTTATCTCGCGGATTCTTGAAAATAGCATAATAGTGTGTATTCAGGTTTCGTGTACGAGCTTCTTTTCCATCAGGAAACAAATTTTGTGTGATATAGATGATAAAGCACCTTTTATGGTGTGCTGCGCGAGTGAACATATCTGTAACATCTTTTGAATTCTTACTTTCTTTTAATAAATCATCCAATACAACAACATCATTAGACTGAAGTTTATCCACTGGAATAATTCCTTCATGTCGAATAAAGTTGCGACTTTGCAATTCCTGAAACAGCGACGGTTGATAAATACCATAACACCAAATCACTCGATTGATAGGTTCCTTAAACAACTCCCTTCTTTTATCCAATAAATTCAGCGTGAAAACAGTTTTACCTGCATGAGATGGACCTGATACAGTCAGAACTTTATCACATTGAAGTCTGAAATCCATTTTATCACTTTGAGATTCAACATTTGCATAATTAACGCTTAGAGCCAAAGATATTACCCAATAGGTTGCCCACGGCAGGAGCTATCATTGGAAGTATTGCTGAAAGGAAACCGCCCTTTTGTGTTAGAGTTTTCCTCTTTCTTTGAAGGGTGACTTTAGGATTGGAGATGAAACGCAATTTCGTAGCATATCGCTTAAGTAACTTTCGTTGTTTTGGCGCTAATTTCTTCGTCCTCAACTTCCTCACATGAGAAATAATTTCACAAATGAATTTATCGTTAGCATGTCGTATAGCATTGTATCGCTGATTTGCTTTCATTCGTCGGAGAGCTTGAATGGCTGAAGAAAACTTTTGACTTTTACGTTTCGCCATTTTACGTTTCGCCATTTTCCGTGTTAGTCTTTGCTAAAACCTATCTTTACCACATTTGCATAGGTACTAACTATTGCGACATAAGTGACACTCGAAATGGGCGATATCACAGTGGTTACATTGGCAAAGTTGAATGCAATTACGTATGAAACAGCGTTGACAAAAAGCATGCTTACATCTCTTGAAGATGCGCTTTTCATTTCCATCCTTTCGCTTACAGACATCGCAACACATAGTTTCACCGTTACTGATGTCTATAGCAAGTCTTTTTGAAGATATGAATTTGCTAGCCTTTTCTAAATAATAGACGCATGTACAGAAGGAATATACTTCGAGAGTGAGCAGACATAGCTCGAAAACCAGTTGTGCTACAATCAAGTACCACTGCATTTTCAATTTTTCTTTATGGAAAGTTGAATGTGAATATCTGAAATCGCTTCAATCACTAGACTGCTACCATGATGGTTAAATGCGTTAAGACGTTCAGCAATTTTTATCATATGCCTTTTAAAAAATTCTTGGGGGTGATCTACCACTTCCATTGAGTAAGAAGCAAAATGGAAAGAGCGACTTTCCACCTCTTGCTTTCCAAAATGACTAAACTTAATTTTCGCAACTAATCGCGCCATGATAATGCTATCAGAGAATGTATTCATTAATTCTAGAAAAAGAGTGCTAGCATTATCGACCACTGCTTCGATGTCGGTCTCATCTTTATGAAATTTTATCACATAATCTTGAACAGCTCCTTTTAAACTTTGCCTATGAAAACGTAATGTTCCGCAGTCGTTTGAGAAAGACATGATCGCCCTTTATCTAAACCATCCATTGCATGAAAACAACAACTCTTCTCATAGTAACATTTATTGAATAACGGTAACAAGCATGCATTATAAATCAATGGTTTGAAAGAGATAAAATAGATACAGCTGATAACTATCATACAGCGAGCAATGATAACCATACAGGACTTTGGCAGTGTTGAGGTAAGGAGGAAAGAAGCATTGGTTATGAACGTAGCTACTACAACGAACAGACAAAATAGGAACACACAAATCCTTAAAACGTTTCGTGACTTCATGATAATGTTGATTCACTCTACTATCCCAAGGCGGGAGCAAAATATCATCAATGATTAGATTGGGAAATAATTTCCTCTCCTTACCAGGATTATTACAAAAGATGCGTATAACATTGAAAGCAGCTAACCATCGTTTAAAGTCAATAAGAAGAGCACTTTCACAAGAAAAGCCATAGTCTTGCAAATATTTCAGATTAAGTCCATGAATGTGTTTTCTCGCCCATTGATCAACATTGGGATCGCAGTTGGCATGTTGATGATAGACACTAACAATCTGATATGTCCAATTGTTCATAGCAATAGCACTGAGCTCCTGTACAGGTTCACCCTCACAATCCATAAAAATGATGATAGAAGCCTAAAACGGAAATTTACACATCTAAGGAAACGTTCTATAACATATTACAAAATGAAGAATTACATCGATGCTTTTCACGACAAAATACACAAATGATATGATGGCAACGAAGAAGTAAAATGTATCTAATAAGACCACGTCTACGACACTCAAAGCACATAAGCGAATTGTCATAGGGTAGAGTTAGGAAAGGACTAGCAATTCTCCTTCTTTGATTTGCGCTTTGATGTAGCATTCTTCTCCGACTTGCGCTTCGTACCACTGCTGTTAAGGATTTGATCAATTATGTCGTCCACGTTGGGTGGTTTCGGAATATATAGGATGGATTCCATATGCATGGAGAGAGAGGCTATTTTATTATCCTTGTGTCGACCATAATATAGCCCATTCACTTTGAAAAGGATATCCCAAGTACCTTCTCCGAGCTCATCACATCTGATGGCTATTGATTGATCTCCCTCCTTCTTATAGTAAGTACACTAATGTGATACCGGTAGGCAAATGTGATTACCATCCCAAATCTTTCTATAGGGAGTATCCTTGTCATCTCTCGCCTTCCACTCTTGAGCAAGAGGAGTAGGAATGTCCATATTTAATGTCACGTACTCCTCAATAATATCAAGTTGGTGGCGAATGTACGGACTCACAGGGATCAGTATGTAGTCCCCATACTGATTGTGCATTATCTTGACATCCGTGGAAGGGAGCATTCCCGTTTGGAGTACTACGCTATGATCATCATAACGCAAGGCTTGTTTAAATTTACGCTGTAGCGGTGTAGGATTATGTACCTTGGATGTTTCTTCCACTGGCCTCAGTTGTAGATGATCTGACCGTAGCGAACCTTGTAACGTTTGACCGCCATTTTGTCCTACTAGTGCAGCAGATGGAGTAGATGCCTGAAAATGAAAAAAGATTGTATTAAGTTTACGTTCAAGGGAGGAGAGGGAGGGAAGTAGCGACTTACCATTTTAGTTGGATAATAGAACAGGGAACTAGAGAGAGAGAGAAAATGTGCGTCCGTCACTCGTGTGATTCAACGATGGAATGATTCTCACTGTGGAAGGCTCGCTATTTATAAAGAAATGCTTGATTCTCATTGGATGATGATCCTCATTGGACAATAACATCAAGCTGATTCCAAATCTGGCCTCCGTTTTCCCATCCGATGCTTCGTTTTGAAGCTACAGCCCAAAACGTCCCAAATTCTAACTCTGTCGTTTTTCGCCAATGTCCCAAAATCTTAAATGGCGTCTCACATCTAAACGAAGACAGATAGGAACAAGCCGATTCTTTCACTGAATTTTTCTCACTCTTAGCTTTCAAACGAGCTATCGCACGACAAAATCCGTCCACTGGAAGCCAAAATCGAAGCAAGCTGTCCAGAGGGGGGGACGTCAGTGAAATTTCAAAATTTGATGAAAAATGTTTTGGTGGCGGTCCCAGGTCGAAATTCCACACTTTGGAAAATTTTCAAAATTTTACCCATACAAAGTCACTCTGACACTTAGGATTTTTTCAGGTGAGCGAGCTCCGACCTAAAATCTTGTAACCGCTCTAACTTTTGAACGAAGACAGATAGGAACAAGCCGATTCTTTCACTGAATTTGTCTCACTCTTAGCTTTCAAACGAGCTATCGCACGACAAAATCCGTCCACTGGAAGCCAAAATCGAAGCAAGGTGTCCAGAGGGGGGGGGACGTCAGTGAAATTTCAAAATTTGATGAAAAATGTTTTGGTGGCGGTCCCAGGTCGAAATGCCACACTTTGGAAAATTTTCAAAATTTTACCCATACAAAGTCACTCTGACACTTAGGATTTTTTCAGGTGAGCGAGCTCCGACCTAAAATCTTGTAACCGCTCTAACTTTTGAACGAAGACAGATAGGAACAAGCCGATTCTTTCACTGAATTTGTCTCACTCTTAGCTTTCAAACGAGCTATCGCACGACAAAATCCGTCCACTGGAAGCCAAAATCGAAGCAAGGTGTCCAGAGGGGGGGGGACGTCAGCGAAAATTTTTCTCTCCGATTGAGCTGGAAATACACCATTTCCATGTAGAATTTGACGCTGAATCCGAATCTGGCCTCCGTTTTCCCATCCGATGCTTCGTTTTGGCTCTACAGTAGGCAGCCATCGCAAAAATTCTAACTCTGTCGTTTTTTCGAAAAATGTTGAAAATTTTTCTCGCCGATTGACTTGAAACTCACCATACAGATAAAGAATTTCACGCTGATTCCAAATCTGAAATCCGTTTTCCCATCCGATGCTTCGTTTTGAAGCTACAGCCCAAAACGTCCCAAATTCTAACTCTGTCGTTTTTCGCCAATGTCCCAAAATCTTAAATGGTGTCTCACATCTAAACGAAGACAGATAGGAACAAGCCGATTCTTTCACTGAATTTGTCTCACTCTTAGCTTTCAAACGAGCTATCGCACGACAAAATCCGTCCACTGGAAGCCAAAATCGAAGCGAGCTGTCCAGAGGGGGGGGGGACGTCAGCGAAAATTTTTCTCTCCGATTGACTTGAAACTCACCATACCGATGCAGAATTTCACGCTGAATCCGAATCTGGCCTCCGTTTTCTCATCCGATGCTTCGTTTGGGCGCTACACACCAAAACGTCCCAAATTCTAACTCTGTTAAAATTTTGAAGAAAAATTTTTTCTCGCCGATTGCCTTGAAACTCACCCTACCGATGCAGAATTTTACGCTGAATCCGAATCTGGCAGCCATTTCACCATCCACGACAACCTAGACGGTCGCCCACGTCAACCTAGACGGTCGCCCACGTCAACCTGGACGGTCGCCCACGTCAACCAGGCGGTCGGACCAACTCACCCGAGTCTCACACTCTGTCGTTGCAGAGGGGGGGAGTCAGCGAACATGTTCTGAACGTGAACCAACCTGGCCGGCACACCACGACAGACCACAACCTCTGTCGTTCCAGAGGGGGGGGACTCAGCGATGGCGGCCATCTTGCGCTATCTGGTGTTCGCCGTTTTCTTACTACTGTAGTAAGTTATAATTTTTTCTTTCAGTTTTTAGTTAGGCCTGTAGTATTATTATTTTTCTTTATGATCTACCGGAGGTTAGCCTCAACCAATTTAATTGATAAAAATTATAGCTGCGTAGTGAGTGCATGGCTAAACATATTAAGAATGCGAAATTGGAATGAATTCATTTTGGAATGTCGACTATCGCAGACAGTTTAGGGGTGCGGATAACTGCGAAGATACAAAATGTATGAAATATATAAAAATTCGATATGCACAGATGCAACAAAATGCACATAAACGTATAGCAAATACTATTACGAAGTTTCAATGCACCGGTTTATCAAGCCTAGAATGAAATAGCTAATTATCACAAGTATTTAATTTTTGAAATATTCTGTGAATTGAGTGGAATGCTGATAAAAAAATCAGAAATTTATGCTCTTATCATGTAGTTCTTCTACGATTCAAATCAAAACATTAATTTTAGTAACTTTTTTTGTACGATATAGCTTGATATGCAGCATTAATAGAGGACCCGACTTCAGTATAGAAACCCCAACTTTTGCATCACTCCCAAAGGTTGACCCAAAACCCAAGGTCCAACCTTGAAGGCAGTATAGTACGTATATCCTCAAACTATGAATCGGAAAGTTTGATTGAATTCATTGAAACATCTTATTTATATAATACCGCTAGAAAATGACTATGAATTTTTTTATAATTATACTTCTTTTAATGTGACCTGTTATGTTTTACTATATTTCTCATTGAAGAATGACCACTTTTCTACCCTTGCATCGAATTTTGCAATGCTAATAATGGAACAATAAAAATACCTGAAGGTTTAATCAACAAGAAAGTGATGCTTTTCGCCTATAGTCAGCGCACGACAATGATTTTTGCTTTTTGAGACGGCTGAAAGTGTTCTTTCATCAAATGATGAAATCATTCATAGCTTAATAAACATGGTCAAATTTCAGACGGTAGCCATTCTAAGAAACTGGAGTTTTGAAAGCGAAGCCTGAATTGGCAGCTTCAGGACATTGCCCACTGACAGTGGCCTCAATGAAACGAGAACTACCTCTAAATTTAAGAAAAAAAGGAGTAGGAAAATGCGCGGCCATGACTAGTGAATTACTGCATATTTCTACCTCTGACTCTTGCAAAAAAATTTAAGATGAAAGTGGACATAATATTCAGTATAAATCTAAATTTGCAGACAAAGGCATGTTGCTGAATGACTACTGTGAGTGCTGCAGATTCGAGGCAAAAGGATGTGCAACATGTAATGTCATTCACCTCGAATTTTGAAGTATCACTGTAAACCGTAGACCGACAATTATTCTACAAAATTGCTGACAAAATCAACCGACGATTGTCACCTCCAACATCCTGCGATATCCGACGAATTTGTAGGTTCTCCACCGACATCGAAACAGATGCTTTGTATGCAAATTAACTAAACATGAATTGATGAATATTGATTGATTTTTCGATTAGTGTTTCTTGACTTTTGGGCAATCTGCATTATTTGTGTGGCAAAACCATGATTTATTTTGACATAATTTAATTAATTACCTACATTTTTGATAAAATTAAAGCTATAATTCATTGCTATTCATTTTGTCACTTTTTGTCAGATATTGTAGGTGTTCAGTGGCAATCATCCTACAAGAACTAACAATGACTGACAAAATAGATTTTGTGGGATGAATGTCTGTCAATTGTCAGTGAACGGTTTACAGTGAGTATCATATTATTAACAATTCAAATAAAACCTGAACATTCAATTCAAAGCTTGAAATACTCAGAATGTTTAGCATTATTCAAGAGATGCTTTGACGTTCAAGTATACCTGATGTGGAAAGTCTATGAGGCCAGTTTTTCTGTTTTTGATAAATCGATGATTCGACTCATGCCCATGTAAAATTCCACAATACACTTCATGAAAGATGAAAGATTCATTCATTTGAATTAATTTCGAAGTATGGTAGAAACATCATACAGGTTGATCAATCAAACTAATTGTGTAGTCATACCAGAGGATTACAATGAACGACGGCATGATCAAAGCACTCAGATAAGTTTCAAGTGTGCTTGTTCAAATGTGTTCATCGTTCAATCTCCACCTCGACAGCAACAACTTTCGATCCATCCTCCGCAGACTAACTCCATGAGATGATTTCAAGCAGTCAGCGTCAGTAAATATAAAATCTGATTAAACTGATGTGATTATTGCAAATATTATCTTCATGTCGTATACACCAATCTATCTGACAATTCTATAGCGTGAGAATATCGTTGCATTCTTCGGAATTCAGTCTAGTCCACTTCTGCATTGAAATATCATACTGAAATATATTATTGGCATTCCGGTCGACTTTTCGGACTCCTTGAGATCTTCGAAAGTAACATTCCAAACTCCATGAGACGCATGACAGGGTTGGAACCGGTACCGGCTGACCGGCTCGATCGACCGGTGAGGTTGGGTTAGGTTGCGTTGCCGGTTGGGTTGTGTACGTGCAAGTCAATCGGTCAATCAATCGGTAGCAATTATTGAGATTGATCGATCAGACAAGAATTGTAATGTGTTGTGTACACAATTTATCTTTGGCTTACTAAACTTATTTAAAATGTCCCCGATAGATGAACCGAAGCATAATTTAAACAAATATTTTTATAGAAAAATATTTTTGAGTCTACTCACATGCTTGCGTATCTCAAAATTCTGATGATTCTATGTTAACTTATACGAATCAAACGTTGTAAGGGACTATGCCTGCTAATTTATTTAAATTGAAATTATTCATATGAAGACGAAAGCGTGTCCATATCATACAGAGATAAGCTTATCTAATGCAGGATAAAAATGTTAAATTTTCTCCATTCAATGTTAATTCGACTTTCATTGTTAAATTTTCTCCCTCACCGCCGACGAATTTCAAATTGTGCCTGCTTTTTTCCGTTGGCTACCTATATGGTACATTCTTCTACCGCCTATGGGTCTCGCTGTAACCATCTTAACCATCTTAACAGCCATCTTAACCTATGTCATAACTTATTATATATATATATATATATATATATATATATATATATATATATATATAAATATATATATATATATATATAAATTATCTGACAAAGTATTATTTCATAAGATACTTCACAATCGTGTAAACTGTTCTTACCTTTTATCTTTGATTTTATTTAATTTACCGACTAGGCGGACTCGCCACACAAAGGTCTTTGCTGTCAAAAAATGTCGTCTCAAATTACGTAATTCGGATTTCATGCCTCGTACAGTCGGTTTTGTTAATAGCTTACCTGACGTTGATTTTTTCGACAGATCACTCAGCAAATGTTCCATTTCACGTGGATTTTTCGATATTGATTAATTTGTATAGTTTTCTTTTAATGCATTTATTCTGTATTCTGTAAAAACATTCCTGTATTATTCGACTGTTGACTGTAATTGGCATCTTTTGCTGTAGTCAGCTTGAAATATATTCATATTCATATTCATATATATATATTTATACTATGCGTTGGCCCATTAAGACTGATCCACACCCTAGTTAATTGAGTGATAATCCATTAACACTGAAGTTAAAATAGACACAACCAACATTTTCTATAATATTGCAAGGGAAAATGGATGTAGTTTACGGTCAATCCCATATGGTTATATGTTCACCATAATCCGGTATTCATTGCTTCTTTTCGAACGACTAATATCTCAATGGGCCAAATTCATTCATTGAAGTAACACATGTGAGATAACACTCGTCTTTTAATAAACAATTTATAAAAGATGCCTTGGCTCATTTTATTTTTATTTATTTATTTTATTCTAATAAACTATGTTTAAAATCAAGTAATTTCAAAACCCATTTAGTTCTAAAATATAACCAAATATTCAGATGAGTAGATTCAATGAATGGAATAGATAGCGCATAACCCATTAAGAAAAATGATAAAAAATATATTGACATCACAAATTTCAAAAAGGATGAGGCCAAGGCCAATTAAAAACCGAAGAACCCTTTGTCGTGTCTGTTTGAATGATAAAGTGTGAATTAATAAAGGACGACCACAACCAGCTCGTTGGATCTGGCCCTTCGTCTTGCCGGTTACTGGTTGGGTTGGGTCAGAAAATTCCTGATCGGTTCCAACCCTTACGCATGATATGCATATTTTCTAACCTGTGTACAGTAGCTTATGGTTTTATCCACTTTGCATTTTATGACAGCATTCCTTCTATAAATTACATTTTAACCCAATTTTGACCGAGCTCTTCTGGACTGCAAAATCCCTGGATGATGGAGGAGGGGCTCCAGGAGTTCTCTCCCTTGAATTTGATGTTCTTGTGGATTCTCCACTGTATAACTGGTGTCACTGAAGACATTCTAATCATGACATAAGCATAATTGATGTGTGCTCGCTCTAAAGGTGACATCAGTCTTTACAAAGTCGGTCATTTTGCTGCTATAGCAGTTTAAATATTGAATTCCCTTATTTCGAAAGGTTGACTTTTTTAGTATGGGTATATTTTGGAAATGTGTGGTAAATGGTTTTGGTAAACGACGTGCTTTGATCAGCTAATGCAAGGAAACGTGCAAATGCAATATTGGGAGTATATTCGATAGCACCGAGATAGATGAATGACTGAAAAAGAGATATTTGAGAATATTTGTAAATAATTAACTTGGTCTTCTAGAATCTCAGCTATGTATTGAATAGAAAAATGCCGCAACTGCATGATTATCAGTTCATGTTACACTTGATTTCCAATATTTTCATCATAAAGCTGATAGCAGACCTGTTACTAATGAAACTTGTTGCGAGTAGTGTTAAAAGATTTTGCTTTTATACATATAATAATTGCATAGATGTGAATGTGCATGTTGATCATTACTTCACATGTATTTTGACAATGTTCTACAAATAATTTGAAGCGATTAGAATATTTGCTTTTGTGAGAAATGAACGGAAATGCTGTATTTAAAAAAACACTCTAATATAAAGGTCAAATTTGATAAAATTTGAATTTATCATCAAAAATTCGTAGAAACTAAAAGTCACAAAACTTGGAGTTGTAGCTATTACGCTTTTGAGCAATGTCACAAAATGTCCAAGAGGTTCCAGGAGATTAGAGGAGGCCCTGGTGCACGTCGATTGATTTTAGCTTCATCGCTCAGGCATTTTTGAAGAAAATTGTTCAATTCAAATGATTTCTAAATCTCTCTTTGAAGAAGAGAAGAAAATGTTGCTTTCATCAAGAAATTTTGTTGGACATTATAGTAAATGGCCAAGCAAAATTGTAAATTTTATGCACGAAGCTAATAAAATTGTACATATTATACCTGTCTAGAATTATTTCATGCCATTAACACTGAGAAATGTAGGAAAAACAATAATATTTACATAATGACCACTCAATGTAATTCAATAATATTCTCGGACTTTTGACTGCTTACAAACACTCACAAAAGAAAACTTCTGCTTTATTGTCATGTCTTGAACTTTCATTTGAAACTTAATTTTGGCATAGTGCCAGAATCGGTGCTAATTTTTGGGGGTACCGGTTCCTGCCCTTCCGTGCTTTTGGCAGAGCCGGTTCTGAAACGGTGCTGAGATTAAAACCCAGTTGAAGGTGCAACGTCTCTTTTGAAAGCCAGTGGTATTCAATCATACGTGTTTCATCTTTGTATGCGACAAACGGTAAATAACATCAAAAGTCCTGAAGTTCATACTGAATATTTATTGAGTTTGAAATCACGCTGTCTCTTTGAAAGCAAACGACTGAGTGGATTACGATGATAAAAGCTTAAACTGATAAGTAATCACACTACAAGTCACTACGTATGCTACTACGTATGCACTTAGTTGATGCTTCGCTTCTTACTACTTATCAGTTAAGTGCATACGTACTAGAGTCATCAGATGACAAGGCGTCGTTACGCCAAGTTCACATAATTGAATTCCTTTGAGATTGTCGTTTAAATTTCTTTTGTCACGCATTTATGTTATCTTATTGAAATTTTGCCTACTTTTTTATTTTTCTGGATGACTATCCTGTTGATTTTTTAGTTACGACTCCTCGAATGGAAATTATTCTAACTGACAGCATACGTTTTCTTCCACACTTGTTTCAGACAAAGAATTTCTTTGACTTGTACATGAAAGCAACATAAATTCACCACACAAAATTTTTCCTTTAGAATCCTGTGACCTGAAACATTTTCGACCGGAGCTGTCAATAACTCATTATTCAGTCCACTGAACTTCCGACTGTTTTATCGAAATATTCAGGAAGTCATGTCATCTATTTGTAAAATTCATACATGTACATTCCACTCTAAAAGTTCGAACAGAAACACTTCGTCTCCAATGTACTTATCTAGCCTACTTAGTTAGTCAGACAATAAACGATTATTTACGGCGCCAACGATTAGAAAAGTAAATATTAATTATTAAAAGCAAAATGTTGCTCTTTCAGTATCGTTCCTAACCATAAGTGCATGAGATAGCATGAAAACAAAACTCACGTTTTCAGGCACACACATGCAAACAAGACCGAAGACATTGGCGTTGAGAAGTGTGAATATGAATGTCTCACTGGAAATGACCGGTGAAAAAAGTTCCACGAAATCGCTACGAAATCCGTCTTAAGTTTGAACACCAATATACCAATAAGAACAACTTTATTTAACTTTTTACTGATTTTTATTTTTTTACCAGGTTTTATAAAAGGCTGGTAAGAAGCAAAAATCAGCAATAAGTTCTTATTGGTTTACTATCAGCATACTGATACTCAGAGGATAGCAGACTGATGAGAGAGAACAATGAATTTCTCTTCATCTCCATCCATTAATTTGCTTTTTTCTGGACTCAGTCTGATGACGCACGATTGAAGGCATGCTTTTGTTTCCATTGTTTGTTCCATATAGTAAGAGGTTTGTCCATTTATTTTCTGACTCGTCATGGATCGAAAAGAGTCAGCAAACAAGTTGCACGTTTAAAAGTACACTAAGAGACACAAAAAGGTTCGGTATTTATGGGTTATCTCCCCCCAGGTTTTAAAATTTGTCTAAAATCTGCCCAAATGAATCAATCGTCATCAAACTTCGGGTGCACGTACTTAAGTATATTATCTACCTACCTGCAAAATTTCATACAGATCAGGCAAGTACTTCTTGTATTAGAGACGATCACATGAAGTGTAGCGATGTCAACAGTTTGATCTGACTTCGTCTGTTCGACGCATCATTGCTACTCGTGTGTGCATTGTCCTCCCACCCTCTTCGTCTCATCCAGCCATTTGAAATCTTCACACGACCACTACTTTGCCACACCTTTTTAAGAAGAATATTAATGTGAGGGATATGGCCGGTCATCATCGCTTCACGAGATGTCGGGAAATTACTTTGTTGACCTCAAGTGCCTTCTGCTCAGACGATGAGGTCACTGACAAGTCAGATCAAGCTGCCGGCATCGCTGCACTTCAAGTTATCGCTCCTAATTCAAAGAGTACTTATCCGATTTGCCCAAAATTTGGTATATGGCTAGAGAATATCCTCACTTACGAGTGTTAAAAGTTTTGTGACGATTGATTCATTTCTATGACTTTTAGACAAATTTGAAAACGTTGGGGAGAGATAACCCATATGCACCAAAGGTTCTACACTAAATAGGTTTCCTAGCGCTTCAGAATTCTGGAAGCCATCAGCTTCTGAGTAGCATAGCTTAGTGATAAATTTAGTAACATCTCAAAAGATCACTGAATGTACAATGCCTTACATACGATGATGAGTGGTGACAGCATTGCAAGCTAAGCATATCCTTACTAGTCAGTCAATTATCTAATTTCGACTAATTAATTGCAATTAATATTGGATATTTCCTGATGCTGCGCCATGAATTATTCATCTAGATCGACGTTTGCCATTTAAATTCTCTTCAATTCATGGCTAATTTCTATTTTGAAAATTAATTCATCTCTACTCTCTCTCTAAAGAAACACTTCTATGAAACAACTATCAATATAGAATATGTTTCTTGTATTTTTCAGGTGATGCATTATCCTCTTCTACCTTTTTATATAATACCGATTCCATGCACATCTATTTTACGCTCAAAATCCAGTCAAAGCGTCCGACCTTTTCTTCCATGTCTGAGACACCTGTCAAATCTATAAGAGTGACTCAACCGTTAATCGCTTCAGTCATCAATGGACAAATAATGATGATGATAATGAGAAAAATCGCAACAATGTAAGATTGTTTCATTCCTTGTTTTATAATGATGTAGAGATGGTGATGATCAATGGTGTAGGATATCAATACTATACTTTTTCTGATACTTAGTCGGAGGGATAGATTTTACTGTCCTGAACTGCTTATTCGAATTTACAAATCTTCTGACTCCAGAGATTCGAAATTGGTCAGAGTTAGTGACGGACATTCATCATAAAGTTTGAATAGCATGTTGATTAAGCGCTTGCGTGTTAACTGATTCATAGCTTAGTGCTCACTGTTCACTACTGTCAGTGGCAACTGTCAGTAACACTATGGAAGACGGTTCGATTCCGTAAAAATAGCAAATTTATTGACGTTCACTTACAATTGAGAAATTGAATTTGTACTTGCAAAGCTTGAGAGAGCAAGGAACGATGACTTTAATCGCTTATTTTGATATCACACCCACATCAGACGTTGTGAGCAGCATAGCCAAGTGTCAATGTCTTGCGATCTTGAGTGATGATCATCTTGCTCATTTATCTCTTTGAGAATTGATGGAATATAGACCACCTTTGATAGTTTCTATCAGTGGGCCTGTTTGCTCACCATATTTTTTCTTGACCTATTTTTCTGCAGCCATTTTCTTTCTAAGTCTTTCTGTATTTTCTCGAAATGCTTCTCGATGTGCTCACCGAATGCACCATGCTGAGACAAAAGAAATTATTACACACCTCGCGCTCTTTTGCCAGAATGATGTGGGGCATCTTGAAGCGATATCAATATTATTTCATACAGCAATGCGTGGGATGAAAGAAGTACTATGTCATTCGATATTTCCTGGAATAAGGAAGAAGAAATCATCTGTTAACTAATGATCCTACTAAGTTTCATGTCAATTATCAACTCTCACGGCTGTGATTATTGAGACTTAGTCACATTAGGTCAAAATCGTTTCATAAACAGGTGACAAAAGCAATTCAGAACGGCAGTTCTTGTGGCAACATCTTGATGCTCGCATGGTGTCTCAATGCTCGCATCGGACAGTCCTTTTCTTTACGTCATCGCCGGCAAACCATATCTTCATCTGGTTCATTGATATCGATAGTTTTGCATTATTTGATGTAGCTACAAGACTTTTTTCTTGAATTTCCTAAAAAATAATTGTATAAGTAGGAGTATCGGTTATGCGTTCCAATATCTCTGTAAATATTATGAAGAGTTGAAAGCAATTGATGCACTGCTTGAAAAACAACGAAAAACTCATGTCATACACTATGAATAGCATCAATCATTCGATTTGAATATTTAACTTCTACCACTATCAATGCTCAATCACAGCATCTCACATTAAATATGATATGTAAATGCGTAACTTTCAGTCAACAGATTGATTTTACGATTTTGATCAATCAATGTTTTCTTACGTTACTTTGTTTTTAAATTTTTCGGGAGAAAACATGCGAAAGCTTCCCTTTCTATAAATGATGAATAGTTGACTTATTGAATCAATCACTAATTGATGCAATAAACAGCAATCCCTTAGCAGATTTTTCATAGCGCAATCAAATTTAATTTAATTTATTGGAAACCGAGTACAAGTGTATGAGGAGAAGTTTTATCATCCGTCATTATGGATTTTCCTTTTTCTTACTTGACGCACTGCTGGAAGCGCCTTTCTTTTATTCGAGGCTGTTTTGCCCATGGAAATCCTACTCTATAATAGTAAATGACTAGACCGAACATAGATATTGAAAACAGCAGAACGTCACTGATATCCGTTGTCATGACAACGGTCCCTTGACGAAGGCGGCTCCAGGTGATTGCCAATAAGAAGAAAACGGCAGCTTATTAAATACTTTGTAAATACCGGTATTCACGATTATTGTCATTTCTCGTGATATACTATGACATAATTAATGAAACAAACTATCATTGGCTTGAATTAAAGTTTGTTTCATTTTTTTTCTTATGCATTGTTGGAAAAGTTGACTTTCCAATACAGAAAGTGTCTGGAAAAGTGTCACTTTTCCTTACTCTTTTTACTTTTCCATACACTTTATCATGTTTTTTGAATTCCCTTTTTAAAACACATCATTTGTATTAGAGAATCACACTGCTCATAATTTATGTAGAACACTTTCAAAACAACACTATATTGCGTTTACATGAGTTTGTAATGAATCTAAATCGGCAAAACAATGTCTAAAAATTGAGCACAACATTGTGACAGTTAGAAAAGGTAATAATTTTCGACGAATCACTGGTCGCAACAGCCGAGTTGCTTGACGTTGATTTGTCTGAATCACCAGAAGGACCCATTTTGCTTGATATGGCTAATTTCGAAGAATTGGTGTTATCAATATATTTGAGAGCTGTTTGTTCGTTTCTCCAATTAAAGTGTTTCTTCCGAACTGATGAAGATGTTCCAGCTTCTGCTAGCACGTTAGCTGCGCTTCTTCTCACTGCATGTCCCGTATAAGTAGATGGATTTCGAAGACCGAGAAAAGTAGCCATTTTGACTGTCATTTTCGCTAACATATGTACACCCATAGGCTGCTTGGTGTAATAGCCTGAACCATCCTTTCGCAAGCGAAAACATTTCATAAAACGCCCGTCAGAGACCGAAAATTGAGTCAATAAATTGTCATATTTTTCAAGGTATTGACACATCTCAATCGGAATATTGAATTAATTTTTACCTGTTCTCCTTTTTGCTTCGATACGGTGTAGTTTACCCACATTCCTGAATGTGAATCGAATTCAAAATCGTCTACATCTGAGACACCAAATCAGCGCACCTCAGTCCACTGTAATAACAAACAACAATAGCTGCTTTTATAATAATAATAGTAGTAATAATAAGCGTATATATTTCATCGGACTGGAAATCATATAAAGAGTAGGTGAAGAAGATGCATGATAAAATTCTTATGGATCTTTATATGGATGTATTCACCTGTATTTGGAGCGTCTTTTAAGAACGACAAAATTTCCTCCTTTGTAAAAGTACTAGCTGTCTTTCTGATATACCCCGACTCGAATGATTTGAGCAACATCGTAAGACGAGGAAATTTCTGAAGTTTCTCACCAAAATTTAATTGAAATTTGTTATTTATCATTGAATAAACTGACCACAAAGTATTACTCGCAAATTTTTTGATGTTCCTCAACTAGTCAAAATATTGCAGGAAATCTTCTTCAGTTGGTCTTCGATCATTGAGTTCTGCATAGTCGACGAATTCTTGCCATCTGGTGCTATACTTTTTAGAACTTTTCATTGGATTAATATCAGCAATTATTTCATCACTTGATCTCTTCATCCTCAAGACGATTGCAACATCTAATGAATACAAAAGCTTGCATCACAGCAATATTTCGAATTTGAAATTTGTAGTGTAGATTTCATGGATTGTGATTTCTTTGCAATAATTTGTGACCACCAGAAAGGTGAATAAATGACAAATTGCCATAGATAGTAATTGAATGCATAAGAAAAAATATCATTCCTTCATTGGAAAAGTAGCACTTCTCCAATTTCAGGAAAATAATCTTTCTCAGGTATGATGCAATATCTCGCTTTCTATGTATTACCATTCAAGATCATTCAAAGATCTATGGTGGTCAAATTTCAAATTTTGATATCGATACAACTCTCACAATTGCTTTTACAAATTGAACATAAACGTGAACTGAAATCCAGCTTTTGTAAAATAAAATGGCACACTATCAGTTTACCAGACGTATGGCTATTGAAATGATTCGTTGTGGTAGAAGTTGTGCGAGTGTTGCCGAAGAGCTGCAACTATCGAGAGTCGTTGTTTGGAAGTGGTGGTGTCGATGGAAAGCAGAAGGAGATGTTAAAAAGAAGAAGGGATCTGGTCGACCAAGAAAGTCTGCAGGAAGGACAGACGCACGTCTAGTTTTAGCTGCAAAGAGGAATAGATTTGTGTCAGTCCCAAAGCTAGTCGTACACCAGAAGAGTGCCTCAAATATAGACTGTAGCGTTCGAACGGCTTACCGAAGATTGCGAGAAGCTGGAATTTAATCGCGACGACCAGCTGTCCTACATGTAATTCCATTGAGTTTTGAGCACAGCAGAAGACGAGTTGCCTGGTGTGATGCCCATCGATCATGGAATGCCCATCACTGGCAGAAAGTCTTGTGGACCGATGAATCGAGATTCATTCTGGATTTCAATGACGGTCGCGTCATAGTGCATCGTCTTCCAGGTGACCGCTTTGCCCCATGCTGTATTAAAGAACACGACAGACATGTTGGTGGAAGTGTTATGGTGTGAGGTGGCATTTGGCATGGCAGACGAACGACAGCAGTCATCGTCAAAGGCACGTTGACTGGAGAGAGGCATCTCAATGAAATTCTGATTCCTGTTGCTGCCCCAGTGGTCAGGGTGGAGGATCTCGTCTTCGAAGACGGCAACGCAAGACCACATCGCTCCTCGGCTGTCATTGCCACTGTTAGGAGATTGAACATTCAAACCCTTGACTGGCCTGCACGCTCACCTGACTTGTCACCCACTGAACAAGTCTGGGACGAGCTTGGGCGGCGAGTGAAAGACCGCTATTCACTTCCACCAGTGTCCCTGAAGATTCTCTCTGAAAGACTGACAGAGCAGTGGCTTCTCCTTGAAACATCTTTCATTCAGAAACTTTGTGAATCCATGCCATCTTGGATTGCTGAATGTATTGGAGCTAGAGGAGGCCACACGCGCTATTAAAGTTGAATCTGCTACATGCGTTGTTTTTCTGTGCTAGCGACTTGGTGGAGATTGTGACTAAATTATCAAGGTATCATACATACATGTATATATGCCAGTCAAAAATGAAAGAAGTTAAAGAAGTAAATGTTTCAAAAATTTTGTCAATGAGTATATATAAACGCATTTTGTAAAATGACCTATACAATAGATCCGGCAGCGTGCCACAGCGAGTTTCTGTAGGAAACGAGGGCGCAAATGAGACTTTCATAGAATGATGCATTCCATGTGACTACTTCGAATCTCCAGGTCTGCCGAGTTCTACCTATGGCTCCTCTTTTTTTGTCAGACACGATCAAAGAAAAACACGTCAATCCAATGGGACGCGGATTACAGGTTTTGATTAGGATGACATTTTCTATGCTTTTGCTTATTACGGCAAAAATACTAAGCCTATAGTGTCATAATTTTTGAAATGGAATGTCTTCAAGTCATTTCCTGTGATGTGCATGTGCTATTATCATGCTTCTGATCGGCAGTGTATGCGAGAATGCGGTTAATTGTGGGTTGAAGTGCTGGAAATACTTGTGTTTGCCGACATTAGGTGGCTTGTTCAATCTGAATGTGTTTGACTCCATGGACAGGGGTGCATGAGCATGAAAGGAAATAAGCTGAAGACATTCCATGTCAAAAATTATGACTAAATTCTGGGCTAGGTACTTTTTGTTTAATCAGAGGAAACACAGAAAGTTTCATTTTGCCAATAAAGTCATTCTGTGTCCCATAAGATTAACGTGTTTTTCTTTGATCGTGTCTGAAAAGAAGAGGAATCAGGTAGAATTCGGCAGACACGTCGACAGTTAGTAGGCAAAGGGTGTACATCATTCTGCAAAAGTCCCATTTTCGGTCTCGTTCCCTGCAGAAAGTCGCTCTGGCGGCCGGACTATTACGGCAAGAATCTGCAACTGCTGTTTGTTTCAGTAACTAGCTTATTCTAAAAATCTAGCAACCGGCGCATGCACGAGCGGCTGAAACTATCATCAACAAACAGCTGTTATCCACTCTCTCACTGACTCAAACAAAGCGAAAAGTCGCATTTCTATGGCATTGCACTTATCCCACCTACTACGCATTTAGCCGAGATCCAACCAAAACCCTTTGAAACATAGTTGCTATTTTAAACAAAAACTTCACTCATACCAAGGAAATCTCTCTCTCCCACTCTCTCCCTACACTGCACTAAAGCAATGAAATCAGAAATACTGATGATAACAGATCTAGGACAAATTCTCTAAAGCTGCATTTCTATGATGGCAATGCGTACAAAGTGCTCCCTAACTCTGAACTAAGCAAAAGAATCTGATAACGTTTTCAAACATTTCTGCTACTAGCTGATAAAGATAGCAGCCAAATGTCATCAAGGGTAGCCAGTGTGTCGGAGTGTCTGCTAATCTAAGTCAACCAAGTATTGAAATGAAACAAAACATTTCGCTTCATCTCTACGACGCTATATTCGCTACAGAGGACTGAATTATTAATGTTTCGCTCTATTAGAATGGGATTAATGCATCGCTATACCACGTCCATCTAAGACAGGAATGCGGAAGTTGAAGCCGAATTTCAATGTTGAAATTGAGGCTGATCTTTCAACTCTAAATGATGAACAGTGGGAAGCTCACTAACCTTCCTCGCTCCGAAAACTCGAAATGATGGCTTTCTTATGGGTTATTAGCTCATTCCAGTTCAAAACATTTTGAAAGAGTAATTACTTTTCACAATCGAGTTTTATACTGATGATTCGCGTGAATTAGACCGATCACAAGGAATTTAGAAAATTAATTAAGGATGAGGAAGAATCATCTTTGAAAATGAGCCATTTTAATGCACAATTGACTAAAATGAAGATTTGGAAATAAATTGACCGAACTGAAACTATTATGAACAAGTCTATTATAGATATATTCGTCGAAAACGAAAAGTAATGCAAAGCAACAATGAAATAATGATTGCTTCAATAGACAGCTGAGGTCAACACAACAATATTTGATCAAGTTTCTAAACGTTCCTTTGTTACTGATAACTGTTTCGAATAGAAGGGAAACTTTCTACAATAATTTAAAATAAAAGGGCTTTGGTCGCTTTGAAATTTAACTAGTTAATGAAAATTCACGTCCTTTCGCTTGGATAATCTTGAAAGGCATTTCATGTACTTGTTTGGGAAACAGAAAAAAAAGAAAACATAAAGTCAATTCATTGTGCGCGCACAGCTACTAATTAGGAATTTGGAATACGTGCACCTATTCCAAATTCCTAATTAGTAGCTGAAGTCGTCCTGTATTCCGCGCATGCACGCAAACATGTCCAAGTCTGAAAAAGTTATTGTCAAATATTTTCAATGTCAAATGGTGTTTTTCCGAACGGGCCCCACTGGGGGGCTGATCTCCTAAACTATTGCACCAATTTTGCCAAACCACACATCAATCGAATAGGCATTGAAAGGGGATTCAGAAAAAAAGCATCTGTTTTATTTTCAATGCCATCCCCAAGCTGAGGTGAAGCTCAAAGGTCAAAAACCGCCAAATTTTTAACAAATTTCCTTTAGATCGCTAGTTGGAATGAAAAATGACAAAAATTAATAATCCATAAACCAATCGATAAAATTGGTTAAAGTGGTTAATAAATCGATGATTACTAATCGCTCTGAGATTACATCATTGTTTTAGATGAGATCAGAGGTCAAATAATTCAAACTTTTAGTACAACTCAAATATTACTAAAATCGCACATTTTAGTATTTGGTTTCTGCAGGTGAAGAAAGAACTCAAATCGGTGACTTTTATTGAGACACTGAGACCAAAAAAATATTATTTTGAAAGATTTCAATAATTGCTGATCAGATGCAGAACTAACTAATTATTATAACAAAAATAATAAAAAATTTCAAACATGCATGCATAATAAGCAGATAATTTCAAATTCAAAGATTTTGCATTTGTGAATATCTCTACATTAATAGGAGCAATCCTTTATGTAATCTCAACTTATTTAATTAAGAATAGATGCCGCAATATGCATTAGAAGAGAATATTTACCGAAATCAGCCAAAATATTCCAAACATTCAAATTTTAAAATGGCTCTCACGCTAAAAGTACTGCGGCAAATTTATTATCCTTTCGTCAAAAGTTGCCTAATACGTAGAAAGTAAGCTACGAGAAATCTGGTGGCCATAGTTTGCTTGGCTTAAAAGATATTCAAAAAATTGTCCAGAAGGTCCCCCCCCAGTGGGGCGAGGGTTAAAAAAATGTATAAGCCAAAAATCAATTCAAGCTAATACAGCTAGTCTACAAAAAAACAGTGTAATGGATCACAAGTCTCAGTTATTCAGGAATAATTCAGTGACAGAATTAGTATGATAAGGAACTAATTCAGTCCAACAACACACCGCCTATTTGTTACTTAACTTGAAGACTTGGGTTCGTTCCTTGAAGTTCCAATCACCAAAGCGACACTCAATAATGAACCAAAGCTGGGTTGTGCGTCAGGCGCGCCTGTTAGCACCGGTGCACCGAACTTTTTAAAAGTTACCCTGCAGCACATATGAAAGCATATATGACGTCAGCTACTGACACTTTCTTCCTAAATTCGCGCAAAAAGGGCTAATAGCATAGATTTGTAGATCTTGAAGCGCTGAATACAAAAATCAAATTATTAAGTGTCACATCCAGTCACTTTCGGTTATAGGCAAGGTTAAAGGATTGCCATTGGAATTCAGTGGTAAAATTCAAGAAATATCTATGGATTGTGAAACACTTGACAATTTTCGTGCACTTTCTTTTTGCAGAAAAGAAACTATTTATCAGAATGCCATGAAATTTGAAATATGATTGAGTTCAGAACATCAACGTCGATATAAAAGTTGAAGTCAGTCACATGATTCAGTGTTTGTTGTTTGATAGCCTCTACAAAATGAGTAAAATCGCCAAAATTAAGTCAAAGCATGAAATTTACTCATTTTGCAGTGGCTCTCAGGCATCAAATACTGAACCATCAGACTCACTTCAACTTTTATATCGACGTCATTGTTCTGAACTCAATCATATTTCAAATTTCATGGCATTCTGATTAATAGTTTCTTTTGTTATAGTATGTTCATATTTTCTAAAATTCAATGCTAAATTCAAGTAGTGCTTGAGAAGACTTATATTTGAAGCAGACTTCCAAAAACATCATTTCATATAAATTCATTTCAAAATGAGTTGCATTAGCTGTCATTGTCAATAACAGCTGTAATGGAATCCTTCAAAAGACATGCAACGAAAAGGGACAAAAACTTGCAATTATTGAATTAATGGTGGACGAAGCGTCGAATTAACAATGCATACTGTAGAAATGCTGACTTTTGATTCCTTTTTTATTATCATGAAAAATGTGCTGTGAGTACCTGAAAGCATTACGAAAAGTAGAAAAGATAGAAAAAATGTCACCGTAATCTATGCAAACTACTACGGAGGATGGTCATCTTGATATTATTATCAAGATATTTTATTTTATTTTATCTTAGATTATTATCTTGTTATTTCTGAACATCAGGAATTGCATCGGTTATATCATGACAAAACCGTGATTTTCAAAAGTTTCATTTTCATGATATAGAAATCAAAAGCTTGAATTGATGGATAGAATTGATGGATAGAATTGAATATTGTTCTACTAGTTGGATAATTATTTTATATTGCATGCTAAAAATATTTTCATCTCTATTTGCTGTACCTAACATAATAGCTTGTATATAAATAATAATGCGCTTGTCGCACTAGTTGTCACAAAATGCTCCTTTAACATCAAACTGTCCACAAAAAAGCTATTATAGAGACGTTTTCATAGCGAGCTTTGAAATTCTCTACTTGCTTAATACTTCTACTGCGTTTGTATTCGTCAGTAGCAATAATTGCAATTTTCGTATCTTTGGAGGAAAACTGGAGTCATATATTGAAATCAATTTGACCCTCAGAGACGTGACGGGGTGCAGTGAAACCCGGAGCCACGTATTCTATTTCACGTTTTCTACTGAAGATTATTCACTACTTATGCCCATGTAAAATCATCATTTCTGTAACTGATATTTCATTTCAATTGAATCAGTGGAATCAATAACATCATCATCACTTCCGAAAGCACACATTGTAATCATTCAAGTTGCCATTAATCGCAAGAGTAGCGATTTATTTCCACCAAATGCTTTCAAAATCGAAATGTACAACATTCATTCGGTGGTTGTCATCACCAAGTATTCCAATGGAGGAAACTTGTCGCTCTTGATCACTTGAAGCTCGCCTGTTTCCGAAGTCGAGGATTATGGCTTCTAAATGATACACTAAATGGAATTTTTGTGAGTTAAAAAGTTTCGAGGAAAGAATTTGGCTGTATTTTGTGAGAACAGGTAGGAATGCAATGTAACTATTGGATGTTTGAAACCGAAAGAATGTTTGTTAATAGCGATGTGGGATAAAATGAAAATCAATCTAAAAGGTTGAATATGAATTGACAAAATCGTTCTTTTGGAGGCAGTGATGGGAAACTCATTAACCCTCAGAGAGCTGAAGGGTGGGGGGTCCAGTGGACCCCGGAGCCGCATTTTTCTATTTCACATTTTGTGCTGAAGACAACCGCTCATGCCCTGCATGTATTATTTCATTTCAATTGAATCAGTAGAAGTATGGCAGATAGGCCAAAGGTGTCTACTAGACCACGGAGCTGTAATTTTCTATTTCACTTTTTATCCTGAGGACAACCGCTCATGCCCATGCAAAATCATCACTTATTCCTATCAAAAACTTTTACTTTCAAATGAAAAAATGTTTTTGTAGGGCCTATATCAATGATGGTACATAATGAGCGACATTCATTTATTTATCATTTACATCATAGGTACTTGTGCACTGCAAACCGTAGGCCGACAATTATCCTACAAAATTACTGACAAAATCAACCGGCGATTGTCGCCTCCAATATCCTGCGTTATCCGACGAATTTGTAGGTTCTCCACCGACATCGAAACAGATGCTTTGTATGCAAATTAACTACACAACTGTTGAATACTGATTGATTTTTTTCGATTAGTGATTGCTTAATTTTTGGGCAATCTGTGTTATTGTGTGGCAAAGCCATGATTTATTTTGACATAATTTAATTAATTACCCACATTTTTGATAAAATTAAAGCTATAATTCATTGCTATTCATTTTGTCACTTTTTGTCAGATATTGTAGGTGTTCAGTGGCAATCATCCTACAAGAACTAACAATGACCGACAAAATAGATTTTGTAGGATAAATGTCTGTCAATTGTCAGTGAACGGTTTACAGTGGTGTGCACGTTGTGCTAGAAAATCTCAAAATGCGAATACTTTGATGTCACACATTATCACGCGTGACTGGTTGGCCTGCATCACCAATTCAGCATAAATCAGTGTTCAAGATGAAAGCTATCACTCTTCTTAGCTCAACACCGAAAATAGACAGTTGACAAGGCTTTCACAGCAGTAATTGATAAGTTTGAGATGTACACAGCTGTTTTGAGAGTCTAGAAGTGTAACAGCTATGGCTGCGGGTAGGCCTATTTCCGATTGGAATAGATAAATTTAAATATTCCTGATACAACTGATTTTGTGCCAAATGTTGTTGATTTTTAAAAACACCATATTTTAGTTTGCTTACTAAGAAGAATGAACAAAACTCAAAAAATATCCTGCACGTAGGCATCATTACTTTACTAAAAACCAACTTTCCCAATGTTTTCATGTTGATGTCGGTTTATTCACGCAAATCAATAATTTGAAAAAGGAGTCTACTAGGCCCCCTAAAGTCTTAGAGGGCTTGAAAAGCTAAGTTCTCTGGGGGTTAATCAATTAAATAGCATCTAATTCTTTATACACGTATACAGGAACTAAGAGAAATCATTATTATATATCAGATAACTTTAAAACTAGCACTTTAAAGCAGGGATGCGGATGCGGAGTCGGAGTCGGAGTCCTATCATTATTACTGGAGTCGGAGTCCTATCATTTGATAGGACTCCAGACTCCGTCCTATAACTAGATCCAAATTATATTTACAAACAAATTATTTATTCTCGTACATATACATGTAGCTGTCACTGTCTTGATATCAGCTCTCTCCGTCAAACAAAAGTACAGAGACAGCAGTGCATACAAAGCTTGGAATAGTTGAGGGAATGACCCGCGATAGTGAAAAAAGGATTGTCTTTTCACTCGGTGATTCAGTAGAGAAGACAAGCCTTCCTAGCCTCGATCACACCTACGCGCCAAAGGTTACATCAGAGACAAAAATGAAATACTAGTTTGTATGAGAACATTATCCTCGTACCCTTAAGTTAATCGTGTGTGATGGGTCCTCTAAAGCGCATATTAAAATCGAAAGTGTACTCATATTTTTTGGAGCAGGATGGGGGATTTTCCTGCCTGGTAGAGACTGGAGAAAAACCGTGTGAAGCACACATCAAGAAGATGGGAGGAGCCGAGTCGCATGCATCCAACTGAAAGCGATATTTGATGAACTTTCATCGAAAATGATTGGTAATTGATACAGCAATTATCCCTGAAAATAGGTTCAGGTAAGCCTATGATCTATGATGTTGGTTACCAGTTAATTTTTCAAAAATATAGGCTTTATATAATGGCCACCCGGAGTCGGAGTCCTATCAAAATGATAGGACTCCGCATCCCTGCTATAAAGTAATTCTAAAGAATTGTTTTTTTCATTTGTGTGTGGTTAAATTGTGTTGAAATTTTGGATAATTCAATGCTCAAATTTGAATAAGCCCTCACGAACTGGCTCTATCACAGCAGTCGGATAATTTGAAGGCCTGTAACAGCATGGTTCCTTGTTGAAAAGAAGAAGGGCATTGGAGAATTTGAAGACATGTTTGACTTTCATTTACAAAGGAACAATCGGAAAGTGAGAAGCAACAAGGGCTACATTTTGTTAACTTTTGCCACTGGCTGCTGGTAACCAATCGCAGTGGAGTTTGAAGTCACCTTTACAGTGTATAAATACAGATGCTGATGTGCATTAATTTCGACATTTATCTTATTAGTTTTATTTGGTTCATCGCAATTTATCGAAGAACAAATAGAATCTTACCTAAAAGGACAATGATAGACACTTCATCACACCTGTTTCGCTCAAGATCTCGGCTTAGCAGCTTCTTCGATCGCATCAGTACCCTGTACGTTTATTTTTATAGGTCAAGTAATTTCGCATGCCTTTCCGTCCTTTTGCCCCAATTGCCAAGAGATGCGCTAAGCTCATCAATATACTTTGCAGGATGATAGGTCATGAAATAAATGCTTTTCTCTTAATAAGCAAGAGAATTGAGAGAAAAGAAACATTCTCACATGATCTACATTTATCTGTATCATGTGATATCAATGAGCAACTATCATTTGGAAAATGGGAAGAAGTAAACAACAATTGCATAGTTAACCTTCAGTTTTGCTCCATTTAACGCTGAAGCTGTTATTTCTAAACCGACTTATCGTCATTGTTGTGTTAAATGATTGTCAACAGTTATCAAAGCATGGATTAGACGATGACAGTTCCTTTCATGTGAAATGGAAGACCAAGCTTCACATCAAAAGCAAACCAAATTGATCTATCTGAATAACTCTCATTAGTAGGCCTTGTCGAGCTTGTACTTTATCATAATCAATGAATGAAAACAGAAATGACTGAGTCAGCCATAAAAACCTTTGTTTTTAAAGAAAGGAGAATGTTACCTTCTAGGAAATATGATTATCTGCTTCGTCGATTATTCATGAGATGCAAGAACGCAAATGCTGTTATCAGAGCAGACAGCTGTACCTTCGTCGTTATTGTTAATAAAAAAGGCTTGCACTTCATGATAAAACTGTTTCAAAAATGAGTCCTATATTTAAGAAACTTTCGATTTCATGTCGCGATCAATATCCTGATCTGAAGCACTTCGAGATCCAAGTTGGGGGGGGGATATTCTCTCCCTACCTATACCAATGCTTGACTTGTTAGACGTGCGTGCCGCCTTGTGAAATCTTTGATTGTAACATCTGCCAGTTCTTACTTGATCATCATATTCGTACCATAAAAGTAATTCAAAATTTTTTAATTACCAATACATATAACTCAAGACATTTCACCGAAATTTGGCAATAGATGTCCTTATGGCATTTTGATATTATATGAAACTTAAAATGTAATTATGGTGAAGAAGGACTAATTGAGGATACCTTAAGAATTAAAATGATTAGAAGCAGACACAAGAATTACGTCTTAAAAGTGCCATTACTACACTGCTTGACAGGAAAAACTTAACACTTATCATTCCAAATAAATGGCAGCTGTTAAATTTCTAAGTCGATCTTGCTCCCAAACAAATTTCTATGTACCCTCTCTATCATGGCCATATGAAGATATCGTTCATCCTCTTACACAGGATCAACGTTTGAATACCGGTAAGTTTAAACATCGCATGATTGCAAAATTTTATATCTTTCTGACATAAGTCGTCACTATAGGGTTTACAATCTCGATCCGTTTTCTCAAACCCGGGATTTTCGAGACTGGCTAATCGCAATCCCAGGATCCCGGGATCTCGATCGAGATTTATATATACTGTATATGTTTTTAATCATTAAGTTTCAAGAAATATTTCAAAAGAATCAACCCAATACTACCAATCACTATTCCAACCATATTGCAGCGTTTGCTAAAATCTATCAGTGCAATATCAACTGATGTGATAATGAGTATTGGCAAAAGATTTTCTATATCCTTGTAAGCAACTGTCTGCACCATCTTCACAATCATGAAATGACAAGTAAAATGAAGTCTATTTTGTTAAATTTGATGTAATATTAGCTGAGCTATCGCCAATTTTGTGTTTCGAAGACTTTCTGTCAACGGCAATCACTTATCAGTTAAGCATACATTCACTTAGAGAATAAATGCATTTTTTGACATAACTTCTGAACCACTGGGTCGATTTTGATGAACGAAACGTTGTCTTCATCACAACAACAAGATGAATACGACTGCAATGTCATTTTCTCGATAACTGATGATTTTTTTCAAATTGTCTTTCACCGTCAATTAATCACCGAGACACAATTCGTTGTCGATGTGTGAAAACCAACACAGCGCAGCTGCAGTAGCAGTCCGGTGACCTGTCAATAGAGCGAATTCGGGAGACTCACTGGGTTGAATGACGGTTTCTTCGACGGTTTTTCCCTCAAATACCGCAAGCCGCAAACCTAGCTCTGTCTGAACGAGCCTTGAACGGGCCTTTAGTCGTTATTTTAAATCGTTGTGATTTGTCTTTCAGCTATCAATTTACGAAGTATTTTCAGTTTACAGAAGCAATACTAGTAGCAGTGTCACAACGCTGTTTATTAAGCGTCTGAACGGTTTGTGTCACGGCATTGATTTAGCCCAGATTTCGCGCTGCTCCTCGGCACTAATGTCACGACACTAGTGTCATCGCGTGAACGAGGCTTAACCAGCTGGCTCGGCAAATATAGCACATTAGCAATTTATCAAACTTGGAACATAAAAAATTAAGATGCATTTTCAAAAAAGCCATTGACTCTCCTAACTATGTCACTTAGAAGGAACTCAGGGCCAATCTTTCAAATATCTCGAAATACCTCGAGATCTCGAAGACGTAATCCCGGGATTTTTAATCTCGGAAATAGGGTCGAGATCCCGGGATGGTAGACCCTAATGATCACATTCGGCTAATGTGAGTCTGTCAAGCCTTTCAGACAAAAAAAGCGGAAAAATGAAGCCAATAGCGATATATTCGACGTTGGTAATAGAAAGTATTTTCAGTCCCGACGATATATTCGTCGATGGTAATGAGAAGCACACCACTCATATTTCACGCGGTATTCAAGAACACGTCTTCAGTTGACGAACATTTCGGTATTGACATTGAAAGACACATCAACAAATTTAACTGCGGTATTGGATGTCAAAATAAAGTAGGACGATATATTTGTTTTTGGGAATAGGTGGACATTCTGTGTTTTTTCGCCCGGTAGTTAAGGGGTTAATAAGTTTAAACATCGCATGATTGCAAAATTTTATATCTTTCTGACATAAGTCGTCAGTGCATGATGAGGCACGAAAATCAATTAGCAATATGTGTGGCTATATTTTAATGATATGCTGTGGACGTAACGCATGCGTGATGTTAGTAAAGAATTGATTGCATCGCATGTAGGCCAGTTGTTATGAATTGGTGGGTGCGTTGGTTTGAAGAAGGAAGAATTGCAAGACAAGAAGAAACTGCAAGACCAGAAAAATACAAATAGAGTCACAGCCCGAAAGCTGATGGTCTCAGCGAAGAAATATCGGTTACAGAGCGTTCCGCATCTAGCAATAGGCTGGAAATCTGCTGCTGGTATAAGCTGTTGCGTTAGAGCCACATATCGACGAACTGCATTTGACGGAAGCGGTATTCAAATCTTGCACGCATGCTGTACGCATGCTTCTCAATAACTTTTGAAATTTAATGGATTTATGAGATCGCTTTCCCGTGTGAATGAACATGTCACAGGTCTCGAACACAAACGAAAAAGATTAAAATGGTATGAGTGGCATTCTAAAAGGATCGCTGATGAGTGACATCGCGTGATGTGGACGAGCAATCATGTTTTACCCTCGATTTCCACAATGGAAGAGTTTGTGGATACTCACAGACTGTCTCGTGAGAGATATGCAGCCTGCATCGATTCAATGGTGGTAGCGTCATGATTTCGACCGGCATTTGGCACGATAGACGAGTCAAGGCTGCTATTGTTATCAGGGCACCTTGGATGGCCAATGTTATTTCTCGGAGAATGTGGCTCCTTCTGTTATTCCAGCTGTATAAGGGCACCATATCATTATCCAATTCGTAGCTGCACAGAGCTCACCAACCAAGTGATAACACCTCAGCAACTGAGTAGCATTCATGCTCTCCTGATCTTTCACCAATAGACCGTGGATGAGCTTGGGTGAGCTTGGGATGAGCTGAGCTTGGTAAAGGGTGAAAAACTCGTATCCGCAGTCTCCTACCAATTTCGAACCACTTTTCGAAAGATTGGTTGACGATCGAGCAATGAGAACGCGTTGAGCAAGAGAGATCGGATGAGCTCTATGAACAATAGAATTCGAGCTTGCATTATAATGCCATAGCATAAGGGGCCATGCAAGTTGCTAAATATGTATGAAATAAATTTTATATCATTTAAAGCTATAGCTTTGATGCTACTTCATTAATGAAAGTAATGGTCCCTATAATTCTAAGTGCTAAGGTTTTTTGTCGCGCAGTATATCTAATAAATAATATTCACAGAACAGTTGAATTTGTAATAATCAGTTATCGTCTAATAGATGATCATGGTATGATTCATTCTTCCATTTATGTAATGCATGATATTGCAAAGATTTCTATGTCCACAGGTTAATAAGTTCCACGCGGTTCCACAAAGAAATTAGTAATTTTTCCTGGGTGAAAAATAATCACCTCGTGCAGACTTCTATGAAAAGAATCATGCATTATAACAGATTATGCGTAGACTTCTTCGGTAACTATTTGTCACATTAATCTCGAACATTTGAAAAGGTGTTTTTCAAAGTCATGAATTTAACCTTCCAGTGAACCAAATTCAAAGATTTTTGGGGCAAAGTTTAAAAATGCGAATTTTACGAGGATCACCACAACAGGGGCCACGAGTCGTCCCCACTCTTTGTAGGGTTATGGCATTCGAGAAAAGTACTCTATTTAATACACACAGTGTATGCAGAATAGTTTCCTTTTAAAGATGGAATCTTTTATTTTAATACTCAAAATAAATTTTTGAATGTTCTCAATAAAATTGCAAATAGTTGCGTATATTCAATGTATACTTAGTACATCAATATTTTGTAGATCCTTGGGAATTCTGTTGGCACTAGAACGTTGGAGTTTCAGAGAAAACTGAATATTTCCCATCGGAACAATAACTTCTTCCATGATGTATAAGTCAGCCTCATAATAGAATGTAAGGTCGCATTCCCTGAAACATTAAGCGCGAAGATAACTCAATTTCTCGCTGAAGAAGAAATCTCCATCGTAAGTACTCCACGAAAAGTGTCTGAAAATGACAGTTAGAGACTTGGCATATAATCCCAGACGATACAAATTGTCAAACCTAGAGGGTTTTGACATCAATTACAGACATCTCGAACCTCATCAACGTTTTACGAGTCGATAGTGCCAAAATGAATAGATGAGGACAGGAAAGGAGGAGTTTCTTTGTTGATGAACACGGCAAAAATATCATGATAGGCTAAATTAAATGTAAGAGAAAGTATAATCATCCTGAAAATTGAGATTTAACTGTAGATTCAAATGCTGATTATGTTTATTGAGCATAATTTTAAAACAAGATTTGTTCATAATTATGGCATCAAGGAGGAACAGTGCATTTTCTATTATCCCAATAGATATTTCGAAGCATCTCTTCAGGAGAAGTAAGATCGTCGTGACAAACAAATGTGCAGAAGTGACTTATTTACAGTTCATTAGATCGGTGTAGACAAGACAGATGACATTCGTGCAAGACATCTCAACACTGCAGCAGCAGACACAATATTGACAAAACAAGATAGAAAGTTAAATTCACAGGACTATGAGAAAAGCTATTTCTGTCTTGGTACATACAAAGTTCAGGACGCTTAGGAGATAGATACAATGATTCTAAAATGGGTTGAAGAAATAAGGAACAATGAGAGCATCAAATAGTAAAATAATAGCAAAAATACGTCGTGAGAAACGGTCTCATCACATGGAATGCCAACCAAGGCGCTAGACGCAGACTTGTTGGATAAAAGACATGTCCACTTTCTGTCCATTAGGGTAAATGTCCCCTCATTCGAACCCTGAAATACACGTACCTCTCAGTGCGCTCAATATAACTGCGTCCGCAGTCACAAGAAAAATTATAGATGATGGTAAGAACCCAGGGATTCCTTTTACAAATTCTCAATTTTCCTGCTCAAATCGATAGCAAAGCATTACGAAAGTTGATTTTGAGTAAGACAATGATATTTGCGCGTAGTAGGTAGCTATAGTTATAGTTACATGCGATAATGGTGTCAGCGACATTTACCACAATATCAGTTGCACTAAGAGGCGGTTTTGCGATGTTTGCTGTTACCATAAAACCTTACATAGTTGATTTTAATGAAATTGATTTATTCCATGCAGCAGAGCCATTGTTTTTTTTCATTGTTTCAAATTTATTCATACCTATGGGAAATAGGCCAAAAATGAACCATATTTGATGCACTTTTTGAGCCTAGAAACAGCGGGGGAGATCTCAAGCTCATCAATTGATGCTGTGAAAACTTTGCCAATAGTCTGTTTTATTGCTGAACTGTGAATATAATAGTAGCTTTCATTTAGAACATTGATTTATGTATGCTGAGTCGTGCATGTAGGCCGACCAGTCATGTACGATCATTTGCAAATGCAAAATAGTCACATTTTGCGATCTTCTAGCACAACGCATATGGACGACTATGATTTAAACAATGAATAAATGAATTTCGCTCTTCATGCATGATTGTGGGCATGTCCAAAATAATTCTTCATTTGATAGTGAAAATATTGTGATGGGAATTTCCACACTTTCTGAGACTGGAGCGGGACCTATCTTCCCCTTGGCCTATCTACGATACTTCTGCTGATTCAATTGAAATGAAATGACACATGCAGATTCACTGTCAAAAATGATGTCTTCAGCACAAAAACTGAAATAGAAAAATGTGGCTCCGGGGTCCAGTGGACCCCGTTTGTAATCTTACTAATATCAACTAATTTAAAAACACAGCTGCTTTCATTTGTTGTTCGAATTAGCCTCAATCATTGCGTGATAGTGACAAACAAATTGACCGTTGATAATGATCAGGCTAAATGCAGACAAATTGTCAACATTCGTGCTTCAAACTTCGGTACAAGTAACACAAATAGGGGCACCAAACTGAAATTTATGGACGATGGATACTTTTTACTGTTCTTTCCAGGTATCACATTCCCGAAATCATAGCTACATCACATTTCATGATCTTAAGAAACTCCACTTATTCAGGTCAAGCGTTTGCATTGTGTAAGCAGAGACAAATTAATCATTTTTAGATATATTAATGGTTCTTATTTTTTCTATTTCCACTAATTGGGGCACACAGTTTCGTCCGTCGTGTCAAATGAACTATTTGTTGAATACAAAGGTCAAGTGTGCAAGCTGGTCTAATCTTATATGCGAAACAAGCCGCGTAAAACGGTACTAATTAAATTCTTCGGAATTGGCGACTCACAAAGCCTCTATAGATATCGCGTTGCGTGGCATTATAATTCTATCAACACATTGTGATATTCTGGCTAATAATGAAGTAGGCCTTATCTTGTTGAATCTGCTTAATGGGCCTATTGAACAGGACATGTTCCTACATCACTCGATACGTCACTTCATGGATTTCACCTCAAATGTTGCAACTTTTGGTTAGGAATCACATTCATATGAACAGCTATAGCTAATCGAAGTGAAACCTATTGAACTGAAGTCGACGACAAGACGAGTAACTCATTCAACGGGTGCTTGCCTTTTAACACGACAATACAGTTATTTTGCTCTCATATGCGCTGTAAGCACCAAAGCGGAACAGAAACTTTCTATGTGAAGACATGTTTTCTCTCTCACATTCCATTTTCAACTCAACATTAAAAGAAGTCATTAATCATTTCGATTGCAACAAAATTCAGTTCGTTGTGCACGTGGTCAGTTGATATCAATCACAACATGATTGGAGTTGCAGTTGCTATAATGCTTATCATAGAAATAGATTGTTTATCTAAAGTTGACCATAATGGAAATTGACTCAAGGTCGCGCCACATCCGGGGGAACTAAGTTGGGGCATGAATCACCAATGAAAAGCTTACAATTATCGTACATGTGACTGATTCTAACCCCATGAAACAGCCGTTGACAAGTGTATCCAAGTGAAAATGCGTGCAATTTTTGTGCCACTATTGTGTATTGCATGAAGCTTCATTTCCATTCTAGAGGTTTTATTGTCATCAATTTCTATGATGCCTACAACTTTCAAGAGAGATATTTTACAATGCCAATTGCTTCTATCTATAGAGTGTAAAGTGTTGAAACAAACAGAAACCAGTCATTACATATGAATGCGACTTTGAAGAGATTCAATTGCCAATATAAAGAATATGGAATCCAATGCTGTTGAGCACTCAGCTAACTGATCATCTAAATTCATCCATAAATCGACGTGGAATCTGAAGATACTCAGTATGCAGTTAATGTGCAACTATGCATATAGAATATATCAGCATTTTTGCAATAATTCATCATTGACATAACCATTCCTTCATTAAGATATGAAATTAATGGTCAATTTCCGAAAAAATCGGTTGTTAACAAAATGTAAGCACTGGGCCAACAAAGACAACCGAAAACCTTGGCCTGATAAGAGCTGAGTTAGCAGAATGTGAAATTTTCTATTGGTGATTTCCTGTCACTCCATCATCCGCCAATAAAATTTGCCATAGGGCATACAAATAATTGGCAGGCCATAGAGTAAGTATAAAGTAAACTGTAGGTAAAGTGTCGACTCAAAAAGGTGTCTGCATACAGCAAAAAAATATGTGAAAAGATTTTTGTGGAGATTAAGTTCCTGGGATCCAACATTTTTGAACCAAGAGTAGAACGCTGAGTAGAGCGTCCCATTGTCAGAGAAGACAGCTAGCGGATGGTGATGAAAGCGACTAGTGAGAACTTGAAGTTGACTTGGGATGAGTTCTGATTATGATTCAGATACTAGTATTGCATATTAGTCGACAAAACTTTTGACTAACTTTCCTATTGCAAAGTGCATTTCATTTTGTGTTTAAGAAAAAGGATAGAGCAGATTTAACGATCGATAATATCATCATTTGTAATATCGATGCATTTTGATGTCCTTCGGACATACATATACACGTCAAAAGACAAACAGGATATGACATTCAAAATTACTGAAATGTTAGAAATAAGAAAATGGAGACATAGTTTTTAAGGAATCTATCTAGGTCAAATAGTATAGGATAATCTGATTTACAGAGAATCCAAAAATCAGCCAAAGAAAGACGTGAAAATTTTGTCTTCAGTCGACTGTCACAAGACAACTATATTGAATGCTCCTGATGTTCGATTGGAAGATAATCACAAGAGGTAGAATTGATTGGGTTACAAATCCACCTGAATTGATCAATGTCTCTGAATACGCCGACCAAATTGATTTCAACCTGTCTCTTCAAATGTTCAAGGTTTCGAAGAATCATTTCTTTTGATTTATCAGACACAGACATCTTAGTACTTTCCGCGATGCAGCACATATATTTGAAGGTTGAACCGTCAGAAAAAGTCTGATAAATGCGCCTGCTTCAGCAACCAAGCATCATTTTCGAAATATAAGTGAAAATTATTTTCTGGTTGCAGAAGAAAGTGATGAGCATCATTTCGTTATTTTGGGGCGCACCACCGGCGATTGTTTGGAGTACCACAAGATGGTGCGCGTGCCACCCTTTGAAGACCCCTGCCTTAGATAAAAGCAGTGGATATCCAACTTGCAAGCCCATCACACGTTCCTGATGACAGTTTTATGCTTAAACATATATTCCACACAGTTATTCTGCTAAAACATTTTAATGATATACATGTAGATCAGCATTCGAACAGCATAATCTGGTTATGAGCGCTTGATATCCATATTGAATCGCGCCTCCGTCTATTGATGTTAGGCTCAAATTCTGCATGACTAATGCAATCTAAAGTAATATTTATGCCATCAATTTACACAAAAATAGTGGTTCTCATTTCTGTACAGCTCATGCGTACAATAACTTTCTTATTTTCTCAAGAATTAATTTCTTGATCAAAAATTTTATAATTAAAAGGATAAAATGACTTTGGTGAGCAATATGACTTGAATGAGGATGTACCGGTACATAATCACTGATTGCATTAAATCTACTCTCTTGGTATGTTATATCTTGGTATGTTATCTCTCTTTATGTAAGATGTGTTGTCACAAATTCTGATTTATTCACCGGACTTCGATGATGGCGAATATTGAACACAAATCTTGTATGTCTTATTTAGAGCTTTCCGCTGTGATAACACGATTGCAGTCCTTATGACAGTTGGATAAAACAGCAGAAAAAAATAATAAGCTGATTCGCTCCATGTTTCAAGCACATGCATGTAGTCTATTGAAAAACAGCAATGGGCTTACTGATAGATAGGCTATTATTGCAAGACGTACTCTAGGTGGGTACTCTCCATGGGTAATTTTCGTTTCGTTAAAATTCAGTAAAAGTGACATGAGGTGAAAAAAGTTGCTCATTACTTTTACTACTCGTTACTCGCTATTTTTCTATTGAAGCGATATTCATTCAAGAGTATCCTTTATCTTCTTCCTTCTGCTTTGTTGATCGTATTCGTGCATGCATGGCGGTAGATCACAGGCGTTGGTGATTCTGCTCAATGCATATTGATAAAACATACTTTGTTACTGTCTCAATACTCTACTGTTTCAAGAGATTTGTGAATTAGAGGTTATCGATCTGATCAGTGCCATGAATACTATGCATTACATTCTGCATTCTAAATTTCACACGTGCGTGTACTACTTTATACATTCAATATCTAAGCTAGTTTTCATTTTCGTCGCTTATTCAAGGGAGTCATTCAATATATATTTTCTCCCAGGGATGCCGAGTCCTATCAGGCTTTTGATAGGGCTCCGACTCCGGGTGGCACGTATAGAAAACCTAGTTTTTTAAAAGTAAACTGGCAACCTACATCATAGATCATTATAGGCTTACCTGAACCTATTTTTAGTGATCATTGCTGTATCAATTATCAATCGCTTTTGATGAAAGTTTATCAAATGTCGCTTTCAGTTGGATGCATGCGACTCTATGCTCCTCCTTTGTTGATCTTGTTGATGTGTGCTTCACACGGTTTTTCTCCAGTCTCTACCAGGCAGGAAAATCCCTCATCCGTCTCCAAAAAATATGAGAACACTTTCGATTTTGATATGCGCTTTAGAGGAGCCGTCACACACGATTCAAGTGAGGATAAGAGGTAATGTTCTCAAACAAACTAGTATTTCATTTTTGTCTCTGATATGACATTTGGTGCGTAGGTGTGATCGTGGCTTGGAAGGCTTGTCTTCTCTGCTAAATCACCGAGTGAAATCACAATCCCTTTTTACTATCACGGCTCATTCCCTCAACTATTACAAGTTTTGCATGCAGCAGTGTCTCTGTACTGTTGTTTGACGGAGAAAGCTGACATCAAGACAGTGACAGCTATATGCACGGCGATAAATAATTTAATCTCAGGTTATAGGCCGGAGTCTGGAGTCCTATCGTTTGATAGGACTCCGACTCCAACTCCGCATCCCTGTTTTCTCCTCTTCAGAGCAAAATTGGGTCTTGGGTTCACTCTTGGGTTTTAGGTAGTCTTGGGGGGGGAACCCAAGAGTCTTGGGGTGCGGACCCAAGAGCTACCCCCCAAGAGTGAGAACCCATGAGTGAAGAAATTGACCACGAATGATCATTTGCGGTTTTCTTGAAAAAAATCTGCCTAAGACCACATCATGTCAAGGCAAGTCATCTACATGTAAGCCTACATATATGTACATGTAAATATGTTACCTTCTTCAACCACACGATTGGTCTTTCTATGATAAAACTGTGCTATCATCAACTTTGATATAGACCTACCGCAAACGTCTATCTGATAGTTTGTTTAAATTATCTTTTTAAACTATGCTTTGATTACCTATGGCTTCCTTGTGAATTTAATCCATTAAGCTAGATGTAATGCATATTGTGTTAGACAGAATTTACGATAAATCATCTTGCGTGAAATAAAACAAATAATCCATGAAAAATGCAATGCATTAAGCCAATACCTGCATAACGCTTATGCTGTGGTAGCCTGCAACAATTCGTAGATAACTTCCTTCAGATAGCCTCTTGCCTTGAAAGTTAAAAACTTCGGCCTATATTATTTATTCTAATATTAGGCTACATGTGTCAGAAATATAAAGATATCGGTATCATTTAATGCAGTGACATTCTTTGATGATTGCTTTTTACGATTAATAAAAATATCTTTATATCTACATTTGTGCTATTTTCATCCTATAAGAGGCCTATGTTATGTGTGTTTCGTTTCTCGATCAGACATGTTGTAAGGAATGTAGCTTAGTCATGCATGTTGTTCTAATTAGGAAATTATTAGGCTGTAGACGTAAACAGGGTTGATGATATTAAGCCCAGAGATAATCTATGCCGATGATTAAAACTTTTAGCTGAATATTAATGTGGCCTCAATTCCGCAATAACAAATTCATGTAAAAAATAGCAATCAATATGAACGTTAGATACATATCAATTGGATAGCAATATGTACAATATGGCATGATTCAAAATATCTTCATGCAATTTTAAATCTCAATCAAAATTCCAAACATGTTCTGGAGATTGTTGCTTCACTTCATTAGAGAAATATCCACTCTTGGGTCCAATCTTGGGGCTACCCAAGTCCAAGTTTGGACCCAACCTTGTTCAGAGAGTCTATAGTTCATTTTTTCAGCGTCAGTTTTGATTCGACTTCAAAATGAGGAAAGTTTGCGCCCTACCGTGCCGCCTGCCCCTGGATCAAGAAATGTTTCCTCCGTAGACCTTAAAGTTCTGCTTTGGCTGCGGTAAGTCGTCATTTGAACAGTTTTGGCATTGTGACACATTGTAGCCATAACCTTTGATTGCACTCGTTGATCGCACCTTGTCGGTTATACAGCGACTGAGTACTGTGGTTTGGAAATTTTGCGGAAGATTAATGACAGTCAGAACAGGTCCAACTATTTCTTCTCACAAAAAAGTTCGAGCCCTGTAACTCGAACTGGTAAACAAGCATGAAGTGAAGATTTCTATTCCATACTAGGAGGTTAATTAATCAAAAAGTTGATTTTTCGAAGCCCCTTACAGTAGGGCGGAAACACGATTAGATAAAAAAAATTGTCCATCTACATGTTATACACCAATCGAGAGCTGAGATCATGAGGAATTCGAATATGTAAGTTGAAAAATCGAATCTCAATGTCCTTTTTGTACAGAGAGCAAAATTCAAAATGGCCGCCAAAATACTATATTTTGATACTTATGTTAACAGGAAATGATAATCTGTCTACGTATTTGGCAATTAGAGACCATTTGTATAGTCCGTATTATGCAGTGGATACACGAGAATAAATTCAGACAGCAGAAACAATGATTACGCTTTTCTAATGGTAGTATGTGACGAGCATTAAACTATAATGTAATTATGTGATGTAAAAATCACTAAAAGTCGTTATCCGAACATGCATGTTTTATTTCATTGTTCTATAAATCCACTAATGGTGAATTTGTGATATTTATTCTCTAAGGCCGATAAGTAAATTTTGCAGTTGTATGTAGTGGTATAAACACCCAGTAGGCTATACGTAATTTTCTTATCACATGGCTGAATGTATATTTAGCCTTTGTCCTAGCAAATATTTGCATGTACCGGTGTATACATGTGGTATTGATAACTTAATGTAATATTGAAAGAAGAATACTTACTCTCCTAAAGTATATTGACTTCCAGTTATTCATTGCATACATGTATAAATACATAAATGTACATGTAAATGTACTTAGACATGTGAATTAATATTATTTAAAGAAACGTTGCAAAAAAAGCAAATTGCAATTGATCTTGGCTGACTGAATGTAATATTTTGAAGTTTACCTTTGCTTAGATAATGAAATTGATTGCGGCTTGCCTTTTCGCAACGCTTGTTTAAATGATGATGATGCCCAATTTCATCAATATGTTAATGATATACATCTACATGTACATGTATATGAAAATAGACACAGTTTCTTCGGCGGTTAACAATATAGGCACAGTCGCTTTCTTTATCCTATTTCCTTATGTTGACGTCCTATCATATTGCCGATTGTGTACATGTAGGCTCCACATTATTAATCATGACATTTAGACACCATCAACCAAGAATGTATGTATACATGTGGCTGCACTGCCTGTGTGCGTGCCTGTTGCAGTAACAACAAAAAGTAAATGAATACGTAAAACGTAGAATCAAATAGCAGATGATGACTAATGAAAACAGCAGTTGCCGATCAGTTCTTGGATGGAAGATTGATTGATCTCTTTGCGGCAGGATTGCATACAGAACTCGATGTATGCATTAAGGTGCGTGCGCCCGCGGATTTTCATTATTTATTCGATGATTAGGAACGGCATCGCAGATAACTTGCTGAATGATCGTTTCTTCGTGCGCGCGCTATCATGCCTCGTGAACGTCGATCTCATGAAAGCAGCCGGCTTGAAGTATGTCTCCTTTGTTTCGGTAAGACCAAAACCATGCGCCTCATAACTTCAAATATGCAACGCTCTATCGAGAAATACTTTCTCCATGGGTACGACCCATCTGATGTACGTCTTCCAAAAGCATTATGCAACACATGTAGGTTAGTAGTTGGTGAATACGACAAGGACATATTCACCCAATCAATAAGTCTGTTTGACCATTCGAAGCTTGCGGAAATACCTCCACCTATGTCAACACGATCAAATTCTGAGTGCTCATGTCTTCTGTGTAAGACCGCAGGTATGAAGGGATGGACTGAGTCGAAGGTGGGAAGACCATCGGCTGAACCATATCCATTTTCATATGAACCATATTCAACATTGAAGATTTGTGGCAAGTGTCTTACACATTTAGGGAAAGGCTTTCCTCATCAGTGCTCCAAGACCACTATATTTGATAATCGGAAGCAACTGTCGTCTAAAGACAAAACGTCTGAGCAGCTTGCAGCCTCTGTGCTGAAGTCAAAAGCAATGCAGTCTCCCACAAATTCAGTAAGTCTTTCAACACTTGTAGGTCAACCATTGAAAATTGAAGTTTCTCCAACGTCCACGTTGAGATCTCCACTCCGTAGACTAGATGTAAATGATCTTTCGAATATTCAGTCCGATCAGAATTTGAGTTCCAATGCAACACTGAAGCTAGCTGGTGTCATTCGATCTACTTCAGGTAGTAGGAAGAGTGTTGAATCAAATGCTAAAAGCAAACTGATTGAGTTAAATCACTCGCTTGATTCGTTCTTTGCAGTTTCATGTGAAAGCTTTTTTAGTAAGACTGCTGATGAGTGCAAGCATGTTGACAGACCGTTTGTGCGTTGCACCAATTTGGATGGCTTGATTCGAGAAATTATCGAGCACCGTCATTATGGATCGGCAACGGGGTTACTTTTCAAATTGGGAGTTGATGGTGGAAGTGGTTTTTTTAAGATTTGTCTATCTGTTTGCTCGAATGCCTCCAGGAGAGAAAACAGCGTTAAAGGCATTTTCCTTATAAATATTATCCCAAACATTCAAGAAAATTACTCGAATCTTTTAAAGATTTGGTATCTGATTCGCTTGGTAGGTCCAGACTCCGTTTCCTCATTGACATCGAAGTTTATTGCTACAGATTTGAAAATAGCAAATCTCCTACTCGGTCTGATGTCTCACGGCTCTTCACACCCGTGCACTTGGTGTGACTCAAGCAAATCTTCTCTGACATTTAGGGGCAATCTTCGAACGCTTGGAAGCTTGAATGATGCTTTCTGGCGATGGTATGACGAGACTGATCAGGACAAATCCAAAGCAAAACATTTCGGGAATGTTATACATTGTCCAATTCTGAGAGGCGAATCATCAGAACGAGTGATTGATCTTCTTCCTCCTCCTGAGTTACACCTTCTCATAGGACCTTTCAACAAAATGTTTAAAGAATTAAAAAAAGAATGGCCAGAAGCCATGACTTGGCCACGCACATGCTTTGTTGAGAGAGAAGCCATACATGGAGGCTTGTTCAACGGAAACTCGTGCAAGAAGTTGCTATCCAAAATCGATGCACTACGATCCATGTGCCCGTTGCAAGGCTTGAAATATGTCGAGGCCTTTGAAAAATTTCGTGAAGTTGTGGACGCCTGCTACGGCCATGATCTCGATCCAGATTTCCGAATGATTATCCGTGACTTTGAGAAAAGTTACCTCTCTTTCTCGGTATTTCGATCAGTCCAAAGGTCCACACAGTCTTTCACCATATTACAGATTTTTGTGATTCTGTGCACACTGGACTCGGACGATACAGCGAGCAGGCCGTTGAGGCAGTTCATGCTGATTTTAAATCTACTTGGACCAAATACAAGGTCCATGAAGTGAACTCGCGTTATCCGGAGCAGTTGTTGAAGGCAGTTAACGATTACAACGCAAAGCATTTGCGTATCTTCTGATTGTGTTATTTTTTCCTTTTTTTCAATGGAATATTGAATAATGATTTGAGCAACGTTTGTTTTTCGTGAATGAATTGTAAAGCGCGTAGAAAACAGCTGCTACAAGCTGTAGTGCGAAATTTTGGTTTGATGTATGAAAAACGTATTCCATAATTTCATATTGGTGCATTTATAAAAGAAACAAAATTGGATAGTAATTTTTGGTGATTTTTGCATCACATAATTACATTATAGTTTAATGCTCGTCACATACTACCATTAGAAAAGCGTAATCATTGTTTCTGCTGTCTGAATTTATTCTCGTGTATCCACTGCATAATACGGACTATACAAATGGTCTCTAATTGCCAAATACGTAGACAGATTATCATTTCCTGTTAACATAAGTATCAAAATATAGTATTTTGGCGGCCATTTTGAATTTTGCTCTCTGTACAAAAAGGACATTGAGATTCGATTTTTCAACTTACATATTCGAATTCCTCATGATCTCAGCTCTCGATTGGTGTATAACATGTAGATGGACATTTTTTTTATCCTAATCGTGTTTCCGCCCTACCGTGTTGCCCCTGCAGGCGCCTGCCCCTGGATCAAGAAATGTTTCCTCCGTGGACCTTAAAATTCTGCTTTGGCTGCGGTAAGTCGTCATTTGAACAGTTTTGGCATTGTGACACATTGTAGCCATAACCTTTGATTGCACTCGTTGATCGCACCTTGTCGGTTATACAGCGACTGAGTACTGTGGTTTGGAAATTTTGCGGAAGATTAATGACAGTCAGAACAGGTCCAACTATTTCTTCTCACAAAAAAGTTCGAGCCCTGTAACTCGAACTGGTAAACAAGCATGAAGTGAAGATTTCTATTCCATACTAGGAGGTTAATTAATCAAAAAGTTGATTTTTCGAAGCCCCTTGTGAACATTTCATTACGCTGCTCTTTTATTGAACGATCAACATGAAATAGTAACTTTGTCCTGAAAACTTTGTATCTCAATTGACAGTAGATTGCAATTTTGACACAACAGCGTGGAAGTGTGGAAGAACCGACGTCTGATGAATCATTTATCAGGCAATTAATCAGTGCGCACTTGAATTAATTGTACTTAGTTGAAATGTTCTGATGGCTGATTGTTAGATTATTATGATGGGACTCTACACGTTGTCGGATGATTAATGAAAGTTCGATATGCGTTTTGGAAGTTTGATGTTTGAAGCAACCAACGACAATTCAAAAGTCACGGTCTAATTGATGTTTTTATTTTATGCCTATTATTAATTAAATATAGAGAAGTCAGAAGATACTTTTAAGTAAAAACAAGGCGACATACTGCTGTCTAGATTTTCATCATAGAGAATGCATATTGGTAGAGTAGCAAGTCAGTGGTTATTAGATCCCCAATTTGTATCCAGTTTCGATTTTATTAAATGAACTCGAGTTGAGACCCAACACTAAATGAGAGATAATGAAATTACCACGGAATTGACTGATCATGATAGCAATACAGAAGAAAGAATGATACTTCACAAATCATACGCGTCGTCACAACCTTGGAGAGGTCATGTTTGCTTATTTCACAATTTACTTTTATGCTTTTATGCAATTGCTTTAATGTTCAGCCTTATTTATATAGGAGTATTTTCCTAGTGATCATATCACAAACTACCTGCCACTGAAACAGTAGAATATCATAATGAAAAACAATCATTATAATTATCATTAAAGATGAAAGTGGCTTCATTTCTGGGCCATGCATCTTTTCTATTTTTGTCAACATATTCGACTTTTGATACTATGGATCACGTGTTATCAAGTGCGCAGATGATGTCACTATCGTCATTCTTATATTGAAAGGTTATTTTGAAGATTCAAGTGTTTGTGAACAGTGAAACCAATCATTTCAAATTATGGTGTGAGAATAATCGCATATTGATTAAGTATGACAAATCGCATGTATTAAATATTAACACCATTAATTGTACCCTACATTTCGTTCCCTCATTGAAGAATGTTAGTGATTTGAAAATCTTGGGTCTAATTTATAATGATAGATTGACCTGGTCTAACCACTTTGACGTAATTATTGCAAAATTGTCAAAACGATTGTATGTGCTGCGCATCTTAAAGCTGATGCTGACTCATGATCAATTGATACAATTCAGTCTGTTATGGATTATGCATCACTTGTATTTTTGAATCCCGGCAAAAGGTTCAGATGAAAGTCACCTAAGATTTTATAAGCGTCATTTTACATTATCCATGGTCGTGATATATTTAGCTGTAACCGGTGTGATCTATTTTCTATTTATGAGAGACGTCAGAGGCTGACCATGAATCTTTTCCATAATGTAGGCCTTAACCATTCACATACAGTATGCTATATCGTTTGTTACCGAAATTATCAGAGCGAAGAAATCGCTTCATATTGCCATATGTATGCTAGAACGTCTCGTAGACAAAATAGTTTTATTTTTTCCAGTTTCGCATTGTACCATGACATAACTTCAGATTGACTTTATAATGTTACTTTCACCTCCACGATCATTTGCAGGTTGGTTGTACTTTTTCATCCAATAAACTCTTATTATTAATTTATCATCATTATGAATAACTTATCACGCAGATTTAGGAAGCTATACTTACACGTATATCGGATTGTTTACTTATTTAGGAAGCTATTACGCATATGGAGAACTAAATGGTTTTGTGTGATCTCCAAAAAGTTAGAGAAATTTCATCAGAAGGTTCTACATTCCCTGAAACAAATCTCTTAGGAATTGACAGGCTGGTCAATCAATTGAACAACTCAACTCTACATCTGACGGCAAAAGTTTTCAATACTTTGACAGACAAGGAACATCTGTCGCTCTGATTGAAATCGTCCCTGTGTTTGATATGAAAATTTTAGATATTATCTATTGGAAACTCAACATGTTTTTCTCCAGCAAATGTGTGCACTTTGATATCTATCATGAATGTGAATGCAAAAAGATAAATCATGGAAAAAATATCTTTGCTGTGAAAAGATAGGTTTCCGTACACTCAATTAGTTTATGCTCGCTGTTAGGCGTCACTGTTCACAGTGACAATCTGCCACACAATTTCTATATAGTAACACTTTAAGTAATAGCGATTGGACGTGCAAGACTATTTATTGCTGTGTGCACAATTTTCCGATCACGGTACTTCGGGAAATTTGTTGAGCAGTTTAGAAAATCCTCACCAGATTTTCAGCTTATTCAATGGTGTTTCAAATTGAAAGACACATTCAATAAAATATCTGAAGGCATCGATGCGATTGGCGTATATACAGTGTGTATATAAGTTGTTTATCTAAGGGCCCATCGATTTTGTCCCAATCGTAGACAGATAACAAATCTTTTTATTTCATTGAATTCCTTGATAATCGAAGAAAGCATATCAACTTAAACTGGTTAAATAGCCTTTCATAAATAAATAATAGCCAATTTTCGGTATTATTCTTGAAATGTTGACATATTGATAGAAATACTAAAAAATAGATAAGAATCACCTGAGAGAAGTACCTCTGAATGGAGCAGCACTAAGGGTATTTGAACAAGCCCTAGGTCATTGTGTGGCTCATAAGTTGATCATGCATGAGACTTGTGTGATGATCTTGAATTGGATTTATTTGCTCTTGAATTTGCTGGTTTTGAAGTTTTCGCGAGCGCTCGATTACTCTTCAATTGCAGAGTGGCATTGAGCCCAGTCTTCCACGTATCCGGTTGATTTTGAAAAGTATGAGAAAAAACGTCGTCGGATACCATGCTATTAGTTTATTGTGCTACGTTTCGCTCACATGCACAACGCTGCAGTGAAAGACCAGCGCAGCAGCACATAATGCCTTACGAAGTAAGTAAAAGTCACAAAAACAATAGCATCCAATCTCTATGCTAGCAAAACCTATACTACTAAAATTGACCTATGATTAGGTAGAAGTAGACTAAAATACATGACACGTTTTGCATCATGCAAAGATGCAACCATCACTCTAGTTTACTCTTCAATTGCTGGAAGAAGGCATGCGACCTCTCAGGTGTTAGAGAGCGTGTCATGGATGTCTGTAGATCCGAAGTTACAACGTACTTAGATTTAGGGACGTTCTTGCCATGCGTGCGATTGCTCCTGACCTGTACGTTTAGATCACAGAGACAGATTCATTTGCGTGTGGGTTAGTCTAGAGTAAATATAGGCTAATCCTATCCCAGCCATTATAGTCCGGCAGCCAGAAGGAGTTTCTGCAGGGAAGGAGGCCGAGAATGAGACTTTCATAGAATGATGTACGCCCTATGCCTACTACGAATCTGCGCGTCTGACGAGTTCTTGTTAGCTCCTCTTCTTGTCAGACAGGATCAAAGAAAAACTCGTATTAATCCGATGAGAGACAGAATGCAGTTTTTGAAAAATGACGCTTACTATGCTTTCTCTTATCAACTGAAAGTACTAAGTCTAGAGCCACAATTGTTGACATAGAATGTCTCCCTGCAGGTTTTTCAGGTTCATGTTCATGAACATTTATCTATGAAGTTACACATATTCAGATTTGGCAAGACTCATACTGCTGCCAAGCACCAATATGTTAGCCCACTTAATCCACATTGAACCACATTCTTGCATACATCGCCGATCAAAAGCATGATAATATTGCATGCGCAAAATAGGAAATGATCTAAAGACATATCTTGCTGAAAAGTATAGCTCTATACTTAATGCTGTTCAGTGAAAATAGAAAACATAGAAAATTTCACTTTTGTCAATGCTGCAATCTGCGTCCCTTTGGATTGAGATTTGTTTTTCTTTGATCCTGTCTGAGTGGAAAAAAGGAGCTAACTGGAACTCGGCAGGCGCGCAGATTCGCAGTAAGTTTAGGGTGTGCATTATTCTGTGAAAGTCTCATTCCTTGCAGAGACCTGCTCTGGTTGCCGAACTATTATTTGCAATGGCAGCAAGCATAGAAGTAGATAATAGTGCACTAGAATGGAAGTTTGATATCTTGCCTAGCAATGATGGCACATAGAAAAATCTATGGTTTGTAGATCAGATTCGATCTAGAGCATTGCATCATAGTCAAACTATTTGTCAAGTTGGCTGTGGAAGTTGATGACAGCAAATCACAGGATCTTCATGAAGAGAATTTTAGTTAGATGGTGGTATTGTATCATGTGAAATATCCTACTATTCCATGGATTAATATACTGTGGCTATTTGTGCCGGTCATTCACAACTATTATGCAATTTTTCAACATTGGAATACGAATTAAAAGTTGGTTCACAGAGTCATATTGAAAGAGGTCGCTGTACTGGTTGGAAGAACATCTCAAGAATTCACAGATAAAATTTCTAATTATTGGATAATTTCTCGGTCAAGCCGTTAAGAAACCTAGCGCTTTTCTGGAATAAACGCACTGAAAGCTTCTTTACCTACAATCATTTCTCAGATAAATAGAATGTCGCTGGAACTCTTCAATTAATCATTGAATGACTTATGTGAAATAGTTTGATGATATTTGGGCAGCTGATATTCGAAAGTATGCAAAGATTTTGAAGTTTGTTCAAATGTAAAGAACAGGGGAACCGTTTAAAGTAAAATGAGCATTTAAATTTTTATTGGCCTCTGATTTCAAGCAGGAGTAATGCATGTTCTGTAAATCGACATTACAAGTTGCATATGTGTCTGATTGTACTCTTGATAGATTATAGGAGCGATATTTCAAAATGATGAACGTACAGAACGTTTTAAAGGATTTCCTTCTTTGTCATCCTGTCGCCGCAGTATTCTGTAAATTCACTATTGCTTTTGTGTACATGATCTTTGGACAAGGGGCAACAATCCACATCACAAATTGGCTTGATAAATATGAATGCCAATCAGAAAACTTGGAAACCAGCTCGTACAATTTGCATTTTGCCCAACTAAGTTCCATAACTAATCCCATCCAATAAGTTCCGTGTCCCATAATTTTCATGCAATTTCCATTCTAGAACTTTCTATGGTGTTGTTAATTTCTATGGCAGCAAGCGATTGAAACTGACATAGATATTTGTCTCTTTTTGACTTGTGTGACTGCCCAGAAACAGCTCTTATTAGAGAATCTATGCACTTCAGTGATCACATTGGAAGTAGGCCTGTCAAGTGGAAAGTACATATCTTTGACTTAGTTTTCCTCCATGATAAATTCGTCAAATGGAAATATTACTCTCTTCACGATCTAAATTCACTGACTGTGTACGTTTAATGTAGTATCAATGTTCTGGTTAGTCAGAATTCAGGCTTGAATTTGAATTACGTTCAGTAGAAAACTAATTTTCTTACCCTCGAGACTGTTTTTGGCCCTGACCATTAGTATTGAGGAAAGTCATCTCCGGACCGAGACACGCAGACAAAGGTCTTCATCACTGGTCTTATGCTGCCGTGGCAATATCGTTGCTGTCAATTTAACGTTCATGCTATCGCCCCTGTCTCACGCTGTGCGATATTAAGATATGTTACACTGTTTTACGTCAGTGCCGCGTCGGCATTTGACTGATGACGTAACCAAGGACTATTGTTAACTTCAACTGTCTTAATTGTATGAATCGGCCCGTTGGTCACAATTTTCTCTACAAATTTTGTAGTGTTCGATTACTGTCATAATTCGTAGTGCTGTCGGATACATCAACAAGAGAACAATAAGTGGCCTTGTTGCTGAAAATTGGATTGCAGACAATATACGGACTGCCTGTAACTCTCTATTAGTAAAAATTTCTGTAGAGCTCTATCTCTGTTTTGTGTCTCATGATTATTTAGAAATTCACTTCGTGTATTACAATCAGCTATCGTTGTTTCTTCCAAATAAATGCATTTTATTGTTGCTACATTATCACTTTAATAAAGTAAAGATTTTGAAATATATTGGCCACAGCTCATACTTCTGCATCGGTCAATCACTACATTCGTTAATGCCGTAACTTCTAAATACCATTACAAAGTGGCGCAGCTGCATCAAAAGCTGGCGATCTAACCTTGCGATCTATAAAGTCACGGTAGTAAAGCAAGAATAATGTCACTAGTACCCTCATTCATAAAGTAAATATCCAATCAAAATATGTCAAGATATCTAACTTCAAACTGCAGAACTTTTGACATGTCAACGATTGAAACTCATTCTCCAATTTCTCCTCAGCCTTTGACCGATGGCTCCAAGGAAAGATCGAAGCTCGTTCGACTAGTCAAACTGGAAATGCATCCAATCAGGCCTGTGAGGTGTCTGAAACTAGAATGGACTGTAAATGCAACTTCGAAGGCTAAACGAAAAGCTAGCATCACATGCCGAAGGCTTGTCGCGTGGTTGGTTAAAAAATATTTGATGCTTATTTTGAACCCCGTCTCATTACATCAGATTTTTGCCGTGCAACTTCTGTCGCATTCGACTGTTCAAAGTGCAACGTACATCGCATTCGACTCCTGACAGCGTAACTTCTATCGCAACAGACTTTAGCCGTGCAACTTTCATCGTAATTGACCATTCGCCTGTTTTAAGTCTTAATATACCCTATACCCGTAAGCGTGCAGCCTGACCATAAACGACCATTAACGCTACAGCATTTTACACAATCGTCCGTTAACCGCGCTAATTTCATCGTAATTGACTGTTATTAGCCGTGCTCCTCATGTCGGAATTCATTTGTTAACCGTGCAACTTTACTGTAAGCGTGAAAAACCGTGAAAAGCTCACGAGAATTCAATGTAGGCCTACTGCATGCACTATGCTTACCATCTTTTCTGCTGAATGTCCAATGTTGCAAATATTTCATTGCGTTGCGATTCGTGATATTTCGTTATGAATTATAAAGTGATAAAATAGAGCAGCGTTCTTCTACTCTCAGTAATAATGGTTAGGCGACGAAAAAGACGAGATAATATGTTTGCGTCAATCATCCATATATTTCACTGTTTTATTCGATAGGGAAAATTATAACTGTTGACTTTGAAATGGCATGTTTCATGTCTATACATCACTTTTTAATGGAATAGCATGTGATACTGTCAATGCTGTCAAAACAAGGTAACAAATCGCATTTATTTCGGCGACAATAGGCAAAGATATTTGAAATTAACTTTGATGCTGACATTTTTTGAAATAGTTAATAATGTTCACAAATGTTATCAATAAAATTCCATTCCAATGAATTTGGGCCATCAAACTGTAATTAACTCGTCACAAAGTGAGCAGGATGTTTGTTTAAATACTAATAAAAAAACATGGAGTATTGAGATGATATTGCCACGAAATCAAGTCCAGGCAAATATATTCTTCATATTATTCATCACATATTCAACATGTTAACAGATACATTCTCCGTAATATCGCTTTCCTCAGAGAAATCGGTAGAGTAGCGAATATTATCATGCAATTGTTTTCTAATTACCTAAAGACGCATTGAATTATCATATTGGTGTAAATCTTCTCTTAATTACTGATCGAGCAAATCAGAGACCATGATGAGGCAGCTAAAGATCCAGCGGAGAACAAAATTAGCTACATGCCTGTTCTCTCTACCATATGATGGACTCCAAAATGTTTAAAAAAAAGGCCCTGTAATGAACGCCCATCTACACAATAGAACTTGATAGAAGTCGTACAATCCTACTGAGTATCCCTTGACATTAGAAATCTATTTTAATGCTGATAGGTTAATTTACAAGGTTCCTCATCGACGTTACCTCATATACGCTGTAGGTCGAAAGGTGATGCTCATGGCACACTGCAAGCAGGTATAGTGGAAATGCATTTTTTCATTATTTTGGGTGAGAAACTACATGTAAAGTGAGAAAATCTTTTCTTTTAAATAGATAATTTTTCCCTTCGAATTATTTTTAGCTACAAGCATGTGTATTGGGTTGGATATGTAGGCTATAGGACTTACTGTGGATAACTCAATAGCACCATAACTAAACATTGTGGCTAATGATGCTGTGGAAAACATAATAATACTGTGCACTGTAAATCGCTCAATACCAATCACATACGAAGGATGCACACCAAAGTATTTTTTGGTATATTTCTGTATTCTCTTGGTATATATTTGTATGCTTTTCGTATGTTATTTTAAATGTGGTATGCTTTACATACTAAAGCCATGCCAGCACAATGTTAAAAGAAAGCATAAATCATGTCCTAAGTATGTTGATTTCAGGCCTTTTGTCAATAAAAATCACACTAATGTTACTACTGTTTTGTATGTAGTGAGATAATGACATTCAAGAGTCATACTTTCAATACTGAATTCGATTTTAACACACGTAAGTCTAAGGCATTTCATGAATAATCAATAAGTATTCAACCATCAACAATTATGCATTATGTAATTTTGAAATTAAGCATATTATCAATCCGAAAGAAAAAACACATTATAATTTATGAACGCAAAAATAGTTATGTTTGAGATATATAAGTTACCAAGATTTCACTAAAGATATCTTTTAAATGAATTGATGTTTATCAACTTGGGATATTAAGTAGAGTTAACTAAATGTCCTGTTAATGTTACTATACAAGTAGCAACGACGACAATCTCGTGGAGCATATAATTCACAATAAATCTAATCTAGTTATATCACTCTATTAAACGAAAGAATATTCACGACTGGTATTACTGAAAAAAGTTATTTGACAGCAGTATGTAATGCATCTATATTTTTTGCTATGTGACTTAAAGCTGCACCTACAAAACACATGCCAGAGGCATACGAATAAGGATGATTTGCATCAGGTCTCGCATATAAAACATACCAACAACTATTATTTCAGTGTAAAACAGCCAATCACAGATAGAATAGTTCGTATCGCTACATACCAGTGACATACGAAAGTAAGTGAAGCTTCGTATGAAAAACATACCAGATCGCTGTAGACATGCCAGAATCTCGTATCAGATGTTAGTTTCAAACTGTATGTGATTTTGGTATATGTTTGTATGTAATTTTCGTATCCAGTGATTTACAGTGTGGGTGAATACAGTCGATAGTAATGCTGTTTTTAAATATTTTTTAGATTTTCATGAACAATATCCCTTAAGGATGTCATCAATTGATTTTTCAAAGATGATCGCTTGAATTGTTATTTGCTGCCAATCTCAAGGTAAAAGAGGCCCGATCTCTAATACTCGTTGAAGCCAACACTTTAATAAAAGCCCACCAAAATAATTGCAAAATGAATACGGGCCCGGGCTGCCTTTAGAGAGAATGTGGTAGCTCCTTAGAAACACAAAGTAATGTCTTGCTGAAATAACGAAAATGATCTTCATAGCATTATGTTTAAAGAATCAGATATCTATGCTATTAAAAATCGTGATCGACGATATCATTCTATTGAAGCTTTTGATCAGCGTCGCAATCGTTTAAAAAATATCTATATGACATGTGACTTTCGAGTGCTAATGCAGCACCTGGCACCAGACCTGGAACCGGTCTGAAAAATCGGAGACCGGTCCGGACGGGACCTGCTCAGATCGGAAATTAACTTTTTCTTGTTCTATGCTTCTGATGAGTATTCGGTGTACTTTTTAAATTGATTGTGGGTTATTGAATATTGATTTATTATTATTCACTATATATTTTTATATAATCATTATAATATAATTTATTATATTTACTGATTTATAAGGTTTTTGATTATCGCTCATTCAAACTTATAAATCGTTCGAAATTTGATTTAAGTGAGTTTAATACGATCGAAGTTTTTAATCTAATGTGCCAATTCGACTAACATTTACTCACTTTGCTAGATATATTTAAACCACATCCTTTTTGCTGAGGAAGATATAGGCCTATAATCTCTCGTAGGAAAACAATCATTGTTGAATTTCTTCCTTCTCTCTTTCTTCATAATTTCTAGTACTAAATTATTTAGGCACATAATGATTGTTATTATGTGCACATTATTGATGTCGGTATGCATGACATGTATCGGTATGGATAAATTCGGATTTACTTAGTTTGAACAGAAGCAGTTTTCCTGCCCGACCAAACGAATAAGTCAAGAAGAAAACAAAGAACCATGTAAGATACTTCATTATATAATTGTGCTATAGAACAAAGGGTCTGAAATTTTACACCGGAAAATAAATTTACAGACCGGACCGGTGGACCTGTCCCAGGTCTGCCTGGCACAACATGGATGTAGCGACGAACCCATTTTTTAAAAAATTCACAAAAGGCGACAAAACTGATCAAATGTCAGATAGTGTTACTGCAACGGCGGCATGCCATTGAAGTCTAGCCCAATCACAATTGAGGACTCTGACAATGGATCTACCTGCAGTTCTGGACATAATTGCCCATTTTTAGATAACTTGTCAGTGACTTTCTGAATTGTTTTGACAATTGCGATTGTTCTGCGAATTGTTTTGACAGTTGAACGAGTTATACATTACACTCGTATGCCAATTGTTTCACTGAATAGTAGCCACCTTCGTACAGCAGCTGCGGCTGCTATTCGATGCTGCGAATCTTGATAATTACATAATGCTGCACTTACTGCTTGAGCTCTAGATGATTAGCGTTATCTATGCTACATCTTAAGTATACCTCCATGTACGCACCTATAGACATTAGGACATGATTGAAACTGAATTGCAGTCAAAATGTATTATTTTTTTGATGCTGCAAAATACTGTAAAACAGAACCTTCTCGCGGCAGCATATTTTCGTGACTGTCGACTCTTGGACTAGTTAGCGACAACTTATTTTCGAAATTTCATGGTCGTGCATTATTAGCAATATCCATGGCAAGAAATTTTCGCGTCCAAAAAATTTTCACAAGACACTCTCTCTCGCGAAATTCACGAAAATTTGTTATTTTACTGTAAATTGCTAAGTTTGATCACAACTTAAAGGGTTTTAAAGAAACCCATATTATTATGATGTTTTAAAATGAAAAAACAGGATGCTTTTTTTGAAGGTCGTCATTTCATTACGTTTTTTAAGATGTCCAACCCATTGAATGAGTTGTCAGCCTCATGGGTAGTTTTAAATGATGTAATATGAGAACCCTGAGCTGAACCCCGAAACGCAGCGTCAAAAGAAGACAAATAAAATGTACTGATGAAATATATACTAATGAACTGTATGAATCGAAATTTTACACATCTGTTGCTTCTTTGATTGTCTGATAAGTTGAAATTTCGCAAACTTAAATCAGTCTTGGTAGTTGAATTCCGCACATTTTTCATGCAACGCCAACGTGTGACGTAGCGGAGAGTGATGAAGTTTCGCATTTTTAGCAAAATGCAAAAGAGGCAATCAAAGAGACAATTGACGTGTAAAATTTCGCTCCTTGCAAAATATGATGTCTATAATTTGTTTTAATTGTCTTTTTTTGCCCTGAAGTGCATCGATATTATGTTAATATCATTATAGCCTGCACATCTAACTTTTCACCCAAAATCTGAAATTGATTCGATGGATAAATACAGTGGAACCTCCTTTTGCGGACATTCTATACAGCGGACACCTCCGTATTACGGACAGTTAAGCTCACTCCCGAATAATGTTCGTATCATCACGGATAACTCCATATTGCGGACACCTCTAAAATGCGGACACTAAAGCGCATTCCCGACGGTGTCCGTAACATGGAGATTCTACTGTACATAGATTCGAGTAGGAAGAGATTTTTGGATATTACAGTTCGTATCGAAACCGAGCGATGCAGCCGTGACCACCCAAAAGCTGTTTTTGACTGTCGATTCAACCCGACGTTTTCCACGAATGGTCTAAATAGACCTAATAATTCATACACGGCTAGTATGCGTATGTGCTGGAAGGTTATGATGCAATTATTGCTACCTCTACACCGCAAACTTCAAGCTACAGAAACAACACGTGTTTTTTGGCATCGACACAAAACATTGCAAGTATTAATAACTTCGTCTTCATTCGAAATGAAAAATATGTAGGCCTACATGTTCATGTATATTTTGTTTTTCACGTACATTACACCCCTGTCGTAGCGTGTTGCATGCAGTAGCTGGGTGCTCTGTGTACGCTATGTACAGAATATTAGCCCTATGATAGAGATTTTTCTTCCGGGGCAACATCTAAAGTAATATGTTTCCGCATCCCCAAACTTCCTATGATACTGATGGTACCCATACACTGTATGTGTGCGAGTTAATTTTTTAAAAAATATCGACGAAATTAGTGGCAGTAAATTTAATTCTAAAGTAGGCTATCAGAACTATAATTTTAACAGACAGGACTTCCTGTCTTGGCACATTTTCAAAGCTAAAATTCCTTTTACCTTTGAAGTCTTGACCCACATCTGTATTATTGCACATTCAAACAGATATCTGATCATGAGACCAATGAAACTTCCGGCTTCAAGTTAGGCAACTTTAAACTCGCTTCTAAAGAAAATGATCTAATATTTGAAGAGGTTGTCACTCTCTATTGAACAGAGACCAAATGAGGCAATAAATACAAAGATGCTGCGTTTATATACGTCATTTTGACCTCTGTCAGATTTCTGGTCAGTAGTATGAAATCTTGAACATGAGAAAGAATTATTCGCTATCACTTTGTTCATTTTAATGGAAATGAGAAACCTATGGCAATCTCATAAGGATGGGATGAAAATGTAGCAATCTGCTCGGGACCCATTCCCAGATGGGATGGTCATAGGTGATATTTTCGAAGCAGTACTCGATTTCTGTGTAGCCGATTTTATTGGCAAAGATGACAGTCTGTTAATAAGGGAATTCGATCTTCCACCAGCTACCGTTCATTCTTTTGTTGCATTGTCATCCGCCCAAATCACTAAGACCGAAAGATAACAATATAGAGAAAAAGTAGAAGCAGGCTAGTAGGCCTACATGTAAAAGTTAGTGTAGCAATTATGTCTTTGCATCACAGCCTTCGGTAATTTGGTACCCCTATTAGGTGCTACTAGGCAGTATTAGGTACTAATATTTGCTAAAGCGTACTATTAGTTAGGTGCGCCTACCTACCTATTTGGTCACCCTAGCTTGTCGATCACATAATGAACAATTTTGGTTAATCAGTATAACTGATTTAGTTTCAAGCAATTGAACTGTAAAGCCAAGCTGGTGACTTTCAAGCCTCTGATGAAAATATTAAATCGTCGGGGAAATTCTCAAAAATTTTTGCAAGTTACACTGAATTATTGAATAATGATTGATGACCCTAATTGAATTTTGCGAAAATAATAAGACAAAAATCTATTACACTGAGGCAATTCGAAGAGAAGGCTTTGAATAATACTAATCGCTTTACTGGATGAGAATTTCGTCGAGGACAAGCCAATCTATTTTCATTGGGAATCAGAGAAAATTCCGTTCCATTAGCAAGTCTGAGTATTATGTAAGTCAAACTGACAGTTTGCATTGAGATTTTTTCTAGATGCAAATTATGGACAAGAGTAGATGAAGCGGCAAAAATGATTCGGTCGGAGAGCTTGAACTATTTGATTTCAATATTAAGAACTTACATCACTTTATTGTTCCCAGCACATAGTTGAAATCTCTACAGTTGATAGTTCCTTTCATGTTCGTTGCAATGGATTGGTTTGATGAGAAGACATTTGGTAAATAGAGGTCAGGAAATATTTCGAAGAGATGCGGAAATTTCTCATCATTACTGTTTCTCACTTTGATATACTAATACAGGGAATCATCTAGAATTATTAAAATGAAATCAAAGAAAATGAAATAATGTTTTTTCAATTTACGTGAATAATTGTTGATCATCGCTATGTAATTACACATAAATGTAATCAATTAACATTGAAAAAGTGCCTTTTCTCCTCTTGCTAAACACTCAGATTAGGAATATAGCATAGAACAGAGTAGAATAGAACAAGGATTATACTTCTAAAATAAATGTCACAACTTCACTACAAATTGTGAAGTACATAGAGAGAAAAATAAACAATGGACCAAGCCATGCTGCAGACCAAAATGGAATAACATGCAACAGCACTGCAGATAACATAAAGAGAAGCTGCATAATTATATGCAATGTAGATCGTAGTACTCCCTATTCCTATATCGAGCTTTAAATTGATAAGTAATACATTAACAACCATGCGCAAAAACTGGCAATATAACTTAAGAGATTTATTTAGGCCCATTACTGCTTTAACATAAACATAACATAACATAAAACTCGCGATTAACAAGTTTTAGTTTTAGCTAACACTTATCAAGTAATCGCAATGCATTGTAATAATTTAATTAACCAAAGTAGTAGGCCTATATGTGCATGAATTCAAGGCTAGGCAAAAAACTTGTGTTGGGTGTTCCCAATACAAGGGCAATTTCACGTAAGCATCAACCTCGGTGAAAAAATATTTTTTGTTGAATACAAACAATTTGACGCTTGATTTATCTGAAGAATACTTGAAATCATCAAGAATCAATAACCATATTACTTATTCTACGACTTATAAAAAATTTCAGTCAATTTTCGGCAGACATCTGAAAATGTTTCGAAATTGTGATAATTTAACTGTTTTTTAATCGAACGCAGTGCGAGGATGGTTCGTGGCCATTCGCATGCACGAAGTATTTTTCAAGACAGATTGACCTGGGCTACTTGACTGTGGACTCGCTCACTGGGATATCTACGTGCTTCAGTGAAAAAAATTGATTGAAAGTTGAGCCTCTAAAACGAGCGTCCGTTGCGCCTTAAATACGTTTTATTTATCTACAGCCTAAACAAAGAGTGATAGAAAACTCATATCTCAGATTATAAGCTAGATATCCCATATATATAAGGTCATCATAATTAATTAGCGAATGAAGTACTTCCTTAGTCACTATTTCAGATCAAAAATGCGAGCGTCCGTTACGCGACGGGTGCCCATTTTCGAAAGTGTTCACTGCCCTTTCTTTTTGGGTATGATCTGTCCCCACATTGTACATCTGATAAAAGCTTGGTGCTTTGTGTCACACAGAGCAGTCAGTCAAGTTGTAGACAACCTGAGAACAAATATTTTTCTCACAGATGACGAAGGAGAATGGCGACTTGCTGTCGGCAGGGTTGGGCCAAATCGTGGCTCAAAGCCCAAAACCCAAGCCCAAGTTTCAATAAATGAGCAGAATTATGTAAACAAAGTACATTCTTTATACTTTATGCTGACATAAAGATTCTTCTATAGGCCAAAATTCTTGGTAGTAGTGTCGTATTAGTGGGAAACTGTTTCTTTATTGCAACGACTGTAATTAAAAGTACATGTATTATATTGTAAAGATTTCCTTTAATTAGGCCTATAGGCCTACTGACTAATTGAAGATTTTTGACTTAATGATGATTGAATCACACATTGGTTATGTCAAAGTAATTGCTATCATTTCATCATTCAGAAATATAAAGACCTAGTGAATGCGTAGTCAGTGCATGGTTGAAACATATTTAGAATACGAAATTGATGCGAAATTGACATTAATTCATTCTAGATAAATGTCGGCTGTCGCAGAAATTTTAGGGGTGCGAAGATGGCTGTAAAGATATACAATATATGAAATATATTGAATAAAAATTCAATATGCACAAATGCAACAAGATACATGTAAGCATGCTGCAAACAGCACAAATGAAATAAATTATAACCATGATTATGAAGCAAATCTGGACTTGTGCACCTGTGCATTGGGTGGAATTTTGACAGCAAAATCAGAACTTCATGCTTTTATTATGTACATGTAGTTCTACTAAGATGCAAATCAAAATATAATTTTTTGACTTGATTTGCATATAAGCTTGTGATGCAGCATATTGGCTTGTATATGCAGCATGGATAGAAAACCCGAGTTTTGCATCGATTACCCAAGGTCGACCCAAACTCAAGGTTCAGCCTTGATGAATTTATCTCAAAGTACGTAAGTACGCATCTAAGTAAGCTTCTTTTCAAGATTGTTATGCAAGCAGCCTCAATATATATATATATATATATATATATATATATATATATATATATATATATATATGCATACTAATATATACCTTACACATTGCACCCGACAAGCCTAACTAAGAATTTATTTAGTTTGTTTTTATGACCACCGTACTCGAGTAGAAAAGGAGAATATCTGTAGTATGAAAATAATGAAACTGTATTCAAGGAACAAAACCGTTTAAACTGTATTCAAGGAACAGAACCAATTTAATTGCGCGATATTCCGAAGATAAATTTTCTATTCTTTTGGTTAACAGAGCAGTCTATAAAATTATCAAGTATCTCTTTAAGATAAAAAGACATATTGATGAAAAACTGCTAAATTAATTTGTGATGCATTTGGCAAGGTCACATAATTATCAGTGATTAACATAATCTATATCTAGCTAATATAAATCACCCAAAATGTTAAGAAATTCCCACCTAAAAATTAATTAATTTTTATATCGTTCCGAAATCGGGAATATTATCCAAGATGTCGGAATCATGGGTTCGGCAAGCTAGTGTAGGCCCTAGTCCCGATCTATGCACGAAAAGCATTTCATTCGATGCATTGAATTACTTGACAAGAATCTGCATTCTGATTACATCACTACAAAATCTGTATTTTCATTACATCCAAGAATTAACAGTGGTACAGTAAAAGCAAATTATTATTACATGTGAGTACGAACTCAATTCTGATATAGAAAATACAATCGAGAAATGAGAGGGGGACAAAACATAAATCATAAAGCAACATTTGCTGAGCCATGATCAATTTAAGCAAGCTTCTAAGGATGCAACCTGATTTGAATTTCAGTAGAAGCTCTAATGAGTGGTGTACTTCGCATTTGCGGCAGATCTAAAGATGTTCGCTTATAGATAATACGTTATTAATCCGATCACTATCATCCGCTTACTCTAATTAAGTATTTACAAAATCGCTGAATATGTTCCAAGAAATAATCCGATCACTATCATCCGCTTACTCTAATTAAGTATTTACAAAATCGCTGAATATGTTCCAAGAAATTTAAGTGAAGCCGTTTGACCTACGGTTTGAGAAGTATCTAGACATGAAAATAAAATGCGTCTAGTGAATAAATAGTCTGCGGCTTCTTTGATCAATGCAAAGGAATTGGCAATAAGATTTGTCGGATTGCTTTGTATCTTTTATGCTCAATCGGCTGAGATGAGAAATACGCAATTGAAGGAAAATTAAACGATTGAGATTCGATCAATTGACTATCTTACATTCTCTCAAATGAATTGGTATTTGAATGGATAATGAATAGTGATCTATAAAAAGTGAAATTAAATGTAAACATCTGTTTTAATTTTCATAAAAGTTGGATCCAATTCTCAACAGCGGGATGCTTTCGTTCTTCTGGGATAAGTGATACCATCAGCTGTCATTTTTTAAATGCATTTTCCGTAAATTCATAATTCTGACTGATGTGACTGTCGATGTTTTTATTGTCATGTTCTTTGAATAAAATGGTGGATTCAGCTGGGCAGAAGGAACAAGAAGCATGCACCGCGATGAACAATGAATTCATTTATAAGGAGTGCCGTGAGTTTTATTTTCAATGTGTTTGCCAATTCTATTACCCAGTAAAATCAATTTTATCTACTCAAAGCAATCGATATCGCATTAAGGGTAATTAAGAAGTTAACCCTTTGAAGAACATCGTGACGTTTTGGTAACGCTGAAATATATGCTTATTACTCTATACAGAGCGTATTACAACTTTAAATATGGGGATGAATGAAATTCTGATATTTTGTTTATGCTAATCAATTATTTTTCTTTACATCAACCGACTTGAGTTAACTGAATTCAAATAAAAGTTTCGTCAAAAAACGTGCTGATCAGTTCGGTGAGTATTTACATAAATTTCTACTTGGATTTGAATTGTATTCTCTAAATTATGCATTGGTATGGAAGACTAAATATACTATCGACAATAATTTACAAATACCGTATCGTATCTAAACAAAAAAAAAAAGACAGATTATATATATATGTTTTATGTTTTGGTAACGTGGTCCATTGAAAGCACAAAGCACACAAAAAAAAAAAAAAAAAATGCGCAGGACTAATTGATATTGATAACTCTATCCGTTAAATGGCAATAGTAAAATCAAATGTTAGTTGTTTGTTAGTATATAATATTATACTATACCGTTCAAGCAGGTTGTATATGAAGGATCATATGTATTTATATCTTTATTTATATTATTTTAAATTTATTCTCATAACATAACTTATACTAATCAGTACATTAACATATAACAATTATAGAGATAATAAAAATGTAATTCATATTATTTGAGCAACAGTAATCAAAGTTTTATATTATCACAAAAATAAGTAAACCTAATAATAAATTGGCGTAATATATACGATCACGCAGTGGGATTCTATGCAGATTCGAATGCAGGCCTTCAGCACGATAGTCAGGCAGCTATACCACTAGGCTACTGACGCTTCCCTACAATTGCTTGCATTGACAGAGAATATCATAATCGTGTGAAATGCTACGTACCAACCTAACAGCTCAGTCGTATCTCGATAGAATTCTTACTTTCCTTTCCTTTTTCAGATGTTATCTGCGAGAGTTCACGTGCGGCGTGCTAAGCAGGCAGCCATAAATAACATATTTTCAACCACTGGAGATGGAGACAATCGTGTTGAGGCTGTATTGATTCCAGATGGAAACTTGAGCGAAGTTGATGAGGCTGATGATGGTGAGCCTGATGAGAGACCAGATGTTTTAATTGCAGAGGAAGAACAACCCGCTACAATCGCAGAGGATGACGCTGACGTGCCCAACCCTGAATATGTGTTCCGCTGGAGAAGGCGCGGGCAACCGCTGACAGTTAACTTCCGTGATTTCGAAGTAGACGAAGAAGTTGGGGACTTGACACCATACCAAATGTTCAAGGAAGTCTTTACTGACGAGCTCCTCCAACTAATTACGGATGAATCAAACAGGTACTCAGTAGAACAAAACAGAGAATCAATAAATGCTTCATTTGGAGAATACGAAGCATTTTTCGGTATTCTATTGTTTTCCACAATTATGGATGCGTGCGAATTTCGTATGTACTGGAGAGCGGACCTACGGTGGTCAGCCGTTGCAGACGCAATGCCGTTGAAACGTTTTGAATCGTTAAAGCGTTTCTTTCACCTCTCAGATAATGCTAAGGCAAAGCCGCACGATGACCCTGGATACGATCCTCTACACAAAATTCGGCCGTTACTTGATCACATCCTCAGTTGGTGTAAAACTATTGAACCGACACAACATCAATCTATTGACGAGATGATGGTTCCATTTAAAGGCCGCATCAAAATTAGGCAATATATGCCCAAAAAGCCGTCGAAGTGGGGCTTTAAAATATTCGCACGGTGCTCTGACAGTGGAATAGTGCATGATTTTAGCGTGTATTGTGGGTCCAAAACTCAGCTAGGAAAATTCAAGAATTATCCTGATGTTGGATTTGGAGGTCGGGTTGTATTGCACCTTTGCGATTCTCTACCTGACAATAAAGACTTTAAAGTTTTCTTCAACAATTACTTCTCTTCTCCTGAGTTAGTCTTGATATTGAAAAGTACTCATGGTATTCATTCTGTTTGGAACGATACACTAACCAGGATGAAAGGTTGCCCTCTGAAAACCGAAAAGGAATAACTTTTTGAAGAAGAAGGTTCCTCTCACATGATGGTAATGTAATAGTAGCATGATTTGGTGCGATGGTATGATAATCGCGCGGTCAGCTTTGTTTCATCATCATCAACGCTGTAGTCAAGCATCATCAAGTGAAAAAAGGTTTCAATTGATAAAAAAAGAAATGAAATAATCTGCCCGTCCCTTCGTCGTCAGTATAATGGGGGGCGTGGGGGGCGTCGACCCTGTATGGACATGCTTTTATCATTGTATCGCGTCGATAGAAAGTCACGAAGATGGTATATATATTGCACTTTTTTTTTTTTTGATTCTTGGTAAATACCTCTGGCTGCTTCCTTCTCGACGCAGTCTATATGAGATAGAAGTAAGTCTGTTTAAGTAAGTTCTGTTTTTTGCGGGAGTTTCAAATGTTTTCTGGTTGGAAACATGTGTTTATGCCAAAAAAATTTGCGGGTCTTGTACTACTGATGTCAGGTATGATGGACTTTGCCATTTTCCTCAACATCAGGGAAGACGATTACGATGCAAGAAGGGAGGGTTGTGTGCACCAAGCAAGCGTTGTGTATAGTGAGATCTTGACATTAAGCTTAATAATCGCTCAACTGTTTTAACATGTGTACCATACACCTACATCCATCCACTTTCCTCAATCATGATTTTTCATTTTTAATAAATTCATTTGCCTTTTACTAATTTATTAGACTTTCTTGTAAAGCCTCTTTGTTTTTAATTATCAAACAAATGACATTAGCGTACGTGTGTTCTCTGGTAACGAGATATATTTCTATTTTTACGGGTCAGAATGTGTATTTTTAGTTAGCTTTATGCTTATGCTATGCCTATATATATATTTTTTTTTTTGATTTTTTATATTTCTTTGCTCAACTAGTAAACGGGATGTACTTTTTTAGCATGCTTTATTGCTATAGCCTATATGGCTTTTTCAAGCTTAAAGGGGCCTGCACGAATGGAAAATTTTGTGTTTTTAAAAGAGATAACTACCAACCCATCATCAACAAGTCGTTTTCAATTCATCAAAGGCATATTGCAGGGCGAATTATGTCAAGCTATCTGGAGAGCTCAATACAAAGCATTCCTATGTTTTTTCTTATTTTTTTTTTTCAGATTACGATATTCAACCTTTAAACCTTTTGACATTTGGTTTTTTTTTTGGTTTTTTTACTTACAGGCTTTTTGACAATTTTTTTTTAAAAAAATTTAAAAAAAAATATTTCTTAGGGTCTATTTTAAAAACCTTTAAATGTAATATGGATAGTTTTTTTATTATCACGTGAATTTTATTTTCAAAATGCGTCCTTCAAAGGGTTAATGACTGTAGCAGTGTCCTGCGGTGGCATTGTAACTATGGGACAGGGGCTCAATTAATAGATTGTTCAAGTCAAATAATTGCATTTAATTGATTGCCAACCCAGAAGAATTGCAATTGGTTGTTGCCATCAGGTACATAATATACATTTCAATTGATTTATTCTTTGTAAAAATAACGAATGAATGGAATGATTGATTACAATATAACATAGCACATAATATTATAAATACAGCATGATATCATAACAACATAGTATAACATGGTATATTATTATATTATATAGATGCACTATGACATAATATACTGTATTATAATATAATGATAGTGTAATTTGACATAATATGATATTAGATAATATAATATAATGTTAAATACTACAATATTGGATAATATAACACAATATCAAAAGATGGAAAATCATGCAATATAACATAATAGTAAATAACATGCTATAATACGATAATAATCTAATATACATTAAATAACATTAAATAATATAATATATCATCAAATAATACAACAGAATGTATTATAATATAATGCACGAATTATGGCGAATTATGTCATGTGTACATGTTGTCACATTTCGACGTAATTATAGATAAGAATATTGATGCTCCGCTCCAATGACACAATTTTCCTAAAACTTTCAGCACGATGAATTTGGTGGATGCTTTTTCCAGTGGTGGGATCGGTTTTTATGAAGTCGCTCATCTAGTTATGAAATGGCAATTCATATATTGAATTTTAGGCTATTTTGGACGAATTTGGTGCTCTTGTTAGAAACCCACGTAAAGATTGGCAAGCAGAAAGCCTTTCAAAAACATGCACAGCATCATACTTTGAATCTAGAAGATAGCATTTTCTTTTTTCAAGTAATAAGTAAGAGACATGTTAATTTGACTTAACGTGATAGAATTTTTCCAGCTTTTTTCATTAGTTTTTGAATCACAGTCATGTTGTGCACAGTGTTTTCCAAGGATTTTTTTGAATTTCAAATTCAGATTTGAATCAAGGCATCTTAAAAGCACACACTACCTCAGGCCATGTCTTCCCAACTCAGCCGCTTCACTTATCTCTGCAAACTCACACTGCATGTTAATGCCGAGTAAACAAAACTTCATTTGTCCATGTCCCATTTACTTATAGAGACGCACAAATAACTCCATCGACAACATATACTCACTGCTAGAGGCCTACGCTTGTGACACGATCACGACATGAACACGATCACGCTTCGTTAGACCATAAGACTCTGGTGCACGTGTAGAGATTTGCAAGTTGAATCCTTGGAAACCAAACCATGCCAGCGTAAATGCAAATTTGAAATGCCTGTGATATTGCTTATTATCTCTTTATCTATCTCATGAACTTTTCAGACACGATATCAAAGAGCGGAGGATTGTCAGCTAATAGAAGAAGTGGTGCTGGTGAAAGGCTCATTCTCATGACGCAGGCAGGAAACAGACATGGCGGACATTGCACACCGATTGTCCGTCTTCGGTTTGCCTCTGTGAATGATCCTTGCAGCATGCCATGCGCCATGAAATCTCTATGTGCGATTCTCATGTAAAACATGAGTAATTGAGTATGTTTCATCATAGAGCTACTCTGGAAATGAAATTATTAAATACTGAGTTGCATCCTCAGTTAAAAAATGAAAACAGACCTGAATAGCTGCTATTTCATCCAACATCAGGAATTATCAGCAGGCCTAGTTTACATCTCTCAACATCGACGCAACTCCCTATTTAAAGTCTCAGCCATGCCCGGGTGAATTTGAGATTTGCAATTAGCAAGTTAGTGAATTTTCTACGGGCCTTCATTAAGTATATCTTTGAACATAGAGTTACTCTGTCCATATTCCACATGTTTCACTTTTAAGAGGAGACGATTGCGACAGTCACGGCATCCTTTGCCTTGCATGATGTGAAGATCCTTTCGTCCTTTCTCCTAAAACTTTTCTAATTCAAAAGTCCAACATGCGCCATGACTTTTGTGTGTTCACTCTGCATCCGAGAGCACTGGGTCTACTGATCTAACGAACCTACGCAAGAGGTGAAAATAGACGCACAATGATTCTTTGCTAAACCCTCAGTCAAACAGACAATTTAGCCTATTGCCTCAGCCACACTGAAAGCAAAGCAAACACTAGCGTCCCGAGCGTCTCGAGCAAACGTATCTCCGCAAGCTATCAATCGCTCTGGTTTGCTTTGCTCGCAGTGTGGCAGTCTACAACTGCTGCAATGATGACTTAACATTTGCTGCAAAACGCTTTGCTCGGAAGCGCTTGGAAAAGCTCGCAGTGTGGCTGAGGCCTAACTCGTCACATCGGGTAGGAAGGGGTGGAGAGATTAACGGTCCTTCCTTATCTGCGGAACCAACAGACCAATTTCAATAAACCATATCAAACACAAAGTGTCATCAAGACAGATTCGAAAAATCTTAGTTTCAGATTAAAGATTAGAGTAGATCAGATCAAACCTGGTGTCAAGGATGTTCAAGGAAAATTCAATTTATGGAATGTCTGGAATGTCTTCAAGTCAGCTCTATCATGTCCATGCCCTTTTGTATAAGAGGCTAATCCCATTCAGAGCTACCAAGCCTTCTAATGTCGGAAAACGCAGCACTTTGACCAGCTTTACCACATTTTACTACATTCCAACATAAAGCATTCAATAGAGGCATAACAATAACACTTGTGATAGGTAATTATTTAAAAACATTCCATAATGAAATAATGGCTCCAAATTTAGTCGGAGAAAAAATAGAAAATCTCATTTTTATCGAAAACTTAATAATCTGCTTCCCATTGGATTCGCATCGTTTTCTTTCCTTCTGTCTGACAATAAGTGGAACCCGATAGAACTGTGAAGAAGCGGAGATTTGCAGTAGCCAGTGTTACTCTTTGAGAGTCATATTGCCGGCCTTGTTCACTGCAAAAGCTCATTCTGACTGCCTGGTCTATATCAGCGCTGCCCTATGCTCCATAATATGAGTGGAATTTTACGTCCAAATTGCTTGTTAACTTCATATTTAACTGCAGAAAGTCTTAAAATAAAGCAAGTATGGCGTGTTGAGACAGATGCATGTTTCAATCAGTAATTAAGAAAAAAGACCTATCTGCAGTAAATCTTCTATTGAATTTTCACGACGTGTCGCAGATCCTGCTGCGTCGTCAGGCAAAAGTTGCAAGTAACTATTGCCTGACGACGCAGCAGGACCTGCGATACGTCGTGAAAATTCAATAGACGATTTACGGCAGATAGGTATTTTTTCTTAATTACTGGCAGAAAGTTTTGTCCACTATCACATGCCTTTATCTCATGTTTCTTTGCAATTTTATAGGTTTCCATCTTAACTAGATCACTTTGCTTCATGGATATTCTGCTAAATTTTTGATATTGTTTCGTAAATTCATCATTTTCATCTGCCAGTGCAAACTATGCATTTTCCAATGAAGGGTTATTTACCATCATGTTTCCAGCGATCAGGCTCTGTTAACCATTAATCTCAAATCATCATATACTATACATCATGTGGATGAACTAGCAATATCACATATGATCTGGTTGTCTGTCTGACACAATAGTCAAGTGTTTGGCCAAGAGGTCCGGTCCCGAAACTGATTGGCATCCGGATTAAGGATATCACAGCAGCGCTCATTTAAAGTTTATAACTATGTCAGAACCGTCCAAGACATAGAGTAAGTAAATAGTGGGTAGAGTGTCGACTCAAAAAGTATTTGTATACAGCAAAAAGTTTCATATGAAAAGATTCAGTTTCTATGGAGATTACGTTCCTGCGGTCCAAAAAATTACTTGAGCAGTTTTTAAAAAGCTAATTTTTTGCAAATTTATATACTACGACATGAAGCCACGGTATAAGCAGTATGAAGAAAGTTGGATATCAAAATGAATAAATAATTGCTAATAAGCATCTTAATAGAGCAAAAAATTAAGCTGATTATCAAGGGAATTTCATAAGCCGTATTATGACGGAAGTCTTCATGAAAAAGTAGAGATTTTACTGTGGTTTCTTGGCTGGAAATTTTAGGTTTTCAATTCAATTGTCATCGGCACGAGTTTATGATTCACTACATTGATGCTTCATTTCTTGAATCTGAATAGTGATGTGGGTCCATTTACATCCTTTAAAGTTAATTGAAATCATTGTATTTGATTACATTATCTTGCTCCATCAGTGACAGGTTGCTTGTGATATGATCACGCTTAAGAAGATACTCTTGAGGTTGAGCATGAAAGTAGTAGCAACCCATCGAATTGCTAATTTAACAAACATTTTCTCTCCAAGTCTGATATAACGGAGGATTTGTAAGAAACTATTATTCCTTAAGCATTCACTATCATGATCAGTCAATTCTGTGTTAATTACTTCAAACTGCAAAAAATTTGCATATCTCACATTTGGTTAAAATTTTCAACTGTGTTCACCTGGAGTTCATCTAATAAAATCGAAACTGTGTACACATTGGGGATTTGATAAATGCTGAGTTGCTACTCTACCTAATATACTTACTCTATGGTCCAAGACCTTTTGGGAGAAGCATTGACAACGTTACATTTCTAGGCGTGTTTTTTTAATAAGCAGCAAAATATCAAATTGAAGAATTTGTGTTTTTATGCTATAGGGAAAAGGAATCGGTTTTGCATGTATCAAAGATGAATGAAGAAATAGAACGACTGATCTAGCTGAGCGTGAGAAGGAAGTTACAATTGCCAAAAGACACTCTGCTCTCGTGTATAAAGAAATAGAACGGTTAAGAATATCCAACTAAAAAAATGAAAATAGCAGCCTGAGAACATTTATCAAACATAATCTACTTCTGCCTTTCTGCTTTTCAGTTAAACATGCAGATATCGAATAATGTCAGAGAAGTTAATAATGACTTGAAGTATCTTAGAGAGGGCTAAGGGCAAGAATCAAATTACCATACAGTGAATGATACTCAGAGTTCCTTTGCGGTAGGGCAGGAGTGTCGATTATATTTTCCTTGACTGCTGCTCGGACTTTGCCTGACTAATGGGGGAATCCTAACGCACAATGTTTCGCATAATTGGATTCTAACGCAAATCTTTGGGGAAGACCGGTGACAGCAAGAATGAAATATAGACCTACATCAATCTTGCAGATGAACTGCAGTAGTAGCAGCAGGCCTAAGATTGCTTTCATTTCTTCACCAATTTTTCAAATTTGAAAGGGTTCACTTCACATAAAGCATTCACCTATTTTAGCAATCAAATGAATCAGAAAGCTCGAGCATCTAACGATGGGTTTTTCACGTTAGATCAGAGTGAACGAACTTATCAAGGACGAGTTCAAGGAAACCTTGAAGCCGAGTCGAATCCTTGAAGCCTAAATAGTTTAACAAGAGGAAACCAAATCATGTCCGAAGACTGCAGGATTAGAAGCAAAGAAAACATGATGCTTTTGTTTATTTGTGCTTTTTTTGCTTTTATTGTTTTCTTAAGTGCCACAATCTTGTGACGATTTTATAAAATGTCCAACATATTGTATGATTTGTCGAGGTCATGGGTGGCTTTAATAGACATTGTGAAGGAACCATGAGCTGCAATGCTGTTGCACAGAAGCTAAATATGCCACATCAACGAGCTTTGTTTTCATAGGATTTAGCATCTTTTCGGTCTATCTGCACGTATCGCATTTATTATTGTTTGATTCCCTTTTGTTATCATGCTGACGTTTCTTTCAGAGCTTTTTCGAATGTTGAGTTACAACCCTCGCCCGCAACTGCCCCTAAACAAACGTCAAGCAGTCTTTTTCGTACCTCTATTGTATTACCTATCCGACGCTATTACATTGCACTGAAGTGCAGTAGGATGTCCATATCGATCACAGCAGAATTCAGGGTGGGTAGTGATTTAAATAAATTGTTTAAAACACGCTGAAAAAAACATGATAAAACATACTTTTTAAGAAGTTATTCTTAATGCAGTTTTACCAATTATTCGTCAGTGGTTTTTTGCTCAGATTCCTCTCTAAGCGTTTCAAGTATGTTTAATTCCTCCCTCTAAACTAGTAGTTCCCTATTCAAGTTTAAAACAGAAGCCAAAGATAGTAAGAACACATATTTTCAAATGCAGACTGTTCAGGTAACTGATAAGGATGTGAATTTCAATCTCAAATCGACGCGCACACTGATGTTGAGTCGATTGCTCTTCTTGGTTACCAAATCTGATACCGGCTTCAACTGAAAACCTATTTCAATGAGCAACCTATTTGCTGCACGTGCATTATGACTGCCGTCGCAATTCTTTGCTTAGGGGGAAATCAACAGATCTTGCTCATTCGAAATACTTCATCGAACCTCATTCCTCCCAAATCCTCCTTCTAACGTCAGTCCAGCCCTGGCATGTAGAATTCCTCCCCATGGAGCCACATGGCAACCGGTTAAAAATCACGCAAGAATACAGCAAAATATCAAACAACCATATGCCAGTTCGCTACCATCAACCGTGAAGTGCAAGACACCGAGGGTCTCGTGAAGTGAATTTTTCAATGAAAATGATTTTTGACTACAATTCTACAATTCTACAACAGTTCCTTTTAGGCTACATAAAAATGGATTACCTATCTACCAGTAGTGGTAGTGGTCAACTATATCATGCAATCATTTGAAAGATCATGGACAAGACAGATTGCATGTTTTGAATCCTGTTTCAATTTTCCTAGGAAAGACAAAGGGATGATGGAACTATGGGAGTTGGCAGGTAAGTGAAATACTGTGCACGAAAGACGACGCTTATAAGCATGTGATAGAAAAACAAACGAAACTTGTTAGGAATTCTATCGCCGGTGCTGAGTCTGCTGACTCTGCACCACTTGCCCAATGCGTTGTGAAAACATCTCCTTCGACTTCTCGAAGGCAACCTTCATCCCAAACTTGGTAGAGGAAGCCGGTGAGAATAGGGCTTGAGACGGAATCATCTGGTATTGCCAAAGTGTTATTCTGCACTCATGTAGCACAGCAGCTCTATAACGTCAATTTAGTACAATGGGATTGACGTATGAAATATTGCGGAGGGAGCTCGGAGTAGAGGCGGGAAAATGCGTTTTCTCTGCAAACAGCTGAACAGATGAAATACAAAATATTACTTTTCAACAATGATGATGGATTTTATGCATCACGAGATTGTTCTAAATTATTTCAGCATCACGCACTTTGTTATTTCTTGATAAAATACAAGAGTCATCTAATTTACCTCATTATCATCATTTCAATTATTTCTTGAATGTATCACTTTCATGGGATGAAGGCAGTAGACCTCTAAGCGAGTACTGTTTCTGTAATCCTTCGATAATGTAAATTCAATGTCAGTTATTGCTTTGTATTTAGGAAAGTAAAGCTATCTATTAAGGCTACTAACGGAGCACAATACAAAAATAATCACAATTCTCAAGTTTCATTCAAAACTGAGTATTTTTTTCTCAAAAAACATTTCTTCGAATTTTGAAAAATATAAATTTATTTTTGAATTATAAATATATATTGAAATATAAATTTATTGAATCCACCTATTTAGTGACATAATTGATAAGCTCACATTGCTTCATCGGAAACCAGAACAAGTAAAACATCTTTGAAAAAAACGTTTTAAACATGTTTTTTCAATTAAACAAGTTTTTTACCCATCCTGCAGCAGTTGTCTTCCGTCTCTGTCATCAAAAAAAATGTGAAACTGGACCATTATACTCGGACTTTGCAAGTATATAATTTCAATAATAGTACCGATACCGGTTTACTGCAGATTGAGACGCGACTGCATCTCAGCGACCTACAATTGATTGACAGGCAGGAATGAAGACCTCTTCAGTCTAGGCTACCTACTGAAATCTGACCCGCGATTCGGTCTTGTGCCTGCACAACAAGTTTCGTCTTGTTGCTAATTGTTGCGCTCGCATGAGTTAAAGAGCTTGGACTAATGAATATCAATTCCAAAAGAGAAATTTCATTTTTATTTCACTCACCGGGAGACAGCGCAACATACATTAAGTGCATTCACTCTTCATGAAATGATCCCAAAAGTCAACAAACGCACAACAGTTGATGGTGCGATTTACTGTAAACTGTAAAATACGAAAGCTGGCTAATTTTGACTACGAAAGCGATGAACAAATCGAGAATAACAAAATGTACGAAGGCTCTATTGTTCATGCTCATACACTGCGAAAGCGATTGGCTTTCCTATTGGATGATAAAGATAATCGTACATTTTGTTATACTCGTTTTGTACATCGCTTTCGTAAGTAGCTTTGGTATCTCACAGTTTACAGTATACTTGAAATAGGCGCATCATGATGGAAGGAGAATAATTCGAGCGATCACTTTATCGGTTGAGCATTTCGAAGGGCGATTACAGAGGCAATTATGTAGAAAGTCTAAAATATTTGTAAAATAACTATATCACGTAAATGTTTCCGAAATGTAAGCATTTTGAAAATCAAGTCAGTGGGATATCTGACTTTGATGTTACAAGAGCAAGTTCTAAATATGATTAATGAATGCTCCATTAGCAATGCAATAGTGCTTTTCATTTAGCAGTGTGTGGCGCTGTCATATGAATACTGTATTAGGATAATATTTTGCCTGAGCACGATTTGAATTGCGCTTTTTAAAAAATAGACAACGTGAGCAACGCTATCTTCGAAGAAATTGATGCACCATACGTTGTTTACATTCAATGCTCTAATCGTGCAAGGAAACAAAAATCATGCACGCATTTCTTCATTTATTTGAAGCTCAGTAAGAGTATGGAATAATTCTACAACTTGGTGTCTCTTTTTGATTGTTCCATGGAGAGAGCACTACTTTGTTCATTTAATGAGATTAACATTGCTAGCTTTCTTCATCAATGACTAGTAAATAGTCAATAATTAATAAATGTTACATCAAGGAAACTAGCAGACAATTAATCATCGGAATTAATGGATTTGAAAGGCACACCGTCATGTGAAATTAGTACACATTTCCTCCTTCCGAGCATGTCTACACTCGATAACATGCATCATAAACAGTGGCTGCCACAGCAGAAGCGCCAGTCATAAAAGAATTTCACTTGAACAAATTATGGGACAGTCAGACTCACACTTGTCTATACATAATTGATAATGCGATGATTGAACACTAAATGTAAGCTTTTCTCTCAATATTTCACTGAAATGTGCGCGTGATTCTCTGTTACAAATAAGTGTTTAGAACAGACAATTAAAATGCCATTTAGGTAAGCGCCCTAAGTCGAACGTTTGCAGTTCAGTCATGAGTCCGGTCGCCCTCTACGGAGCAAAATGCTGACCAACCATAGCGACGCAGGCTCTAGACACCATCAAAAGCGATTGGATTTCGCGCTTAACACGGAGAAGATGAGAGAAACTCGCCTAATTCATGGTCACGTGGTCACGTCATTCGAAGTGATCTTTGACCAAAAGTGGTACACTGCCCAGTCCACTGAGCAGGCGGTTACTGGGTCGACAAAGGAGACGATGGTTGGATAGACTGAGAGAGGACCTCAGCGCCCAGGAAGATGACGCCCTCCGTGGCGTTGAAGGGAGGCGAATTTGAAAAAGTACGAACACTGTGCCCATGCGGGATTGACGCATGGAAGAAGAGAATTATGTCCATATTGCCCGATGTTTGTGCCATGTTGTCTGTAATCTCGAATGTAGGGAGCCGGGTGATGGAAAAGTGGCATGACTTTATGTATACATTGTAAATCGCTCAATACCAATCTCATGCGAAGGATGCACACCAAAGTATTTTTTGGTATATTTCTATATTCTTTCGGTATATATTTGAATGCTTTTCGTATGTTATTTCAAATGTGGTATGCTTTACATACTAAAGCCATGCCAGCACAATGTTAAAAGAAAGCATAAATCATGTCCTAAGTATGTTGATTTCAGGCCTTTTGTCAATAAAAATCACACTAATGTTACTACTGTTTTGTATGTAGTGAGATAATGACATTCAAGAGTCATACTTTCAATACTGAATTCGATTTTAACACACGTAAGTCTAAGGCATTTCATGAATAATCAATAAGATTTCACCCATCAGCAATTATGCATTATGTAATTTTGAAGTTAGGCATATTATCAATCCGAAATAAAAACACATTATAATTTATGAACGCAAAAATAGTTATGTTTGAGATATATAAAGTTACCAAGATTTCACTAAAGATATCTTTTAAATGAATTGATGTTTATCAACTTGGGATATTAAGTAGAGTTAACTAAATGTCCTGTTAATGTTACTATACAAGTAGCAACGACGACAATCTCGTGGAGCATATAATTCACAATAAATCTAATCTAGTTATATCACTCTATTAAACGAAAGAATATTCACGACTGGTATTACTGAAAAAAGTTATTTGACAGCAGTATGTAATGCATCTATATTTTTTGCTATGTGACTTAAAGCTGCACCTACAAAACACATGCCAGAGGCATACGAATAAGGATGAATTTGCATCGGGTCTCGTATATAAAACATACCAACAACTCGTGTTTCAGTGTAAAACAGCCAATCACAGATAGAATAGTTCGTATCGCTACATACCAGTGACATACGAAAGTAAGTGAGGCTTCGTATGAAAAACATACCAGATCGCTGTAGACATGCGAGAATCTCGTATCAGATGTTAGTTTCAAATTGCATGTAATTTTTGTATCCAGCGATTTACAGTGTGCAGCATGTTTTACATGAGGTAGCCAAAGTACAGAAAATTTATAAAACTGGATGTCATCTTTGTTTCCAGATGAGATAAAAGGAGAAACATAAAAATTTGCACTCTTAGCAATTCTAAAGTGCGCTTGAAAAACTAGAAAGATTACATTTTTTGTCTACTCTTTTAATATGGCAATGAAAAGATATATCAAGCTGGCTAAGTGTGAAAGAATTTCAAATGACTAATTGAGGCAATCAATCATTCCGCTGAACCCATTTAATCTTCTACTGCAACGTAAATCGGAATATTTCAGTGATACTTTTTAATAATCTCTTCCATTACCAAGAAAATTGTACCTGCGTGACGCTTTCGTCACATAATTATCCTGGCAAGAGATACAACTGAATGGAATCAGTGTACGTTTACTTTCAGTGCTACTTACGTTCACACAAATTCGATTTGATGCAAGAAGTGCAAGGATTCTACACATACGTGCATTCTAAACGCCTAGCATTCTAAATTTGTATATTAGTTTTTGAGTTGGAAAGAGTCAGGTTTTTAGGGATGTTAATTATCATTTTTCTTTTCAAAATGCACAAAATTTTTCGATTACCATCCAGCAATCATCTTCAAGCACAAAAGACTAGAGACTAAAGACTTCTACTAACCCTAGTCTTTGTACCTGAAGATGATTGCTGGATGGTAATCGAAAAACTTTGCACAAATTGGAAAGAAGAATAATAATTAACATCTCTAAAAACCTTCGACTCAAAAGACTGACTTGAGTCTCTTAGCCTCTTAGCCTCTTGAGCCCCGAAGACAAATCTACTACACTGCTCCAACTACCCATGACGTGCAGTGCTCGTCACTCGATCATAACGGTAACTCCCCTGATGCACAGCGAGCAATGGGAGCATAATACAGCGATGACGTGCACTTCACGTCATGGGTAATTTGGCCAGTACTATCAGCTGCTAGTCGAACACCTTCGCAAGTGCCCACATGTCGGGGCTCAAGAGGCTAGTCAGGACATTTTCCAAATGTATTTTTAATTTGAATTACAACTGAAAGATAACGGTTAAGACATAATTCAACGTGATTCATATACCGCTGGTCTGATGGATTATATTTTTGAATATAACCAACACCATATCCAATACCTCAGATTTGAAGGTAATCTAAAATGACATAAAATGAGAAAAACGAAAGTTATTCTACTTGCACCAAAGATTCTGCAAAGAATCCAAAACATCCAGCTTGATGCAACCAAGACAGAATGTTCTGTAACTCAAACTGATACTTATGCTGGTTTCGAATTACTTATCTTGGTATTTGGCTTGACAGTCAATGCTATGTTGTCTTGGGGGTTGGAGCCCTCTCATTGGATTACGCAGATTCTTCAGTTGAGGACTTTTGTCTGTAGTTCAGTTGGTAGAGCGTTGGCCACAGGTCGATGGTTCAAATCCACCAAGACGCGCTCTTACTTCCGTTCGTTAAACTATATAGAAATTATATTGCAGGCAAGCTTCTATTTACTAACTACCGCAGTTTCTCAAATATAACCCGTAGATGTGATGAATGAATTTATAAATTCAGTGCTGGGTTTATTGATGGTTCCCATGGTTTCCCATGGTTCCATCATTTTCAAAGCATAATCATCATTGACCATATTTCAACCGAGAGTTACTTTTACTGTAAAATACCTATCCTGAAAATCCAGCCTTTTGTCAATTTCTTACAAAATGAAGCATCTTAATTATTTTAAACCACTTATATGGACATATTTCATAAGAAGCCGTCATTAGTGCCTTCATGCATCCGCAAATCATTTGATGAATTACTATATAAATAATGGCAATTTATTTCTAAATACGTTGGCCATACCCGAGTTTGAATAATGGAGTTGATTTGTTCTAATAGCCTTGCGGGTATAAAATAAAAATACTCTGTTGAGTAAATTTTCGATTTAATCTTCGACGAAGATTAAATCGAAAATTTACTCAACAGAGTATTTTTATTTTATACCCGCAAGGCTATTAGCACAAATCAATGGCAATTTACTTTGTACACTACTCGTATTACCTGTGTAAGTAATGCCATCAATTTTATGCTACAAATAGTGGATCCCAAGTATAAGATGGACAGATTATCATGGCTCACAATACGAGTACGTATAGGATATCACACTGATTTCAGTAGACAAACGTTGAGAATCTACGAGTATCATAAGCTATCTATTCTCCGAGCCGGAGGCGAGGAGAAGATAGCTTATGATACTCGTAGATTTTCAAGCAGCGTTTATCTTCGGAAATCAGTGTGATATCCTAATTTATATGACCGATATCTTAAAGGGAATAGAAATTCATAAAACTCATGGATCTATGTGCCCAGTAGAATAAACGATGATCTACTAGTAGAATAAACGATTATATTCTATCGTTAAATATCGACAATTCTACTGATATCGGTCATATAAATTTGGTGCATTCATTAATTTGGATGTAGCTATTGTAAATTATCTGCACGAAATATGCGTAGTTAAGATGGTGATAGACTGTGTAATTTGCAGGTATTTTAAATAAACTATTCAATCACAGAATTAGATTGCTTTACTCTTTCAGTTTACTAAAAGTGATGAGTAATTCAAAATGATGAACATACTGGAACTTAGATAGTGGACAAAATGGAATTCCTAATAACTTAGGGAGATAGGAAAACAGTCGTGCGTCACTTGCGGATTGCTGTGAATTCCATCAAAGTGCTTCTATTGCCACGATTCCCTCAGATTCGAAGAATTCAGATCATTGAACACAAGTTTTCTTCATAATGTTTTCTTCAATAATAATCAACATCAATCGTTATGAAGAAGAATTATTATTACAATGCACGTGCGACAGATGGCTTTTCTGAATTTTTTACCCTTACAGGAAATTTTCACGAAGCATTTGTCTTGTAGATCATAGGTGCTCTTGTTTCAATAGGGTATTTGCGACTTCTAATGGCAGAATTTTCAGAAAGAGCTGATAATTTTTTGATGTGGATCTCAGAGCAGATCCAATAGAGGTGATCTAGTCTGTCTAATAGACCACTTCTACTAAAACATCCTTTCAATACTGGTGGATTAACTGATTATGACATTATTGTGAGAGCGATTCGTCTTGAGTTCTTCAACCAAGAGAACTTTTATTTTCATCGTGCTTTTCTTTTCTGCCATTTACCACTATTCAGAAAATGATTTGACAATGATGAAAATTCAGAAGTACACGTCGTTGTAGGATATGACGAAGTCTTGGTATTACTTTGTCGATAGTTTTCTTTAAAAGAGAACTTTAGCGCTATAAGGCAAAGATGCATGTATATTATTGATGACGTGCAAGCATCTTGTGTTTGCTCCCGAAACTAGTGGTTGATGATATCAATGATGAGTGGTCAATGATGCAGACCTTTTGAGTAAATTTGCTGCATTGCATGATTTTATGGTGTGATAAGGCTAAATCACCTCCCCATGTTGAGATAGCTTGAAAAATGTCAGGTCACGTAGTGCTGTGTGTAATACACTGATGTAACTAATCTGAAATATTTGATTACAATCTCTGCATTTGGGTTACAATTGCAGTTTATCTTTCTTGTTATCTAGAATTTCATTTATGAAGTACATAATGAAACATGCCTTCCTTTAAATCTGTTATTCAATTTTGTTGCAGCTTTGAAGAAATATTTCATTCTTCATTCGTACAGATGTAAGAAGTATTTGTCTGTTCATTAATGTTCCAATTATCCTTTATCTGTTTCGGTGTCATTTAATTTTCTTTCGTATTATTAACAAAGATAAAACTCCCATGTAATATGGAATTTGGATAAATCTCTTCCCGATGATAATTAAATTTGAAATTGTGCGTGGATGTTGTCATTCGCAAAATTTCAATTTGAGAATGTCGTATCACTTAGTTCATTCTAATTATCGATAAATGCAATGAAAATTATTTGTGAGAGCAAATTTTTATAATCAGTCGGTAATATCGTCATATGCTTTCTCTAACAGTCAAAATGGCAACAAATTTTGGACCAAGGCATGCTCTCAAAACACGCAAGAGACGCAATAGGGATTTCGAGAGAAAATAATGTAAAAAATGCTTTCATATCATTTGTGATCACATCGAAAAGTACTGAAACTATGTTAATACTTTCAGAGTAAGCAAACTATAGTAAGGCAACAAAGCCAATTTGCACATAGGCCTGAAGATAGTGATCTGCAGCAATGGTTGCGAAGTGAGCACATATAGAGAATCATGGAAATATTGGTATATAGACCCTTGAACACTAAAAGTTCAGGGATGTGGTCATTTCAAGGATTAATTTCTTGGATGTGATAAAAACGAATGACAGTCAGAAACTGCGTCCATCCATGCTAGCATTCGGCAGGCTTACTTGTAAGCCTATTTCGGATAAACAAGAGTTCCCGATGAACCCGGTAATGACATTCATCAATCTCTATTCAAATTAATCTCCAATCAGGTTGTTGGACAATTATTCGTACCTTCATCAATGTTTTGTACGTGCATGGAAAAAATTGTGCTGCAATAGGCCTACATGTAATAGCTTATTCAAGATGGAATATTTCTGCGATAAATAGGGTATAGGAAATACACAATTCTTACAAAATTCATTCAGACTGGAATATGAGATTCTGGAAATTTTGCTTAAGATAAAGAAGGATTTGAAACTATGTACATGTACATGCATATATTTAAGCATAGAGTAAGTATGTTAGGTAGAGTGGTAACTCCGCATTTATTAAATCCCCAATGCGCATACACTTTCGATTTTATTAAATGAACTAAAAGGAGATACAGTCGGAATTGTTTCAAAATATGAGATAAACACATTTATGCAGTTTTGAAGAAATTACAACGGAATTGACTGATCATGATAGCAAAGCAGAAGGAAATGATATTATTTTACAGATTGTCCGTGTCATGACAGCCTTGGAGAGGTAATATTTGTTAAATTGGAAACTCGATAACCTGCTATTGCTTTCATGAATTAGAAACTTGAAATTTCAGCCAAGAAAGCACAATAAGATGTCGACTTTTTATGAAGACTTCCATTATAAAACGAATCATGAAATTCCCTTGATAATCAGCTTGATTTCCGCTTAGTTATGATGCTTATTAGCAAATATTCATTCCTTTTGATATCCAACTTGCTTCATACTACTTACATAGAGGAATCATCTCGGTAGTATATAAAATGGCAAAATTTTGACTTTTTTCAAAAGTGCCCAATTAATTTTTTGGACCACGGGAACGTAATCTCCGCAAAAAATGAATCTTTTCATATAAAATTTTCACTGTATACAGATACTTTTTTGAGTCGACACTCTACCAATATATCCCTATAATCATATAATCACCTAATCACCTATAATCATTCACAATGTGTTCATTGAGCACTAATACATACTTAACGTATCAACATTAATATGAAAATAAACTGCAGAAACACGAAATGTACATGTATGTGAAACTCTTATGGCACTGGATGACATAGGCATTTATCTTCTAAAATGAGAAATAATGATGCTCCTGCGAAATGCATTTCCCTTGGTGGTGTTTGAGGCGGTTCCAGTATTGAAGGAACCCCTATCTGTGTCTAGGTCAACAGTAGGCCTACTCGTGTGAGGTTCATCCACGAAAGTAGAACTGTAGTTTGAAGTAAAATTATGAATAACTGCACATGCAACAATGATGTTCATTGCTGTATCGATCTTAACGCGGATTCGGGAATCTGGTCCCAAAATAGAAAATCGCCGCTTCCAAACACCGAATAACCGTTCAATCACATTTCTAGCTACGCTGTGAAAATAATTGTACTGCTCTTCTTCGTGTGAGGATGGATTCGTTACAGGAGTCAACATATATGCCTTGGCTGCATATCCTCCGTCTCCCGGTAAAATTCCTGAGATAGATCCATTTTCCAGTTTTGATTTTAAGGACGACTCATTGAAGATTTTGGAGTCATGTGTCGCACCTGGCCAGCGAGCAACAATGTTGCGCATGCGATATTCGGTATCGCCTACAACCTGAACATTTAATGAATAATATCCTTTGCGATTTACAAATGCAGTTTCATTTCGGCCACCCGGTGATTGAATTTTAACATGAGTGCAGTCGATCGCACCGATTATGTTATTCATCTTAGACAGCTTTCTGAATCCGTCGCTGATCGCCATTTTTTCTTCGTCTTTAGGAAAGAATACAAATTGTGATCGCAAGCTTGCAATATCTCGGCTTATTCCCTGTAATATTCTACACGCCGTACTTTTATGATGTCCATAATGATCGCCGACACACATTTGGCATGACCCAGTAGCGTAACAATCCAAGGCCACTAATAAATCCGTTAAGGGATTTGTCAAAGTTTTTCTAGAAGAAAGCATTTGTCGCAACTGAAGAAATTGTTCTTTATCCATTCGGAATCGGAAACGGAAATTTTGATCACTGAATTTTGAGACTGGATTTAAATGATCGCGCAAGCTTCGAAAAATGTGTTGTCTTTTAAGTTGTTCGTCGTACGTTTCGTAGTAATCATCGGATGAATCCATCACATTCACAGCTCACAGCGACAGCAGACGTGAAAGTGAAGTACAAATGACGAGAATTTTCCTAAGTTGTCAACCAATCAAGTCAATAACGGTAACCCCAACTACAGCTTAAAACAGGGTGGGAGACCTTGTCTAAATTTTGACGAAAATCTCGATCACGTTGTCGTCCGTAAAACAAACGTAGAAACTCATATGTGAAGTCAACCACGTCATTCTAGCATTTAAACAACGTTAACCTGCAAAATCAGATGCCGTAGAAACCCACCCTATGTGTTTAAATAAATAATTACTGCCACTGCGACACGTTAACTATGAAAACCTCAACGCATTACGAAGAGCCAACTTCAGCTATATAATCAGAATCCTCAAACAAAGACAGCCGAGAATTCAGCAATAGACTTGATAATGTGCTTCCAAGAAATTGTGTCTTTGAATAGCATTCTCTAAAAAAAGGAAAAACAACAGAAAGATTGCAAATTTTCCGCATGAGTTGCAGCGTTATTCTGAGCACCTAAACTGGTCTCCTTTCGCTAACTATCAGTAATTTTGAGCTGAAGCACTTCATAACGAAGCTACATTTCCCAGCGCGGCTTCGCCAGTCACTGGTGAGAGACTTCCCGCGAAGGATGAATGTATTTTATAGAAATTTTAGACATTGTAGGAATCTCTTCCGTGGGGTATCATTCACTCCTTCGATGGAAGATAGTCCTATACTTTTATATCTTTTATTTAAAACACCCGTTCAACTCGAATAGATCATATACCATTCATTTACTTCATATTAATATACTGAATGGAACAAAAAAGCTGGCTATGACGTATGCTTCCTATTTGACGATTTCTCAATATGAGCTGAGTGTCTAATTCGTAACGATTCATTTAAATGGCTGTATTGATTGTCAGAATACACTTCTCAATTTTTTGGGCAAGTACATGCTACCTCTGAAATCGAAGCCTGCTATCCATTGATGATCACCCCTGTGGGAACGTCCCTCGCTAATATCAAGAGATTATCTGGTGAGTTAGCGATTTTGTTGCTAAATTTGTTTTTTGCTCAATTTTGCAACAAATTATAGATAGATGTAAAAGTCTCCTATATTCTTTCAAAAATGTGTCTAAATTCCAAAAGCGGTAGATGGCGAATAAGTTGCTGTAACTGATTGATGGATGTTTGTTTGCCAGGTTGAGTTGACTTTTTGCCAACCGACGAAATAGTGAATATTGTAGCATTTTATTAGCAGTAAGTAGTAATGTTCGTATATTAGCCACATGAAAATACATTGTATACTCAATCTGATCTGTTAAAAGGGGACTTTTTTAAATTCATGAAAGCGCAAATTAAAAAAAAGAATTTGTCTTCTATAAATAAATAATCACTATCTTCCGAGAAAATAGAATCTCGGCAGTAGAGGCGGATTACTGTAGAAAAGTGCAATCAAAAGAAAAAGCGGCATAGAACGCGAATTCGCGAATGGTCGGTGGCCAATGCAGAAACCCCGAAAGCGCTCGTTCAATCCTTGTTATTACATTGCATTGATTTTGATATGCATAGAACGCGATCCATAGAACACCTATCTTAGAACCTTTCTATGAAAATTACGATAAGTACATTTTCATATAATTTAGATCTTCCTCTTCATTTTAAAATAAGTCTCATTTGGATTGGATGCTTAGAAAAAAGTTACAGTCATTTAAAGTTGACTACTTTTATTTTTTTTTTGAAACTAAAATTTTACAGGAGAGCCGTTTAAAGTTTTCTCATCAGATTTTGTTACCATATAAAGCAATTCCTCACCCACAAAACTTTTGGAGTAGCTTTTGCTGTTTTTTATTGGACTATCCCTTATTATTATGATAATTTTCATCTATATCTTAAATTTAGGTGCAAATCAGCAAAAAGGCATGTGGTTATTAAGGACAGATCTCGTATAAAGTCAACATCGCCTATGTGCACTATAGACTGGAAGAAGAAACAAACGGCTATTTTCTTTAACACAAATTGTTTTCATAATTAATATGACAAAACTAGACAACATAGACTTTCATAGCAAAACTTTGACAAAGCTATCAAACTCTTGAAGTCTATTCAATGCCACGTAACAACTGAACTGTCTAAGATCGTTCAGGAGCAACTGTTGATACGAATTTTTATCGCGATTTTGAACAAAAGGCAAAATCTTTTTCATCAGATAATTGAGTCGGTTGACTGAAAGTCCAGGTGCTTTGATTTGCTTTGGTGGGACGAAACAATCGGGAATGTTCAGGGGAATATCCGTGTTTGGCTGAACTAGCTTGATACAACTTTCTGACTTCGAGAAGCATAAGTAATGAAACTTTGTGATGTCGGGAATTCGTCTGAGTTGGTTCTCAGTTGCAAAACTTCTCCAATCCGTCCATTTGCTTGTTGAATATCTGACAGTATTCACTTTTGAACTTCTGGCAACAAGCAAGCCTAGATCATCGATTGTTGACATATCATTGGTTCGATAGGTCTTTTTCAAATTAGCGAAGTTGGCGTCAACCGCACACCGTGTGTGACCACGTTGCATGAAACCAATTTCGATGTGTTCCAGTTGGATAGCTTCACGAAGGAGATAAATAAAGAACCAAACAACGAATTTATTTTTGTTTTGCCCGGCACAGTTGTCCATTTGAATTCTCAGCACAGGCTTGATTGGCTGCTCGTTGATGATCTCCGTGAGTGACGTCAAGATCACATTCGCATTGTGACAGCTTGTGTTGTCTTCTCCGGGATTAGAGCCTTCCCCTATCAAAAAGTTGTACTGGATCTTTGCATGCTCATCGAAAATTCCAAGAATGTTGATTCGGTATGGAACTAGGAAGCAAAGTGGTCCCGCTTGTCGTGCATATGAAGGTAGTTGAAAGTTCTGGGCGAAGTCAACAGTCAAGAAGGTGCAGGTATCACCAATATCTTCAGTTTGCCATCTTAAGTAACATTGACGAGACAAATCCGTTAGGTGAGCTTGGAACTGCAGCATAACCGTTGAGATATTTTCTTCGTCTCATCTTGTCCTCATCTTGATTTGCTGTGGAGACTGAGTTTGCAATTCTGATCTCATCTCGAAAAAGCTCGCATTCAGGGCACACGTCTACTCTTGGAGTCATACGTTGAACCAGTGGCCTGTAGCGTACCCAATTCCTTCGAAAAGTGAATCGTGATACTTGTTTTGTGTAATGCGATTGGAATAACCAGAACATTTTCTTAGCAGTTATGCTGCTCTCCAGAAATACCTTCTCTGATCCTGGATGTGGGATTCCATAGCGTCGTCCCATATAATTAATGAAGTTGACGATTGCCACAACATCATCAGCGTTTATGGTCTGCTTGCTCTTTGGTGCTCTCCCCGAAAGACCATGGAGTCGCTTCTCTATTCCACGTTCATCACAATGCTGTTGTAGCTTCCTTAGAAGATCAATGTCACAGTAGTTGCAAAAATCCCAAACTTCTCTGCAGACGTTCTGTTTTTGAAAAGCGTAAGACTTTACTCTCTTCGTTGGTGTAGTCTTAGTATTTGGTAAATTCATGTAGACATGAATTTGAGAAAGAATACTTAAAGATCGTTCCTCAAAACAAAGAGAACGCTGAGCCAAACGAGAAGCATAAATGTCATCAGGTGATAGTCCATGGTAGTGCTCAACGTTGCAATTGCATCCGGCGGACATTTTCCTTTCAATCCATTGGTGATCAGAATCTATTTCGGCTTCAGGAGGGGAGCTCACGTTTAGGTCTCGACGACTGAGGACTACTGTGGAACCTGAAAGATAAAGAAAAGATGAAAAATAAGATAAGAAATATTTAGTATAACTTTAATAAATCAATAATGATGATGCTCCAAAGAACACCTATCTTAGGAATTTCCAAAGTGTAAAACAATAAACACTGTCTAGGAGCTAAAAATATTAACTTTTTCGATTCAATTATCTCCATTCATTCGTTAACATAAAATTTTCAGTATTTTTATTGCTTAAAAAGGCCCTTTCATAGAGATATTCAAAAAGTCAAAATTTTGTGTATTTTTATAGGATTAATTAATACTATCATGCAAAATCTTTAAGTCTACAATTACCTTGAAATTGGCTTGATGTTGTTGGTTGCTGTTCCATATCTTCGTAAGTAGGAGTGTCGAACAATCCATGATAATCTGGAATAAAAGAAACCAAGTATGTATTCTATCATCAAAAAGTTTGCTTTCATGAACTCTTCTTAATATCATTAGTTTTGTACAGTAGTCGTATTATAATCTATATATACCTTCAGGTTCATCCGAAACACCATAATTTCCTTGTTCAACTTGAATCTCATCATCGTTGTCCGATCCACAAAACTCGTAACCAAAGAATATGTCGTCTTCTCTACTATTCATGCTGAAATTCTGAAATCGATTTTATTCAACTAAAATTTGAATTGGCGCCAATATCATTAAAACGTGAATTATCTAGTTTATTAAAGCGTAAAGATAACTATATTCAAGAGATGCCATTATAGTGTCAAAAGTCTTAATTTTCCGTTTAGATAAGTGTATACGCGCCGACCGACTTCATGGATACTTCTATGAAGATTTTTATAAAGTTATAAAAAAGTACTATTTTCCAGACGGATATATATCGTGCTTATAGTTGTCAGATTAGCATGAAATTTGGACAGAAGATCAATGATGATTCAATTAATGCAATAAAAATAAATTTGAAAATTTTGACCATTTTTCATAAAAATCGCTCAATCTCAAATTCATAAAAAAAGTCTAACGTAGGTGTTCTATGGATCGCGTGTCATTTATCGTTTTTGGGGATTGTTTTGGATAATTTATTGGGCAACCATCCTTACAACAAGCGTACATCGACGACGGCTGGTTGCATGCGCGTGTCTCTGCCATCTTAGAAAAGCGTTTTTGTGGATTATATAGTGTTATCATGGTCTTATTTTGGACTGGTTTATATCACAAGAATCCTCGCACTTTTTCGCGTCGTTTGGTGTAATCCATTTCTACGTGGGACTTCGCTGTGACTGGATGTTCCCAAAATTGCTGTTTTCACAACCCTGTGCAGAGTGTTCATTGCAGATCTGTTGTGAACTATAGTCCACGCCATCTCACGCACTTGGTTGCACACAGAAAATCTGCATTAGCATACCACGAAGAGACCGTACGTGGTAGTACGTACATAGTCTTCTGGCTAAGTCTGTAACCTGCAGCTCTTGGTGTCCCTGGTTCGATTCCCGCTTACCAATTATTTTTGGAGAAAGAGAATGACAGGCTCTAGAAAGCAAAGCGATGCTAACACCATGCAATGTTTTTCCTGTACTGGGCTGATTGATGGGGACGCTTTATTTTGCAAATATTGTACAAAAGCCTTTTATTTGGAGAAAGAGTGCAGCAATGTTTCTGCCAATGTTGGCAAATTGGTTATTAGCTCTGATCAATTGCATTACACTTGTGCGGATTGCAAAAATATTGATTTCAAGGATTTCCTTTTGAGATTTTCTGTCATGGAAAAGGAGTTTACTATCATGAAGGAGCAATTTCAAAGCAACCTTGTGAACGACATAAGCAATATTGTCATTGACGCTTTGAAAGAGAGTCAATTGAGGGAGCAAAAGCGTGTTCTGTGATGGTCTTTGGACTTCCAGAGAATGATGAAAGTGATGTTTCGAATGAAGCTCATGATGATCAAAATTTGGCCTTGCTAATTGCGGATTTGAATTTATCAAGCCCGAGGGTGCTCACCGCTCAAAGAATCGGTCGGAAAGGAACTAGACCGCGGCCGATGAGGGTTAAGTTTGCCTGTCTTAAGATAAACTAGAATGCCTGAGACGAGTACGGTCCTTGCGCAATTCTGCAAACCCAGTGCATCATCGCATTTTTATCAAGAATGACTTGACGAAGGCTCAACTTGAAGATCAGAAAGTGCTTCTTAGAGAATTTAAAAGACGCAAGGACGAAGGAGAGAATGTTATAATCAGAAGAGGACAAATCGTCTCGAAATCGTTTCGAGACTGACAAAAAGCTCCACTACCGGTACCGTCAATCTGTGTAACGAACTGTCGCTCTGTTAATAATAAGTTTGATGGACCAGTTATTTTTTTTGATAAGTTTCTCCCGATTTTCTTTGCATCACCAAAAGTTGGCTGGATGACAGTATTTTTGACGATACTCTGAGGACTACTGACTACTCTTTATTCCGTGCAGATCGCCTAGATAAGAAAGGCGGTGGTGTATGTGTATGGCTGAAGAATTCTTTTGATATAAATGTTTTGTTATCCCAATCAAAAATCCTGATGTTGAATTGTTGGTATTAAAAGTGAGAAAGAATCATTTTTGTGGTATACTATGTGTTGTTTATTTTCCGCACGGTAGTAGTCTGAATCTAGCATCAGAATTAAAAGCTTGTGATTATGTTCTGTCCCATATTGACCAGTTTCTTTGTAGTGATCCTAACATTAAATTTGTGATGATTTGTGGTGATTTTAATCGGGTAAAGTCGACAATTTTTGAGTCAAACCTAGGTTTGACAAATTTAGTAAAGAGGCCTACCAGGAATGATTCTATCCTGGATCTGATACTAATAGCTGACGAACTGCTGGTTATGTTTTATCAAGATGTTTGTCACTTTCCGCCTCTTGGAATGAGTGATCACGAAGTTCTTTACCTTAAACCTATCAGTGATTCTGTTCCATTATCATGTGATTCATTTGTTAAAATTTTTGATTTTCGTGAATCTGTCATGAAGCCAATTGAATATTTGAGTGGCATCGATTGGAATTCTCGCTATCGTGATTTGTCTTTGAATGATATGTCAGAGGACTTTTATTTCCATTTGCGAACCGCCTTGAGTAAGATACCATATGACTTGATCAAAGTCACTAAGAATGACAAGCCTTGGATTACAGGCAATATTAAAGTAATGATCAACAAAAGGTATCGAGCTTATCGGACAAAGAATTGGCCAGTATATCGGCATTACCGAGAGAAAATCAAATCTGCTATTGAAGCAGCGAAGCAAAGGAGGGGTGATCGCATGATCATGGAATCGAAATCTCCGTGGGATATTTACAAAAAGGTTACAAATACCTCAACGAACAGCGATTGGCTTTCTTCCTGTGATCCCAGTGTCGATATCAAAGTCAAGCTTGAACGTTTGAATCAGTACTATGCGTCGAGTATGATAACTAATTCTGAATATTGCTTGCCTCAACCATTTGTTGTTCCCTTTCAATTTGCTACCAATGAAGTTTGTGATATGTTAAGCAATGTCAATCCTCGTTCAGGGTCTGATCCAGATGATATTCCCACGCTTGGTTGGATCAAGTTGGCTCCCTTTTTGTGTGCTCCCTTGACCATCATTTTTAACAATTGTCTACAATTGGCTGATCTGCCAGCCATATGGAAATTTGGTGAGATTACTCCGATGCCAAAGTCAAATCCTTCCAATCTCCAGAATACGCGACCCATTACGAAGTTATCGTTAACAGCAAAACTCCTTGAAAGATGCCTCCTTAAGCATTTTAAATCGGACTTTCTCAGTCATTATGATGTAGAGCAATTCGGTTTTCGGCCGAGCAGCTCAACGGCATGTGCCCTTTTGGCTATCAATGAATTTCTTTTTAAGAACAATGATTTGCCCGATGTTTCTGCTTGTCATTTATGTACTATTGATTTAGAAAAAGGATTTGACCGTCTTTCACACATATTACTTGTTCAGAGGATGATTGACTTTGGTTTTTGTCCTTTTTTAATTTCTTTTGTACAGAACTACCTTTCAAATAGGATGCAGCGAGTTCGTTGGAAATCCAGTTATAGTTCATATTCACCAGTTAGCAGTGGGGTGCCACAGGGGTCTTCCCTTGGTCCCTTTCTGTTTGCGTTTTTCTTTTCTGACCTTAAGTTTTCCTGCAGTGAAAAGTTTACTATTGTAAAATACGCAGATGATCTGACTTTATGTGGTGTTATTAATGAAGTCATGAATGTGTCTTCTGTTCAGGATATGTATGAGCATGTGGTAGAATGGACGAAACGCAATTGTATGAGCATAAATTGTTCTAAAAGTTCGCAAATGTTTGTTGGCAATTGTAAATCTGTTAATTTTTCTAATGTACAGCTGTGTGATATTGCTGTAAAAGAGGAAATCAAAATTTTAGGTGTCTTGTATGATTCAAAACTGAGTTGGAGGTCTCATGTCAATTTATAACGAAGAAAGCTACGAAACGTATAAATGTTCTGCGGCGCTTGCGGCCTTTTCTGCCCATGGAGTCCCTTGTGCTGATTTATTAGGGTTCCATTAGGTCTATCTTGGAATATTGTGCACCCCTTTTTATCAACTTGTATTCTTATCAAGCTGAAGCTATGGAAAGAGTTCAACCTCGTTGTCATAGACTTATCTGCTCTACAAGTTCATCGTCAACGTGTGACTGTTCATTTTTTGTGCCCCTTGACTATCGGCGTACAGTTTTGGCGTTCCGTTTGTTCATAAAAATTATCAGTGACTTTAAACATCCTCTGCATAGTTTTCTTTTTCCTGTTATGTCACGCTCTTAGAAATTTAAGCTACCAAATTGTGCCACTGTTGTCCGCTCCAAGTCGTTTTTCTTCTCCATGAGTAAACTACATAATAATGGTTTCAGTGTCTAGTGCATGCAAGTTTTTAAGCATAATTATGTTTCTTACTTTTGTACTTATTGTTGTTACTTGTTTTGACTTCTTTACATGTACAACAGTCGGCAATTTTTTGTGTCTGTGGCCTCACGATTATTATTATTGAGGCATTATATGATTTTTTCAATAAACGTTCTTTATTATTATTATTATAATTAATTGGGCAACCATCCTTTTTGAAAATTTTTCAAATGCATTAGCCATCATTATTATTTATTCATGGAAATATTTCTCATCTATAGGCCTATAGTTGTCAGTATTACCTCACCAAAATTTGTATTTACTTCATTTAATGCAATGCATGCAGCGGCTTTTATGTTTGGGTTAGACGTGTCGTATCGTAAACGTTCTCACTTTACGTACGCATCTCATTTATGATTACTTGCATATTAATGTATAGTGTAGACGTCAGGGGTGCGGAGTTGGAGTCGGAGTCCCGGAGTCCTATCATTTTTGCTGGAGTTGGAGTCGGAGTCCTATCAAATGACAGGAATCCAGCCTATAACTAGACCCGAAATATAATACGTCTATACCCTCACATTAACCCATTAACGACAATGGCATAAATAAAGTACACCGAAAGAGTAACATATTTTTGATCGAAACCTATGCAGCTCGGCGACAATGACGGTCAAAACGATAAATTCATTTATAATACCACTGAACCACGTGTATTTCATCAACATTTTATTTTAGTGTTTGTTTTCCCGCGGCATTTGAAACAATTTTCTACCAAAAAACATGGCGAATGAGTAAGTGTGAAATTATCTACTTTGAATATTTTGCATCATCATAACTGTCGGCAAAGTAATGAATAATGATACTATTTGAATGAATATAATGGATATTTGTTTCGTAATTAGTGTGTAGTATGAATAATTGATTATAGAAAAGTGTACTTTATTTAGTACGCTGTCATTAGGGTTGGCACATGGGATCAAAGTCAGCAGATGAGAATGGCAGAATGCCCTTTTCTAATGACATCAGTTTTAGTTATGTGTAAAAGTACTTCAGAAAAGAGCAGTATCTCAATAATACAAGTTTATGGTATTACTATACAGGTTTATTGTCTATAATTGAACCTTCATTAGCAATTTTTGCATAAAATCATGGATGCGCTACGATGGTAATCAATCACCGATCATTGACTTAAGCATTAAAAGAAGGATGATGTATTTGTACGTTGAAAAAAATACAAACAATGATATTGCAACAAAACAAAGTGGAAATAGTTAGCGGCGCTGGGGATCGAACCCGCGTCGCATAGCCGTGATAGTCGTAGTTTTACCCACTAGAATGTGACACGTTGCTTAAGACATGTGAATCTGCCGCTTAGTGTTCTAATCGCCTGAATTCCTCAGCTGCTTATTTACTCTTATCCTTCAGGGTCGACAAGTACGTGAGATTCTGCGAGACGGCGACCTTGGCAGAGGTGTTAGACACCGCTGAAAGTGGGATAAGACGGAGCTCCCGAATTCGCGCGATTTATGCAACGCCGCCTAATCTCAATTATGATTCAGATGAAGATAGTGCTCCAGAAGACGAGTCCGATGAAATAAGTTTGAATAACCTGGGATCGGGTTTGCTGTCTCCACCGGCTGCAATTGAAATTATTGAAGATGAGGATAGTGATGATGAAGTAGATAAACCTGCAGCTAAACGTCCGAAAATTGAAAATTGGGAAGAATCATCGGTTTCAAGCAATCATTCCGTAGTCGCGAACGGAAGTCGACAATTTTGAGATCACCGATCTTGCAAAATCCATATAGGCATGATCGCAAAGATCATTGGCCGGTGACGATCCAGACACAGAGAAGATGTCAAGAGTGTTCTAATGGCAGATCAAAGCTCATCTGCGAAAAGTGCAACGTTGGGCTTCACACTTGGTGTTTCAAAAATACCACTTACTGTAACAGTGACAACTCTACTGACAATGGCATACATATATGCCACCTCTGTAGAAAAAAGATGGCGGAACGAAATTTCTCGGAAACGATGAATTTGTAATGAGAATAGATATTTGTGAAAAATTTCACTGGTTTTTTTAAATTTTGATTGCTAAAACAAATCCGGGCGTTAATGGGTTAATCGTGTGTGATGACTCCTCTAAATCGAAAATATACTCATATTTTTTGAAGAAGGATGGGGATTTTCCTGCCTGGTAGAGACTGGAGAAAAACCGTGTGAAGCACACATTAAGAAGATGAGAGGAGCCGAGTCGCATGCATTCAACTGAAAGCGACATTTAATCAACTTTCATCGAAAGTGATTGATAATTGACACAGCAATGATCACTAAACATAGGCTCAGGTAAGCCTATAATGATCTATGATGTAGGCTACCAGTCAATTTTTCAAAAAAAAACTAGGCTTTATATACTTGCTCGGAGTCGGAGTCCTATCAAAATGATAGGATTCTTCATCCCTGATAGACGTCTTTTATACTGCTTGTCCTATTCTCTATTTCATTCGATGGCCTGCTTTTCACTTAACCTAGAAGTCGAGATGCGTAAAATCCATTCAAGAAGTTCGAGTATAAATGCTCATCACAAATGTCCAATACATGATTAAATCGAAGGCAAAGCGTCGATGTACAACTATCAAAGCTAAAATGTGAGGTCGAAGAAAATTGATGTCTTCTTTCATTATTGTCTGAGCATGCGCAAAATATATGATTTTTATGCAATGCTTTAATTTATCAATTTTGTGCTTGTGGTATCACAATTCAGTTTCGATACTCATTATGAATTTGACTTCTAGGCGAGAGCAGAGTGATTCCACAAGGTGTGGTAACAAAAATAAAAATATCATTTATTGATTAACGAGCGGTAATATCGACAAACAACTTAATTCAAGATCGGCTATTATCTATGGCAGTTTCTGAATGTTTTGCATTGTCAGACGCAATTTCGTCTTCCTCACATGAAGTTATCCTGAATAGGTGCTATTTCTTCTCCCTGGAATATCGAATCAAACTTCAAACAATACAGTACTTAGGACATAGTTTCTGCTCTTTATGCTTTAATTTTGACACTTTTATATACAATTATGGAAGTGCTTGTCTATAAAGCAGGATAATTTCAACTTTACCATTGATGAAATGGAATTTTGTCGAGCCTTACGTCTATTGATAAGAATTGCATTTCATAATTTTTCATAATCCTTGAATATCATGGTCATTCTTGATACATGCATTTATAATCCTTAGCCCCTTTGTATAAATGATGCGCAATCTTGTTGCATAGTTAACAAGTGATCAAAAATGATTTATCAAGCATTACCATTGCCTATGCGTGCATATCATGATAATGATGATGCATCAACAACCGAATATGTAGTATGACTAACAAATGAATTGAAAAATGAAGAATTGCTTATGAACGCACTTTCACAGTCTCACACTTGAACTTGTGACCATGATTTATTTTACATCTCAACAGTGTTTGCTGCTGTCACACATTTAGGACCATGCTACTGTGTTGTTGATCTGGTACACTGTAATTGAATAGGCACAGAAATCCGGAGCACGACACTAATATCAAAATTAGGGCGTTATTATTGCTGAGACATAAAATTAGTGCCCACCGCCCATAAAAGGCACTAAACCTTAAGTTTTACAATAATGACATGATGATATCGGACAATAAAATATCGACATTTTGGTGATTATTTAGTGCATTTTTAGTATTCTCAGTTGATGCCTCATAGTGTTAGGGGATTTTAAGTGCCTAATCAACTACAGTGTATAGCTTACATAGGTTAGATGATTCTGCACGTTTCAAATGTAGCCAACACGATGACCAAACGATGGTCATGGATATTTTAGACGCCAATGTACAATTCATGATAAACATGCACTTCGTCGGCGTATAAAACATCATGGACATTACCTTGCTTACCTTACAAGAGCATCACGAGCAAGGTGAGCAACATTATCTGCCCACAGTGCCGCCTTCGACGTGTGGATGATGCCATTTATGAACGGTATGTCAGACCTATGTTATTTACACAAACAACATACAAATCCTTGTAAGTTAATCGTTGATTCGTCGTGATGTTGTTTAAGATGCATCCGCCCCAACAGAGCCTCTTTGCTCGGGAAGAGACAACCCGGGTTCAAAAAACCAAGATAATTTATCTAATATTAAATAAGCCCATGATGAAAATTAACCAGGTATTTGACTGTTTTTGTCTAAGATCTATCTAACATCCATCAAATCTGTCAAAATAATCAGATGTTTCTCATTTCTATCAAAATCTTGTCAAATTAGTCACTACATGTGTCAAATATTTATGAATTTAATACTGGTGACTCTCATTTTTTTCGAAGTTATCAAATTAGTGATTATATGCTTATTAGACATTTATCCAGACTATCAAATAAACTACGCACTTTTCAACCTTACCACTTCCAATTCACATAATAAAACTACTAATTCCAGTTTAAAGTAGTTTTATTCTTTTACCATTTCTGAACACTGCTAGCATTTAACATTTAAATAGAATACAAAAAGACATTGTTGTTCAACGTCATACTACCACGAAATGTTCCAAGGATTAGCAGCTCATTATAACATCACTGCAAAACCATAACATTCGGAGACAGTGACAAAAATGTGCAAGAAATTAATTCTCAAGCAACTCACCTCTCATAAACAGTGCAGGCCTACAGAGTGATCAAAAGTTTCTCCCTTGCCATATGGTCGGACTCATTGAATTGACTTGGTTAAATCCATTCGTATTTTCAGCATTGATTCCTAGGATAACGATTCATGTCTGAAATACAAAATAAAGATATTGATTTGTATGCAAATAAAACGTAAGCTTGCAAAGCATCTTTCGAAGGCATAATTTGTGAATACATGTATTCATAGCATTCTTGTAAAAAAAGCAACATTTAACATCACATCATTAAAAGATTTACATGTTCTATAGGCAATTTCAGATAGTCCTCGGCCTTGACACTGAAACAGATTTTTGAACACATGATGGGACTAATTATCATAAACAAACAGGGATTTGCACTCAATTTGCATAGACTTACATGGCACAATCCACATGCCAGCGGCTGATTCAAAATACATTCAATTTGACAATTTGTAGGAAATATATGCAAATGGGTGCACACATAATTTCTGCATGCACAACAAAAAATGCATGTCAAAAAATTATTAAGAATGCAACTGTTTTTTTATGTGTACATGCGTACTTCGCAGTAGTCTCAGTAATGAAAATTTAATTATAATTATACCTGCGACTACCGATCAATGTCATTTGCCACAAAATATCCAAGATTACAAAACATTCGGAAGCTCTGACGGATCGGTCGCTTTGAAAATTAAACGACTTACCTTTATAACCAGAATGACACGTGTGGTCGATTTGGTCAGCCAACTAATGCAGCTGGCTTGAGCATTATTTTTTAATCAGGAATAGCTAGGGGACCATTTGGATTCATGCAACCCCATCCAAAAAAAGCAAGTATCCACCTAATATTCATCTCAAAGATGCTACAGATGCTTACTGTATATAAACAAAGTGCAGTGACGCTGCTTTCTGAATTATTTTGAGTCATGACCGCAGAATGTACTCATTAAAATTCGATTCAGTGGTTGAGAAAATAGGGTTTCATTTCAAGACCTCATGTGATGGTTCATTTTACAACATATTATAATATCATGTTTTTCAATTTCATTAATTCATGATTTTAGCATGACAATTAAAAAAATGAATATATCTCACTCACTAATTGCCTATTTATATTGTTACCCTCTATCAATAGGCCTACTTAATTTCCTTACCTGATACACATGCAATTTTTTGACCTGAAACCTTTATGCTGTAAACCCAGTACGCACTGCATCTACCGGATGAACAAGGAGTAAAACATAAGCTGTTTTTGAATTCCTACCCAGACTAAAACAGCCGTGTTGCATTCTCCGATATCTCTTTCCGAATGAAACCCGGGTCAGAGTGAGAAAAAGAAATGGAACCCTCAATTGAAGCACTGTATAAAAATGATCACCCTGGAAACGATGCGACGCTTGAACTTTCTTACTGAATTTCAGAAAAATATTGATTGTTTTTAAATCAAAAATTTTAGCACCGGTAGGTCTAGAAAAAAATGTTCGATTTTTTTCAATCTCAAGCACATTATTTCAAAAAGGAGACCATGAAGGTGTACGCTTACGGCAAAAATACAATTTAACTCACACTTCATGGAATAATAACTTGGTTTGTAGCATGAGTGATCGTCTCACTTTCTTTAAGTGGCCTTCGCTCTATCTTTATCCGCACGTAAACTTGAGAGAATCGGCAGAAATTGAGTCACAGGCATTCGATTCACACATCCTCTATCATATTTCGTTTAATTCGAAGAAGTTTCACGAAATCATAGTTTGCCAATGTAAAGAATCAGCATGAAAAGTCGTTGGCACATCCAGTGAAAGCTTTACAATTCACAGACCTTCTGTTCGACTGAGGAGCGCATATCGAAACGAGCGCAGCAGTATGGCCAGACAGTGAGGTCACGCATTGTTAAAAGAAACGCAAAGTAAGTCAGTGCGCGCCATGGACGGCGAGGGCACGCGCACTCTATAAAGCAATGATCCTACGTGTAAGGCAAGATAGATGCTGTTATGACGTCACTCGATCGTAACAGCAGTCCTCGACTGAAGGCATGCAAGGAAGAAACAAACTCTCATATCAATGTAGAGCTGCAATTATTAATGAAGTATGGGGAATGTGGGTGCTGTTATTGTGCTTGTCTGTGAAATCAAACTGCATGTTCATCGACTTCAATGTGATGTAAAAATATTACACTGCAAGTGCAAGTTACATTGTTCAAGTTCAATTCCATTGCTCACGTATTTGTCTTGGAGATTCGGTTCCGTTTTGACACCAACTGCTGGCTAATGATAAAATTGTGATTTTTCAATCATTTGACGTAAACATTGCCATCATGCAGCCAAACAGATGAGTTCAGAACTCAGCTTTGCACTGTTTAATGCTAACAATCATATAAGTATGCAGAAATATTTTTGTTATATAGACAAATTAATTTATAAATATTTGTAAAATGTTTCAGATTTGAACATTTAAGTGATTATGATAATATTTGTCAAATAATGATCAAATATGTATCAAAAATTATTAGAAAATATCAAATATGCAGTATTTGATTGTTTTATAAAACAATTATCTAATATTTGTAAAATCTATCACCATCAGTCATATATTAGATAAATTATCTCGGTTTTTTCAACCCGGGAATGGATGCCTACTTACATGTAACCTGGATCCGTCGGCCTGGTGCCGTCCCTCTCGTTAGCCAGACCGTCTGCGTCTAAAGCTGTTTGCCCAATAGTTATGCAGTCCCTTGACACGCATGTACACCGTGAAATTGGGGCTTTCTGTCTGGGTAATCTCCCATGCGCTCTGATAATACGAAAATGTGAGACAGCATGCTTGCATTAAATGGTCGCACTGCTGTCAACGCCGTTGTTAGAAGTCCTAAACTTACACGCACGCCGTTGCTAGGGGCTCCAATCATCCTTGACCTTCGGTCGTAGCCCTGACCAGGGGGACACGATATACCCCTGACACTGGGCCCATATCTTAACTTAGCTAGGCCTGCTGCCCACGCAGCACCCACCCCCGCGACGTGGACGCACCAGACAAGAATTACCGCTGTATGGATTAGAGGGAAAGCTCTAACCATCAGCAGCCGGATTAACTGCCATGTTTTTTCAAAGGCAATTTACTTCAAAAGAATTTTGTAGAACTACAGAATTTATGCTTACTATTAATTATCTTTTGTAAAATATTTTTGAAGTTCATCAATACGAAATATTTCCTGCATACCTGAGCATAATAATAATAATAATGAATGTATATTTGTTGTAATGGAAATCGACAAAATACCAAAGAAATACAGAATTAACATAAGATAACAGTTCTGCAAGTAAGAGCACTTAACTAATAGTCAGAATAACATTCAAGGTAACCGTCAACACGTAGCCCCTATCTAGATTCCACTGAATTAAACAGCACACAGACACGGTAAAAGAACGATCGTGCAAGAAGTTCAGTTCTATGAATTGGAAGAATAAATCTTCCTTATGTAGAGACAGTGGGCAAAAGTTCATGCAGTATATGGGACGGCAACATTATTTTCTTCAACATGCGGATGGACAGCAATTCACGTCTTTCTTGCAATGATGGAAGACAATGATTCATGCAGTTTTTGCCACATAAAACACTATGGAAGCGCTTTTGGAGTATTTCAAGGCGATTGGAATCAACCGAGATACCGATACTCAATAACGGTTCTAATCAAAGCATTGTATGCGGTTATAAGTTCACTTTTTGAACACGATTGCTTTAATATACGAAAAGCATATAATCAACGCGATGAAATGGTCAGTTTATAAGTTATCAACATCCCTGTGGGAACGCATCTTGCTAATATCAACAGATTATCTGGCGAGGTAGCGGTTTTGTGGATAATTTCTTTAAAGGTTCACTTCCGTGTAAAAACTATCTCCGCATGTGAAAATGGTCATCATCTATCCAAAAACATGTGTAAAATTAAAAAACGACGGGTGGCGAAAAAGTTGCTATAATTAGTTGGTAGATATTTGTTTACTAATGAGAGCTGATTTTTCGCCAACCGGCGAAGTCGTGGATATTGTAGCAACTAATTAGTGGTAAGTAGCAATGTTCGTATATTACCTTCACATGAAAATATATTGTATACTCAGTCTGATCTGATAAAAAGGGATCTTTCTTATTCACGAAGCCTTAAACTAAAAAAGTATTTATCTTCCATAAATGTCGCAGTAAATAATATGATATTATTCAAATATTTGTCATTGTTGTAAATTATTGAATGTCAAGAGATGTTATGAAAACTGATATAAGGGGATTCTCTATATTCTTATCATTATCAAAGAATGATAGTCCGCACTTATTTCTTAGATAGATTAGCCATATGTGGATGATGGTGAGGTGAGGGAGAAAATAGAGCCTCGGCTGTAGAGGCGGATTACTAAAGAAAATATCAGTGAAAATCAAAAGTAAAAGGTGGCATATAGAGCGCGAATTATCGCCGGCGAACTTCGCCAGCGAATATGTCGCAAATATGACTGAACTGTAGCATGATATTCTGCAGCTGACATCCGTCAGTTTTTCGCAAGATTCGTTCCCACAGGGATGGTTGGATCATGAGAACTCAGAATTGAACGTGACCCCAAGAATACGGAGGGTGTCAACTGTTGTCACACGTGGTAGCGTGAAATTCCTTCGAATAAAATTTTTCTTTCCGATTATCAGTGATTTGCATTTGTTGTCATTCAATTCAAGGCCAGTTGAAAAGACCACTCAATAAGATGCTTGTGTTTATCTCTAAAAATTGATTCGCATTTCAAGATGTCAAGTTTTTAGGATTTTATCACTCTGATCAGAGCGCGATGATTGATTCTATATTCAAGCGAATGCAGAGTATGCGCATATTCTCTCAAATAATGTGCCACACTAAATTGGCATTCAATATCACAATTTCAATAGAAGCACCGGAAAGGAGCTGTGGCAGATGCTTACCCACTACAAAAAGATATGTCGGTCCGAAGTCGAAAACGAGCTCGTTCCGAGGAGCAGAATGTCCGCATGGCCGATGGTCGGTACGACGTCGGAAACCGAAGCCTCATTATAAAAAATACACTCTAGGCCTCCTACCTGCTATTTTGCAAGTAGGATGTCTATGGAATTACAAGACGTCATTTGATCAAGAATCAAGTGTTGTATGTTTTCCTTTCCCTACATGTCACCTTTATGAAGCTTGTTTGAGTAATCAATGTCATCAAAATCATATCCGCACATCTTCATGTCTTCAATGTCTATGCTACAATTAACTCAATCAAAAAAACCATTTTTATCCAAATTTCTGCATAAATTCAAAGAAATGAGTTCAGATCGAATTAACATGTCAGGGGTTAAAAAATTTTCCCGACCTTTTTCCAACTACCATACCTCGTTCCGACGTCTTTCCGGCGAATCTTTTTGTAGTGGGTATTCAAATGATATATTACATACAAAGTAAGATTATTTTCCAATGACATGAGTTTACTATCTTCAGACTCCCTTTGAAGCATTTTTGTGTTGCCAAGTTGGTTCTGCATACAATTTCCTTCATTAAGTCTACCAGATCCCTTTAATGAGGGCAATGGTGAAAAGATATCATCTAGTGCAATTATTTCATCATTGAGAATTATTCATGTAAATGAAAATAATTGATTTTGAAAAAATCTAATTGAATTCCATCTTAAGTGATAATCGAATCGGATAATTGAATGGCTTTGAAAAGTGGCAATCGAATGACAGGAAAATCGCAAATTTGATCTTGATTTTTCGCATTCGAATCGCACTTGCGAGCTGGTGAGTTGGATAATCGGTAATCAGTATTCCAATTACTCAAGTTCCTAACACTTCTGCATGAGTGTATCCTCACTGAACGTTAGAGTAGGCTATTTGGATTCAGCATATGTGGGTAACTCAACTCAACAGTTTGAATTTTAGAAAATGGAAACTGATGTCACGAGGTTGGAGGCTGCGGCAACAGGAAACAATCGCATAAAAGTGGAATTGGAATTTATGAAACAAATCCTCGCTCAGGAAATGCAAGAATTGGAATTTGCTTTGTCGAATGAGTCTAGTAATGAAAATGCACGCCATTTATGGGAATATGCACTTGCACAAGCAATGGTTGAAATGCAGAGGGAGTTTGATGAGCGTTTGGATCAAGCCGAGAAGGCCTTGATTACGACTCACGAGGAAGGTAATTATGAAGATCACAGAGGAGTTAAATATTATCGACATATCATTTCAATTTGATTTTCTGTGCGAAACAATTACTGATGTTAGTATACTTGATAACATTACTTAGTAGTATCTAGTTAATGTATTTAAAATTTATAGAATAGAATTTGGTTTGTTTATCCGATTGGATCCAATCGAAAAGCACAGATGTTGACTGTCTTCGACACAATAGTAAACTGTTGACAAAATGTTGACTATCTGTGACAAACTGTTGTCACGGAAAAGCTGAACAGTGCACTTGCCAAAGTGACAATATTTCCACGCCTCAGTAGCCTACATACTTGCAGAATCTACCTCTGAGTGCACTGCTTCTTTTACAAAACGATAGTTTCGATAACTAATCTGAAAAAGGAGTGTTGACTTTGGAATCAGAAAGAAAGAATTCTTCAGCGCTGTAATTTGGGGTTCATCAAATTTCTATCGGTCAAACCTTTTTCTGCAACCCTAGAATAATCTTCGTTTCACACTCCTCACCTTATTGAAGATATCATAATGCTGTCTCCTTGTACCTAAATTTACTGCGTATCAAAGATTGTATAATACTTCTTACATTGACAACTAGTTTATATTTATAGAAAGTTATAAAGATTTGCAGTGCATAAACTAGTCAACAATTCATGCGATTCTTGTGATTTTCTTCCACAAGATTCCACACAGATCTTGTGAATGTATCCTGCAAGACTTGTGTGGAATCCATGCCCTTTTCCACATGGATCTTGAAGTGATCTTGAGATATTCTTGCGGTAGTAGATCTTGCGATTCATGTGATTTGCTTGCCCTTTATAAACTAATAATCCCATCTACTCATAACGGACGACAGAAAACATTCAGTTTTTAATAAGTTCTCATATCTATTGATCTATAACAATCTTCCATCTGATTGTCTGTACCAATCTGGTTATGTTCAAGTATTGCGAGGACCAATAAATTTACACGCGGAAATTTTGACAATATGGAGATATGACATAAAAAAGTTACAAAATTATGAAACTATACTGACAAAACAGTATTCGAATCCCACAAAAGTCTTTCCTAATATCTATTACATCGAGTCACTACCATAACCAACCCCAGTGATTAGGCATATATTCAAAAATTTTGCTGAAAAAAATATGTGCATCACATATCAAAATAACACGTCAACAAAAACAACGCATAACTTAATACAAAAATGGAAACTATGCGACGATATATACATTTGTAATTCTAAGCTTTTCAAATCATTTATAATCAGATTTAAATATACAAAAAAAGTAGAATTCACTTCCATATGTTAAGAAAACATCCGAGTGTACTGTAGACTAAAGGTATGACTAACACATAATTGCAACACTATTTGACCAAGCAGTTTGAACACGAAAATAAAATAAAATGAATAATTAGAAGTATATGAAATTTGATTCTCTAATAACAATGTAGAGCCTATTAATAAATTGCATTAATTTGCCTAAAAAAATTTGCAATAAATTGCCTATTAATAAAAAGCAAGAATGCTTTACATCAAAAGTAAGAACAAATTAAGTATGCAATCAACTAATATCTCTAGAGTTATTTTTCTTCATTCACCATGTTGACAAGAGAAATTTCAGTTTACATCATTTGATAAAATCTATGAATGAACAAACTCAACGAAAAATTGCAATGAGAAGATTCAGTTGATTCATGCATCATAGATTTCTTGATAAATTTTCACCATTTTATTGGATATTATATTCATTTCTGCAAATATTCAGTAACAAATTCGCAGAGTTGCGTACAAATATCATCTGTCTCCACAAAATGCATAGCGATTCCATACTTAACGATTGTATACTTTGTGTAAATCGGATTAACATTGCAGAAATTGCAGATACCGTATTTACTCTAATAGAACCCGGACCTCTAATAGAACCCGAGTCTCCAATAAAACCCGGGTCAGAGCAATCTGAATTAATAGAACCCGGGTCTCCAATAGAACCCGGGTCAGAGCAATCTGAATTAATAGAACCCGGGCCTCTAAGAGAAGCTGGGGTCTCTGATAGAACCAGGGTAGAGACTCAGTAGCATCTTATTGACCTTGTAGGTGAACCAGAAAGTATTTTTTCAGTAACAAAATTCATTTGACGGGAGATAAGTAAAGGAAACAAGCGAATATTGGATGGTAGCGAAGATGACCTCATCGAATGCTTCAAGGCAGGACATCCATGCCATGATGCCCTCTCGCGCTTGTGCGAAGTGGAAGTTGACCTTGACATCGATGAAGAACACGAAGAAGAGGACGAGCTGATGATTATAGATGAAGACGAATGACTCGAGTTGCTTTTCAATATACCGGTAGATATAGAGACTTTTATATACAGTCCAATATAGAGATTTTTCCAACTGGTAGCCGTTCTTCCTTTGCACAGCGAGTGGGTCTTTGATTTTTTTGTGACTAAATTACAATTACCGGGTTAGCTTATGGATCGTTTATAATCCTCTCCTCATCCGCCACTCAATATGCCATGAGCATAGTGAATGTAAAAAAGACTTCGACTACGGTATACTGAGCAGTAACAGCAAAAACTGTCATACAATAGGCCGGCATTTTTATGTAGGTTCAACGAATTCTATGGTTGATGTCATATTTTTAATTTTTTAGTGATCATTTTTCAATGTAATTAAATATAACCCGGGCCTCTAATAGAACCCTGGTCAGAGCGATCTGAATTAATAGAGCCCCCCGGGTTCTATTAGAGTAAATACGGTACATCATTTGTCGAAATTATAAATGTGGAACCCATGAAACATTGTCAATTTACAATCACAAAGCATGAAGCAACAAAAGTTCCTTCGCGGTCGAACTAATCGGATCGGTAAATGTTAATGCTAATCTACAATTGAAATAAGTCAATCTCAAATGAAATTACATGCTTACTATCAACAACAGAGAAGAGTGCGATTTAATGAATGATTTTCTAGTGACCTCGTAGTCGGGTGGTTGGGGAGGTTCAGATGGACCCCATGGAAATTAGCTAAGATATCTCCTGAGCTCATCCCTCTTATTAATACTTTTAGATTATGTCAGTTTATATTTTGAATCATCGTCTCTGTATCAGAGATTTCATTTCTTATTTGTATGTTAACTTGTATGGCAAAACTTGAAATATTTTGTACTGAGACATTTTTCGTAACAATTTAAATTATTTACAACATATTTACTTGAATTTTCCACATTTATAATGAATCAACGGATTATTTGTCGCGTTGTCTACGTGCGTCCCTCGCAGCTTGGTTTATACAGTGACGCACTTTATTAAATTTGTAATAAGAAAAATTTCTGCTGAGGGCGTCTTTCAGTATTTGCAAGTTATTGCTGTCGAGGGGAACCTGTTCACTAGGGCCATGTGGGTCCACAATAATTTGTTTGAAATGATCGCCAAGAATCTTTTTCAAGAATTGTATGGCGAAGACATTGGGGCTGGACCTTGGAATTTCCGAAGCTGAAAATTCATTGCCATTACAATCCATGTATCTACTTTCATCATTTACAGCGACCGAAGAATGAACGTCAGCAATGGTCCGCAGCAAATGAATGACTTTCCTTATTCTGCTTGATGATAGTGCGAAGCAATCCATTAGTTTCACATTCTCTGCTGTCGTCCAGCAATGGTCTCGAATCACTAGAACGATGATGAGAACTTCGGTTTTCAAGTGAACAAGACATGGATAGTCTGTTCTCAACTGATGACGTAGAAAGCACTGGGGGAGATTTCACGTCACCAGCGGCACTGTGAGCAGGAGCGCTGACGGATGGTTTCGACGATTCTATTAGTCTTGCGCGTTTAATTGCTGTCTGCAAACCATGTACCTTCTTCTTTTCTTTGGCCATTTTCTCCTTTAATTGAGAAGAGACGTCATCCCGAGATGAAGGGGCAGCGCGTGGGCTGGACGATGAATTCACACCAATACAGAATGAAGCAGGTGATGGAGGTGGTGGTGTGGAAGTGATATCGCCGGAAGGAGGTTCGTTACGTTCCACAAAGTCCTCGTTTAGATGCTCTAAATGTTCATCAGACTCAATGTTCCTCTCTTTATGTTCTTCAACAAAACTTTCGATGAACATTTCCTTATATTGACACTCAGAGATAGATCCATGGTACAGCACTCGGGCTGGTAGATTTCCTTTCAGAAGAATGTAATCACCCTGAAACAATAAATAAATTCTGTAAATACCTCATTATCATTAAATATTTGCATAACGTAGGAGGTACATCTATACCAAAAAACGAACTGTGGTTATCATACACGCTAATTGTCGAGATATGTTAGAGTAACTTCTTCCTGCTGGGCGTGTTAGGAAAAATAGTGACTAGTCGGGGAAATAAACCTTGGGAAAAAGGATTTTCCACAAGGACCGCTCAAAAACAAACTCATTTTCCATAGGTTTGTAACATGGAAACATCAGAAATTAGCTTACTTTACATAATAATTAGCAATAAATACAATAACTTAGCAGAATTAGATAAAATCTCAATTAACGACTTTGCCCATAGAAAGGCAGGGTTGGTCACCCGAAAAACCCTCCCGGGCGGGTTTTCCGGTTTTCATTATTGGGTAAAACTTTGTGCGGGATTGTCAGGTTTTTCACCTTTAAGGGATTTTCTGGAAGTTACTGGTTACTTACATGCTGGGTGTCCGCGGCATTCGGATTATTACAGCTGCTAGAATTTTAATATTTTTTCAAGCGCCGCAAGCGAAACCTTCTGTCTTTCGGAGTATTACTTGGTAGATTTTCCTGACTTTATTTCAAAATTTATTAATATATGACACTTCAAAATTTTTCCAAGTTTTCAAAAGTTGCTAGACCCATTTTGCCCCACGCATGTGGAAAAATGGGTCTATTCAAGAAAACTTCTACTGAATTGCTCTTCATCAATATTCCAATGCATGTAAGGTTATTTTTATAGAGATATGATTATCTGAAGTACATTTACTAAGGTTACAACTAATATAAATCCATGATACCCTTATCATTCTATCAAAATACCATTATTATATAAATGTTGATTTGGCCTACCAAAATATCTGCTACCAAAAAACACTAAGTTACTCAGGTCTGTATTTTTTAATGACAGAGAATCGCAATTTTCCACTGTAATGATGAACAAGGGAATATTAAACAACTTTTAATATAACAAAACCTATCATAAAATTCCGCTAATCTATCATCTGAAGAATTATGCTAATAGTTAGACACATTTCAAAAACTTCATAAATAACGTACATCTCGATGAGTTCTGTTGAATCTCACGGGATTTAAATAGAAAGTTAAGAATCACAATTTACTACTGGAACTCCCTAGGGACTTCTCCCATAAGGTCCAAAAATAGATCAGAGCAATATGAATCGCAGATAATCGCGTAACAGAATCAATACTTACATTCTCCGGTGCAGGCCTACAGACTTATTATGGGTAGACCGATCAATGTCTACGATCTACTGGAGTTATTGTAATGATTGCATCAATGTGTGACTTCTGTAACGTTGTTAACACAGGACTGATTCAGTAGAAAAAATACTTTGAAATATGGAAAAGCTACGGAGAACGTTACGATTGTAGGTTACTGTTTATTAGACCCATTTTACCCCATGTGATTCAAGCACCTGTCTTACAAAAATTCTTAAAAATGAAATCTCCTAAGTACATAGTATCATCGACCGGACACCTAAGCATTGTTTTTGAGTTTTTGAAACGTTTCAAAATTTTTCATACTTTCAGTTACAACAAAGTTTTTATACCTCATTTTTTAGGTATATTTTGCATATTTTTATTACTGTTATTTTTTATGTGACAAAATATTTCTCTACACACAAAACCAGGGTACACACGTGAGTACACACCTCAGCAATACATTGATGACAAATAATTAGTTCTCCGTTGCCTATAAGTAGAGAAAATGAAAATTTACGAAATAGACCCATTTTGCCCCCACCCCCCCCCTACAGTTTTCTACAAATGTAACCTGTAGAAAATGAACGTGAGTGTAACACCAACAGGTCATAAAATCTTAGAAATAACAAAAACAAATTGATCACAGAAATTAGAATTTGAATGAGCATCAGTAGATTAAAGCATTTTCCAATAGGAAGCCCACTAAACGATTTTATAGCAAATGAAAGAGCAAAATAACCACTTTTCATAATAGTATAAATTATTCATTAACCAAGGCCTTTCAGTGGATACAAGCCACCATCATCAGGGAATGAACAAATTAACAGATAGCACAATCTACATTAATTCAAAATTGACATGGAGTTCATATCTACTATTATCAACCTCTCAGAAAGTGTTCTATGTTAATCTCAAATCTGATAAAACACGACATAAACCTCTAAATATCTATATTACTTCAAAATCGGTTGATATCACTTGATATCAACTGGTTTCGATTTCAGGCCATAGATTTTTGTCGGTTGTCCATGTAACAGGACTGCCGAGAGAAGTTGCAGCAATGTAACGCATAGCCACGGATGTTTAGGGTCATGTGCAACGCGTAGTTTACGCGTGAATTACGCGTAATTGAGCGTGGCATATCACCTAGTGTGGTTTCAGCATTAGAATCAAAAATTTTGTTCCATCATAATGTTCATTAGATCATTAGTAAATCCCTTAGCAAAGTCTATAGAAGATCAACCCTAACCTAAGAAGCACCTTTACAGGTCAAAGTCGGAGGTGTCTATTTTCACATCATCGACTCCAATAATGTCCGAGGGACACTCTGGATGTGAGAATCGGTTGTGGCACACATTTTAGGGACTACGGAAAAATGTCTTGCAAAAAGTCACCAAAAAGTCAAATCAGCTACTAACTCATTAAGAGAGGAACAGCGTAGATATCAAGCAAAGTGCTGAGAAGCAGCTGCATAAGCATAATAAAACTTTATTGAAAAACGGATATTTTTCTGCTACACTAGCGGACAAAATTGCGGAAACATTGCAATTTATATATGATTTTATGCGTTAATTGAAATTTATTGTCATTTTACACGATAATTGCAATAAAATGATACAATATATAAATTGCAATTTTTGTATTTTTCGTTTGCGAAATTTTCATCGTACATTCATCATTCGATTCATCTCAGTGTTGCTCCCTTTTTGCTCTCTTTTAGGATAAAAATGAAATGCTCTTTTTTGTTGATTGGTATACGAAAAATTGTAATAAAAATACCTTAATGACTATATTTGCAATATAGTCATTATAATACCATATATATACAAGGTGTTTCAAAAGTAGGCTAACAGTTGATTTTGCCCTAGGAAATCTATGTTGACCGTTCTATTGGCGATTTACACCTGAATCAGTCGATGGATATCCATGATCAGTCCAACATGAGCCATAGACTTCGAAGTAATTGCTACTATCATTTAGAAGTCTATGCAGTAGCATTCCATTGGCAAAGGAATTTTGAAATCTATCATGGACAAGATATAGCACCAATCTGACATTACGTACATGGATATGTTCAATTAATTTGATTTGAATCAAACACTGTTAGTTTGACTTGAAGTGAATTAAACAAGCTTGAAGCTTTTTTGAATTTGCTGCTTCTGTCATGTCAGGTCATCTAAAAGATGATCAGAGAAAATGGATTTTGAAATCCTTTTGGAAAAACAAGAATGCTGAAAAGGTGCGAATGGAATGGAGAGATGCCTTTCACAGCAATCCTCCATCAAGATTTGCTATTTATCGCATTCGAGATAAATTTGAAAAGACCGGTTCGGTAGAGAATGCACCGAAGTCAGGACGCCCTCGATCAGTTTCAATAACATCAAACGAGGAGCTAGTGGCCCAAACATTTGTTCAAAGTCCGAAGAAGTCAACAAGAAGAGCCTCATTGGAGTTGGACATTTCTCTAAGCTCTACTTGGAGACTGATGAGGAAAGTTGAGTTGAAACCATACCGACCCAGACTGTTGCAGCCATAGAAATTGACAACAATAAAACCTCTAGAATGGAAATTGCGCTTCATGCAATGCACAATAACGGCACATAAATCGCACGCATTTTCACTTAGATGCACCTGCCAACGTCTGTATCATTGGGTTAGAATCAGTCACATGAGTAAATCGAAGATTTTAATTGGTTCTTCATGCCCCAACTTAGTTCCCCCGGATGTGCCGCGACCTTGAGTCAATTTCCATTCTAGCGAGCTTCAGATAAACAGTTTATTTCTATGGTTGCAGCACCTTCTACCGGATGATGCTGAACGACGCTTGCAGTTTGCTGTGCTCATGTTGTCGGAAATTCGGGAGAACCCAGATTTGCTTGACAAGATAGTTTGGTCTGACGAAGCCAGTTTCAAACTATCAGGTCACGTAAATAGACATAACTGTGTCTACTGGTTCCCTGAAAATCCGCACATGGTATCAACAAATGAGCTGAACCAGCCTGGCTTAACCGTCTGGGCCGGTATGTCAAGCAACGGTGTGATTGGGTCAGTATTTTTTGAAAGAAATGTGACCAGGGTTGGTCAAAACCCACTCGGTCAGAAAAAAACCCGATTTCACCCGCCAGGCGGGCGAAATCGGGCGGGTGAAATCGGGTGAAATGGATTTTTCCATATTATGTCATTTTTTCGATGCTTCTAATTAAAATACAGTAATGCCAATTCATTTTTCTGATTTATTGACTCTGCCTCTTCTCAAAAATCATCGTATGGAATGTATAGGGGAGAGTGGGGCAGGTTCGTGCAAAAAAATTAAAATTTGAATTTCTCAACACCTATTCAGTTGACGGGCAATTTGATTGTTGCCTCAAAGACGGTAGGTCTTGTAGTTATTTTCCATTTAATAACTTTAGTCTATAGTCTTTACTCATGCCGTGATATTGACTTAAGTAAAGTGTCTCAACCTGCACGAACCTGCCCCATGGGTGGGGTAGGTTCGTGCAGATAGTGGGGCACATTCGTGCAAATTACTATTATCCCAAGTTTTTTTCTACATAAGTCCGCAATAAAGAACTGGTATCTTACAAAACACTGAATGAATTAAATTCAAGAATGTGGATATATTCATCTGCAAACTCAGATAAAAATAACAGATGTAGCTACTCCTCTGCAGACTCAGACAAAAATAACAAATAATCGGCAAACTTTAGCACTCTTTTACGTAAATGCTTCCACTGAAGCGCACGTGAGCTTTGCGTCCGTTACTCAAAATCTCATCAACAGGATTTCTCAACTGACAAATTATGTCGGTCAGTGGAACGGCGAATATATCATTCTCAGATATTTTGAATAGTGTTTCTGACTCGTCGACGCTTCTGTAACCGTTCATTTGAGTGTCTCCGTCCTCATCAACGTCGGCGGTTGCGCGACCAACATAGCGGAAGTCAATACACTTCTTTCTAGTTCTACCGCGAATCGAAACCAAGTACCACGATCCTGCTCTTGGTGAAGGGGTTCCAGCTCTGGTCACTTCGTCTGCTGTCATCAAGTTGTCGTCATCCGATTCGAAAGAAGGTAATGTCAGCTCCTTGGCACTGGTACCTCTCTGGACTTTGCGGGATTTTCTTTTCTCTGATTCGATTATCTTCAACTTCTCCGACGTCGAAGTAAGAATCCTCGAGTATCCCTTTCTTCTGCCTGCTTTTCGCTCGGGCACTTGACATCTTTCAGAAATTGATGCTGCACGAACGTGCCCCACCTGTGTGTGAACGAATGTGCCCCATGCCCTTTGTTGCAACGAAAATCGATATTTATGCAATTCAAGAGATGATCATAAATAATGTACACCACTAACCAATATGGTACATCAAGCTCAACTCGTAACGCAAAAATGATCTGGATTGAACAAAGCAATGCTTCAGGAGCACGAAAAAACAAAAAAATGAAAAATTTCGTAAAAATGTAAAAAAATGATTTTTTTGACCTTACTAAGCGTTGATTGCACGGTATCAGCTGATATTACAGTCATAATAGTGGATGAAGATAAGGAATAACATATCGCAATGCAAAGTCAATGCGATGAGGGGTTTTCACACAAACCCCAATGAACGAATGTGCCCCACGCACGAACCTGCCCCACTCTCCCCTACAATTCCGTAATCTACATGTTTCTTACTACAACACCAAATATTGAAAAAGAAAACCGTATAATATGTCAATGTCCGATGTTTTCATTGCGCAAGAAATTTAACGCCTATGCTGATATGATGCCCATTGTCCATCCCTGACTCGCCGGACATCAACCAGCCTGGATTTGTCAACAGCGGACTGTAGTGATGCATTCGTGAGATGATGGGGAATTCGGGAGAGCACACGCATATTGGTTGACGCTGCTGGTCGCATGTCTTTGGGTGGCTGGTGCAGTCGAAAGTGCGTAAGATAAGATCGATATTGGCAAACAATGATTTAAAGCCACTGCCCACAAGTCTGGTCATTAATGTTATTATAGCATACAAAAGACACTCGGAAATGATGGGGAGTTCGGGGTGGCGCGTGCGTGGTACGCGCGCGTCATTACTGATACCGCAGCAGGCTGCAAGTCTGCGACGGACACTTCGGACCATAAGAAAGAGCGTGCGTCCTCGATTTCACATATTAGGACGAGGTCTTTCGACCACACCAAACGACCATCCTCAGGTTATCAAAAAATAAATAAATAAAATGAATCGAAATTATGATATGAAAGTTCGACGAAACGATCTGCGTATTATTTAGCTTTAGTATCAGTAACACTGATAACAGTTGGGCCTATATTTTCTTACTTTTGGAATACCGGTATGACAAACAGATATTTGGTGATCGATGTTCAGATGACTCATTAGATCTTCCCGTTTTGACCATATTTTTTATATAAAGTTCAATTTATAGACCTCTACACATGTGTTTTCTCTCTGATAATACAATAATAGAAAAAACTTATAAATTTTAGATAACAGCCAATCTTGTGTAAAGTATACTATTCGTAAATGTAGGTGAGAGAATAACTTCATATGATTCCTTATTTAGATAGCCTGTAATTATCTGAATATTTGGTACGGCTAAAATACAGTAACCTATACTAAGTACTCACCAATATTTTCTCATGATATTGTATTTTAATCATGGTTTACATTACACTGATGTGTGCAATGTAGTTTGATTTTTCAATAAAATGATAATTTTAAAATAAGAGATTACCTCTTAATTTCAAGAAAATCGAAATAACTAGATTAAACACGAAAAACCCGATTAAACCCGAAAAACCCGATTAAACCCGAAAAACCCGGTATAAAAAACCCGAAAAAACCCGCCCGGATATAACCCGATAAAACCCCGGGTGGGTTTTTTTGCCGACCAACCCTGACTGTGACGGCTGAGGTGTACCTTCAAATGCTCCAATCCTTTGCGATTCCTGAGATGCAGTCATTGAACAACTTCAATGAGCTGTACTTTCAGCAGGATGGTGCACCAGCGCATTTTGCAGTGAGTGTCAGAAGCTATCTGAATGACACTTTTCCAGGAAAGTGGATCGGGAGATGTGGTAGCATCCTTTGGCCTCCTCGCTCTCCCGATCTAACTCCGATGGACTTTTTCTTTTGGGGCGTTGTAAAGGAGAAAGTGTACGGACGAAAACCTCACACACTTTCTCAACTCCGCTCCTACATCACAGATGCCTGTCAAGAGATCAGTGATGACAGGAACTTATGCAGAACTGTGTGCCACAGTGTGGCCGAAAGACTACAAGAATGTGCCGATGTCCATGGTGGACATTTTGAGCATTTGCGTTCGTGAATTTTTGCAACTTTAAGTTGATTAATTTTTTGATATGTTGAATAGGCCTTGGTTATTCATTTGTTCATTTTTTTGTTAGGAAACCAAGCAAACAAAATGGTAGTTGTTTTAATGTTAATACCTTTATTAATTTCAGCCTCCTCTAGGCCATCGTCAGAAGCTTCTGACGATGGTCTAAGAGGAGGCTGGAATTAACAAAGGTGAAGGACATTTGGATGTCAGCTGTTCTTCCTTCTTCGCCTCCCTGTCTTGTGTTGACGACAGCGTCTTCGTGCACCAGGCTGAGGGGCGCGGAGGACATTTGAATGTCAGCTGTTCTTCCTTCTCCGCAGTAACACTGAAACAACTACTATCTTGTTTACATGGTTTCCTAATAATTTTTTTTTTTTGATAGATGTTGGATAGTTATTCGACTTCTCATGATCGGTATAGATTCAAATTGGGTTGTAGTGAAATATGTAGGCATGAAAACACTGGAGATCATGAGATATTTTAATATGATTTACGCGATGTCAAAGAGTATTGAATTTTTGCCCCTTACGAATACAAGGCATATTAGCTATCTGTGGCATCGTGAAAAAGATTATTATGACATAGCTTATTAATCTATAGCATTAAGACATAGCTTTTCAAGGCCAATTTCTACTGTTAGCCTACTTTTGAAACACCTTGTATATAGCTCTTTCGGTATTATATTGGTTTTTGTCGACTGCTATAATTGATATAAACCTAGCCTACGGCTCGGTTTATATTGCATTCATAGCAGTCAATAAAAACAAATATAAACCTCAAGAGCTATCTATAACTGTATAAAATAACTAAGTACATGATATCTTAAACGCAAATACGAAAATTGCGTTTAAGATATCATGTACTTAGTTATTTTAGTAGATATGAACTCCATGTCAATTTTGAATTAATGTAGATTGTGTTATCTGTTAATTTGTTCATTCCCTGATGATGGTGGCGTGCATTCACTGAAAGGTCTTGGTTAATGAATAATTTGTACCATCAGTAGATTGTTTCTGAAGTATCAATCTAAATATTTCTTTGATCAGAAACAAGGCATTTAGAAATTCCTAATTAGACATGCCTGACTTAGAAACTTATGCTTATATCTACATAATTTACACAAAAGAGTACATATATCATACAAAAGTACAATATGTGAATTTAGCGACCATTTTCACCTGTAAAACGTCTTTCAAGCGTCATCTAAAACGTCTAGGCATCTCTGATATGATAGGTCACTTCTGCGAAGATGACGCTCGGGACTACAACGATTCTGACGCGATAAGATGTCAGAGGGAAACACCCGAAGACTTCGCTTCTAAAACAGAATGCTACCGTTCCGTGATAATCGGTTGCTGCTGGTCTGAAGCTTTAAAAACGCCTTACCAGTAAGAACCCAATAGCAAATTTCAAAAGCGGAAATCCCACTTTTGAAAAAAATGTCAGTTATGAGTTATGACATTTCGGTTATAAAAAGGACGCCATCTTCTCGTACCTGTTAACATTAGCCGTACATGAGCAATAACACCATCATCATTATTGTACTTACTTTTTTGATTGTAGACAAGATTTCAGGAGATACTGTTGACAACCAGGAATGATTTTCACACACCGTTCCGAGGTACTTGTTGGTATTCGTCAGCCAAAGCAGGAAATGATCGTATGGTCTAGGAGTTTCTTCCGCAAATCGTTTTGTTGAAGTGATTTTTCTTTTAGACATTGGCTTAGACATTGTCTGAAAGATATAAGCTCGAATAAGATTTACAGGCATACATATATGTTAAATTTAGTGTTGATCAAACTGTACGAGTCATAGCTTCAAGCACATGAATTCAAGAAAAATTAAGCATAAATCTTCAATACTGCACCAGGAGGTATTTCAAATGCCAACACATTATTGTTTGATTACATTTATAGAACACAATAATATATACTTATTTCCATTTTAAGCTAGTACATGAGAAATCTTAAGTTGATTTAAAAATATATTATGGATTTCAAATAATTCACGGAAATATAAATCCATAAAGTTCGCATCAATTATATTGGCACTGAAAACGAGTAGTTTGAATTGTATAAAAGTACATGAATAAATATTCCGAAGTATAAAAACAAATTTTTTAATAGCATTGAATAATGACATTCAATCGTAAATCGTAAATGTTACGTAAAATTCTCAAATACGTGCATTTCTGAAAATCATCGCAAGCAACTTGTTACAGTCTGTTACAACATGGTTTTATACCGAAAATCTTTATAAAAAACGAACTAATAGATCAGTTCTATCACAAAACTTACATAATATCGCATATTTCTGATACCGGTGTTGTTATCATTAGAGGCAGATGAGAGAAATGATTAAGTTCTGCTCTAATCTGATATCAATATCAATTTGAGTTTTGTCAAGGGACCAGAAAAGTGGTTATCAGAAATGCGTTCAACATACCTAACTGTTCAACATGACCATGACAGTAATTATGTTTGTAAAAATAGAAATTCTTCATACGAAATTCAAACAATGACTTTATGTGTAAGTGTACACATCCGGCATATCACACAATAAAGATAACCAAGTATTATTGACATACACCCTCTCTATCAAGAAGCATTTGCCGATGACATCCGAAACAGGAACAGTGATTGAGTGCTCACTTAACTTCACAAAAGTCTCTGACAGTAAATTACCAATATTACTAATGTCATACAATTCCATCGGTAAACAACCAAATTTACGGATAGTGATATTCATACCATTTGAATCATTCATCACATGGGTTATTGCACCATAGAAATCTTTGCACTTGCAGTATGAATCCTGCTTCCGGAATCCATATACACAGAATAAATCATTACCAATACGTAATTTATTGGTATTAATTATCTCAATATCACCTCTACAAAATTCTGTAATATCCAAAGTTGAACACATTAGGGTACACACATTATGGTCTCTATTCGCTCGTAAGTACGCGGATGAGCTTTTTAATAACAGTATTTTATCTGCGACTTGTGTTAGGTGGGATTTTGTACCCTTAGCCAATCTCTTCATTAATTTAAATTGCGCCTCAAACGGCGCCATTGATGAGAAAAAGAGAGAACCAGCATCATGAATCCGACTACTTACATGCAATAATAAATGCGAATTAATGGTCATCTCGTCTTTGGTATATAAGTTCTCTAAGTGTTGGACGAAGAAACGAAATAAAACATCAACATTGCTTGAATTAGCTCTTGCGTGTTTTGACACAGAAAGACGAACTCCTAACACAAACGCTGATAAATGCTGAAAATACTCATATGGGAAACCAAAGGAAATCAGGGGTAGAAAAACATAAAAAAGAAAATTCTGGAACTGTCGTCCAGTCCAGAATTTTGATTCAGCGAACGATCGGAAGTTGTCGATTGTGTAGGGAGGATTCTAAGCAACCATTGCTGCTTCCACCTGTTTTATACGTCGACCAATATAGTTAGGGCGATGTCGATTTTGAGGGTTCTTTATAAAGTTAAGTAACATTTTTGTAATGTTTTCAAAAAAACAGATGTAGTGGATCAAGAGTAATTCCGGAGGGGATACACAAAACCTTAGCGAGAACGGAAGATCCTTTGATTCCGTATATCACGTCACCTGTTTCATCAGCAATATGAGCATACTCAGCATACTGCTCATCAGATATCGTTTCCGAATTTTCACAGAAAGGGTAAACCCATGTTCGATTGATCGACATGCCTGGGTGCGTACAGAAAAGACACCTAAATTCACCGTTGAATTGTTTGACATTTAATATTGATGCCTGAGCCGGTAAATCGAAAACTCCATATTGAAATAAAATCTTACACTTCAATATTCTGTCACCAACTAAAACTTCGATTACTTCATCGACAGGAATCGAGTTCAACAACTCACTAAGGAGGACATCCTAAACAGGTTTCTTAGACCCTTGCCAGAGAGATATAAATATCATGTTTTCAGTTTTGTATCGTTGAGTGGGAGGTAGATTTAGTATAATTGCTATGATAGGCCAATACGAACACGACAAAGTCACATATGGATTTCCACCATCAGCGCTAACTAGTAGGTGAAGATTTTGAACTTCTTGGTTGTTCGATTGTTTCAGCGAATCAGAACCATAAAGAATATCTCCGTTATCTATATCACTAGTAGTTAAGAATGCGGTATAATCACGAAGGCATTCAAGGTTATTAGAAAAAATCATACGTAGCTGAAAGAAAAAATCGAAGTTGACGAATAATGATAATTTCGCCAAGCAATTATTACAGCGAGGTGTCGACCTTCCTCTTGTAAGCACCGACACTGCACGACAATTGCAACAATACGATTGAATATCGGCATGCTGAGGATAGTTGATTACTTTTTGTTTAAAGCGTCGTTTGAGTGAAGATAACGTATGTGGAATGTTAGTGAAACCAAGGTTGACCGTGAGGATAGCCAAGATACAGTTGAGGCCATCTTCAGATATACTTTTCATTACACAAGCATACAAAAGTGACGCAATAACGATAAGTTCTTTGTTCCATCGTGAGTGAGGCATAAAAATGTAAGTGCTAGGAACCAACTCGGATTCAATTTCACTGGTTTCAGAATCTAAATTATCACTCTCCCTATGATCATCCGATATATTGATTTCCATATTCTCCATAGGCAAAGCCGATCTCTCCAATGAGTCCTGATCTTCGGATCTATTGGGATATTCCCCTTCATCATCTTGCGATACGGATTCACTGGAACTATCTCTCGAATAATAACCTCGATATGAACGATTATATCGACGCATACTAACCGAGAAACTGAAACAGAAATAATGAAGTTATTATTATGATTACATCTATTATATTATATTAGACACTTAATGTCCAACAGCAATCAAAAGGATTCTTCTTTTCCCCTACTATTCTGCTCACTATCAAATTCGCAATATATTTTCAACCACTTCAAAAGTCAAGTTGATTCTTCTTGTGAAACAATTCCGTAAATTAGCATTACTGCAACAGGCAAAAGATAAATCAGTAGGTAATTTATCGCGTGTGTGCTATGTGAACTCGATATAAAAATTTAGAACCAGTTCTAGATGAATTCGAGAAGGTTAGCTGTCAAAGAACTAAAACCAGTGTTAGTGTTAACTGGAACCGATGCCAAAGTTAGAACTGTTCTAGCTTAGAACCGCTTTGTGAAACCGACTCATGGGGTTTATACGATGACCGCCCTAACCTCGGGTGTACACGTACAGGCCGATACATGTACATCTGTATACTCAAGTTACCGAAAGAAAAATCAATTTCAAGTTTTTTAATATTGCACCAGGGCAAATGCACCGATCACTTATCTTTCAAAACATATATTACCTTATTTATGAAAGAAAAACAATTATATTTTAATGATAATTCTAGGGATCAATTATTACTCATTTAGAAAGTGTATGAAGGCAAGTGCAATTTCTCACGAAATTGTAGGTAACTTGTCGAAATTCACAAGAGTTATATAATCATTTGCGAAACAGTGCCACTGAGAACGCCGTTGCCAGTACTGAAAGAATGAGGGTTCATCAAAATGTCCTCCCTTACCGTATGTAGATTACAAGATTGAAATACATAAAACGCGTAATAAACATTTAAATAACAAAGGATAGTACAGTAGGCTTATGGCAATGTGACTGCCTTAATCTGAGGCTCTAAATTTATTTGGTTAACATTCACTCCTCTTGTCAATATTACTATGAAAACGTTGAATGGTATCACAAAAAAATCAAATACAGCGGCTCGATTCGAGCGCTGATGACAGACGTCCCACAGCACAATCAAAGCATATGTCAAACCACGCTGTAAAAGTGAAAGTAATTTCATCAAGTGCTCAAGGTCATTTAGATCTACAATAGAGCAATCAGCACAATTTTGCAGTGATACTGAATTTGTTACAGCAAGTACTTAATTATCTACTTTATCTTTTAAAATACACTTTAATATATATGATGGAATTAACATTGAAGTAGAGCATTACGTTATTTTACAAATATCCTTTAATATGAAGTGTATGACATCATAAATATAGATCGTTTTTACCATTGTATATGTTATCTTACCGACTCTTCATTTGATAAAGCTAATATTTTGATGGATAAACATTACTAAAATAAAAACTACACTAAACATATACCACATTACTTGTGTATTTTACAAAGCCTCATAATATACTTTACAAAGCTCAATAATTTTCATCAATTATAAGTAGTATGAATACACGATGATATAATTTCTTCAAATCAGTAGAAAAATAAGCCGCGCAAAAACACACGGCTTCCATGGCGATCTTGAGAAATTCCATATCGCCTCGCAAGTGTTGAATACATGTTCGCGTGTGGAACATGTCTTATTCTTGCAGATCACTTGAGCTGCAGCTGTGGTGCATCGCAAGAACATCGCAAGACATGTTGACTAGTGTAGTTCACAAATTGTTATAAATTTCGCGTGCTGCAACATAAAATTGGGTAATTTTGAAACGCAATTTCATGTTAAGTTAATTCTATGCGAAATTTTAACCAAAATACAGTGCGTTCATAAAGTCACTGCACCTCTTCTAAACTATGCTTTGCCAAAGAAAACAGTCGCAATCTTATATCTAATTTTATCTTGATATCTAGTTCATGCATAGAGCCACTGGCTCGTTTGAGAAGCGCAATTGAGTGGCTTGCGACATTCAACATGATTTAGAATTTGAATTTTATTTCACATCTGTCAGCTACTAACTCGGTGAAGATCAGTACGTTGCATTTCGAAGCTAAGCATGGTGCTAACAGAAAACGGAAAATTTCTTCGACCAAGATATCTACATGTATTAAAACAATAAAGTGATCCAACGTTTCGCCTTAGCTTGAACACGGACAATAAAACAAAATACCTTAAAATTGGACATTTATATCAGGACATTTTGATTTAATCTCAGTCAGTTCAACATTTCGTCTCACTGTCCAGTTATTTAGATTTCTATGCAAGATAGACCATCTAATACAATTCAAGGACGGATCGATTGAATGTCTATCCCGAATATGCTGGTAAACCAATGACGAATTGTTCTTCACGTGTTCTCTTACCCTAGTTCGCATTGTGCGTTTTGATTCACCGATGTAGAATGAAGTGCAAAATTTACAATTAATTTGATACACACCCCTTCATACCACAATCCATTCCATCACTAGCCAAGCAAAACGGACAGTAATCTTTCAGACAAAATCTATCCTTCTGAGGCTGAAGAATCGATCCCAGACTGCGTGATTTGAAGCTGATGCTGAGATGGTCATTTATTTTGCTTTTTCTTGCCATTGTCCTTATTTGCCGTTCTTGAGTCTCCGATAAGTATGGTAAAGTAAGATAAGTTTTCTTCTTCTCCTCTCTCTCAGTTCTTCTTTGGGATTTTGCTTTAAATAAACACTTCCGTATTACTTGTTTAGGGTAACCATTTGTACGATATCTATTCCTTATCAAACTTATTCCAGAATTCACCTCCTTTTCACCAGACCTATGCGATATTGCCCTCTTGAATTCGTTTGTAAGGATATTTATTTGAACCGATGGAGGATGATGAGATACCCAAGGTATAACGTGACCTGAATGACATGGCTCTGAGTACAAAGAAAATGAAAATCCTCCATCTTGCTTAATTACTTTTATATCCAAAAAGGGTAATTCGTCCTCTACAGCTTCCTCCATAGTGAAATTAATGAATGGATTAATATCATTACTGAAGGTAAGAATATCCATTGATGATACGTCCTCATAAATTAAGAAGACATCATCGATATAACGCCTCCACAGCAAGATTTTATTACCGAATTCTGATAGAATTTGTTTTTCTAAGTAATGCATAAATATTGTAGCGCATGCAACGGATACATTATTGCCCATTTCAATACCATTCGTCTGTTTGAAGGTAGACCCATCAATCTGAATTGTATTTGAAGAGATAGCCAACTCCAGTAAGTCTCTGAAATCCTTTCGAGATATTCCGTTCAAACCCAATCAATAACGAAATCAGTCACCACGGAAAGCATTCCCGGAAAACAAGAATCCTGAACTGGAATTGAACCATAAAGATTCACCACATCAAGTGACATGATCTTTTGAGTCGACCGCAAGAGGAAATTTCTGATAACTTCAATGAATTTCAAAGAAGACTCCAGATGTTCTGGTATATGTCTACTGTAATGACCCAAGACTTTGGCGAGAGATATTGATAACTTCCTTCCTGGTGAATCCAAACAAGCTACCACTGGCCTTCCTCGTAACTCACCATCCTTGTGGTCTTTAGGTAAATACTTGTTGCAGGTTCACAACATGATGCTTTAGATAACATGCTCTTCAATGGTTCATGGCATGGTGCTGTCAATGCGATAGAGAAACGTCTTGGTCGAAAATGCTTTCCGCGCCAAACGGGAATATGCTAATGAAGTGAATGAATTTTTAGAAAGACTTCCTACAACCGATTTACCTCATCGAAATGCTGATTGGAGACTAATCAGTGAGTTCAGAGAAGCTGGCTGGGTGCACGATCCATCACACTCAGATCGACCATTGATTTTAACTGATAAATGAGTTATTACTGAAAATGTTATTTCTGAAGCTGTGACTCATAGCCCAAACAAATCGATGTGTCGGTTATCCCAAGAAGCTAGTGGGTCTATCTCTCGGGGCCGTTCATCCTGCTGTAAGAATGAGAATAGGCATATATCCGTACCGCATCTCTGGCCAACATGAACTGAATGATGCCGATCATGATAAGCGTCTTCAATGCTGCTTTTGGTTCAAGGAAAATATAAATGAAAATAATGTGTTCGATAAGACTTTCTTTTCTGATGAAGCTTGGTTTCATCTATCAAGGCATGTCTGTAGCCAAATTTCCGAATATGCTCTAGTGAAAAACCGCACGAATTTGTTAAGAAACATTCTCTCATGTCAAGAATACGAATGCTGGGGCCGATATTCAATTATTACAGCAGAAATTATTTGAGAAAATTATTGCCTCTCTCGTCGACGAATGAAATGAAAATGAAAGTTTGACTGCCTATTTCCAGCAAGATGGAGCAACTGCGCATAGCACCAATTCCTCAGTTCGATAGTTGAGTAGAATATTCCAAGCAAGAGTTGTCTCTAAAGGAGCTTGGCATCCGACATCCCAGGACTTGAATGTCCTGGACATTTACTGGTGAGTAGCGGTGAAGCAGGAGGTTCACCGAAACAAGTCACAAAATCTACAGGAGCTAGCGGAAACAACTGACAGCAAATTGACGCTATCAGACACGAGGAAATTCACAGAGTGCTTGAGAATATGAGTCGTCGAATTGATATTTGTATTCGTGGACAAGGCACCTTGTTGACGAATACAAATATCAATTCGACGACTCATATTCTCAAGGACACACTAGGTGACATGCCACGCTCAATCACGCGTAATTGCACATGACCCCAAACATCAGTGGCTATGCGGGACATTGCTGCAACATCTGTTATATAAGTTAATTGGCAGTCCTGTTATATAGACTTTGCATCTCGTGTCTGCATGTATCAGAGGCTAAACAATGTGATAGGACCTCAATTTCATGCTCAGGGAAGACAGAACATGTTCAGTGGTTCATCCGTGGTTCAAGCGGCAACGCAGACAATCGTAGACGACGCGCAAACTATACGCGCTCGCCCGCGCGTATTCATTCCCCATGTCTTAACAGCATCAGATCAAGTGATTTCTGACTCTTAGTGCAGCGCGTATGTATGCGGGTAGAAGAATAGAATGTCCTTAACAACAGATGTTTGGGGTGTTCCGTAATCACGCGTGAATCACGCGTGGCATGTTACCTAGTGTGGTCAGTTGATATATTTATCCCGTTATTCCGCTTTGAGGCTACTTCCAAGCGGACGTGTCTACCGCTTACACGAAAAAATGGTGTCACAGCTACTTTGACCATGACTAAAAGTGCTTGAGTGCGACAAAATAAATCTATCTTGGTGGCAAATTTTTGCGACAGATCTCCAACGAGCACTGTTTTCAATTCAACATATACATTAATTAACTCGCTATTAATAAGAGTCTATGCTAGTCAATTAATTTGGTTGCTGTAGGCCTACCTATTAGCCTTTTGCTGCATGAATTATTTTCAAAATTAATGTTTTTTTTGCTGAAGATGTAGATCAAAATCATAGACTCCTAAATATACTACGTGGACTGATGGCAAAATTTTAGTCTGTACATCATAGGATCTTGAGTTTGCATTTTTTGATTAGTGAACATTGATTAAGTTTGCATCCTGACGTTCGTATATTTGGCGGAGACATGCTTGGATCTGATCGAAATAATAATATAACTACGTCTCTTTCCATTTAAAATTCACATTTCTTATTTTTATCCTTTTTGTGAACTTTCTGGATAAGTTTTAATATTAGTTTTCATGTACGATTTTACTCTAAGCTATTTCCATAACTTGGTTTTATTTCCTGTAAAATATGTACAATAAGCAGTATTGCATATGCGCAATACTGTTATCTCTAACAATTAATAAACCCCAATCAACTCAAAAGCAGAAGATGCAAAAATAGCGGTGTTAAGAACAGATTTTTAATAGTGAAGCAATTTCACTAACTCAAATCAAAGATCTACATATACGAGCACATGTAGCTAACAGACTGATTTTTGTAAGAATAACAGAATCTGTAGATCTATAAGTCAAAATACCACAATTCGACTATACATTAAATAGATTCATCGAAAGAACAAGTATCAAGTAGGCCCACAATAATCAGTTTTTCGACGATCTCAATTTTGCGATTTTGTGACTTGAAGCCTTTGGCTTGACAAAAGTAGTCATGAGATTTTTAGCGAACATGTTAAACAATGAATGTGCAGACGTGCGCAACAACTTATTAATGTTATGGCCATTACTGCATTCGATTTCTTCTGCACAAACAGCGGTACAAAAAATTTTTGCGGGATATGGATGCAATAAAAATTGATTGAACTCGTCACTGTTTCGTAAACGACAATAAACGCGATACACTTTACAGCAAAAATTGAAGAAGAATGCGGAAGGGTACTTCAAACCCCCACGATTACAAATATTGAGAAATTCGCTCTCTACCTCAAATTCTATCATTGGCATGTTCCTTGTCGATACATCGTCACACAAAGTGGTCAAACAACAATGTGGATGAGAGCGCTTCTGAAAACAATGTATAATGTACCCGGCTACATAAAAAATTGTGTTGAGCTCATTGTCTTCCAAAGCAATGTGAAAGTCATCCGTTGAAATGTCTCTGAGATATTCAAAAATGATATCACTAAACATTTGCGAATCAGATTCAGTATCATCATTCAAATCATGTTGTCTAAAAATGGATAAATCGCTGACATGTTACAATGAGTCAAAAAGTTGTGTATCTTTAATTTCTTTTCACTTTCCAATACTTGACGAACACTAATAAAATAGTTACTGCCACTCATTTGTCGATATCGTCCGAATCTCTTTTCGATTATGTCGCTTTGTATTTTACCTAACAGTACATACGAAAAATTGCACTCAGTCAACAAGTGTCTCGAAATGTTAACTAAAGATTCACACATCAGTCGGCAAGCCGCTGAAGTTGGCATTGTAAGACCTTTCTTTTTTGAGATCTCCCAACATTTGAAAAATTCAAGGAATTTGGCAAGTCGCATTATGTTAACACAATTGACATTATCAACTGGTTCACGATAATCATCACGCTTTTGGTATCCAATATGAGGCGTTTTGACATTTATAATACAAAAAAGATCATGAATCAGTTTCACAAATACATATGTCCCGTGCCATTCTGGATGACCGTTTTCCATGAAGAATTCTAGGGCATGAACGGTGCCTTTGTAGCGGCATTGTCATAGCGACAGGGAATCGATGTATACTGTTACACCCTGCGCTGCGCTCGGTGTGTGAATAATGCCAGTTGACGTCACACAGTGACTGTCTGATTAGACGGGAGGCGTGCGTATAGGAAGAAAAACAATCATCTGTTGGGATGGTCGACAAACAAGTGAAACAACCAATTGCTCAGTGACCAAGTTGTAATGCAAGTTTGCTGTCCGATGCATGTTGGGTAGCGATTTATTTTACATAATTTAAAAAACCTGATTGAAACATAAAATCATCAAAGTATTGTGAATCACTGTCATCTGCATTGACTTTTAAGCAGAAAAAAAGTCGCTCATATGAGCGCATTTTCATTATTCGACAACAGTGGTTCAGTTCATTATTCGACATTTCAGTTCAGTTACCATGCTTGATTATTGTAGTTGAATAGCTGTCTACTTTGGTCTTCAATACTGGATTAGACCATCAATAATGGATTTCCGAACACTGATCTTTAAGGACAAATGACGACTTGTTAAACGGAATTTCTATATGTTTCAAAATAGAAAGCTATAGAAGCTATAGAATACGGCGGAAGCACACTCTAATTAACTGTTTGATGACATCAAGAATTAATGAGAATAACGAAAATGAATCTGCATTTTTTGATTGAAGCTGCTATTGCTTTACCAATAGCGATCTATTAATCAGTGACAAGAAGCTGGCGAATTTCAGTTTGCCAATAGCTATCTATTGGCCAGCGACAAAAAGTAAGCAAAATTCGGTTTACCAATGGCCAAAAGGGCTTACCTTAAGGCTGTCTGCTAAGAGGCTAGACTTCCTGCGCTCATTCGAACAATTGCCTGTCCAACATCGTTTCAATTATTAAGTGCGCATCAAGTTGTGAGATCTCTGACGTCGTGCCTTGTACGCGGCTTGGTCAACTGTGATTCTGATAAACCACTTCGAGCGTATTGGATCAAGGCGCGCAAATCAATGAATGTGTATCAATTTAATTCCCTTCCTCATGACTGCGGAAAAAGACAACGGTTGAAGCCATGTAAAAATGGGTGAGTCGCTTCACTTTAATGTCATATTATGAAACCCGTTTTAGTTTTAGAAAAATAGGTTATCTTCCTATTGTAGTGACTAGCGTAATAGCTATACATACCTTTGCTGCAGACCATGAATCTCTGCAACTTAAACTCGGTAACGAGATATGCATTTTGTACAATCTATGAACCCGGGACGAACACACCAGATGCTTTTGTTAGATATTTGGCAAATACTTGACAACATTTTACTAAAATTCTACTAAAATTTTATCAAATATTTATCTAACATAGCTGATGATTTGCCAATTTTTAGCAAATAGCAAATTATTTGGTAAAATTCTAATAAAATGTCTCAGATTTCTCTCTGATATTGTCTTACACAACTTTTACGTGAATTCACAACAAAAAAACATTCTAAAACTATTCAGAAAATGTCGTGAATATGCTATAAAAACATTCCAAAAAATGTTATATGTTCAAATGACAATACATGAGAATATTATGAAAATGTTATCTTAAAACATTTTTAGAATGTTTTCTAGACATGCCCCAATATTTTGGCACAACATATATCGTAGATGAACTGTAGTTTTATCAATAAAATGTGAGCATCCTGCGAATCCACTTAATGAGTCAAGATGAAACTAAGTTTAACGATGTGTAAATATATTGCATTATAATTATAACATGTATAATTTACACATCATAAAACTTGTGGGTTTGATCTTGACGCATAAAGTGGGTTCGCAGACCGCTCACATTCCATTGATAAAACCTACGCCGTAGCAAAACATTGATGAAATTTACCGTTGATATTAATTGAATATATTGTTGATCGAAGTCATCCTGCTGCGAAATGCTCCAAGGATCAACAGCAGAAAAACTCAATGCTGCTAAAACCAAAACATTCGGAGGCAGTTACAAGAATAGCCCTACATATTTATACATTATAACTGTTGATTGCTGTCATCATGCTACGAAATGCTCCAAGGATTAAAAGCAGAAAAATTCAATGCTGCTAAAGCCAAAACATTCGGAGGCAGTGACAAGAATAGCCCTACATATTTATACATTATAACTGTTGATCGAAGTCATCCTGCTACGAAATGCTCCAAGGATTAACAGCAGAAAAACTCAATGCTGCTAAAGCCAAAACTAAAGCATTCGGAGGCAGTGGCAAAGAATCACATAATTTAAAGACTCACCTCATCAGCAGATGTCAGCCTACAGAACTGTCGTAATTGTTCCTCTACCATCAATTGTGCTGGTTTGGTCAGTTTCAATCAGTTCCCATTTATGATATCTCTTTGAAAGACAATGATATTGCGGTCTGAAATGCACAATAGAGTTTTTGATGCAAAAAGTATTGAATGTATTTGACGCACATAAGAGAAAGGAATAGGCCATACAGAATGTAGCATAATTGAAAAATAGGAAGATGACACAGGTTTTGATCGAGCTTCTATTATAAGAATCAATCAGGTGATATTTTTAACTATCTTAGTATCTTTTATCATCCCAATAATTTACAACAGCACGAATTAATCCATAACACATTTTCCCACGGTGGACAACATATGCCGGTTAAGCAGAAAATCCGATTTGATATTGATGTCAAATAATTTCCCCATTAACTGAAATCAGTAACAATAACGTACCCTCAAATGTCTTGCACAAATCCAAATTACACAGTGAAGCATTTGACCTATTTAAAAAACCACAAAAATTCGTATTTAAAAAAATATGCCAACCCTGCATGTAGGCCTGACAAACGACGGTTTAGATGTGCACGCAAGCTACATTATCGACAGTATCAATCAGCGAATTAAAAGAAGATTCAATCTTTTTCCATACGACCAGCTGGTGCAGTGATAATAGTGTGGTCCCAAAGAAGCCCTGTGATCCTGATGTTTAGCACGACCACTTCACTTCAGTCATATATCTTGGACAGTTTCAATGCCACATTGGTGGACTACTTTTTAGTATCCCTTTCTCTCTCAATAATAGATTTTCAGTAGATTCAATGACGCATGGGACGACTGCTGTGCACATTGCTAAGAGGTGCGCGCTGTCATGGTGAGGATTGTCCATAGAATATGGATTCTCTCTATACTCGATGCTGATGAATTTCAGAGGAAGTTAACTTTCTTATGATTTGATACGATTTGATGAGGGACCACACTATCATCATCGTACCGACCAGCTCCCGAATGAAACACCCACTGGAAGGCAGCCGCAGCTGCAGATTCTAATAGAGAATCCGGAGAACGCTTGCAATTTTTTAAATGGAGGAAATTAATGTTTATTTACCACCCCTATTTTTGGGAAATATGCCTCATCATCAAGGATCGAAGTCTCCATCTCCTATCATGATGAATCACACAATTAATTCTTTAACTGAATGTACATTTTATTTGGCAATTGAAGGACATTAAAATTTGAATGGTTGGCTTAGAATGTTTTTCAAGTCATCTGCTTTTACACCTGATTTACAAATACAATTTATTTGCTACTCACATGTCTGAATAATAGTGACGCACCATATACACTCCATCTGGACACTCGACGCTAATGATCTTAAACAAAGGATGACAACATGCATATTACAGTATCTTCAATGAATAGAGAAAACTGCGCCGTCAGTCCTCACTTCGACGAGCGGAATCACACCCACACACAATTCATGAGGAATCCGTGAACTGACTGATCGACGTAGAGCGCGGCGAAGAAATGCTTTGCAATGTTCGAAGTCGGGAGGCTCGTCATCTTGAAGACATGATAATCCCTTCTCAGAATAAGTCAGAAATATAAATTCGATAATTGCAGAGGTTGGGATGCATTAGAATAAAGTAATGCTTTAGAAATAATCATGAAAACTGATTACTCGTGCAACATGCTCGTGACACACTCGTGAAACATCGGGAAATGATGGCAACTCTCTGAGCGCCTTATACAGACTTCTAAATATAGCACCCAATATAGGATTCTCGTCACGGGAATTCCTATCGTTTCCTGACAACGATTAGAGCAAGTTCGAAGCGATTAGTGCAGTTTGATAGGATCTCAGAGTCGGTGAAATTTCACACGACTTAAACTGTTTCTTCGATTTAAGGCTCATATCATGACGTATCGAGTAGTTTTCACAAAGATAATACACAAGATTCATATAAGCAATATGGAAGTAAAACATACAGTTTCGAACACAAGATCTGATTGCTACATTCGTGCTGAAACTTATTTTCAAGCTCATTTGACCAAGCATCGAATCACAGGTCTTCAATGAGAGATATTAGTGAATCAATGCCTTTTGTGACAATTTCTCATCGTTTCTTGTCAATCAAAAGTTTAATGATCCTGACAACACACTGCGTTCTGATAGCATATCAGATCTTATCTGAAAACATGTATTTGATTAATGTTTTGTTCTGAAATTTAGGATAATTTGACTAATATTTCATAAATATTTAACAAAATTAAAAATTTTTTTATAATTTTATTATTTTGCTTAGAAACTGGTAGGCCTCCAACAAAATTAGCAAACATAGTAGGAATTTATCAAAATTTCTATTTTTCACAAAATTAGCAAACAGCTAGCAAGTTTCTAACAAAATTATTCGGTTTGCTCGTCCCGGGAACCAATATGGATAACATTGAAGTAAATGAAACGTTTAAAACCTGTTATTAATGCCAGCATGTTGAAACTTGAAGGGTTGGGCTTGACATTATCTCAAAGAATTGCAATCTTGCAATCGCATCAATAAAATTATGAGCACCTTAATCATCTTGCACTGATTTTAATTACATGAAATCAGATGGACAACTACCAATCGAATGAAACCATCATGCTTATAATTTATGCCATTGAAATTTTCCTCCGTTGATCTTTAGGCTGATTTCAGTTAATGGAGAAAATTGTAATGTTGCGAAATCTTAAAGTTATCGAATTTTTCGTAAAACGACAAATGCTCCAACGGTAGAATTCTTTTTGTAGGATTATTCATACTAAAAACCTTTTACTCTAAAATGTGTAAAATTTGTGGAAATGACTTATCTTTTTCTTCATTTTACAACAATGACTAATAAGAGTATTAATTTACTTTCAGGTTTTGTTATATGATATCAGATTGCACAAATTTCGCATTGACGTTTATGCTTAAACGGTTTTTTTAAAGACTTTGGTATAAAAATCGTATTGTACATTCCAGACCGCAATCGCTGCCCAACAAAATTAAATATCAAATATGGACGCGGCCGGGGCTCTACCAAACCAGTTCAATGAGCATCGACGGGAGAGAAAAATTGGCGACCATTTTGCAGAGGTGATTTCTAAATTTCTGAAATTAATGCAATTTTTATGTGAGTTCTCAGTTCTCTGTCACTGCCTTCGAATGTTTTGAGTTTAGCAGCATTGAGTCATTCTTCTGTTAGTCCCTGGAGCGTTTCGTGACAAGATGACAGTGATCAACAATAGTTTATTGTAAGTGTGGCCTAAATATTGCATAGAAATAATCAGTGAAAACGGTAAGCAATGCGAATGTTCATTTATGACTTGTAATTTTGCATGTAAATAAAAAGGATCCATTATTTTGCATTTTAGACACGAACCGCTGGTCTACAGGAATTTATGCTGAAAATACAACTAAATTGTAACCAAACCAGCTCATTGAGTTCATGGCATGGAAGAAACTTTGAACTTCTGCAAGCCAACAATTGTTTAGCAGAGGTGAGTCTCACATTTTTTGTCACTGTCTCCGAATGTTATAGTTTTTGACAGTTCTATATCCACTACCGTTGATCCATGAGCATTTCGTGGCAGTATGACGTTGAGCAGCATGTTTTTGTGTTATTTTAGATGTGTAAGTAGGTCTACAGGAAGTCAAAGAACAAGGCTTCATATATGCTAATAGGGTACAGCGAATATCAAGCAAGCAGCAAGCTTTTCAATGAAGCAAGCGATTAGCGCGCTACATTAGCATTCGAAAGCATCGCTAATCACGAGCGAACAGCAGCGTTTTTGCTCCTAAATTAGCAAGCTTTTCGCCAGCATTTTGCGAGACAAAACGGAAGCTATGCGCTCGTTACTCGCTCGAGATATGTGCTAGCTAATCGCGAGCTTTTTTCCCAGCGGGTAGTAGCACTCATCAAACGATCCGATACAAATAACTTTTATGAATATCACTTTTATCAACATAAAGGAAATTTCTCTATCCGGATTTGATCATTCTTCATTTGAAAATCCTTCCAACCAAAAAGCATGCCCACAGCCCGAATACGCATTTCACATCATCTGAAACACTGTCATTTCGAGTCAAACACCGTCGCGCCGTTATCAGTTACATTTTTAAGAATAGAGATGATATCACGAAAAATTTACAGTTCAACGGAGAAACAGTCACTACCAAATGAAGTTTGAAGCGATGATACGAGGTCACTGAAAAAACATCTTCGCGGTTGGACCACAACACGGTTTTCCGAATCTGATGATCGCTGGGACGTTGCGAGTATGAGAGATTTATGGATAAAGAATAATTCCAGTAGTTTTCGGGGTTAATTAGCTCACAAGACAAGACGGAAAAGCAGCCGAATGTAGGTCAGGTATTGAGTCATCGATGGACAGATACACAGCCTCAGCAATCAACACCTGTAAAAAAGAAGACAAATCTTGTGCTGATGTGTAGAGCACAATTATCAAACTTAACGGATCTTAATTATCATTCTATGGGTAGGCCTACTCAAAGTTCAGAAGATAAATCATTTATAGTAATTTTAGGTGTTACGGTAAAGACTATTAAGAAAACTGCTTTTGGATTATTTCATCTCTGACAATGTGGGAAGCGATATTCTTAGGAATTTTGATAGCAAATGTGATGGTTGAATTGTGATCATTAACAATTTATCAATTATTTTTTTTAATCAATACTCTTAGTATTTATCAATAATTTTATTTTGATATTCAAGTACCGGTAACTGCAACAAAAAATGCAATCTGCAAATTAAAACAGAGCCTTACCGAGATGTAGCCTATTACCGACAGCTTGTCAACCGTTCATGCGATGAAGATATTCAGGAATGCTTGAATTTTTATTATAGTATTTAATACCGCACATGTAATTATATTTTGATATTTTATTTTATTTTAAACAATCTGTTTAAAATCACAATCTGCAAACACATACACACGTAATGTCATCTTGTCTACCGCTTATATGAAAGCATCTCTGCAGGTAATTCATGGTGGGCCTACAACTAACATATAATGTTCTTGTCATTGCTCATTTAAGCTTCTATTATGTAGTATTTCTACTTCTTTTCCATCAATATCTTACCATTCAAATCTTGAATTTAATTTTAAACAATCAAGATCAAAACAGATGGCCGAATTAGGCTGCGATAGAGCGTTGCCTAAAAAATTTTTTTTGCCGTGAAACTTTTGATTATCAGGTCTATTCTGATGACAGATTGATAAACGTCTATAATGTCAATTTTTTATTTCTTAATCGCAATTTATATGAAAAGGAATCAGACGCTAAGCAAAATTCAAACATTCACTAGAATAAGCCGTACGTGCATTTGGTTAAATTTAGAGCATATTGGTGCTCTATATTCGAAGTTAAGGACATGAATATAAATTACCGGTATAAGGTAATTCTTCAAATAAATTACCGGTAATTTTTAAACAATAGTCAGAGGCAAATTTTCCGTAATGTTTTACATCAGTGAGCTTGCTATCGTCTTTGAGCAAATTTTTTTAAAAAAACTTGCTGCTAATCGAATTTAATTGAAATCTAGATCATTTTTAAAGATATTGGTAAATTATTTTTGAGGATGCGCTTAAGGTCTCGCAGGTACGGAGAAGACGCCACGCACCGGTAACAGGCTATATGTATCTGTATATCAAAGCAATCGCAAAAACTGGCCTGTACCGCAGAAAAATTTGAAGATCGGTGTTGCCGGATATTTGAATAGAGATCTTCAACAAATTTTGGAAATGGATCAATGAGCATTAGATATTGGCACAAATTGAGTAAAAATTCGATGTTCTGATTTTTCCCTGGATGTTTACATCAAGATGTAATTGCACACATATTGGTGGCTTCATTGATCCTATAACCAGCAGCTCGATATTTTCATACTTGAAGCTTTCATATGAATTTTGATTATATGTAATTCAATTTCAAATTTTATTGAATTAATCAGGTAAAATAGGGCCTACATGAAATCATGCACTCAACCCAAGCTGCCTTAAACGGGTAGGCCTACTCGTGACATTATGAATTTCAATTAAGTAGTAAAACCAAATGCATCATTTTGTTAAATGGGCCCATGGCTTAAACATTGCTCTTTGCAAAGCCTTTTTCAGACACCGGAACTCAAAATTCCTAGGAGTCAGGCTGTTCTGAAAAATTTTCTGTCAAGAAATTCTAAAATCCCAAAAATTGTTGAAACAGTGTCGTCTTCATCTACATGTAGTTTCACCGTCGGTATCTCCAGCATACAGAAATGGCAAGTACTGATTGTTATATGCAGACTTTTTTTATTGTAGAGAAGTCAGTTATGCTGAGCTGTTCATAAAAGTAAAATCGTGTCAAAATTCAAATGCACTGATTTAACTTTGACTCTGCTGTAGACTTTTTTGATCATTATCATGACAGCGAGTTACAAGATTGGGTTGGCTGGCTGGCTCTGTTTACGTCTGAAACCAACTACATGTTTAAATTCGAATGCAAGCGCGACGACAGCATATTTCTAAAATCTGAATGCAGGTTCATACTCAGAAAGTACAAATTGACGAACGGATAGTGATTTTGATCAAAATAAAGTCAAAGTCAAAAGTCAAAAATGTTTATTTCCAATAACATTGGAAAACAGGAGCATGTGTGCTCACACAATATCCACAAAAAACATAGCTTGATGGCAGAAAACAGCGTGCGGTCGGTGTTGTTGAAACATATTCTGAACAGGAAGGAGAGGAGAATTGACGAAAATAAATTTCCAGATTTCACATTTATTGATTAGTGATTTCCTTAGTTATCGTTCGCAAGTCGTTTGCTTATTTGAGAAACCTCGCGATGGATTTTACCAGTTTCGGAGTTAAAATATTCATCAATTTATTGAATTCTGTTGTATTGCTACAGTTGCAGACCTATCACAGGGCTATTTTTAAAATACGTGCTTTTTTGAGACAGCTAATTTGTCCTAGTTGGTATGTTTTCGTAATTCCGTGAAAATGTATTTTTGAGATATCATTTTCGAGTCACAAAGCTTGAAATGTTACAACACCTGATTTCTAGATGAGATTAATCTGATTGACTAATCTTTTTGCTTTCGGTGACATATGCGTGTTGATCCTCGTGACTTCGTATCGCTTCATGACACTTCCAAAGTTTTATTGATCCTGACAATTGATCGAGGTTATACTTTGCTAATTGGGGGTTACACGCCTTACTCATGGTGCCCCAACTTGACTTTTCTGATGGCAAGGTCATTTTATTGCATTTTTGACGCTTGATTATTGCGCTTGTGTGGCTGCAAGTGAGAGTCAGCGTCATCGATCCATCTGTAGCTGTCGGCAGGCGAACCCGGACAAAGACAAATGCTGCCGAAGCATGGAAAGGGATGGAATTAGTCTGCTAAAGCGAGAAGGGCGGGGAGATTGCGCAACGGAACCTGTCTGTGTAAAAGCTTTCAAAAACACATCACTTGCGCAGATTTCAGATGCAAAGTATACTACTAAAAGTAATGAATATCTTTTTATAGTTGGTTACAATTAGGTCGTCATCCAAGGTAATGAAATAATTCGGAAAGAGAAAGCTGCAAAGTTGATAGAAAAACACGCAAGCACACAAAAAGATAATTTATTTCATTTGAAGACTTAATTGTGAAATGCGAATTTCTTTCTTGTGAGATTTAAGTGACAGTTTGCAATGCAAAAACATATTGTCGTGTGAAAGAGACTACATTTTTTACATCGCATCGAATGTATCCAAATGCATAGATGAGAATATAAGAGAGATTAGATTGAACAAGGGGAAAAGGAGAAAAAAGGAGAGGGATATGAAGAAGATTAAATGGAAAATAAAAAAGAAACGGAGTGAAAGAAAGGAGAAAAGGGGATCGAGAGGAGAGGATCGTGGAACTGCAGGATAGAGATGAAAGAAATTGGGATTGCAGCAGAAGGAGTTGGAATGTTTTGGAGGAAGAGAGAGAGAGAAGGAAGAGAGAAGAAGAGGATAGTGGGATAGAGATTTATGAAGACAATGGGAATAGGAAGAGGAGAATAATTGATGAGAGAATGAGTGAATTTTCCGTCACACAAATCAAATCTATGAATTTTGAGTTTGGAAAGAGACCAATCGCATTACTAGACAATAATGAATTTAAGTGGGATAAGATGATAAAATGATGGGCAAATGATATGAGAATTCCATGTCAGATCCCATCAAACGCCCATATGGTCTGATGGTGGGATGACGATCGCCCACGCAATATCCATGAGCAATGATGGGATGTACGTTTTTCAATGTGAGACTTGATCCCAAGTAAAAAATGACGTTTTTTCAACGGTTGAAATCATCGTTGAAAACTAACCAAAAATCAACTTGGTGTGACAAACGTTGAAAAAACGTTGAATAAACGTTGCTGATGAACGTACGGTTGAAATCATCGTTGAAAAATAACCAAAAATCAACTTGGTGTCAAAAGCTTTGAAAAAACGTCGAATAAACGTTGATTAAACATTTTAATTGTTTCTGCGGATATAAGCCCTAGATGACCGTTTTTGGATAAAACATGGATAATGCATGCACCATGGATAAACCCTATCAAGACGTATCGTTAGGCTACATATTAAGTAAAATGGTCTTTCTTTGGAATAAGAATGGCTATACGCTACTAATAATATTTAACACTGTGAAGAGTGCATGGGAAATGTATATATAATTTGCTCTAAATAATAATTTGGAATTGTACATGGTTAAAACATCGATCATCCATGTAAGTGGATAAAATATAACTAAAAGAGCGTTTCATTGTCCATTTGAAGAGTTGTCCATTTGAATTAGATACCGACTTTAACTAATAATATTGATGCTGTAAGAAGTGACATAAATGCATTTAAATAACTCAAAGAATCGCTCATGGATACAACATTGACATATGAAACATGCGTATATACTATTATTTCGAGTATTTTACATACATGTGCTCTTTTTATTTGATGAAATTTTGTAGACCTACAGAAAAAAATGATGAAGTCACCCGAATATCTACTTTATGCCTGTATAAAATAGATATTCGGGTGACTTCATCATCTCCTTCTCTCTTTCTCTCTCACTCTGTCCCCTTTTATTCTTCCTCTCATTTTTCATCATCGTTCACACTCACTACATGTGTACTGTATAGCTATTATAGCAACAACATCAATCAACACTGACGAACGAATCAGGTCAACAATTACACATGACATACGTATATTCTCAAAGGGAGCCTAAGCAATTCTACTGGCACACATTTTACCTTCTCAAATCGAATATCTGTCAATTGAAATCTATAAGCTCCACGTATGTATACCGTACCCATCAGCATGTCGATTTTGATCGATTTGCTCGTGTGTTCGCCAAATTGCTTGGCTAATAATTGCTTGGCCTGTGATGGCCGTGGCCGCATCTGCGTGCAGATTGAGAAGTAGTGGTCGATAACATTCTCCCGCTGCCAATTGTTGATGCCTGTGACTCATAGTCCCTGCTTATAATTATTGTCCGCCCAGACGTGAAACAGAAAGCTGCGCAAGTCAGGCGCAGTAGCTTGTGCACTCTTCGCGCTCGTGGTTTATCGGACCCGTGTTTACGTGTGCTGCTTGCTATTACAAAAGTCAGCGCATCAAGAGGATATTTCTACTTACACACCGTTATTTAGTCGGTTTTGTGATCGTCCACGTTTTTCATCATCTTACTTCGTTAATATCATGCACAATACATGGAGCACAATCTACTTACGACTACCTCAGTGACCTGCAATGTGTCCAGTTATATGGATTTACCATCAATTCTCTTTCAATTATCAACAAATCGAAAATGAAAAGGACTCGTATGTAGTCAGTGAGTTCTTCTACTCAATGAAGCCATCAAGTTCCTTTGATTCATGTATCAGAATTATCGAATTAAAAAAGCATCTATTGGATCAGATTACAGAAAAAGGGTAAGTTTCTAAATGTTTTCAGATTTAGCTTGTCAATTTTGTTTCAGCATTTAACTGCAAGTCTAGGCACATGTATTTGGAAATCCCAAAAACAAAATCGAAGGAGAGATTTGGGCATGGATTTGGGTTCATTGATCATGAACGTATAGACCTTTCTATTAGTGATTACTGTCATATCTGCTCTTACTTTTACAAATGATAAAAAGTTATAATCGTTATACTTCATATAATTTACTGGTAACAACAAAATATCTCAATTACTCTTAGCTGTGTAGCAGACTTATCACAAGGAGTCCTACCAATACTTTGAATTCATTTGTGTGATGAAAAAAAATGATGTCACATGCTCAAGGCTTATTTACTTCGAATTCAATATGTGAAATTGAGTTGTGCATGTTTGTCAGTTTTCAAGTCGACGTTTCTCGTTGAAAAATCGATAAAAAGTTGATTGTGTCGTGAAAAGAATTATAATTAAATGGAATTATGTTGAAATGATATTATATTATTTTTAAATCCGTAATTTCTGATTGCTTGTATTTAAAATAGCACAAACATCTGGGCATGTTGAGACAGAGTAGTTGCATGCTAAAAATTTGAGAAACTATGAGCATGAAAGAATTTGATTAGCACAATAAAACCCTTTGTAATTTAGCACTTCAATATTTAGATGTGTATCAGGCTATATGCCTACTTATACTATAGCATTAATATTTGGATGACAAATAATTGAAAAATTTTTTGAAACAGTTTAACATGCGGCAAGATCTAAAAATTCTATTTCAGGACCGCAAAAAGTTTAGGTGGATAATGTTTTTATCAATTTCGACAATTATTATTGCTATTCGATTTCTGCTTAAGTGTATAATTTTTCTATCGTTTCTTAAAGATGCATCCATCAAGGAAACATGTTTAAATAGGTCATTATTTCCATTTTAATTTCCATTGAATTGAAAACCTGTAGCTATCGCCTGTGGTAATTACTTATTTCAGAATTGCCACATTTAAAAAAATACCATCAATTTGATATTTCGAGTCGTTTAAGAAAAATAATCAAGCACACTATAGGTATAAATGCTACACCACGAACTACACGTTGTATGCTGCTGCATGCACACCGTATAATTATGCGCACAAGACTAGTTTTTTGTTAAAGCCCTACAATGGGTTTAGTTGTGCAATTTAATCAATAATTCTTCATGCTTTACGACAAGTATAAAACAATCAAAATGCAAACTCATTGCTACTCTTTCATCTGAATTTGTGTTGACTTACTACACATTATGCTTCGCACTTTTCAATATTATTGTAGGCCTAGGTATTGTGGTCACATGTTTGCTGTATGCCCATATGTCACCATGAATTACTTGAAGAGATGTCATATAAATAGTAGAGACAAGAGGATATTATGTGTGTATGTGTTTGTAGATTGTGTTTTTAAACAAACTGTTTGGATATCAAAATGAATTTACATGTATCAATTTTATAATAAAAATTCAAGCGCTCCTGAATATTTTCATCGCATGAATTGTTGAAAAAGCGGTCGGCAATAGGCTACATACTCCGTTTTTATTTGCAGATCACATTTTTCTAAAAAAAGTTACTTGAATATCAGAATGAAATTGATAAATACTACGAGTATTGATTAGAAAATTGTTAATAAATTGATAATAATCACAATTTGTCCACTCCTGAATTTCTTCATTTGCTATCAAAATTCCAGTGAATATCGCATGCCACATTGTCGAAGATTAAATGATCCAAAAGCAATTTTCTTAATTATCTTTACTATAACGCATAATATTACTATAAATGATTTCTTTTTTAAACTTTGAGTAGGCCTACCCATGGAATGTAAATTGAGGGTAGTTAAGTTTGATAATTCTGCTCTGCACATCAGCACAAAAGTTGTCTTCATTTTACAGGTGTTGATTGCTGAGGCTGTGCAGACTCGTCTTATCTGTGCATCGATGACTCAAGACCTGACCTACGTTCGGCTGCTTTTCTGTCTTGTTATTTGAGCTAATTAGCCCCGAAAGCTACTGGAATTTTATTTACCCATAAGTCTCTCATACTCGCAACGTCCAAGTGATCATCAGATTCGGACAACCGCCTTGTGATCCAACCAAAGATGCTTTTGAGTTACCTCGCATCATCGCCTCAAATTTCATTTAAGTAGTGAATGTTTCTCTGTTGAATTGTAACAGAGAAAGTGGTATCACCTCTATTCTTTAAAATGCGACTGATAACGCTGCGACGGTGTTCGACTCGAAATGACAGTGTTTCAGATGACGTGAAATACGCATTCGGGCTGTGGGCATGTTTTCTGTTTGGAAGGATTTTCAAATGAAGGATGTGATCAAATCCGGATAGAGAAATTTCCCATATATGTTGATAAAAGTGATTTTCATCAAGATTATTTGTATCTGATCGTTCGATGTGTGCTACTATATAAACGTCATCTTGTATGGTGGTAAAGCTTTCTTCATTTGCTAAATTCTTAAGCGGATGAAAAATTGTGTTTTTGAAAGATATGTCCATCCCTTCTGCTGTTTACTTGGGAGAGAAGGGCTCAGTTTTTGTAATCTCGATGTTATCCTACAAAGTAAAATTTTAGTAGGAATATTTTGCCAAATGTGTAGGCCTAACTACTGTTTTACTGCGAGGTTACTATTGTACGGAAAGACGATCATGTTTGAAATTTGAATAAAGAACACTTACTTCAGTTTAAAGCGCTATATTCTGTGGGCCCTATAGCTTAAAAAGAAGCGCATCGTGTCATAATGTATTTGTTTTAATCAGAAGAAAACTCCATAAGCTGAATGATTGTTCAATCGTTTTTTATTCAAATTTCAAATATCTAACTATATTACTCAATAAACTATGATGGCACCCTTGCGGTCGACAAAGCTCCATCAAGAAAAATCTAAAGAATATTTCAGAGTAGCATCTTCCGAATAATCGTTTGCGCTGCCATTTTATATAGGTTTGTTATCAGGGATCGCAATTTTCCGTTTTTTACGATATTAAACTGATGTAGGCTAAATATTTCAAATTTACGCATTCAAACCCCGGTTTTTCCGATTTTCCGTTTCATGTAGCTCACCTTGTTTCATTTTCGTTTTAAGTCACATAATCGTCATATAAGCAATGATCAGCAAAATTTAGAGCATGTAAGAGTTTATGAACCTCAAATATGAAACATTTTCTTCTGCAGCTATTCTACCAATTCCCGGTCAAAACATTGCAAGATTAATTCAATTCTGCTGCAAATTACTTAATTGCATTTTTATATTCAATCACCATAATAGGTGCGGATATAGGATGATTTTATGTGTTTAATGCATGACTCCATATTGCATGAAGCCCGATATTTTCAGCGGATGTTCCAAGTGACCCAGCAGTTTGTGATTCCAGTTTATGTCATTTTGCTCATGTCAAATTACGTCATTGAAATATAAATAAATATGCCTATCAACAATTGTGATATTTTCCTTACTTATATCGTTGAACGGGTAATGAGGATGTAAGGTTGAAAATCAGTTTAAAGAAGGTTTTATATTAACAGAAAGTAGTTGATAAAACGTTGATCACCCCACTTTCTTCAACGTTTTTAAGTAACGTTGATCATCAACGTTATATCAGCGGCCAAAGCGTCACGATATCAACCATCCATCAACGTTGAATCAACCGTTTATCAACCAAAATCTCGTTGAACATCAACGTTTTTTCACCGTTGATTCAACGTCATCTTTTTAATTGGGATATCGATATCAGAGTTATCGGAAATTGAGCGACAATTCGATATCGGCAAATGAACGATTTCATAGACATAATATCGATATGAGAAGCATCGGAAATAGGGCGACAATTCGATATCGGCAAATGAACGACTTATAGACATAATATCGATATGAGAAGCATCGGAAATAGGGCGACAATTCGATATCGGCAAATGAACGACTTATAGACATAATATCGATATGAGAAGCATCGGAAATAGGGCGACAATTCGATATCGGTCGATGGACTACAAATCGCTCACTTTTCGATTATGAATTGATCGGAAATTGCACGATTTCACGATTTCTCGATGCTGAATCGAGAAAACGCTTTGAATCCGAGCATTTTCCTATCAATTTTTACCACCGGGGATCAAAGCCTAAGACGCAAATCGCACATCATACAGTATCAGAGATTGCTCTTAATATCGACTGCTCATATCAACACTTCATTTCATCATGACGATATGTTCCAAAGACGATGTAATATGAATTTGAAATTAAAATCAATTAATTGTTGGCCTAATAGCCGTTCTTCCGCAAATAAAACAACTAGGTAGTTCTCCCTGCCGTAAGGGAGAACTACCTAGTTGTTTTATTTGCGGAAGAAGGGCTACCCTAGTCGCCCGTCCATGGATATTTATGGATGATTTCATGCATGTATCAGAAATCAATCATGCATGGGAATGCATGATTCATGCATGGGAATGAATGATTCATGCATGGGAATGCATGATTCATGCATGAGAATGCATGATTCATGCATTCCCATGCATGAATATTATCCATGATCCATTACGTATCAATGATTTATCAATGTGACATTTGATGTTGCTCAAAAAAATCATGCATGATTTTACGATGCACTTGATGAAGTTGACCATGGTCCCCAGGAAGGTGAAGTGCGCTTTTAAACAGCACGATCGATACAGAATTGAATTCTCCAACTGAGTGTGGAATAGACCAGTTCGTGTTAGAAATATGCAATGATTCATTGCACTTGCCGACTGGGGTGTTCGTAATCACAAATGGGTTCTTCACATATATTTCTATTCAATTCATTTCTGGATCGATCATGCGGTTCAAAAAATGAATTTCACCAACCTGACGCGCCATTACGTTTTCATCAATTGCATGGTAAATCATATCTGATTTGCATGCTAGAACTACCTGAAATTCACATATTAAGGAAATAATACATAGCTCATTATGGTATGAATAGATTTTATCTATAACAAAAAAACAATCAGTTTAAACATGGAGGCTAAAAAACACAACGAAAAAAGTTCACTTCATATAACAAACTTGTTCGCTAGTCTTTCTCTTTACAAACATTGAGATTCTTCTGAAATTGGATAATAAAAGCTAAATTAAATTGCATAAAAGAAAAACAGAACAAACCTTCAAAAGAGTCAATTCAAAAAATTAAAAGTGAATTGTTTTACATACTTTTATCACAGGCACAGCTGCAGCAGCCAATTCAAAGTTCTGGGGTTTACTCTAACAAAATTTATAACTTAATTAAAAACAGAATTAAATTCAGTATCCAACAGAAAAATTACATCTAATTCGCCTTTAAGAGACCTGTTAGCTGGCTTCTAGGATTCTATGAACTGGAATTACACACGGAAATGATAGATACACTAAGACACATGCGTGTATTATGAAGTTGATATAATCTCACTGTATAATCCATGCTATACTGGGTCTAATATATATGAAATGCAATACATTCATAGACGACAAATTCACGAAGCATTTACGATAATCATGGTGACATAACGTTAGGACATCGCAAGACTTGAAAAATGCATATACACGATTCATGTAATGATTATCAGTAAGTCATCGGTATAATTTGGCATCATAAACAGCCACTGACACTTCAAGGGGCCATATATGTATAGTAATAAAATGATAACTACGTTTGATGTCGAAGATTCTGACACACAAGTATGACATGCATAAACTCAATGGATTCCAAAAACAAAAAGATTATTTCACAGTATTCATCCCATACAATTCGCACGAAATATTGAAAGATCAACCATAGATAATCAATCCAATTGCACACATTGACGCAGTGATCAGCAGCGAGTACCGAAAGTTATAGAGGACAAAGGAAGTAAAGCATCAAATGTGGAGATCACCACGAGCATTAACCACCTGCAAAGAAACAAAAATTACATGTTATTTTAAAAACATTGTAGGGGCTGCTTGCAATTGACGTCAAATAGGAGGGGGAGGGGCTTACTCAAAATTGACATTTGATGGTTGACTTTTACTGATTAAGTCACCTTTTATGAATACATGATAGCAACTGTATACCAGGTTTTCCAAAAATTCACACTTGTCTCTTTCAAATTTCGGGACACGCGCGGATCATTAGACACATTCTTTATTGATTTAAGATGACCAAATTGTAGCTGAATAGAATCTGATTTTCAAATAATCATTTAATTGTTCCGCATAAACAGCCTACTGTTTTAAAAAATCGAAAATAGCCGATGCTGTTTGAGTTGAAAATATATTCTCAAATTTTCGTCGTCCCCTGACGCGGTCTGAGACAGACGAAAGTTTGGGAATATATTTTCAACAGCATCGGCAATTTTCGATTACTTAAAGTGATCATTTATTTCCATTCTTATTTCTAGTTTATTATGTAATCACGTGCTTTATATCTATCAATATTCGATAAACTCCTTTTATCATCTACATCGTACACTAAATGATGAAAGTCATGTAACGACTTAGAATTTCTGAGCTGCAGAGAAAAGAGAATGACCTAATCCCATTTTCAAACAGCCACAAATTTTGAAAATGATTCCTCTTTTAAATACATACTTTAATATACAAGTAGAGAATGAGCTGCCAAACTCAGAAGCACCAATTATGACTTTCAATGGAATTGGAAGAACATGTGTATACGGGAAAACGACCACCTTCAACGTCAATCCACACAAAAATGCCTGTTAAATGATCATAATAATTGCAACTTACCATGAATAACGAGACCACTTTAAATGAGCTGCAGAAAAGCCCAAACATCCAATGCAATTGAGAGAATCCGTGTAATGGGAAAACAACCATCTACAAAGAAGGGATTAAGTACAGACTGATCAACATAATCGTTTTACATTTACAGAACAACTATTACACAATTAAATCAAAAATTCCAATGAAAAAAATACATGCACTTAAGTTTTTCACTTTTATCTATAGATCAGTGGCCGGTCCAGAGATTTTTCCATTTTTTCGCAGCTCTACAAAATTTTCGCAGGCCTACTAATACCAGCAAATTACAGTATCATATTTCATGATTATGAAGAGTAAAACACCGCTCTTATCAAAACTTGACCAACGCCCAATATCTGTCGGGACAAACTGATTTTTCAAAATGTCTTGTGCAATCTCCGCAACTAAGTGCTTTCTTGTAATAAGCCAGATTTTTCGAAAGTAACTACGTTCCGTCAGTGATGACTCACAAAAGATTTTTCGCAAATATCTGATTTCAGAAACTTGCTACTACTGCCATCTACTGTTTCTTAGGAGCCATTTTTTTGATACTTAACTACCTAAATTACAAAACTGGCATTTTGTTACCGAATCCATCTTATCAGCTAATACATACATGTGCATGTAGCAAATATAGTCAAAAGTCACTAACCTTACAACTAAACCACCAACAAAAATTTTACAACAAAAATTCTTGTTATTACATGTCATTTAAGACATGATCCGTTCCAGTTGATAACAGGCGCTGACAGGAAGGTCACAACAAAAGGAAATAAACCAATCAGCAATTGACAGAAAGCAGAAGTTTTCATCAAAAGAAAACAAGTAATAATTACGGATCGAAAGAGAAAAAGTGGATGATGCAGAAATTCAGCGGTGTGGAAATCTTAACTTGTAAAGATGCAACAATCATATACATGAAAACATTGAGCATGATGTCTCTGAGTATGATCAAGTATGATGTTCTCTTTCCATTGACTCCTCCTGCTCCTCACGCTGCTGTCTTGCTTGGTTTTCCATTAATATTGCACTGATATTTCCCATCAATTCTCTCCGTCTCGGAATGCATCGAGCTTGAGGGTATAGGTCCACCCCAAATTTCCAGGCACCTGGAGGAACTGAAGTCGATCAGTGGCGGCGACTGCACAAGCAACAAAATTTTTGCATCTGTTTGCAGGAAATTGCAGGAATAATTGGTAGTCGCAATAATCTGATGATCACACTATTTCTGCAACAGACGAAGGTCTTAGACCGAAAACTTGTGTGCCAATGAATCTAATTCGAGCAGAACAAAATGTGCTTTCCTGCAGTATTATCAACTCCGGCTCGATAGTTCTACATCATATTAATGTTTTCCATTCCCTCGTGTGTTTCTTTTTGTCCGATGCCTCTATCTTTTATCTCTTAGTGCTCTGAAGCATCGAATTTATTGTCACAAAATTATTTTCCTTTTTTTGCTGTAACTTTTTCCACTTTTTTTGATGGTGATCTGTCCTCTTGTTCTTTAAAACAAGCCTTGGAATGCCGCTTGGCCAACGACACTTTTTTACGAAGACTGTCTGTGGTTGGCAACGTGTGGCAGAACCATAGAAATTGACAACAATAAACAGACAACTAAAAAGATAAAATTGTTAACTTCTGATAAACAGTTTATTTCTATGGGCAGAACTGATTGTCGGCAGCTAGGTCAACGCTCACACACTGTTGATCCAAAACAGATGTCTCGAGATTCGGACATTTCATTTTTATGGACTTTGCATCATTTAAGAGAAAATTCCATAACAGTCTATTTTCCAGGGTCAGCTATGAAATTTTCTGCCTATCTGGTATAAAATGGGGTACATTTTTTGCAGCATCCACGTCTTTAGAATGCGCTTTCAAATTTTCTGAATGGAAGGTAAGAACCGTTTGTAAGATGAGAGTACATTCATTTAACATCACTCATCGCTTGATTTGATCTTTTCGGGTGATCTTAAAAACCACCAGCTGTTCGAGGATACTTTGGACAATTTAATGGCAATGCAACTGATAACACAAGGCTAGACATTGTGTTTTCTGCATCCATCGAGCCGTTGCATCGTTAGCTGAATATCAAAAATATGAGTAAATCGTATAGGAAGTGTGGAGCGCTTCAAATGACTCCAGTTGCGTTCAGAATTTCAGGCATCGAGCGAGTGTACAAAATGAATTTCAATGCATATATCCGACAGCAATACTCATATTAATTTGAATTTTATTTGTTTTGTCTATACATCAATTGAAAAATTATTTGAAATCAAGTCGGTTATCATTCTTCTATAGAACTATCGGCAACTTCTTAAACATGGCTTTGACAGCTTCGTATGCGCCCCAGCAGCAAAAACACGTCTCTGAGACGTCTCAGCTGGTCTCAACTGGTCTCACTCGTCGCATTTCACAGAAATGGTCTCTTTAGAAAAATGTTGAATCGAATAGGCACAAAAAGTGATATTTAGCCACAGCGTCATTTTTGTTTTTGATCTACACTATTTTTTTACTCGTCGTAACTGGTCTCATGTTGTCGTAACTCGTCTTCAAAACAGTTGCAAAATTGAGACCAGTTGAGACGACTCTACTCGTCCTGACTGGTCTAAAAATAAGATTGTGAATGGTATCTAATAAAGCTCATGCATGATGATTCTCATCAGAATCATCACACGCATGACTGAAAAATTTCTCCGATTTTATGTAGCACCTACTTTTTCAAATATACCTGATGTTGTTGCCTAAAGAGAAAAAAAATGGCTTTGCTTGTCAGAATAGCAGATAATCAACATCTGTGCTAAATATTTCTACTCTTCGAACAACTCACGCTCTCATATATCTAGTTGAGAATGAGAGAAATATGACATAGTATTCTATGACATTATCCACGATCTCTAACCGTCTAGTTAGATAAACGTTGTTTTTCTTTAAACATTATTTAAAGAGTCGACATCTTTTCCTTAGCATTACAAGTTGACGGTGCATTGCAAAATTCCAATGCGTTTACATATGTATTCACTTTTCTTGTAAATGATTGGATGAATTTACTGACTATCAGAAGATTGTATTTATGAATGACGTTATTTTTATCCTAATTTTGCTTCAATCTGCTAAGGAATCCTTAGGTTCCATGGCGGGAAAAAGAATTTGAACAAATGTTGACCGAAATTTTTACATAAATCGGCTAAATCTCTTAAATTTTTCAGTTTAACCTAATATTTAGAATTTTGTTTTGACAAATCGCAAACTGTTGGAGTGGCGACGCGTTGTAGACATTATGGTATTTGATTGCATTGCTCATCAGTGTTGCCTGATTATTCTGTTTTATTGTGACTTAATTATGTCAGAAGCTAGAAGAAAAAGGCGCCGTATATTGAGGCAGTGTGAAAGTCATATAAATTTAGAAAGAGCTACTGAAGAACCACACGCAATATTTCAAAGTGTAGAGTTAGTGGCGGAATGTTTTGATGATATTCCTAGGGTTTCGCGTGTTGACAATGTAAACTCGCTTTCTTCTGAAGAAACAGAAGACACAAATGAAGATCTAGTTTCTTGCTCGGATGAAATATCCAGCTATTCCTCTGATGATTGTAGCGACTCAAGCACAGAATCGAACGATATTGTGAAAGACAGAGACTTTATTATCTCCTCTAAACAGTCATTATCTAATGCGAATATGTTACTAGGAATATTACGAAAGTATCACAGCGTATTACCTAAGGATGCAAGGACACTTTTGAAAAATAAAGAGGATATTGTGTACCGTGATGTTGCTCCAGGTCGTTACGTACATTTCGGCTTAAGAAACGGACTGAAGTTGTTTTCTAACCATATTACGGTACCCGAAATCAACGTTCGGCTGAACATAGATGGTGTACCACTTTTCAAAAGCTCTGTATCAGGGTTTTGGCCGGTTCTTGCTGATATACAGGAACTACCTAAGTCAGTATTTATTGTTGGCCTTTACTATGGACTACAGAAACCAGAATCAGCCACAGTATTCCTGGAAGACTTGATGTTGGAGCTCAACGAACCGAATGAGAATTTGCCGTACAATTTCAAGTTATCGATGTGCTGCTGTGACATTCCGGCTAAATCTTTCATAAAAGGGATTAAAGGCCATTCTGGATATTTCAGCTGCGAGAGATGTATTCAGAAGGGAGTGGACTTGCAAAATAGACGATGTTTTTTAGAAGTTGATGCTGAATTAAGGACCAATCACACGTTTAGATCTCGAGAGCATGTAGAGCATCATACAGGAGATAGTCCATTCGAGCTGGTTAGCTCAATCGATATGATACAATTTTTTCCGATTGATTATATGCACTGTTTGTGTCACGGTTTGATGAGAAAAGTCCTTGAACAATTGAAACACGGAAACAGACCTCACAAATTAAGTCAGCAGAATATGTTGGAAATGAATGATTTGATATCACAGATTCGTCTGGATATTCCGTCAGATTTCTGTCGAAAACCCAGAAGCCTGCAACATTTAGGCCTCTGGAAAGCTACTGAATTGCGTCTATTTGGGTTGTATATAGGCCCGATTATCCTCAAACGCTATGTGAACAAAGACTTGCTCATGTCAATCTTTGTTTATGGTCGCATAATTTGTCATCCCTTATGGTGCGAAACACGGGCGAGTTATGTTCATGAGCTGGCCAAGATGATAATTGCGAACTCAGCGATCATTTTTGGTAAAACATTTATTACATTGAATACGCACTATCTGATCCATCTAGCTGAGGACTGTAGGCGCTTGGGGCAAGCAGACAAATTCAGTTGTTTTCCTTTTGAAAACTTTATGCGGTTTTTGAAGCGAATTATTCGTTCCCCCAACCTTCCACTTCAGCAGGCTTGCAATCGCATACGAGAAAGTGGCCAAGACTTGGGTCAGTTCGCTCCGGTTTTTGATGTGGCTAAGGAAAACACACCATACCGTTTTTCCAAACAGTGCCATTTTCGCAATAGTCTTTTGAAATCCAAAGGAACAAATCGATATGTATTGACGCACCAAAACGATGTATTCAAAATAATTGATATTATTTTCGAGGAAGGTCGGGTTACCTTAAATGGCCAATGTCTCAGCGCCATGTCGAATGCATTCTTCTATCCCTTGCCTTCAAGCAAACTGGACATATTCTGTGGTAGTAAATTTAGCAGAAATGTGTCATCCATTATTTTGCATGATGTCAAATGCAAGTTATTTAAAGTGAGAGACACATTCATTCCGATTTTGCACACGTATGCAGATGCGTAGTTAATAAAGATCTTATGTATAATCACCAGATCTTTTTTCTTCAATTAGCATGTAAAGGTTTTCTAAGCACGTTAAGGGAGAATGGGGTGATGGGTATGGCACCCACCCTCTAGCCGAATTTTTGCTTTGTATTAAAAATCCAAAATATACAGATTGAAGCATTATTATGACACACATTCGGCATGTATGACATAAGTTTATAGTACACATCGTATTTTTTACCAGAAGTGGAAATGAGGTTTACCTTATATACCGGTAAAAAGTCTTAAAAAAGCATTACTAGTACATGTATCATTAATTATTGGCGTCCTGTTGCTAAACCGGCGATAACGTTTTATCCTATTATACAATCTGAGCCAAGCTATCATATTATCTGACACTCAGTAGAGCCCAACCCATGCTAGAGCCACATATTAGGTCCATGCTAGATCTGTGTATCTTGAATAGGCCTGTACAGCCTCGTGTTGAGAGAGCGCATCTACATCATACTTGTGGAGCATCACCACAACTTCATCATCTACGATGTTATCTAAAGACGTAAACGAGAAGCAATTGCCTTCTCCCTTGCTTTTGTTTTCATTTTTTAGAGATGCCTCAAGTCAATAATTTTTCAATTCAATTTGATAAAAAGATCATTCTTAACTGAAATTCGTTTCCTGTACCTATTGAAATTTTACGGAGTATATGTTAATCAACAGCCTAGATTTGAGTTGTTTACATTGTCGCAAAACATGAACAAAATCTGGTTAATATCTCTAACTATCTCAGAAACTTTCAGACTATGGACGTATTTAAAAAGAACACAGTTGCCCTGATTTACTACCTCGATAACAAGAGTTTTGAAATTCACGATGTCGGAACCCTGGTTAATTGGACATATGAGTTATTCGAATCACTACGAGATGGTGAAAGGATTTTCGCTGAAAGAAAAGATGTCACGACAGGGCGTATGGTGGTGATCGTACAAATAGCAGAAAACGAGGACCTTTTGAAGGACTCGCAGACGTTTTGTACCACAATGAGAGCCAAGCACTTGAGTGTTGAAGAAATACGCTCATATCTCCAACCAGTACGGCTGAAGGAAAGGAGACAGCATTTACCACCATCCAGTGTAAGTGTTTAATATTATGCAAATAGCTATTGTAACAAGATACTTGTGTTGTGGCTTCCATAGAGTCTGATATTTTTGGGTGTTTTGTTCTGTTTCTACGATGGGTGCATGTCTTTGGATACGCGTCTCCCATATCATTCTTGTATGGTTCTATGATCTAACTAAGACTTTTGCATGTACTACATAGTCATTTTGAAATTCAAGCGATGTATTGAGTTATAAGAGATTTTTGAATAAATCGAGTTTTGGGGCTGGTAGACGCCAGTTGTGTATTTTGATTTCTCCGATCAAAGAAGCAATTCCCGCTATCGTTACACCTATATTATAATTATCCACTGAAACATAGTATGGAAAACATATAGGCATGTATTAGTATGGAAAATCAAATGCACATTTATCGTGCATTTAGTGACTTTATGTATTGGAGAAATTGCATGATATACATTTAAACATTCAAAACTGTTTCACTATATCATTTCAGAACTTTTTTACCGGAAGTAGTGAAGCGGAATCAGGAGCTGATATCCCCTCAAAATTGAAACGTCTGTGGACAAGCTCTTCGGGCTCTTCCGGAACAGTGGTGAGTTGAGAATTGAAGAAAATCGTAACACAGAAAGACAAGTTATTTAAATTAAAATTATGTTAACAGAAATCATACTCCAAAATTGAGTAATATGATTTTAGATAAATAGTTTAAACACCAAATATCAATGTGAGAGTCAACATGTAAGTCTTCATTGAACCTCTCTTTTTTTCTTGCAGCCGCCACCTACTTTAGAAGATGTGGAAATGGAAAGTCAGACAACGAAGGTACATGTATGTGTAAATAGGAAACTTATACCGGTATACTCGTATGTGTAACCCTGGTATTATTGCTATTACAGACATGCAATCTGACCGGAGACACAAGTATGGATATAACAAATGCTTCCTTCCACGAATTGCCGTTGGGTCATAGCACAGAGGTAGGTGCAACAACTTGAATTTTTAGCATGTCATTTACGTTCAAGTGGTAGGCCGCAATTTCATGTAAATTGTAGCTTGTTAGATCAGATCATCTCTCTCAGGCCTACTCTATTTTCGCAAGCTACATGTTTTATTATATCTAAGTGTATACGTATTCATTTTATATCTGTGTAGCCTAATATTTTTATGTCAATTCTATTATTTCTTCAGATGTCAAATTTAAGCAGTCATGAGAAGTGTGTCTGTCATAAACTGGAAGGTAAAATATTCAAAGACTTGTGTTTGTCATGCCATAGTTGCTCAGCATTTCAGGTGGCATGTCGGTTATGTTTTCGATCCTCTTTTATGATAGTGTGTTTTTGTACAGTTCAGTTTTGAATGGGTGAAAGGAAGCATGAACAATATAACTGATTCAATTAAGTAGAGCTTACATACTTACGATTCCTTTTTATTGTAGTATGGTTCAAAGAAATGTTCATCGAGATGGGTCGGATGAATGCGAAACTCGACCATTTGACGACTTTGGTTGTTTCAAGCCGAGGAGAGAGAGGAGGGATCAGAGAGGAGACATCAACAGTACCTTTCAGTAGGAAAAAAACGCCTGACGAGCTCCTAGCTTATCTGTTGCGTTTAAATACAGACATGAATGAGAGAGAAAATGTGGTAAATACATGTTCACCTATATCACAATTGTCTGAAAATCAAAATGACCGGATTCTTCTTTTTCAAATAGGATTTCCATACGCTGTTCCTACCTATGTAATTCACTGATTTATGTTACTGTTTCAGGGATGCTGTATTTTCTGTTAACAGTATACTAGCTGTTAACAGTAACAGCCCAGCTGTTAGCTGTTAACAGCCTTTTATATTTAATCGTATTTAACTAGCTTTGCAACTGTAATTTGCCCTGTAGGATGCTTAACTTCCCTTCCAATATAAATCAACTTCCATTGAAGTCAACAAAGCCCAACTGCAACTAACATTTCAATTTAGCGAATTACATTTACATCTACATGTTAGAAACATTGCATCTTACATTTAGTAGGCATACATGAGTACAAACAAGACCTCCATGACATCAACTTCATATTACACAAAAGAAAACAATGAACCTAAAAAGTTATAATGACTATTATAAGGAAGTCTACAGACTTGAAAACTCCATTGAATCATAACAATCTTGAAAACAACTTTGTACCATTGTCATTCTTCATCCTCGTTAGAGATGTTGAGTATTTCATTTTCAATATCTGTTGAGATATTTGTGTCATAATTCAAGATGCTAGGCATGTTGTAGCGAATAAACAGTTGATCGTCGAGTCCAAGTATATTAAAGTACCTTATCACAAATTATAAGCTTTTAATGAGGAACGTAAGACTACATGTAGTGTATGTAAAGAACGTTAATCATATAAAAGGTAAGAACATATCTATAACATTTCAGATGTCGTCAAGTTGTAACATCTACAATCTACATTTATCTCTATCATCATTGCTATAACCAGTTATCATATGATGAAGTTGTAATGCAATTAACCATAAATAGCATATGGTTAATTTAATAGCATATAATAGATATACCACATCATATATCATATCAAATTAAGACTATTTGTTGGTAAGAAATATATTGATTTTACCTGTTTTAATCAAACATCTTTTTGCCGTGTTTTAAGCACAATGTACGAATTTGCTGTTAACAGCTACAACTGGCTGTTACTGTTAACAGCTGGCTGTTAAGCATCCCTGTACTGTTTCGCTTAGCTGAATAAAAATGAAATGCCATTAGTAAGTGCATTGCATTTAAATTCCTGACTTTTTACTGACTCTGCCACATGCTTAATATACTGCATATCACCATCATACTGGGGTATGTAAGATTCAACGTGAATAGGTCGGACATTCATAATGACAGAAAACGGAAAAAAATTTCTTCGATCATGATATCTATTAAAACAATAAAGTGATCCTTTATTGTTCATCTTTATTCTTTATTGTTTTAATAGATATCTTGGTCGAAGAAATTTTTTCCGTTTTCTGTCATACTGGGGTATGCTGCAAAAAAATACAAGACCTAGGTTTTTCAAACGATTTGAATCGTGCAATCCTGTTTTCACACGATGCAGTACTGCAGTTTAAATAGTTATGCATAGTGATTTGATTATGGCATGTTGATTCACACACTATTTTCAAGTACTTTTTTGAACTTTTCAGTTGACGCTGCTCTCATTACAAAGTCGTAATATAAGTATTAAAAGCGGACTAAAAAATATGTTGATGCTTCTTGCGGGACCCGAGGTATGGAGCAATTTCAATAAGGATGGCCAACGAGGGAAAATCGGGATCAACGATACCGGACTGGTTGCTTTGTTAATAAGTAAGTTATATGATTGTCCATTTTGTTGATTAGACTGTTGTTTACGTTGTGTTGAATATAATTTCATAACTTAACCCATATTTACTGGAACGAATATGTTTTATTTACCCGAATTATGAATATTTTCTTACAGAAACAGATTAATTGAAAAGGTGTTGAATTAACTTGGAAAACTTATTTGCCCGAATTATGAATATTTTTTACAGAAACAGATTAATTGAAAAGGTGTTGAATTAACTTGGAAAACTTATTTGCCCGAATTATGAATATTTTCTAATAGAAACAGATTAAATTGAAAAGGTGTTGAATTAACTTGGAAAACTTGTTCAACTAGATGTAGTTTTTCGACCAGCCCTCTATCTGGTTGAAATCAATTTCACATAAAGAGCAGTTCCATTTCTGTGCGTCCCGTGTGTATATGCTGAGGTTCAAGTGAGTAGACTCCCCCATCATCCTAAGGAGCTGAATAACCTGCATGTATTTACTATATGAATCTCAAAAGAAAATGTTAGAATGTCAATCTTAGTGTCAATGCAATCAATAGAAAAGTGGTGAATGTGATGTATGCTACCAAAATAATAGAAAGGGCCTGATTACATTTTTTAAAATCAAATGGAAATCAATTTAGGAAGAAATCGTCGGTAGTTTCCGAATATGCCTTGCATATTTCTGTTTCAGGCGCAATTCAGAGGAATGCCTCAAATGAAAATGAAAAAAAAATAAAGGAGAAGAGGATATTGGCGGACCTATCCGAGGTCTTGAAAAGAATGCCTCAGTACACAAAGCGCATTAAGGAGCGGGCAGGAAGACGGATGTCAGTAGCCAGTCGGGCTGAGGCCAACAAAGAAGTAGAAAGTGATAGTGATTGATATCGGCTTCTACTGCTTATAAAATATACGTAAATCGACAATTTCGTCCTTTTAATTTCATTCATGTATCATCCCTTTTAATTTTGACGATCTTGGTGATATTGATTTTATTGAACTTGACCGTCCTTGTCGATGGTAAAATAGTCATAACTAAAGCAACTATTTTCCGTAAAACTTGTTAGGACTGTATCATTTGTACATTCAACGATTCATAACTGTAAAATTAACATTTCTGTATAATACTCGTACATAGTAAACTTCGCCGTGCTACGAAAATATGTTAGTAAATCCGAATTGTTACTAAATCCGAACACTTCTGTATTTAAAATTTCTATGAAATTTATTTTTTTATAAATTTTGATATGAGCTTTATTATAATTTACTATAATATCCTGAATATTGTAGTATTCATGTATATAGATGGCGATTGCGTCTGAGTGTGCATTTGATGGTTCGATTCCTTCATTCTCTCGGCCTCTAAAGCTGCGATTTCAGAGAACTTGGTAAGAATGCTACTCGTATGCATAATAGCCTTATTAATCTAGTCTTCACTCGTCCTAACTGGTCGCATAAACTCGTCCCAACTTGTCTCAAAAGTCACGTCTTGAGACGACTCACTAACGGACATTTTTACACGAGTTGAGACGCGCTGTTTGAGACGTCTTTAGTCGTGATAAGTCGTCTTTTTGTTGATGGGGGCGGTTACAACATCCACAGTAACTCAGTAGATGCTCGGAACTACTGCTGCAATTCTTTTATTTTACTGAACCTGTTACAAGATGTAAGACGCTGTGAATAATATGAATGAAGCTTTAACTAATGATAACGTAATGAATAACATGCTAATTAGTTGTTATTAGTTTGCCTTTTCCATCCTGCAGACCAGTGTTTATTCTATAAGACAACATAGGTTCATTTAAATGTAAGAATTACAAGGTTCAATTTTTCGCAGGACCAAGTCAATTTTTTTCGCAGCGAGTTCATTTTTTTAAACATTTTCGCAAAATTTTCGCAGCTGGCCCGACCACTGCTATAGATCTGCCATTTAATATTACGTGCAATTATATACAGATTAAGATAGTTCTCTATATACCGGTAACGAAATTATCAACCGACCTTTTGATATGGCATATTTGAATTAGTTAGCATTGCTCAGTTAAAATCATTTGATATTAACCGGACTGTTCAAGGTCAACGACATACGGTAGTCTAGTCATGTCAAGTTTTGATAATGCCATGAATTTGAAATACATGCACATGTACTCGCTACGCAAATATATTTTGGTTTGATCAGTCTGAAATTGACAGATATTCTCATCTGGTACAGAAAGAAGGCACAAATATAAAAAGAAGAACTAGGCCTACATGTAAATAATATCAGGATATCTGTTGAAAACTGTACATACGTGTGTATTTAACGAAAATCAGAAAACAATTAAAAAAATAAATCTGCTAGTGCAAAAGTCTAAACATAACAACTCCTTAATCACATCTCTACACAAATTTGCATCATCTTCTTACTTAATATGGGCCTATAAAAGCAATGAGTAGGCTTTTGAACAAGATGATTACCCCAATCATTACAACATTCCTTCACTCGTTCACAATCAAGTCAATGTCATCATCTATAGACCTAAGTGAACTGTTACAATCTTCACAACACGGGGTGTGAAAGACGGTTTCTCAGTTTTGTATGTGTCGGTGCGTATAAGCTGAATACTCGCTCCGTACCAGCACTGGATGGAGGGCAACTGTGGACAGCAGCTGCAAGCTCAGCAAATTTCCACAAAGACGTTTTCATCCGCATTTACTTGGACGAACCGCCAAACTTGACGGCTTACATATTTTTGATTTCACTTGAAAAAACAGGTGATATGAAAGATATGCAAGACAATAAATCAGTTATCGTCCGCTAAGCTCCTTTATCCTTTTACCGACGACAAGCAGATTTAGATGTTACCTGACTTCTGACTGCACCCTGATAAATAATGGTCTTCAAGAAAGAAACCTTCACCGAGCGCAAACATCACTGATAAACAGGGGCAATGAAAAATTAATTTCAAATAATTGCTAGGGATTTGCTACAATTAGGTGCAATTAATTAATTTATCAATTGACGAAATTAAGCTGACAATCCATTTGATTTTTGGATAAAATTATTGCAATTAATAGGTCGGCCTACATAAACGTACATTACCTATATATGCGGGGATGTGAACGGGCAGTTAGGGGTTCTGACAAAAAATCAACTTTTGAAGGGCCCTAACACGGAATCCTCTATAATTCCGTGGGCCCTAAATAGAAAATTAAAAAAATTCATTATAGCCTTTCAAGGGGCACTGACGGAAACGCGTATCCGCTTAAGATTTTTATCCCTGTTATGCGAAGTTGCATGCTCTCTATCAATATCAATTTTTGAAGGCTGCAGTCATGGTATTTAATTTTTAAATTTAAATTCTACAATCATTTGCAAATAAGAATGACCAATAAATTCACTATGACTGAGATACTTCTTAGTTGTCTAAACTAATTTAGAGACGCATATGAAGACCCAAAATCTGTTATAGTGCCCGCTACTTTTGATAAGTGATCCTTAGATAACTTCGTCATAAATTAGTTCTGAGCTGCCAACGACTGTAAGTCGTCGTGCGAGGATTTCATAGAAGACTTAATTGGTTGTAGTCAAAGTAAAAGCAATTAAATAGACAATTAAAATGTGTGGTACCAAATAGTCACCACAGAATTCTGTTAAATACTGGTTGAATATGTGACAGTGAATTCACAGTCTTGGGAGCAAAGGCTGGTTCAACGCGGTATTGAAATCTTATCAATTTAAAATTTTTGAGTGATGAATATGCTTAAAATGTTTTCATCAAAATATTGCTGAATTCCAGTTATTGTATTACACATTACTGTATCAAGTTATTGATTATTATTGAATTCTAGCGAGGTGATGATAATCCAGTCAACCAGTGGCTGTGTACACTCCTCCCCCAAACTAAGTAGATACCGGTAGTACATGATTGTCAGAGAACCCATATATTGTGACACAAATTACATGATGACTTACATGGCACAATCCACATACTGAGGACTGGTTCAAAATACATTCACTTTGACAATAAGTAGGAAGTATAAACCCAGGTAACAATTACGACCTCGAATAGACCCTTTATAGCCCGAATAACCCATATAGCCCTCTAATAACCCTATTCAACAAATAGAAGCAGACATAATTATAATAATGTATTGCATGCAAACACAATTCAAAAAAATATTAAGAATGCAACATTTAAGTACTTCACAATAGACTCAGTATTATATACCCGCGACTGCCGATCAATATCATTTGCCATAAAATATCCAGGATTACAAAACATTCGGAAGCTCTGACATATCAGTCGTTATGAAAATTAGACGATTTACTTTTATAACCAGCTAAATCACAAATGAGGTCCATTTTGTCAGCCGTCTAATGTAGCTAGCTTGAGCCTTATTTCTTAATCAGGGGATGGGACCATTTGGATTCATGCAGCCTCATCTAGAAAAAGCAAGTATCCACCTACTATTCGTCTCAAACATGCTGTATAAACCGAGTACAGTGGCGCTGCTTTCTGAATTATTTTGAGTCATGACCGCAGAATGCGCGCATTAAATTTCGTTTCAGTGGTTGAGAAAATAAGGTTTCATTTCAAGACCTCATGTGTTGGTTCATTTTATAGTATATTATAATATCATGTTTTTCAATTTCATAAGATTCATGATTTTAGCATGACACTTAAAAAATTGCAGAAATCTTACTAATTTCCAATTTATAATGTTACCCTCTATCAATTGGCCTACTTAGTTTCCTTGCCTGATACTACCTGAAACCTTGATGCTGTAAACCTAGTACGCACTACATCTACCGGATGAACAAGGAGTAAAACATAAGCTGTTTTTGAATTCCTACCCGGTCTAAAACAGCCGTGTCACATTCTCCAATATCTATTCCCGAATGAAACCCGGGTCAGAGTGAGAAAAAGAAATGGAACCCTCAATTGAAGCACAGCATAAAAATGATCACGCTGAAAATGATGCGACGCTTGAACTTTCCTACTGAATTTCAGAAAAGTATTGATTGTTTTTAAATCAAAAACTTTAGCACCGGTAGGTCTAAAAAAATGTTAAATTTTTTTCAATCTCAAGCACATTATTTCAAAAAGGAGACCATGAAGGTGTACGCTTACAGCTAATATACAATTTAACTCGCACTTCATGGAATAATAACTTGGCTTGTAGCATGAGTGATCGTCTTACCTTCTTTTACGAGGCCTCCAGCACGTAAACTTGATAGAATCGGCAGAAATTGAGTCACACAGGTATTCGATTCACACATCTTCTATCATACTTCGTTTAGTTCGAAGAAGATTCACGAAATCATAGTTTGCCAATGTAAAGAATCAGCATGAAAAGTCGTTGGCACATCCAGTGAAAGCTTTACAATTCACAGCCCTTCTGTTCGAGTGAGGAGCGCACATCGAAACGAGCGCAGCAGTATGGCCAGACAGTGAGGTCACGCATTGTTAAAGGAAACGCAAAGTAAGTCAGTGCGCGCCATGGACGTTGAGGCAACGTTGAGGGCACGCGCACTCTATGCGTGAGTCACTCTATAAAGCAATGATCCTACGTGTAAGGTAAGATTGATGTTGTTATGACGTCACTCGATCGTATTATACAGAAGTCCTCGACTGAAGGCGGCAAGGAAGAAACAAACGCTCATATTAATGTAGAGCTGCAATTATTAATGAAGTATGGGGAATATGGGTGCTGCTATTGTGCTTGTCTGTGAAATCAAACTGCATGTTCATCGACTTCGCTAGTGCAAGTTACACTGTTCAAGTTCAATTCCATTGTTCACGTGTTTGTCTTGGAGATTCGGTTCCGTTTTGACACCAGCTGCTGGCTAGTGATAAAAAGTTGTGATTTTTCAATCATTTGACGTAAACATTGTTATCAAGTAGCTAAACAGATGATTTCAGAAGTCCGCTTACTGCACTGTTTAATGCTAACAATTACATAAATATGCAGGAATATTTTTGTTACATCAACAAATTAATTTATAAATATTTGTAAAATGTTTCAGATATGAACATTTAGGTGATTATGATAATATTTGTCAAATAATAGTCAAAGATGTATCAAAAATTATTAAAAAATATCAAATAGGTAGTATTTGATTGTTTTATAAAACAATTATCTAATATTTGTAAAATTTGTCACCATCAGTCATATATTAGATAAATTATCTCGGTTTTTTCAACCCGGGAATACTGTAAGAATTGAAAAGAATAATCTTTATTTTATCAATGCGAATTTGTCATCAATGTTCAACCGGGATTTATGCATGAATCATCAATGCAAGTTTTTAAGATATTATAATTGCGTATTTTTGGTTCAATAATGATAATCGATGTATTTTGACAATGCATATAAGCTTTCCAATCATTAAACATGCTCACCAACAATGATTTTCAATTTTGAATAATCTTTGTTTTATCAATGCGAATTTATCATCAATGTTCAACCGAGATTTATTCATGAATCATCAATGCAAGTTTTTAAGATATTGTAATTGCGTATTTTTGGTTCAATAATGATAATCGACGTATTTTGACAATGCATATAAGCTTTCCAATCATTAAACATGCTTACCAACAATGATTTTCAATTTTGAATTTTCCATGGATTTATTGGAATCATCGATCATGGATTCTGTGTCCATGGCTGGGCTACTAGGGTAATAGGCCAACAATTAATTGATTTTAATTTCAAAAACATAACGATCCGCAATGGCCAAAATCTTGGACAAAAATGTAATATGAATTCACGTCATAGATCTGTTCTCGTCGGATGAAACTGACATGTCCATGAACTTGATTGTATCACAGACTGTTCACACACAATTGAATCCAAAGTGAAATAATATGGCATATCCTTATAATCCTGTGAAAATGTGTCGTTGAGATATCACTTTCGAGTCACAAGTCTTGAAATGTTGCAACTCCTGATTTCAAGTCAAATTCAAAACTTGTACGCCAGTTAGCTATCTCGGGAAATTTTCACTTCGTGGTGGCCTGTTTGGGCTCAATAATGCATATAAAGGACGTGAATATATATGTTCATACATTTATATATATATATATAACTTATATATATATATTAAGTAGAATCTTTTTATGCACACTTTCTGCTCTCTGCTAAAAATTTAAATCCTATAGTGTTTTAAATGAAAAATGCCACAACCCGGTGATAAATGATGTCAGGGTCCCTGACGGGGCCCTTTAGGGCACTCGGGCAAAACTAGGGCAACAATAAATTTTCAAAATAGGCTCTTTGTCTTTGTAAATGACTAGATTTTTGATAATTTCCCTGAGAAATCAATAACGAGCAAGTTTTCTCAAAATTCCATATCAGGGCAAGATTAGGGTAACCTTAGGGCAATATAATTTCAGGGCATGTTCAGGGTATGCCCTGATTACACTAGATGATGCTGCAGCTCCACACACATCATTCACATGCTTCCTCAGTTATGTGCCACTTCCTACTTTCTGTAATTTGACAGACTCGGCAATGTAATTTTACCATACAACTTTTGGGTCACGTAAAATTACATGCTATTCTATGTAAAACAACATTATGAAAAGATGTCTGCAAGATAGGACATATGATTCATTAATAGATAGAAAATTTGGAAATTAATTGCGGTCATATGATCTATACACCTGCAAAAGGAATATTTAGTTCAATCTACTCCGTCTCTTAATTATTCGTTTTTGATAGGACGGCACAATGCACGAAGCACAGACATATTCCTTCTTCTCTTCTCTTCTCACTCACTCACTCTCTCTCTCTTTGCTCTCTCTCGTAATTCATTTATTCATTTTCTTGTATCCTTTTTATCCATTCAGAAACTTATCTTAAATGATATCCTAGCTGGAACATATGGGAAGTCATAATGATGTTCAGATGCCTGTTGGTCCTACAATTACGTAAGACTCGCCCGTGTGGCAAGATTACGCTACCTTTACGTAGTGTTTTGGTAAATATTGGTAAATGAAAAAGCAAACACAGTTTAGCCTAAATTCATTTTGAATTACATTTATGGGTGCACCCGAAGTACGTTTCCTTCAAGAAATTTCAAATAATACAGCATTAAAGAAAGAAAATATTGTTTATTATTGGTAACGGAATATATGCTTTAAATTTTACCAAAATTCACGTTAACTTACGCAAAATATCATCATAGATTTATATGTCTTGATTATTACTTCTTATTTCGTAAAAGTTTCGTTAATGCACTGACATAAAATATCTCGATATTCTTGAACCTGTTCAGTCTTAAAAGAAGTTTAATACTGTTCAGTCTTAAAAGAAGGAAAATCTGTTGAGCTCAAAAATATGTAAGTTTATCAAATGGAAGTGGCTATTACCAAGAAAAACAATAAACCCCCAACTTGCCATTACCAAGACATTATTTTGTCAATAAACCCTCAACTTGCTATTACCAAGACATGATTTATAAGGCACAAAACATGAATTGTTTCTACAAACAGTGCAACAGAATTTATTTAAATATTTATTTTAATTAGATTCTTATACTTTTTATATGCTAAATGAAAATTTGTATTATATGTGTAGAACTGTCACAAAAACTTTTTAACTACAATATAGACATTTTAAAAAAATTCTAAAAATTCTGAAAAGTCAAAGGTCCCTACTTTATTCTATGGTATTATTAAGGATTGAAAGAAATATCAGGGATAACAACTATGGATTAAACCACTCATTGTATTTGAATAATTTCAGTTATGCTTTTTATAGCAAAAAATTCCATATGTTGCGTTTTATGAATCATGTCTTGGTAATAGCAAATTGGAGGTATATTGACGCCGATGTCTTGGTAATAGCAAGTTGAGGGTTTATTGAAAAGACATTGTCTTGGTAATAACCACTTCCTTATCAAATTCGGTAAATTGGTTCTCTAAAAGTTACAAACATACTCTCTTGCCAAGTTTGGCAGACAGTGTCACTAAATTATGAAATCAAACCGAATTCATAATGTTACCATACTTATTATTGGACAATCATGTTCGCACAATAAAATCCTGCATCTTCCATCAAATACTTGCTATAATTATGCTATAATTGCTATAATTTGCTATAATATTTGCTATATTTATGGGTAGTGGCTATTGTTACCACGCATTGGTAACAATAAGACAGCCGCAGGCTATTGTTACCACTGAGAAAATATCAAAGCATACACTAACACAACGAAATTCTTTTTGAGTTGCTGATTCTACATGCATAATTAATGCAGCACATATCCAACTAGCTATCAACGTGAAATTCACAATTTTGGTGGAATCTCATCATCTTTTTTTTATTTTTATCTTTTTAAAAAATATGATTATATCTATTTATTAACTAATATCTCATGTAGCCAACATAAAATATTTCGCATACTTCTACAGATATCAGTGCTAAGCAAAGGAGAATTGAGCTTGTTTTTCTCAGTGGTGTCTCTCATTTCACATCAAACGAACTCGATTTGTTCGGAGGAGATAATAAGAAAATCATATTTTTTTAAAACGAAATTTCACCAAAAATAGTGGATTTCACGTTGATGGTTATTTGGATATGTACTGCATGAATTATGCATAAAGAATCAGCAACTCAATAAGAAATTCGCTGCGGTTGTGTATATTTTGATATTTTCCCAGTGGTAACAATAGCCTACAACTGTCTTATTGTTACCAATGCATGGTAACAATAGCCACTACCATATTTATGTCATGTCTTCAAAAGAAGTAAAACCTACCGACAAGGCTGATAACGTATGATGCTCAAAGTCTCTGTTAAATTCTAATTATTGTTGGTGCAGTTCGATAATAGAAATTGACAGAGACAAGTAGATTTGATAGCGATGCAGGTTACGTTATTTATGCCGTCAACATGACAACGAAGTATTTGAAATATGTTAGATTTTAAACAACTCTTCTTTGAAAATATTTTATGATAAGACAAAATTGGATTTTGGGTAAGTCCAGTGGATACTTCTTTCGGACAAGTCTAACAATACTAGAAATATAATACACAGCTTATAAATTCATCAGGCTAACTACAAGTCAAATATATTTCTTTCAACTGAGGAAACACAAATATAATGTAAGTCACATGACATTTTGCACGTCAACTGCGTCCGCTATAAACCGAAGAGATAAAAAAGATGTCAGTTAAAGCAAAATTGCGATTTGCTATGTTAAACTCTATGCATTTAATAAAGTCTTTGCCCACTGGGAAAAAAGTGCTCGAATAGCTGGAGAATAAGAAGCCCCTTGCGATCTGATGACGAAAAAAATTTTTTTTTTCATTTTTTGGCTAATAATTATGGGAAAATCACTCACAATACACGAGATGTTACTGGGATCGTTATAATGGAAAGTTAAGTGTGTTTTTATCAATGATGGGCGATAGATCTCCACCGAATCGGTAGCGAAAGTAGAGCTAACTTTCGCCGATATTCACAAAGTGAAGTTTCTCTCGCGAATAGTGGGCGAAAGTAGAATCACATAATTTTTCGACAGCAATCGTTCTAAATCAATTAAAAACTCCAATAATCCCCACACATCAAATTTTTAATTAATACACGGATCAGCGATCACGGAAAATAACGTGTGGAACACGGTAACTCGCCAAATCACGCGTGCGTTATCCGTGGAAATTTTGATTGGCGTGTTATGTTGCAAAACACGAGAGCTTCACGCGTGTAAGTTTTCGAAAATATATTTTTACTGTTTCACGCGTGATAATCGCATAATTCCATACTCCGTGGCATCGAAAAGTGAAATTAACGAAATAAACAGGAATGTGCCGATAAGGTCATACATCTCAGAAAAATCGACTATTGACTTTAAGATATTTCTTTTTATCAGGTGTTAATCAGCTGTCCATTTAATCATCGCACAGAAGTTCAACTGTCGCAATTACTAATTAAATCGCAATTTCATGGTTACATGTGAAACAAAGTGGAATTCCATGAGACGACGCTATTTAATCCTGTGTAACAATATAGTTGTGTTATTGAATCTTTTTTATTGTATGGCTAGTCTAAAACCGTTTTAGTCGATACTATCCAGTTTACGGACTGTCACGTAGGTGTGGGATAATACTGCCAAACAAAAATTTATTCATTGCCACAGAATATATTAACAATTTAATTAGTATGATTTTGTTGTGTACGATGGAAATAAATAACTGATGAATAAATTCAATAACAAACTAAGTCAATAGCAGGCCAGGTTTATTTCCACGCCCAGTTACGTGGAAACATCCTTTCACATTTAGTCGGATTATTTACCGGCCTAATGCTAGGTGAAATATTTTGTTGTAAACAGATTGGTGGCTTTTCGATAACATTGTCGATAACATTTTCGATTCATTAATTATAATTAGCTAATTGAAAAAATCATACATAAATGCATCCTATTGGCGCGTGGAAGTAATTTTTCACAAGAGCTTCGTATATACATACGTATTTCGAAGTCTAAATGGCTGTGCCGAAGTTTTTGTTAATGAAATTCAATGTTGTCAAAAGCCCCGAATTTGTTTACAACAAAATATTTTATCTAGCAGTAGGCGTGTACGTATACCTGGCCAAATTGTTAAGGGAAAAATTGAGTCTGAGGCAATTATGGCAATAACTTACGAAATGGAACTTGCTGAAGACGATCATTGTCTCTGCTAGATGCATGGTGAATCTCTTACAGCACAAAACTGCTCACCAGAATTTAGCATAGACCAGTACATTCTGCTCCCTCTAGTTCCAAAAACCTGTTGATATCGTTTCTATGACATCAGCTGTTTTTTTAAAAAACGCATTATTTAAACAATCGCCATAGAAAAGGATGATTATCAATTAATTTCATGTCAGCATACATCAGTGTGTTAATCAGAAAAAACAATGCATCCATGTGTTATTATATGAACGAAAGTAAATTATCTTGAATCATATTATACTGGCGAGACACAAGTAACATCTGTTATGTGAAGTGGAACATCTGCAGCGGAAGAAAACTCTGTTTTAATTGAGGTATTGGCTTTTGAATTGACAAATATTAAACAATTTCATACATACTACAGATGAAAAATAATCCCAGTTTCTATCAAGAACAGCAGATGATGGCATCACATTTGATCTGATGCATTGATTATACTTCATAGCAAGATTCCTTAATTGGCGATGAATCTACATTAGCTGACTATTTTCACTGCTTGTAACTTGTGTGATTTAAAATAATGTGTTATAGGCCAGAATGTGTGCAAAAGTCATCATTCTATTGATCACGAACGTATCGATATCTGGCAACACATGCCATACTGAAAATGACAAAAAAATTTGTTCAATTGATCAGTCGACAACATATACACATCGGACCAAAGATGCATCGGACCATAGTTGTGATATCGTGGTTGTGATCATTGTGTTAAATATTTCTAAAATGTTAAATTTTCAATCAATTATTTATGTGATTGACGCACTGAGGTGTTCAGACACATGTAAATAGGTAAATGCAATATTTAACATAAAGTTATCATTTCTCAGTATGCTTTGCGGTCTAAAGGTTGAACTTTGAAAAATGGGACATTCTAAAAGATCTGTTGGACACTTCATTGATTATGTGAATCTTGTGATATTGCAATTATGCTTATCACAAGCTGTGTTACGAAATGGAGTTCACAATGGATTTTCTAAACAGATTTGAACATTTCTTTTGTTTTAATCGTCATGAAATTTAATCCATTGTTCCTTTATCATATACGTGCCTGAAAGTATCGAGTTTGAATTTTCTTAAATCCTTGCGCGTATCGGGACTCGTATTTGTGGTGTTTATCATCTAAGAAAATCTTAACTCACCAACTATATCAGCCTGTGTTAATTTGATGCATGGTTTTTGGAATTATTACAGCTTATATTTAGATATTACAGTATCTCCCTAAAGGAATTATGTAGATGGCGAATTGATTCAGTTTCAAAATGAGTGCCTATGGTTTTATTGCAGAAATCTTCAAACATTTTCTATATTAGAAAAAGGAGACTTACTTAACGTGATCAGGCGGTTGAAAGTATTAGTGACGAGACGATCCTACATTAATAAGAGACTTGAGATCTCATGTATTTCACAAATATTCAGTGTAGTGGAGGGGGTACGTGGCAGTACAGCGTACACCCAATGAAATGTTTTTAGTTTGCCGTACCCCCACCACGAAGATGTGACCGTATATATGAGTCGTATAGAAGAAAAATGTCATGAAACGCTCCGTAATTTTACCGTTGTCCCACCATTGATTGATTTTGCGACTACAACACTGCAAATATTCATGAACATTATTTGTATGAGCAATGCATCTTCTAAGGGTTTAAAAATGATTACATGGGTTCTATAGGATACTATTTGAGATAGTTTAGGATCTATTTCAAAACACTGGAATTTCATTTTGGGCCAATACCCTATCACATTACTAAATCCATATGGTTCTGACAACTTCGATGACAGCAATAAAATGTTCCAGATTGTCAGCATGTTGCTGTCAGTATAGCAAAAGTCTAATAAAAGTAATTTTAAAAAGTTTGAAGGACCGTCACTACAAGTAGATAATCATTTTTATATAAGATGTTGAGGAGAGTGTTCTACAGTAATCTTGATTTTCTTGGTAATAACCTAGATATGTTGACATAAATATGCTATAGGTCTAGGTACGGTAATTAATTAAGTATTCGTACGTAACCATCCTAGGCATAACCTCCAATGCTTGTCTATTGTAAGCTGTGGAGTAAAACAATTTTGAACGGTACGGTACAGGCCTACTTGGTGATATTGTGGTTAAGATCTCCGATATTCAAGTAAACCTACAATTTTCCTATTTTTTGGTAATAAGCGTAAGTACATTAATTAGATAATTACTTCTAAACGGAATAAAGGATTACAAATCTACTTGAATAATTAAATAAGATGCAGAACACATTTCGTATGTACCTAAGTGTATACTCTATCCATTAATTTATTATGAGACACTGAAAAAATACCTACATCCTGATATTATTACCTCAGTTTTACCCCTCCTATTTTCTTGCAATTTTGAACGGTACGGTACAGGCCTACTTGGTGATAATGTGGTTAAGATCTCCGATATTCAAGTAAACCTACAATTTTCCTATTTTTTGGTAATAAGCGTAAGTACATTAATTAGATAATTACTTCTAAACGGAATAAAGGATTACAAATCTACTTGAATAATTAAATAAGATGCAGAACACATTTCGTATGTACCTAAGTGTATACTCTATCCATTAATTTATTATGAGACACTGAAAAAATACCTACATCCTGATATTATTACCTCAGTTTTACCCATCCTATTTTCTTGCATCTATTTCTTCTCCTAGGTATTTTCTTTCCTCAGCTCTACCCTTCATATTTTCTTACATCAATTACCCTTCCAATTTTCAACGAATTCACTGGATCTCTCCCTTCAACCACTCTAATTTGAGGACTTCTTTTGCTCCAATTGTCCTCCTAATTGGCTTGTCACCTCATCATAATGTCTGTAACTATTATATAGGAACGGGAACGATTTGGCCCAAATAGTAATCCAAGTATTAAATTCTCACTATTGTCTTAGAGAAATGATGGTCAAAATCGACGATTTTAACGAATTCCCAGGATCTCTCTCGTCAACCACTCTAATGTGATGACCTCTTCTGCTCCAATTGTCCTCCTAATTGGCTTGTCACCTCATCATACTATCTGTAACTAAGATCGGGAACGATTTGGCCCAAATAGTAATCCAAGTATTAAATTCTCACTATTGTCTTAGAGAAATGATGGTCAAAATCGACGATTTTAACGAATTCCCAGGATCTCTCTCGTCAACCACTCTAATGTGATGACCTCTTTTGCTCCAATTGTCCTCCTAATTGGCTTGTCACCTCATCATACTATCTGTAACTAAGATCGGGAACGATTTGGCCCAAATAGTAATCCAAGTATTAAATTCTCACTATTGTCTTAGAGAAATGATGGTCAAAATCGACGATTTTAACGAATTCACAGGATCTCTCCCTTCAACCACTCTAATGTGATGACTTCTTTTGCTCCAATTGTCCTCCTAATTGGCTTGTCACCTCATCATACTATCTGTAACTAAGATCGGGAACGATTTGGCCCAAATAGTAATCCAAGTATTAAATTCTCACTATTGTCTTAGAGAAATGATGGTCAAAATCGACGATTTTAACGAATTCCCAGGATCTCTCTCGTCAACCACTCTAATGCGATGACCTCTTTTGCTCCAATTGTCCTCCTAATTGGCTTGTCACCTCATCATACTATCTGTAACTAAGATCGGGAACGGTTTGGCCCAAATAGTAATCCAAGTATTAAATTCTCACTATTGTCTTAGAGAAATGATGGTCAAAATCGACGATTTTAACGAATTCCCAGGATCTCTCTCGTCAACCACTCTAATGTGATGACCTCTTTTGCTCCAATTGTCCTCCTAATTGGCTTGTCACCTCATCATACTATCTGTAACTAAGATCGGGAACGATTTGGCCCAAATAGTAATCCAAGTATTAAATTCTCACTATTGTCTTAGAGAAATGATGGTCAAAATCGACGATTTTAACGAATTCCCAGGATCTCTCCCTTCAACCACTCTAATGTGATGACTTCTTTTGCTCCAATTGTCCTCCTAATTGGCTTGTCACCTCATCATAGTGTCTGTAACTAAGATCGGGAACGGTTTGGCCCAAATAGTAATCCAAGTATTAAATTCTCACTATTGTCTTAGAGAAATGATGGTCAAAATCGACGATTTTAACGAATTCCCAGGATCTCTCTCGTCAACCACTCTAATGTGATGACCTCTTTTGCTCCAATTGTCCTCCTAATTGGCTTGTCACCTCATCATACTATCTGTAACTAAGATCGGGAACGATTTGGCCCAAATAGTAATCCAAGTATTAAATTCTCACTATTGTCTTAGAGAAATGATGGTCAAAATCGACGATTTTAACGAATTCCCAGGATCTCTCCCTTCAACCACTCTAATGTGATGACTTCTTTTGCTCCAATTGTCCTCCTAATTGGCTTGTCACCTCATCATAGTGTCTGTAACTAAGATCGGGAACGGTTTGGCCCAAATAGTAATCCAAGTATTAAATTCTCACTATTGTCTTAGAGAAATGATGGTCAAAATCGACGATTTTAACGAATTCCCAGGATCTCTCTCGTCAACCACTCTAATGCGATGACTTCTTTTGCTCCAATTGTCCTCCTAATTGGCTTGTCACCTCATCATAGTGTCTGTAACTAAGATCGGGAACGGTTTGGCCCAAATAGTAATCCAAGTATTAAATTCTCACTATTGTCTTAGAGAAATGATGGTCAAAATCGACGATTTTAACGAATTCCCAGGATCTCTCCCTTCAACCACTCTAATGTGATGACTTCTTTTGCTCCAATTGTCCTCCTAACTCGCTCATGTGCTTCGAAAAGACATTCCTGGTAGGCCAAGATCTGTTCGTTGTGAAGAAAACGAAAAGAGAGTTCTTCAACAACTTAATGACAACCAAATGATTCCCATGTCAACTCGCCGATTGTCTTCCGTTACAGAAATCAGTCGCTCAACTGTTCAGAGATTGCTCCATGAAGTGAAGGCCAAACCGTATATTCCACGGCTGATTCATGAACTTTTCAGAGGATGATTTTGATCGACGTCTTGAAACTTGCGATACACTCCGAAAAAATGATGGTCCTTACTTCGTGGACAATGTCATATGCACAGATGAGTCTAAATTTACTTTGAGTGGATACGTCAATCGCCACAGTTGTGTGCTTTGGTCGATTGATAACCCTCCTTTCACTGTTGATCATGCATTTAATTCCATAATTCCAAAGGAGTTATGGTTTGGGCTGGTTTATCTTCGCATGGAGTAGTCGGTCCAGTATTCTTCGATGAAAATGAAAACGTAAATGCGGCTGAATTATTTACGTCTCCTGAAAGATTACGTTTTCTCGCTGAACGACGGAAACAAATGGTTTGTGCAAGATGGTGCGCCTGCACATCATGCGCTAACAGTTCGCAATTCTTTAGACCAGTGGTTCTTAACCTTTTTTGCTCGGATTCCTCCTTAACAGTTGAAAGTATGTTTAATTCCTCCCTCTAAACTAGTAGGCCACTATTCAAGTTAAAAAAAGTCAAATATAGCAGTAACAAACATTTTCAAATGCAGACTTCAGGCAGCCTATCACGAAGAATCTAAGTAGGCCTACATGCAAATGGGAAGTGTTACTAGAAATCCATCAAAAAACTAATGACTGCATTGAGCCTGATACTTGCCGCACAATTCCTGAATTTGAGGTGTCAAATTCGTGAGTTTCAATCTCAAATCACTGCGCACGCTGATGCTGAGTCGATTTCTCTTCCTGGGTATCAAATCTGATACCGCCGAGACACCGAACTCGACCAGGTACGATGTTGGAAAAGGAAGTAGTAGCGTGTGGGCATTGGCTGATAATTTTGGGTGCTTTTCAACTGCATGGGGTGCCATACCATTTGACCTTAATTTATGAATGGAAATGTGACGCCTCGCTTCATTAGCTCTCTCTGACCAGAATACTATCTTCTAGTCTATCTTGTCGGTGCAACTGAGCAGGCCACAGACAAAAACGTCCAGGTGATGATCTATAGCCGCGTAGTTGAATTTTCCCTAATTAAAATAATTCGAATGGAACACTCGTACACAGAGATATATTGGTAGCTTCTAAATCTGTGGTCGCAATAGCTATTAAACAGTAGCTGCATAATTAACATCTTGAATATTGGGAAGCGATTAACGAATACTGACGATAACTCACACGTGAAGGTGAATCAACAAATCCTGTTCATCTCAAATACTCCTTCGAACCTCCTTCCTCCCCAAATCCTCCTTATGTACGTCATTCCTGCCCTGGCATGTTGAATTCCTCTCCAGGGAGCCACATGGCCCCCGGTTAAGAATCACTGCTTTAGACAGTCATTTTATTGACAGATGGATCGGAAGAGGGAGTCCGATTGATTGGAGTCCTCGATCTCCTGAGCTCATGCCATGTGATTTTTTCTTATGGGGAGATGTTCTCATGTGTTTTTTTCTTTTATTACAGTGTTCTTGAGTGAAGGAGGAACTTTCTGCAAGAAGTGACTTATCTAAAAAGCTCGTTTTAGTGATATTAAAAAATCATGACATGAAATTTATAGCATTATTTGTTCAAACAAGTACAAGTTGAGCTCTAAACATTTAATAGTTTTGACGGGGTGGGGGGATAGAAGTCTTATGGAGTTTTCACCAACTTTTCCCTGGATCTGGAGATTCGTTAAAAAACGCAATAAAGAAATAAAAATGGCCATCGGTGATGATAAAAAGATTTCTTAAAAGAAATTATAAGTTTTATCCTAACTGTCAATGGGAATGTCTGATATACATACATATACATCAAAAAGAACTTAAATGCATATTCCATTACATAACTGAAGCATAAAGTACATGTACAGTACCAGTACATGTACTATCAAATACTATTGGATGAAATCAGGTCATCGTCAGGGAAAATTGAGCTTTTTAACAAGTTTCATTGTATTTTGGTTAGGATACAGAAGCATATTTACGTGCGTACGATAAAAACCAAATTGAAATTGCAGAGGTCATGTCCGCCTGAAATATGAAATGACCCTGCCACACGTTTCGATACCATCGATCACGTCAAATACACATACAATTAGATAGATATAATCAATAAAATTAAGCAGCGAGAAATAAACACATTTAGAAAAAAAAATAAAAGTATTGACTAAGTACACTTTTTGATGATATTGGCAGAAAAACGCTTCATAATAAAACATATAAAAAATACATGTATAAGTTAAAGTAACATTGAAAAAGTTACTATGAGAAGTATTGCACTTATTATTTTTTAAATCTATTCGGAATGGGAACTAAGTTTTTTGGGTCAATTAAATGACTAGATCAGAGAGGGGATCTCGGCCACCTCAACTAGCTAATAACCTGCTATCATGTTAAGTAGTGTGGAAATGTGAGTCTTGATTTTCTAGATTATTCACCAACTCGTATCTGCTGTCATATTATGTACCATGTTTAACATTGTTTTCATTGTCCAAAGTTGCTTATTCATAAATTTCACGGTGAATGAAAGTTGATCAATTATATTCTGTTATCATTTGATAATTTGATTGCTTTGCTTTGTTCAAAGATTGTTCATATATTTCAAAAACGTTCATGTTGGTACAAAGTCACAAACTTTTGATGAGACAATGACACCTGTCATCTATTTTTCAGCAAATATCAATGTAATTGGAGATTAGTGGCAGTATGAACTAAATGATCGATGGACTGTTACGATGCTGGCAAGCCTATTACAATAATTCAATCAACTGAAATTATGGACAGTTTTGGAAAGTAAGTTAGTACTGATACTTATCCTAATACTGTACGTGAAAGTAGTTTCCTAATAGACGTTATTCTATGTTCGAGACTTATGTATGCGCGTCTCGATTTCCTTCATTTAAGTAGATAAGCTTCTTTATAGGCAATTATTCAATATGATACATAGGTATATGAATTTACATTTCTAAGTGATATAGTACTTTAAATCGAGTGGTTTGAAAAATATAGCACGAGGACCTATTTTTTTCAAAGCACGAGATTTAAAGTACTATATCTGTCTTAAAGCATGATATCGGAGTGCTATATTTTTCAGATGAAAAATATAGTGCGGTGATGAAAAATATAGCACGGCGATCATAGACAACTTTGAAAATGTGATTCATATGGTATTTCTCTTCAAATCAAATCATCTGGCAACCATGAAATATAACAATGCGGTTATGCTATGCTTTATTAGAATTCAATTATTTGCCATCATACATGTATTATGTTAAAAAAGGATTTTAGATAAAGCATTGGGATGAAAAATATAGCACTATACAGCTATCGAATCGTGCTTTAATTTCTGGAACCAGTATATTATGAATATGACTATTGGTCGCTTTACTTTCAATATGTTCCCGAGAACGGCTTTTTGAAGAATGGTAGAACAATAATGATATGTTCAGTTCTTTCGTGAAATGATGCTGCGCAAAACAGATTTATTCTTAACTTATTTACGAATTTGGTAGTTCTCTTCACATGGATAATATTCTTATGCGAAAGTAAAAATAGAACTGGAAATCATAATATCAAGTATTGCTATCTAACGTAGTATTTATTATGTTAGTGATAGATCTAAAGATATTGTTTGAAACGAACTAAATGGACTTAGGTTGTTTTCATACATGTATAGTAATCACATATTTTGCGATTACGTACTCGTTTCTTTAAATCCTCCCCCCGTAATCGCCCTACTCCCGTAACTTGTCGTTTTCAGGTCGCTATCATCAGCTGTAGCTCATACGGGAATTACAAATCAACCTTCTTGGAACTATTCGGTCGGGAAACCTCTGACAACGGTGTACAATAAACTCCGAACGCAAACTTATTTGAGTCAGTTTATGAACTAATTTAATTGTTTTTCAATTATTGAGTGAATAAATCAACATTTTACCATATTTGATCTTCTTATGGATTTAATGAATGGGGTTGCATGACAGTTGTCATGTTTAATGGATAATTGAAAATTATTATGAAAGTAAATAGGAATTAAAGAAAAAAACGTTTATGTGCGTAAATTTCGTAACTTATAATAACGTAAAATGACACAGGTGAGACTTACGTAAGGATCGCGTCAGATTTTACGTGAGAACTACGCAAATTTTTGTGCCAATTTTTACACAAAAATTGCGTGAGAAGTGTAACTTATCGTAACATATGTTTTACGTAAACTAACGTGAGCTTGCCAAGCGGGTCGTCTGCGCACACCGATTCTCTATATGAAATAGTTTCCCTGTCGCTCGCCTGCTGAACCGACCTTCATTCCATGAGTCACATGACAGAGAGGATGCGAGCTGGTAATGTTTATCAAGCAGGCGTCATTTGTTTGATACAGTCGACTCCCATCTCCCACTGCATCGTGATATGTGGCTGTACGCATGTCAGTCAGCAAACTCGCCGGCATTACTATCTGCAGTCTCAAACTTGCGAATTTATAAGACTTTTAACGGCGATTCAAGTCAGTGATTTGTGTTTTCGACATTCAGAGGAATTCTGTCGTAATTCGATTATGCCTACAGTTTGGAAATAATCTCTGGTATATCTGCATCTACAGGATACGTCTTGATTCCCATTTAATTGCAGACTCAGTGAAGTACGTACTGCACTGTTTCTATATTTTCGCTGAAAACCATCAAATTCATGTGATATTGATTATTGCTCTAAAGTCAAAGAGAATGCAACATTTGATCAAAGATTTGGACCCGCTACAGGTGAGATGTTTATTTTGATAATTGCAACAGCATTGCATGAGCTCATTATTGCTAAATAAAGTTTCATTAGGGTGAAGATGCCTTGGCTTGACTTGTAGGTATTATGTGGGAAGAACCAAGTAAACTGATGTTATATGTTCGAGGTTAGCATATTTTTCTTTTTGTAATATGTATTTCGAAATCATCGTCAGACAAGTGAATCGTAGTTAAGGTAAACAGTAAATTCAAGCATGCAAACTAATAAGTAACACAGAAAAGAGCTTGAACCAAACACTTTGGCATGGTTATTCACTGACTTCCTTTTCATTTAAATTTGTTAAGTTTGATAACTGTCCTGTCAGACTGGAGTATATGGTCTAACTACCGGTGAATTGTGATCCGGTGAAGGTTTTTGTAAGAATTTTCAAAATGCTTGTAGTACAGCATCAAAAATTAATATTAATGAAAGAGGTTTTTGTCACACAATTCTTAATCAAATTAGATGAATGTACAAAGTGGGTTGCCTGCATACAAGTTGTAAGCAATTTTTTATCCATAACAATACGTAGTTTATTCATTTTATTTGTCTGTGTTACTTTGAGTGATCTATGTTACATGTGTTCCACTATCTGCACGAAAGAAGATAACAAATTTAAAATATAATGCGTATAGCTATCAGAATTTTAGAATATAACTCAATAACTGCAATAAACATGCTTGCATCCGTAAATGTCATTAACTGAGCAATGTAATGTTCGTCCATTCTTCAAAGAGCAACGATTCTTTTACAAACTTGTTTTCAAATTGTGTTTGTCAAAGCCACCTGATGCGTCATTATAATGTTCTTAGGAAATTGCAAAAAATCTGTCATTTTCGTACATATCATGCTGATAATGAAACGTTAATATGTAAACATTTCTATAAATTTTATAGGATCTATAAATATCTGACCGATTTTCTTAAAAATTGTGCATATTCAATTAATTACCATTAAGAATTTGATAAATGAATATATGTAATTAATGTTATCAATAAAGTAAATAGATACCCACACTTTATTTGTCTGTGTTAATTTCATTCCTTTCCATTGGCCCTCATTTCTTTTTTAATTGATATCCTATTTTTTCAAAGAAATATATCCATATCTAATAAGTTTTAATTAAATAAACATTAAGTCAATCATCGTAGCTTGTGTTATCATGCTGGAGGAATAGATAGTAGATTTTCTTTATTTGCATCATTGTCATTTCTTTGCCCGTCTCTCTCTCTCTCTCTCTCTCTCACTCACTCTCCACTATTTCTCATGATTGTGAGCAATGGAATATCTGTCGAAATCTCTGGTTGAATTGCAGATAATATTGAATTGTAGATAAGCATAGTTTTATTGTGCCTTGCTGATTTATTTTTCATTGCTTTCGGAAAGTCGATTTGCGCTTTTTTCATAAAATCCTGTTGCTTGTGCATCACTGTACGGTAGATATGACTTTAATATTTAACTACCAGTGAATTTAGCAGGCATTTTTTCCTTTCAGAGTCATCTGCAGATCTATTTGAGACAACCTGCAAGGAGGTCGAACTGACCGTGTCTAAGTTCTTCAACAACGCCCACAATCGGTATGGTGGAAGGAGAAAGAGGCAACAGGAATCTAGTGATATGAGCACTCCACCTGTCAAGACTACATTGGATTCCGACAGTGAATGACTTATACGTGATTTCTTACGTGATGACTTATATAACGTGATTTCTTCAAAAATATAAAGAAATTCTGAATGCAAACTGTTTTCACAACTCTAATCACGTGCGGTTGTCGGGTAGGATTTTTTAGATCTGAATTAAAAAAGGGTATAAGCTACTGATATACTACTATTTAATGAACAATGAGTAACACAAATAACCCTACTTTTTTAAGATTGGACGCGGTTAAATACCGCTACGGGCCCTGATCAAAGCTTGCGGAACTCCACCGTTGGGGCCCCTGAATGCAAACCTGTTAAGGGCCCCTGATGTGATTTATCACCGGGAAAGATGTTGGTTGATTACGACATATATTCGCAAGGCCTTTCTTCCGGTTCTCGTCTGTCGAACACACCGGGAATGACTTTACATATATTGATCAATCATTTTAACTGAACATGAACATGATATTGCATTGATCAATCAATTTAACTGAACATGGATGTCACCTAGCTGATGCATAAATATACATGAGCTTGACATGACATCTCTGATGAAAGCGCATCACACCAAGCAATATCCCGCCGAGCAAGCTTTGTCCGCGGACAAAACGGGTAAGAAATGGACATCCGTCGGTCTTCCATTAACTCACACTTTTGTCCGCGAGACTACGGATAAAGAACGGCAGTATACGGAAATCCGTCGGGCTTCCGTTTCTCGGACTTTAAATTCATGATTTACGGACGCTTCACGGAATAGAAACGGTTGCGCATGTCCGGAAATTTCCGTGTAAATTCTGATATAATATACATACTTGTTCTGCTTAAACTTATCGAATGCTACTTGATTTGTTTATCTTTTAGTCCTCTTTTTGATTTTATCAAGCAACATCTAAGTCGAACGTTTGCTGAAAGCCTGGATGCAGATCACATTCCAGAATATTTTGTGGTCTAGCTATGAATTGAAGATCGATGATCTGTAATTCGGCATCTTGTTTTAAGTATTATTAAATCGAAGCGTTTAGTTTTATGCTTGATCGCATTCTTTTGCCGAAGTGTGCGAGAGTACACCGTAGGCCGCCAGAATCGAACGCTTGCATAATTTCGACAGGAATATTATTTTTTGCGTAACATGTAATAACCAGGGCAATTTCTTGCTATTTTTATAACTATGATTTCAGTGAGCATAGCAAGTAAAGAACATCGCCGTGCATGCATTGCGTTCTTTTCAATTTCTTTTCTATCGAATCCTTGTGTTGTGCATGTCGGGCGATCTTGGAAGTTATAGTTTGTGAGTTGTGTCCAATTCATTTTGACGGGCGGTAATGTCACTCATGAACCATATGCTTGCGTCTGCAAGGGCAATCTAGTCACTCTGTTACTATACAATTGCCTTTGGTTGTGATTCAGTTGAAGCAAGTGGCGCGCGCGAATTTTCTGTTTGACGCGGGATAAGCACTTTTTCACACACGACAAGCATTTTCAAGCAGCGCAATGTTTTGCTATCTTGTGATCGATCGCCCCTTTCGCTTACGTGATTGGCCAGGCCGTGAAGCGCAGTCAACGCCGGCAACTTGCAGAGGGAAAAGGGAACAGCCGATCATCAACTTTCACAATTGCAGGCGAATGTCGACTGAGAAAATTGGCTTGGTTATCTCAATGTCTCACCGTTGAAGGTGGATGTGATTTGTTCAATGCTTAATATATATCGGATTCAGTGTGGTGCAGTTTGGAGAACAATTCAACGTCGTCTAATGGCATTTCACACCGATTTATTCCTCACAATCTAAATAATCTGACTGTACATCTTATGCCGTGAATAATTTTCTAGTCAGCCTGAATACAGGTCTGAATTTGCACTACATTCAATGGAAAATTGGTTTCCTGTGATGAACTTGGTGAGTCGTTGAACGGCAATGCCTGACTCCGATGAATAGAGGGAAGAAGAATCTCAGAAATTGTATTAGTTCATGAACTCTACGAAGAAGTGTAGCTCACGGACATTCGAATTACATTCACATTGTTATATATAATTAGTATCTATTATCACTTCTTAAAATCTTTCCGTCGGTATTTTATGCAAGATGTGCTTCACTTGAGGTGATGCTAGTGTTTTCTTGTACCGGGTACGTTATGATAAAGGCACATTCTATTGTTTTATATACTCACATTCGTCGTTTTACATCAACTTGTCGTCCATTGTTCATTTATCAATCTAGTAATTCTTTTTATATAAGATTTGATCATATGTATTTCTGTACGAAACTTCAATCATTTCCACTCACACATTAAATTACAGTAATGCATGGGAAGTTTGTAATCGTTGCCAAAAGGGAAAAATTACTGTGTGACTTATCATTTCAAACGCCATTCGACAGTTACTGTTTCAATGTTGAATAAACGTATTATTCGTACGTACACTATTAGGCCTATATGATATCATACAATAGTATGTTTTGGGTATGAAGGTCAATGATAAGTAAGTTTTTTTGTGTGCCATATTTATAGGATGATGCTTATACTTCATTTGATAGGTTAACATTTAAAATTGGATATGCAATTCTTTATCCTGTTTTAAATTATGAAATAAAGATTTGCATAATCCGTCTAGTATGAAAATAAAATGATTTTCTTCTCATACCTACTAGTAAAACGGCTGCCTTAGAAAAACTTGTAACTTCGCACAATAAGACTACCAATAGGCTAACAGTAACATTGCGATTGTCCATGAATGTTGACATATTCCCATTTTGGCAAGTTTACAAGCTTTCCAGACCAGTCGATTATTGTTTTACCCTTGTTATTTGTTTAACGAATGTTAATTGTTGATATGCATATTTCTCAATTTGTCGTCTCTGGTGCTCAAACAGATATCTCGTGTAACAAGTTGTTGGTTTTCCTTGAAATTTTACAAACAAATGGGATAGCTTCGTGAGACGACCACTTTGTTTAATGTATTTTAATTGAATTGCTGATTATAATATGACTTATCTGTCTATATTTCCGGAAGCGCTAGATATTTGTAGCCAATTCGTTCAACATCAGTGAAACATCGGCAATTTATCTGTAACTGATCCGTAGTTAGCTCGTACAGGACCCGCTTATCCTAAGTAATCTGTCCGTTCGCTACCCGTCGACGATCTTAACTTGTCCGTTGGAATCCGTATTTAGTCCGTCAAAGTCCATAATTAGTCCGTTAGAATCCGTATTTAGTCCGTCAGAATCCGTATTTAGTCCGTCCGAGTCCATAATTAGTCCGTCAGAGTCCATAATTAGTCCGTTGATTATCTGTGGTCAGTCCGTTCAGAATCCGCGCATTCATCATATCCGTCAACTGTCCGTCAGATTATTTTAATGCGGACAAATAATGTCCGCTATTGTTCCTTTGAAGTCCGTTCTAATGCCTTAGGCTACCCGTTCCTTGTCCTTTCATTTCCGCCCTATGTCCTTGTGATGTCCTCGGCGGACAAAATTTGTCCACCGTTTACTATCCGTTACCTGACCGCGAACGGACACTAAAAAGACATTCAGCGGACTTCCGCCGGATGACTTTTTGCTCGGCGGGATAATCGAAGACAGACAAAGGAAAGACAATTAAAGTCATTCCGGTATGCTCGCTAGACGTGAAGCGGACAAGAGGCCTCGCGAATATACATGTATGTCATAAACCAACATCTTTGTGGCATTTTTCATTTATGAATTATGCAAGGGGAGTGCTTTCTTCAAGATTCCTATAGTGTTTGATAAATTTTACAAACGGGTTGGGAGCTTGTTGTACATGATTAAATCGTAAAAAGTAATATTCTTATTTTTCATCACAACGGATATTTGATCAGGTCATGCTATGTACTTAGGGTCAGGTAAAATTGAATTATAGAAGTGAAAAAATTGTGAGTCTACTTTTGCTCTCACAGCCTTCAAGGTGCGGTCTTCGTGTGCCAGAGGACTGTGAGGATGCGAGAGTAGAAGTCCAGTGACTCATTATTGTTCAAATTTATCTATCTTTTTAATACTGTTCTATTTTTTAAAATCCCAAATGCAACTAATTGACTGGATAGTCAAAAACCTAGATGACTTGTATTTGATGTTGTCTATTTCTTTCCAGATGCAATTAAATTGTTGAATATATGGAAGCGAAGGATGATGATGTGCCTCCGGTGCTGGTTAATCCATCGAACATTGAAAAAAGGATCCAGCAACAACTGCCCGGGACGAGCAAACCGAATAATTTTGCTAGAAACTTGCTAGCTGTTTGCTAATTTTGTGAAAAATAGAAAATTTGATAAATTCCTACTATGTTTGACATAAACATGCTGTTTTATAACATGCACCTAACATGCACTTTGTCCACCGAGAATCACGTTCTCGTATACATCACCGACCAGAATCATAATAATATCACACACACACACACACACACATGATAGGAAATAACCTGATGACATTACATATCAAAAGTTATGGCTCTATACTTAATGGTTTTAAGTTGACAAGAGGAAACAAAACCCGCTATAATACAGACAGATAAGACAGACTGCCATAAGGTAAACAAAAACTGCAGTCTGTTTCCCATAGGATTATCATGAATTTTTCTTTAATCATGTCTGACAAGGAGAGCCAGAGCTCGGCTAACGTACAGATTTGTAGTAGGTATAGGTTCAGGGAATTATAGATAGTGTATCGGGAAGAACAACGCACGATGTTGCGAAATCTGCCTTGACAGGGAGAGGGTTAACATCTCGCGCTGCAGTGACTGCTTACATGACAAAGATAGAGCGAGAAGCTGTCCCTTCCAAGTTCCAATGCATGCGATAACGTGACTCACACCTTTCATTACCTATGTGTAAATGTGTTAGCTGGGACATTGCTTCGTCTTGCTGACTATCGGACTGTCCGATTCTCAACTTCGCTCGCCATAACGTGTATTACCGTGTAACATATATTTTAAAGACAACGTTCAACCGATGGTGTTTTCGTGCTGCGTTCCTAATTGTCGCAGTGGCTATAAGCC